>CM019180.2:27437618-27542252 GCA_009739505.2 Apolygus lucorum
AAGGCCAAGCTGGTTCGCCATGTTCCTCCTTAGGCCTTGGACTCCCGTCGGACTGTTATAACAGTAGCTTTGAACTACGTGCAGGATCGTATAACAAAAGACTTACACCTACATTCCAACAATTTTTCCAACTAAAACTCCTAAAAATAGTTTTTAAATTAAGTAAAATAATGCAAATAATAATAATTTAATCAAAATTTGAGAATAGCTTGCAGAAAATTTGTGGAATGTAAGTTTTTCCTTATTTTTGCTGATCTAGAAATCACTGGTTTTCAGTTGGTAACCTTTTGTCGTGTTATCATTTTTATGTCTAACCTTATTTTGATGTAATTTTATTAGGTGCCCACTTTATTATTACAGTGCCTAGGTCAATTGAGTATGTTCCACTCATTTTAATGTTTATGTTGCCCTAAGGCTCATCTAAAAAACTCGACAACTTTTGAGTATTGTATCTCCTCAGTTGAGTTATGTAATTCCAACATAAGGAAGTCTGAGGTTTGTTAGTTGTCTTGGCACTGCATTGATGATGTTCCGGACTTTGTTAAGTAAGTACTTTTTATGATAGTTTTTTAATCCTTAAATTCATTGGTATTTTTATGAAAAATTAAGAAGTAAGTAGAAGTTACGTGACCACTCATCTATGCCTGGCTTATCTCATGTTTCAAGTTAGTGTTTCAAACTGAATTTTGCTCGTTCGCTAGAAACTCGAACGCGAAACCTTTTCCTTCGATACCTTTACATCCAATCCAACCCTATCAGATCTAGGTTGAATAGATTAACCTTCATCCGCTCGCGCCCCCCTGAGTCACACTAGCGATCGCGGGGCGGCTGATAGCCGCCCGTCACATTTTTTCCTTATTTCAATGGATTTTTTGGTACTTCAACTCGATAACGACAAGGATTTGGGTTGGTCATCTTGTAAGTGAGTTCATACACATTATTTAGAATGAAAAACTTTTATTGAAAATAATTATAAACTTTGGTAAACAAAAATTAAAAAAAAATAACGTCATAATATTCTTTCTGGGCTTACTGCCTAGTGACTAAACTATCACACTCTGTTCAATAAATCAAATTGTTCTTCATAGCAGAAGATATATAATCACATTATTAGAAGGAATCATACAAAAATTTTATTATAAACTTTGGTAAAAAAGAAATAACGTCTAAATATTTTTCTTGAGCTTACTGCCTAGTGGACTAAAGTATCACATTTTCTTCGATAAATCAAATTGTCCTTCATAGCAGAAGATATCAAATCTTTAGAAGAAACCATGCAAAATTACGAAATAATACCTAAGGATAAAAATGGTAGGTATGTAGGTACCTGGTAGAAAACTAGAAAAATAAGGTACTTACGAAAAAAGCGAATCACGAGTAGGTACCAAAGCAAACATCACAAATGATAAATGAAACTCAGGTTTTTATCGGCATTTCTTCCGAAACATACATAGCTACTCATAACGAGGCTGAATGAAGTAAAAAAATATACTTACATTTCACCGTGGACGTTCAAAAAAAATGTTGCACTGCCGATCGCAGGGCGGCAGTTAGCCGCCGAACTTAGTCACTCAAACTTTGAACGTGTATTGACAGCCACCAACGTAACGCAGGAGGAAAAGGTTAACGACATCTTGCGGAGGAAAGTCCAACTAGAGAATACAACTGCACTTTCCCGCTCTCTTGCGTGCCAGTTATGTTTTGCCGCGCAAAATTCATCACGGGCGGCAGTTTGCCGCCCACGCGAGCGGATGAAGGTTAATCTTTAGTCTTGGCTAGCCCATCTGAGGAAGCGTGAGGATTTTCATGCATATTGATGATAGGTATATAAGGTAATTTTACATTCAATGTAAGTAAACTTATACATTTTGTTTGTTTATTTTTGTGGGAGTTTATTGAGCTTAAGATAACATCATTTCAAGAATTTCACCATGAAATTTCGTTTATTTTGAGTAATATCTACACTATTTTACACCTTTCAAATGTATCAATATCATATAAAACGGTAGTTTTTGAAGGGTTTTTAAGGGTAGTTTTTAAGGGTTAACCCTTAACTGCACCAGCTATCATATATGATATGGAACTTTAAACGAGGCTCAAGAGCATTCTGGTGGTCTTCTCGAGCTCTTTGTGGTATTTTTACTTTATTCAACTACCGCTAGATCTCATAAGAATCAAAGAATATCCATAACCCCTCCTGAAAGGTTATAACCTCTTTCAAATCAGCAGAAATCACGAGTTGACAACACGTGTGAGAAGTGTTGTTTTGCTGTGCCTCTTACAACAACATTTTTGAAGATTTTCGGCTGTAAAAATACTACGTGCTGTCTCAAGATATGTAGAAATGAAATATGAAAAGAACTAATCGATCAAGTTTCCAGTGTTTATGGAAACTGCGCTTTTGCTTTGATATCACATATGATAGAACGTGAAGGAGGAGGACCTGGGTGAATTTCATATATGATAGAACGTGGACTTCTCCACTGCATTACCATCTCGTTCAAACGCGATACAAGCCACTTGCTGCACATGATGTTTTTTAAATATAATTTTATTTTATGTTTTTGATGATTTTATAAATTTTATTTGACATCAGCATAAATTTCACATTAGGTATCCCTACTATATTTCAGAAATGGTTCCTAACCACTTCACTTATGTGGACAGAGATGGAACCAAAAGAATCTAATTACATAAAACCCCAACCGTATGTACATGCATGTATGTATGCATGTCGCCGATCGCGAGGAGTAGGAGTGGTCGTGGGAGTAGGGAGAGTCTGAGGAATCGGAGGGAGTGGGTGGCGGGGAGAGTCGGAGTAATCGTTTTTGCCTGCTTTTAGTAGGCTTTCCAGCTAGTATGGCATAATGATGAACTACAAAAATTCATTGAAATAGGTACCAATTGGAAGAGAAGATGATTTATTAGATGTGGATGAATTTGATTATGATAATGTTGAGTTAGACCAGCCTGATGACTTTTTGACAACCTATTCATTATGGACCCTTCTCTGCCAAATGAATTTCAAGATGTCATGGGGCTGTCAGAAGAAGTGGAGATGTCACATGAAGCCGAAGCCACCTTGTCAAAAATTGTCTACTTATTGTTTAGTCTTCAACTTTTCTTGTCTATAGTCCAATGATAAGAGGAAAATTTATTGCTGCCTGCAGGCCTTTTTTTAAAATTACATACGTACATAACGTACGTAGCATAATAAATGCTTTGAAAAAATGACATGTATAATATATCACTAGATTTTTGTCCATAATCCTACTAAGTTTCTAAATAGGTGATAGAAACTCCAAATGAGCATTTATGCTTTCTCATAGCATTATAAATGTGATTTTTAAATAGCATTATGCGAGAAAACCTATTTGGTCATACGTATTTCTTTCAACCATTTTGCTCGCATTATATCATATATGAAATCATCGTCTCGGCTGCTTAACCACGTTCTATCATATATGATAAGGGCATAAATTAGGGATTATCGGTCAAACTATGTAATTTAGGGACTTTTCCTTGTCACTTTCGTTTTCAGGGGGCCAAAATACATGAAATTCTTTTTTTTTTCAAGAAAATCGGAAATTGTGTGCAGTTAAGGGTTAACCTGAGAGGGTTTTCATGCTCATGTCACTGATTAGTCGATTGCTAATTACACAGAAAAAACCTGTTGATCTCGGTAATAGCTAATACTAATAAGTATGGCTATCTTTCTAAATTGTTCATTATCAATAGAACAGTTTAGAAAGAATGAAAAAATCTGTGTTGGTTGGTGATAGGCAGACACAAAACCGTTAGTTATTATTGACCAGGATTATTAATCCATCTACTGAGAACCTTTAACAGCTCCCCCTGTTCCCTGTCATAGGGGAGTGTTGATGGAGGCGTAGAGGATAAATCTGGGGTCTCTTAAATATGAAAATTTGAATAGGCTTATATGAACTATTTTATATTTTGTTACTTATTATACTTCTTGTCCTTATTCTTACGTATTATTGTAGCAACAGTTCTCCTCTCAAACATGCACCTATGTTCAATTCATAACAAACAGTACAGTAAAGTCAGTTTTATTTGATAAAATACATAGGCAAGTACCATTCTTTAAGCTGCCCACACACGGTCCAACACGTTTGGAGTGGGGGAAGCCAAAACTTTGCCCCACTACCTTTCAGGACCGAAAGAGAGGAGAGCACACACGTACCGACAGTTGGGTTCATGGATATTACTGTTTAACCAGTGTGTAATATCCATGTTTACCTTATTCTTTCTTGCTCTCAACTTTCCTTGCTTTCAATCGTTTCTTTTTCAAATCATATAGCGCAATGGCTTCAATTTTTAGTACATGCCAAACATGTGGGTTTCATTGTCAATCATTGAGTCTTGAAGACTAAAAGACGCCGTACCACCAAGAAAAAGAGTTGAACAATGAAGAGTTGGTTGGAGATGAGAGGCACGTGAAATGAGTGCATACCTACCTCAAAATTAAAAAAACATGTAATGTTTAATTTAATAATTAGTATTTTATTTTATTAGGTAGGGTACTTAGCTACCTATCGTTTGGGTATCTCGAGAGGGCTTTGGTCAATTTCTGTTTGAGGTGATTTGGGTGTGAAATTTTCCCTGTTTTCCTTGAATGGAGCATTATTGTTGTCATTCAGTTTTTTTTTAGAAAAATTAGAAGAAAATTTATCAGAGATGGCTAAGTACTCCATTCATTGAAAAAAGTTAAGTACAAAAATGAATGTTTTTATTTATTTATTGGTTTGTTTTGATTTTTTCTGTACGTATCACTTATCTAATTTTAGGTACCTTGTTTCAAGTTACTAATCAGTATTTGGTATTTCAAGTTTACCAATAAATTACGGAAAATAGAGGCCAACTGGTGTGTATGTATTTTCCTTTCTTTTCCAATCAATTTGATCCAACAATCAATGCATCAGTCATTGATAACGCTCATCATTCATCAAAATAGGCGTAGGTATCTACTAACATGGAAATAAGTGTCAATGAAATACGTAGGTAGGTAGGTACACCAACTTCTTGAATCATAATGGAACAACAAACATAAACTGCTAAGAAAACAACGTTTTTATTCAAAACTCGGTCAAATAACGAGGTAAAACACTAGAATAGGACAATTAATAAACGCAGCAGGAAAAAAGTCCTTCCTGCCTGGTGGCAAAATTCGAAAACAGCGTGAAACGCAGGAGCTGGTCATACAACAGCACCACACACGAGTAAGGATGCAAGGAGGGGGTACCCAACTGGACCTGGTCGTTATGCTCGAGCATCCCGACATCCCGAGGGTCGTCAAGGCCATCGTTAGCCTCCACACACCACCCGACGCAGTCCCAATCAGAGGAGGGAGGCGCCTTTCGGTTACCCCCTCTCCGGAAGTCCTTGGTCGGGTCGGGCCGTGTGTGGGCAGCTTAAGCCTAGATTGTTGTGTCACGTCTTCAGCAAACACATTTCAATACACAAATCCCTTCCCTATGCACCAGTACCTACTGGCTGACTCATTACTACGTAATACCACAACACAAACTCATTCGACTTTATTTCTTCTAGACTCTTGTAGCAGACTGGGTGTATCCCTTTCTCGATGTGTCCAGCCACCGTCAACAAGGGCTTTACTGTTACCTCAACCTGCACCTTGCCTTTTTGAAAGTAACACACTCAAAACCTTGCGGGCTTTCAGCGTACTCAATTCTTCTCCTCCATCATTGGAAACCAGGTAGGTAGTTTCCAGCAGCTTAGTTTGGGCTTCTCATTCTGTATTCTGCTTCAAATTGTAACCACTGTACCCTTGAATTTTTTGAACTTGGTTTTTGAAGTATGAAACGAGTTCCCTGATGAAATTAATTTTGTGAAAATACACTGGTTTGGGTCATATAACGTGTGGTTTACTATAATACTACTACTATAGATATGATGCTGTGTCTATCTGTTGATCAATGTTCCCATAATTATTTTATTTCAGGTCTTTCCTTGTTCCAACGTCCCCTGAACAACATTCGACTCGATCGTTGACAAAATATTCGTTACAAAAAGGGAAGCGTAAAAGCGTGAAGGCTGTAATCAGAAGGTTCTTCCGTCTTGATTGGTAAAATTTCCTCATTCACCTCCAATATTATTATTATTATTTCTCTTGCCTCATTTTCCATTATTATGATTCCTACATTAGATGTTTATTCCTATATTAGATTTTGTAAAACGAATTAAGATCAATGAATCGTACTAGCAAGTTGGCCATTTTTAAATAGTAATAAGAGTCAGCTCGTTTTAGCATGGAACATGGTTTAGCCTTGGACTAACCAACTGAAAAAACGACTAGCGGGAGGGGTGACGCGCATGTGTCATGCGGGGGTTATTCTCCATTCGACCACCCCATCCCTAATCTGCCGAAAAGCCCGGCTAAGTCAAGTTCCATGTTTCTTGAATTTTAGCCAAAGGCTCTAAAGCGCCCCATACACTATATGATTTGCCTGCTGGGCGTCGTGGGGCAGCCGCCTCAACAGGCGAACTTCTGGCCAAAATCGTCGAGCAACATACTCTATCAGTCAACCACCTGCAGGGGGACGTACAGATGAAGTCCTCGCTTGCGCACATACTATACGTCCAGTGCCTGCAGGTGGACAACTGATAATAGAGAGTTTTTGCATGCCACTGCCGTGGCCCGAGGAACCTCTTCACAAAGCTCAGTGGTTGCGGGTGACGATGAATTTGCCTCCCGACAACAGCAGGCGACGATAAAAGGGTTCCTCCGACAGTCACCCATTCCTAGAGGCCCCCCAGCCCGAGCGCCTCCCTCCCCCCTCCTGTCCATAGTTAACTGCCTCCTCCTTCAACTGGGTAGCATCCTCGGTTGCTCGCGCTAGTCTCCTCCTAATGGGGCCAGTCAGATTTTGGCAGCAAAAACTCTCCAATACCTGTCGCCGATCTCACATCTGATCCTCGCCTGCCCTACAGCCACACGCCTTCAGCTTTCATGGACTGTAGTCCATGGCCTTCAGATTTAACTGATAATGTTGGGTAACCACTATCGACAGTCTCACGATTGCCTTCAGTTATATTACTTACTTGAGTTATGAACCATTAGAATCAACCAAGAAAAACAATTGTAACACCCCCCCCCCCCCCCTCAAAATTGGTTGCTTTACGTTGAAAGGTACGTAGAATCCGAAAATCGAATATTTTGCTTCCGATTCTACCAAGCTTTGTTTTCACTTTTCAAGGACGAAAAAAAAGTTCTCCAAAATCAAAATTTCCACTTGCGTTTTGCGTTTTAGACCTTTCTGAACAATTTTGGTTCCGTGTCTGTGTGTCTGTCCGTCTGTCATGATTTCCTTGTAACGCGCATAACTATACGAAGTTATTGTCCGATTTCTATGAAATTTTCAGGGATTGGTGCGGGTTGGTGTGTAGACGGTCCCCTTGAAAAGCATCATCCCCGGATTTATAGAAGCGACTGCGCATGCGCAAACGTGAATTCCTTGTAACGGCCTTAACTTCCACATTTTCAATCCGATTTCAATGAAATTTTCAGGGATGTTACAGATTAGTATTTATATGATCCCCTATGAAAATCACTACCTTCTGACTGATAGTAGCCATTGCGCATGCGCAAACGTGAATTTCCTTGTAACGGCCATAATTTCAACAGTTTCCATCCGATTTCAATGAAATTTTCAGGGATGTTACAGAGTAGTGTTTAGATGGTCCCCTATGAAAATCACAGAGAATTGTTTCTCATAGAGGGATTCATTCATAGAGGGATGGGCTCCTGTGCGAATCTCAAATCCCATTAATTGCAGGTTATCGGTAGCTCAGAGGATGAAATCTTTATCTGAGCTCCTAAGGTCTAGGGTTCGAAACCCAACCGAGGCTATGTATTTTTTTGATCCAATCACATACACCTACTCACTTAATTTTTCATCCGAATTTGATGAAATTTTCTAGGATTGTCCAGATTAGCGTGTAGATGGTCCCCTATGAGGGTAGTGAAAGGTACTTAGAGATTGGTGTTTTGAGATTAACTACTATGCATCGGATCATCTATACAATCGGGTTATGGATACGAGGAAGCTATGTGCTCACCCACTTGGCAGACGTTTTTGTTTGTTTGTTTGATTATTACCTACCACCAATTCAATTCGTTGATTTTTTTTCTTCTCCTTGTAAATTCGATTATTGTGTTGCCTTATTGTAGTCTGCTGCTACAAACTAAATAACTAAATCCAGTAACCTGGTCGGCTCTAAATTGCCACTTGTCGGCTGCGCCTCGTGCATCAAGGAGGCATTTGAATGGCGCTCCTATGTGCTTTCTCTTGTGATTCTTCTCAAAAGTGAAGAGATAAATACTGCAATTAAGAATATTTGTGGTGCAATGTGAAATAATCGCTAATGTCAACGATTGTCTTTATTAGGTAACATGCTGAAGGGGAGACTAAACGATAACTTGTCTACGATTTTTTTGTGAAATCTGATTCCAGTTTTTTCACAGAAATTTGCAGTTTATAGGGCTTAAAAAAGTCTAGAAGAATACAAGTTGAGATATCATCATCTCAGTTGTTGTCCTAACGGCATAGTTAGTTGGGAAAGCCCTTCTGGTTCGAATTACCGAGAAATTTGTGTGAGTGTCAGACCAATTATACACGATAACTGAGTTTTCGCCAAAATGTTCATAACAACAAACAAAAAGACTAGTTCGTTAGCCAGAAACCCTAAGGAGTCAAAATCTCAAAAATAATACAAAAACAGGGGTTTTCCGGGTTTTTGTTGTTATTAGGTACCTTCACAATGGTAATATATGGTATATTCGGATTCAGCTCAAAATTTCTGATACCGATGCGCTTTCAAAAATGAAAAATGTGAAAAAATTAAAACTAGTGAATCACAACTGGAAGTTGAAACGTTGAAGAGCTGTGATGAACAAGTTCACCGATCGGTGCTCCTGGAATTTTGTAATTATAACTAGATGAAGTGTTATAGTTTCTCATCAGGTCAACTCGAAACTTCCCAACTCATAAACATTCTCCTTGAAAATGATGGAATAAATCATCAAAACGTTGAACTGAAATTCTCCAGATTATTTAACCCTGACCGCGTCTCGTTAAATGGAAGCAAATCTTGTTTCAATATCAACAGTTGATACCCACCAACCATAACATATATATAGCTTTTTCAGATTGAATTAAACAGTTTTCAAAATGAAGTCAACACTTTTCAAAATGAACTCAACACTTTTCAAAATGAAATAAACAATTTACAATATGAATTAAACATTTTACACAATGAAATGAACAATTTACAAAATGAATTAAACGAATGTCAAATAAATTAAATTTTACAATATGAATTAAACATTTTACACAATGAAATAAACAATTTACAAATGAATTAAACGAATACCAAATAATTTAAATTTTTGCACGGTGCCCTCGTCTTCCAGTGGTGGGTGTCCGAGAAAATGTTTTTTTTTAGATTTCGCTACAATAAATCTCGCCGTGTTGTAATTGATCAAACATGTACTTGCGGCTTCTTTTATGGAGAATCCCTCTTGATACAGTTTTAACAATAATTTTTTTTATCTACGGAAACGTGCTCATACCTTATTGCGCCTCCTTCTTCTCCTCTCCTCCTGTCCCGTTTCCGTAATGGCATCTTCGCTGGAGGACGCAATAACATTCACTCGCCTCCGGTTTCTTGGTGCCCTCACATTAACCGATTCATCAGAAGAGGTGTCCGAAATTATAACAAGGTGAAATAACGCATCACACAAATAGATGGACTACTAAAGATAAACAAGAAAATGATTGATACACATTGAGCAAGACGATAAGAGATTGACGAGTTCACAGAGAAGGTATTTCCATCTCGTTATTACGTGAAAGGCACACTCAGAAGAGATTATCATCAGAATACAATGTATGCACGGTCTTTCCCATATTCTCCCCAACTGGTCAACTCGTTCGAATTATTGTTTACAAGCTTTTGAAACTCATATAAGAAAGTTTTTAATTAATTTTGTAAATTGTTTATTTCATTTTGTAAATTGTTTATTTCATAGTGTAAAATGTTTAATTCATATTGTAAATTGTTTATTTCATTTTGAAAAGTGTTGAGTTCATTTTGAAAATTGTATAATTCAGTCTGAAAAAGCTATATTACTAGGCGGTATCCATAGAGGAGGTGGCAACTCCCACTAGGCGCGCTGGTGGTTAAAGTAGTTTCTCGAACATCGAATAGAGTTCTCCGATAAAAATTACCTTAGAGAGATCACATCAACTTTTTACGAGTGCCAACTTTTAAATTTTTTTCTGTTGGTGGGCGAAACGACTGGGTTTTTTGGGTCCTTTTGGTAATAGAAAGAGGGGTCTTTGCGACGTTATCTCATATCAGACAGAAGACATTTCATCCAACTTTACAACGTAATTAATGTTGAAAATATCAATGACACTCGAAAAAGTTGATGTGATCTCTCCAAGGTAATTTTCATCAGAGCACTTTATTGGACGTACGAGAAACTACTTTTACCACCAGCGCGCCTAGCGGGAGTTTGCCACCTCCTCTACGGATACTAATATTATGTAATGAAACCCAGTGTATATTTGTTGTATCCAGAAATGCAGTAGCCGTGTGGGTACTCTATGAGCTCTTGAAGACTAGAACATGAATATGGACTCCTTACATAGCCCCTGCAAAGTTAGCATACAGCCTTATTAGCGAATTTTCAAGAAAAATGAAGCTATTGCAATGGCCTCAAAATTTTTAGAATGGACTTTTCCGAAAAATTTCTGTTTGGGAACATTCTAGAGCGATCTTGGAGAAGAAAAAAAGAATAAAAACTGTATGTAGGTGTATCTCTTATGCTCTAAATTCGCATTCTGGAACGATGCTGGAGAAGAAAAAAAAGTGTATAAATCCATGCTGCATGAATGTTGTTTTTTTCGTATACGCGGATTTTGCGTTCTACACGTGTAAAGGCACTGAAGGAGGAAAAGTTATTGTAAAACCTTTCACCAGTTGTTCTACTATAATAATTGAACTGAACTTTTCAGGGGAATATGGATAAGGCCGAAGTGCGGGCGACACAAGAAAATATACACGAAGTCTTGGAGAAGGCGGAGGAGGCTTAGGCAGCACGTGTTTACCAACTCAACTCAAAGCTGGCTACTCGACACAATGGTTACAAAGTAAGGATCGAATTATCTTATACGTGTATCTGTCTTATAGAAGATATTACTGGTATACCTTCCTGTTAGCGATTTTTCGAAGAAATTGGAGTTAAAAGGGACTCGAAAGTTTTAGGATGGAACATTTTAGTAAAACTTCCAAATTTGTGCCACAATATCTGTAACGTGCGTACAGTTGCGGCTCCTGCTCCGAAACTCAGGAGAGGCTATCGAGAAGGGACAGAATAGGTGCTTTTCTCTGCCAAATAGAAATTTCAACGATATGCAAATATGGTAACTTTTTCCTCTTAAAATTGCAAACGATACTAAAAACGTACAATAGACATGAAAAATGTTCTTTGATCGTAAACAGAAATTCTGAAGTACTTAATCATCAAAGGTCTAAACCCAAGAATGCATCCATATTATTGCAATAGCTGAAATGTACATTTGCTCGTGATGATTCAGAACATCGTCCACTTTGGAAGAAAAATTAACGATTCGAATTTGACTCCGGGATTCGAAGAAACTTCCCCCTCATCATGCCCACGCGTGGCTAGCTCGAAAACATTGCAGAACTTGATGCAATCAATGATTTTAGATAGAATGTATACTACCTATTTTTTTTCAAACCATTTTGTTTTTTTTGTTTTTTTGGCATCAGATTAAGACGATATGCACTGTCGAGTTGTTGCATTATATTTTGCCGGCCCTATATACGCAAGTCTACCAGAGCGTTCTTATGGGAGACAGCCAATGCGATTTTTTAATTTCAACCTCCGATAATTTTAGAACCGCCTCCCGACGACAATATCAATCTCATTTGTACAGATTCTCTAAGTGCAATAACAACCTTAAGTGCGAATAAAATTAATAGAGCTCAACATCCAATAATAGCACAAATACTAATAAAATTACACGAACTGAAAGAACAAGCTAAACGGGTAAAATTCGTCTGGGTTAAAGCCCACGTAGGTTTGACACCGAACGAAAGAGTTGATGGCCTTGCGAAGAAGGGAGCACGGAATGGATTAGTGTTAAGTATGCCCATTCCCAGGGAAGATTTTTATCCCCTAATTAAAAGAAAATTTTGGCACATGTGGCTGGAGGAATATACACGCAGTGAAAAGGGCAAATTTTATAAGTACCATGAGACAAAAATCCAAAGAAATCCTTGGTTTCGAGGCAGTGGATTAGAAAGGCATTCAATAATTAGAATAAATCGCCTGAGATCCAATCATGGGCTCTGTCAGGAGTACAAATTCAGAATAGGTTTATCCCAGACTGAGCAATGTGATAACTGTGGAGAACCAACCCAATCACATGTAATAACAGTTAATAATAACAGTTAATAACAATAATTATTAATAATAATAATAATAACAGTTAATAACATGTAATACTAGAGTGCCCCGAATACAACAGTGAACGGAACAGGTTTTTTAACAAAATAAGCAAAATGATTATCCACCCATTCAGTTATTCATGTATTATCGGCTCAAGAAACAGCGATATTTACAAGAGATGCCAACATTGAAGTGTGAATTATTGTAATTTGTAATAACTATATTATAGATGTACAGAATGTCATTATTATAAATAGATGAATAGAATATGAAGATTTAAAATGTATCGTGGCTAAATGTTAAATAAACTATGCCAAAAAAAAAAAATCAACCTCTGCTGGAGCCTAGGTAGAGACGGCCAGTTTCTCGAATGTCGCACTTTTCCACCCCCGAAAAACGTGAATAGTTTACTTTAATATAATGCACCGAATTATTCATCGTTCCTACACTCATAAATAATCACAATACTTTGAAAAGCCAGGGACTGGCGAGGGAGTAAACAAAACGGTGGACCGAAAATGAAAATCTCTTGCCAGTTTTGTTTGCCTCAAACCTCAAACTCGATAAGGAAACCCGGATTGCAGAGTTCTCTGGCGGGGGTGCAATGAATCAATTCTGCTCAATACGAGCAAATTTCCTGCTCTCTGGTTGGTCAATCTCACGTTCGCGCCTCCCTCGAGACACCTCGCCCTCAAAAACACATGGAGCAGAAATCCACTGATGCTCCTAACCTGATTGGCCAGGAAAAAGGGAGGAGCTCCCGCTTCTGTTTTTGCGCGTAGATTCAACTAGCACAGTGCCTATGATCGTTTCTTCTGTCACTAGCCAACTAGGACTCTGCTAGGATCCAGTATGTCTACTCATGCGCCTATGTCCTATCAGTAGCCACCCCTGTTCAGTAGGATAGTAATTCGATTTACTGAAAATCGAAAAAAAATCGATGAAACGTGTGGGTAGGTACTCTATGAAACCAGAGACAAGCGGGGTATTATTTTTGAGGATTTTCAAGTCAAAAAATGAAAACTGAAAATTCGTTCATTCACTTGAAAGAACACGTAAGGAGTTGGGGTAGGAATTAGGGAAAAGTCGGTAATAACGAAGAGAATGATAGAATCCCTCTTTATTATTCGATCCCCCCTTGATCGGACACTACTCCCATCCACTCTCTCCTCGATATTCCTTGGAGTAGATGATCATGAAGACTTCTAGCAGGGAGGCTCGGTCGAGGTGGGGACGTTGCTGAAGCTGATCCTCTCATCGCGGATCTGACACAGTCATGCAGCAGAAATGTGATTTTCGTAACATGGTGAAGTGGTGGTGGTGGTGTGTATATATATAAAGTACTAGGTATTTGCAGATTATCTGATTAGAAAAAAACTTGAAATTTTTTCCATTGGCACAAAAAGAAACTTCAACATGAAATATAGAACAGTTTTGTGAAACTACAAAGTTAAACCATGAAAAACAGAACATGACAACAAGAAACATCCCCCTATAAAAGTCCTACTAGAACCCTTGTGATGTACTCAGGCTCAGAGAAACGCAGAGCCCTGGACAAAAAAATAGGTAGGTACCTCAGTATAAGAATTATACAGCAGAAACGTAACGAAATTGCGTACAAAACGGTGACAGATTGTAGGTTGCAAATTGCTGCTCAATTCTTCAAAAACCGCTTCTTTTCTAAAATGCGGGGGTTCCCCGCTAGCGCGAGCGGTTGAAGGTTAAGAGTATTATGTATTTTGGTTTAGTTTCCTACAGATAGTTAAAAATGAGTATGAGTCATTTTCCTAGAAAGGGACAATCGGTATCCCAAGATTTCAGAAAACTTAAAGTTCGACTCAAGTTCTGGCAAAAATCAGGGATTAACCTCACACCATACTGATTGAATTTTGACGAAAGAACACACAGTGGGACGCTTAATTAATTAAAAATTAAAGAAGAAAACCTATCGAAAGAAACCTATTGGCGTGGTTTCCGCGTAAAGGAGAATTATCGGAATCCCATCTCCATGTGGAGCGAGAACTGGGAGTTATTCCTAAAATGAACCAGGGCGGGACGCAGGTTTAGAAAAGGGTTAAACCTACGTGGAACACGGTTTTTCTGATAGCAACCTAGAAACCTCAGAAAGTAACCAAGTAAGCTCAATTTATCAGTTTTTTGAGCCAAAACTTGGTACCAGGGGATTTTTACGGTTGCTGAATACAGTTTTGAGGTCAAAAAATGTAAAGTTTTTAAATTGCAACGGAAAATTCAAATTAAAGCGTTAACTACTTGAAAAAAAGTCTTTTTATCTGCCACCATTACGGGCAGATGAAAGACACAAGTTCCTGGGTGGCACTTAGGTTTTTCAGCTATTCCCGCGTTCTGGTGCTGTTCTGCTGAAGTGTAACCATATCGCTGGAACCAGCTTGGTAGAAACAAGATCTAGAGACCAAAAAGAAAAAATAATTTCGATTTCTTACCGTTTCACAGAGGGCAGATGAAAGACAGACAGTGACTGTGACACCACGTTTTTGCAACTGAAACCACTTGTGCACGCCTCCACATAGAAGAAATACGATTCCCGCCGCTTTCTTTGATAACCTAACGACTAACCTCACCTCTTACAGTGGTAGTAAAACCGCGGGAAACGATAAAAAGCCGCCAAAATACGAAAACACAAAAAAAGGCAGATTAAAGACAGAAACCTCCAGACAAGCACATTTTATCCTCCTGCTCGCTTTATTTGCTTCTGAAAAAATCTGCAAACCCATTTTTTTCATGTCCAGGTATATGCAATAAAGAATCACTACAAATTCAGGCCGCTGCTTTCATAGGTGATTCACAGTGTTCAAGCAAAGTTGACTACCTAGGGGTCCGGACATGGCAGATTACTGGACATTTAGCAGTTTAAACTTTAATTTCTATATTTTAGCGTGAATAAGTGCATATTTTATTGATTGCCCGAAGTAGAACAAAGTTGATAGTTTATGGAGAATTTTTTTTTAACGCCTAAATCATAATTGGGCATTCGGAATCTTCTCTGGACAACGATTGGCCCTTTCTGGGAAGATGACCCGTATAGGTACTATTCGAGATATTTCCACCCTTCTTGTTACTCTTCGGGAGTAAATTGGTTCCTTCTTGACTTGAACCTTAACAATTTCAGGTATTGGAGACGGCCGAAGTACTATCCTGACGACCCTTACAATCCTTACCACAAGAGAGAGGAGTACCCAACCACTCGAAGGACCCCTCAGATTCCAGTAGTCGCTTCCTGAAACACCTCTCCTTGGGATGACCAATATGGGTAGGTAGGTAATCAGCGAATGAATTGAAATCCTGGCATCATTTGTGTGATCTTAATTCATTTGCGCAACCTGTGAAGTTTCGAGGTGTATTAGCTATCGAATTATGATGTTTTTAGTACCTACCTACCTTCATTAGTTCGGTATTTTGTGCTATGTTCAAAATTTAATAAATGATCGTGATTTTGTTATTAATAACTACATTTCAACCTACTCATTTCTTCTATAATCATTTGTGGTAGGTGGATAAACCTACGCTAAGTGAACTTAACGACACTTGTGATGTACAGAACCCCTCAAATATGACTTAACTATTCGCTTCCAGCTTATTTTGTACTTATCTTTCTTTAAATGTGAGAAAAACTGAAGTTGGTAAATTGGATAGTATTAATTTTTTCTCATTTTCTTTTTACACTGAGTATTAGCTCTTGATGCTTGTTGGATACTATCTTTCGATGCTTCTCATTTCTTTAATAAATCAGAGTTTGAGTCACTCATTACAGGAGACATTAGAGAAGAAAGCTAGCATTAAAATGGGTGGCAAGCATGGATGAGTGGTTACAATATCGCGACAGTGGTGGTACGACAAATTGATTAGGTGCACATGGCACCAGACCCAGCCTGGTGGCACCACATTGGTCTCTCTCGCACACTTGTCACCTCTTTAGCCATAAGAAATTCATTTCTGCTGAAAACTTCGAAAAACACGCTTCGGAGCATCAACCAATTGGAACAGCCTCAGTCTTGTGGATAGTACTCCCATAAACACCTTCAGAGCTCAAGCCGTGCTCTGAAGAGAGACCCAAGTCGTTCGATCTTCAAATTGAGGCCTCCTGACGCCCTTCACCTAGAAAATTTGAAATAAAAAAAACCGCTAAGGCGTAGTTTAAATCCTAGAATAAGCAGAACGTAGTAGTAGTAGTAGTGTAAAAAGTAAAGTAAGCAACCATTTCAGGTTGAATTTTCGTCCGACTGCCATTCTTGGCGTCGCGGACGTCATCAGCTGTCTCCCTAAGGGGAGATCAGAATTTGTTCTGATGATTTCGCTCATGGCTTCCCAAACATCACCGCCCTGGGTTGGAACGAGAGATTGCCGATCGTCTAACAGACAGAAAACTTTCTGCTGGCGACCAGACTCGAACTCGCATCCCCGCAAGATGGTTCTTATCTTATCACCGCAGTCGGGTACACTGTCCACTAGACCACCGACGCCCTCTAGTAGTAGTGCTAGGATCTTTAGCTGTACTCCTGCCCTAGGCCGATCACTCAACAATTCAAGTTGGTCCTGAAAAGGTTCGATACATCATTCTATGTCCTAAAGTGGGGTAAGTTTTTAATAATATTGATGTGAACAATAGTAGAAAACATATTGTTTAGTAATGCATGCATTCCAGGGGACGTCCCTTTGGATAAGCATTAGATCAGTTAAACCAGTTGGTAAGCGATAAAACTGTTTCACTCGATCTAATTTATTCATTACTTTAGGCAAGAAATACTGACCCCCCCCCCCTCACCTTTATCCACCATAACATTTCTAGCGGCATGGGAGCCTCGAATCTGAAGAGCATTTTTAAATCCATGATCTACTACACCCAACATGCGAATTCGAGTTCACCTCCCCCCCCCCCCCACCACCTCCCCAACGCCAACAATGGTGCCAGTCTGGCACCAAAGCGGAAATACGTCGTAACATTGATCCTTCATCTGTTAGTTTTAGTAGGTAGTCCGTCGAGGTTCACATCCGTATTCTAGGTGAAATAAAACTGTTTCACTCGATGTAATTTATTTATTACTTTAGGCAAGAAATACTGACCCCCCCCACAATTATCCACCTTAACATTTTTAGCGGCATGGGAGCCTCGAATCTGAAGAGCATTTTAAAATCCATGATCTACGATACCCAACATGCGAATTCGAGTTACCCCACCTCCCCAACGCCAACAATGGTGCCAGTCTGGCACCAAAGCGGAAATACGTCGTAACATTGAACTTTCATCTGTTAGTTTTGGTAGGCAGTCCGTCGAAGTTCACATCCGTATTCAAGGTGAAACACAAAAAAAAAAAACCACGAAATAAGCGGTTTATGGCATCATGGCACCATGGTGGCACCACTATTAGTTCCATGGTGGTACAGAGAATAATTCATGAAAATTCGGAGGTATAATGAGAATTTTTCCTCAATTTCAAAGCTTGGGTACAATTAGTAAGTAGTAAAGGAACCAAAATATTGAAAAATCGGATATTCTGTGAATATTATCCCCCCACTCACCCCCTCCCCTTGCGAATTTTGGTACTCTGGTAAAATCATGTACAAATCGGAAGTTATTTGAGTCAAACAAAAAAAGAAACACGCAAATCGGTTGGAAATTGAGGCCTGGGCAGAGTTTACAAGATTATGCACGCAAACGCACGTTTTTTAAGCATTAACCCCCCCTTTCCCCCTCTTAAAAAGCAAAATCCAAAATTCCGGCGCGGTAGTGCACAACTAGATAGTATTCCGCGTCAAACGAAAAAAGAACCACGAAAATCGTGTGAGAACTAAGGCCTGGGCAGAGTACACAAGATAGAGTGCCCAAAAACGCACGTTTTTCGAGCATTAACCCCCCCTTTCCCCCCCTTAAAAGGCAAAATTCGAAATTCCGGCGACGTAGTGCACAACTAGATAGTTTTCCGCGACGAACAAAAAAAGAACCACGAAAATCGGTTGAGAACTAAGGCCTGTGCAGAGTACACAAGATTTTGTTACACACACACAGAGACTACACCTATGGTTTTTTTCGCGGATTTGGATTCAGAATGGTCTAAAACGGATTACTGTGTGGTTATTTTTTTTTTCTGTTGAGTGTTGTCTTCCTTCACCCCAGATTGATCGCATAAGGACGCCCAAGTCTTACTGTGGGACGTCCTAAAAATGAGCTGACCCTCATTGATTCTGGAATCTCTGCATGTCTGTTGTTTAGTCCAATAGAAGTGGAAAGAAATTTTTTAAAAACTAATTAGAGGAAGTGTTGTTTGCGCGTTAAGTCTTAAATACGTCAACAAAGTGGGTAACCTCGTTGTATAAAAGATCCGAGGAATAGTGCCCAGATTCAATCTCTAAACTTAAACCATCAAGTATCTAACACCACCCTCCAAATCTGATGATCTCAAGGCGATGACATCAAATGGATAACTTTGGATGTTATGCTTGTTGAGTGGGTCTCAGTCGGTCGCCGTTCGTTCCAGTTGAGTATTTCGCGAAATTGAAGGCGTAAAACCATGAAAAGTTGTACTTAAATTTGAAATTTTAAAGGATTTTAGGAACTCATTAGTGCACGGCAATAGGGAATTGAAAAACTGAACTATTGCCGCTGGAATCATCAAAATCGAACAATAATTGCCCAAGTAAAATGGGAAAAACTAGGTACTGAATAAACGGTTTTCCCATATTTCTCTGGCAATTATTGTTCGATTTTGATGATTCCGGCGGCAATATTTCAGTTTTTCAATTCCCTTGGGCCGTGCACTTATGAGTTCCTAAAACCCGTTAAAATTTCAAATTTAGGTACAAATTTTTACGTTTTTGAACCTTCAATTTCGCTAAATACTAAAAAACGAACGGCGACTTACCCAGACCCCTTTAAGGATTTCACTATGAACTTGATAGGGGGCCCATATCTACATGCCGACTTGCACGATCCCTGAAACTTTAATCAAAATTCGACGCTGTGGGTAAGTACCTATAGTTTTGCCCATTACAAGGATTTGTGGACCGACATGAAACCAAAATTGTTCAGGAAGATGTAAAACGCCATTGGAAATTTTGGAGGGCTTTTTTCTATTCTTGAAAAGTGAAGTCTACTGCTTCCACTACGTTCCACCATCTACTTCCCGTAATAGGGTAGTTCATGAAAGAAAAGGCCTTCCCCTCAGTAGGTAGTAAGACCGAGTGAATCGAAATAACGGTACCGTTATGACCTTAATATGAAATTTCTCTTTAATCGTGTATATTCATCAAACAAGAAGACGTTAAATGCTTACATCATAATATAAAATGTTAATCCCTATTCTGAAATCACATAAAAACCATCCTCATTCTTCCATCAAACATGTCCAAAACCAGTTCCTACAACAATATTACAGTAAACACTGGAAGAAGAAGAAGAAGTTCTACTTATCAGTAGTTGGTTGATAACGATCAAAACATTGGGTTTATTATTATTTTCAATAATATTTAGATATTCTTTCCCAATTTCATTGAAGTAAAATAAAAATATACCTTTTCATCTAAAGGACTATAAGGGCTCTCTTCTTTCAGTTTCAATAATTAAATTAACTGTGAATAGGTTAGTAAATAAAACGCTAGAGGCTTCACAATGTTTCAATTTCTGTTTTCAATTGGTGTTGAGGGATTTTAAAGTGCGTATCTAACTTGGGATTTTTGTTTATTATGTTCATTTTATAAAATGGTCTATTGCGTAAGAGTGATATTACCTACAAGGTGAAATTCACCTGGTGAATGAATAGGCTTCGAAGAGTGTGGAGGTTATCCCCCGCAATTCCAACGTGTCCAGTTCTCTACCCTGTGACCACCACTTTCACTTTTCATCGTCAGATTTCCCCAAGGTGAGTAAACTTAAAGATTTATCTTAGAAATTAATGAGAAAACCGTTATCCAGTCAGTTTCACACGATTGAATAAGCTAATCATATACATACACATTGTGTGTACTTAATCATAAACTAGACGATAGGTAGTTTATCTTTCTTTGATAGATCGAACTACTAGGCCTTAAGTAAGTATAATATTAACATACCTTTGAGTATCATAGAACGATGCACTCAATATACGTAATTTTATATTTGAACGTGATTGCTTTTGGTATGTTCCTCAGAGCGACAGACAGAAAAATGCAAGCTACAATTGAGAAATATCCCAGGAAAAATGATGTTTACATTCAATATGGAACTGCTGGGTTCCGCACGAAGTAAGTTCATAAAACCTATTTTCATTAACTAATTTGGTCATGGGAGAAATTGATTTGTACGAGTAAGGTGATCGGTGGAATAGTGAAGTCTACCAATTTCGTTTGACAAATTCAGTTCTAATAAAAATGAAATTCTATGTGAGTGAGATACTATTTTGTGCATCAGCACCACCAAGAAAACCTGAGAAAGAATTTGAGCTAAAACAATTAGGTACCTTGTTATTTATCACATGAGCAACTGAATATTTAAAACTAGCAATATTTTAATTTTTTATTTTTTTAGCAAGTTTTTGTTGTCTACACAATCCAAACCATATGAAATAGGTTGGGATTCTGCAATAATTCTGGGAATACATTATCTCAACTCTTCAATGCATCAATCGCGTCGATCGTATCAAAACAATCGATTGTTGGCTACTATCGACAGTTGGCCACCTCTAGTGCAACCTCCACTCGTGGTTATCATTCCTGACCACTGCGCAGGCGCACGGAAAGGGCGGAAGACGGACGACGGTATGAAAATTCCTTCTGCCAACGGGTTCCGTCAAGATGGCGGCTACCATTCTCAACCGGGGAAAATCAGCCAGTCAGATTGTGATATTTCTTTCCGTCTTTTCCGTTTCCGCCCTCTTCTGTCCCATGTGAATCCAGCTGTAGAGTTCTAAGCGCGACAACACGAAACGATCCAGTCAAATGACCACTCAAATAATGTGATTCAAATAACGAAACTAACTTAATATAGAAACTAAATAAGAGAGGATGAAGACTAATAATGCTTGATAAACTAATAAGTAGAATCGGAATGTAAAAAGAGTGAGTAACATTGCTTCTTTTGGTCACTTGCACGTCCGGATTTTTTCTCTCCCTCCAGTTGCGCGCTTCTGTGTTCGATCACGTAAGCTACAGTAGCTACCTCAGAGGTGCATAGCTCCTTCTATGAAGTCAGATTGGTCAGAAAATCCGTTATGTTGCAACCCCATGCCCCCATGAACAGATTGCCACCTCTTTTAAAATTTCCATCTTCCTTAAATTCTCTAAATTTTTTGGATGCTTATTCGAGCAGTACATTATGGTTTTCTTCCATATCAGTGAACCCTCTTTAAAAAAAAAAAAAAGTGAGGCAAATTCCCCAATGCGCCATCAGAGCAAATATTAAGTAATACATATTTATTTTGTCATCTACGCATTTCTTAAAGGGATTTCGTATTGGTTGTGTGTAATGGATAAGGGACATGAGACTGTGCGGAAAACATAATAGTCACTAACCTGTAGTGGAATATAATTTAAGAAGGTATATTCTGCCATCCATTCCGATACAAATTAAGAAGGGAGTAGAAAGGTGTCCACGTGAATTAATCAAAATGTCCAAAGTATCAAAATATTCAACGTAGGTATCAAAATTTCTAATGTATCAAAATGTCCAACGTAACAAAATATCCAGTGTATTCATCGTATCAAAATTTCCAATGTTTAAAATTTCCAACGTCTTAAAATATCCAGTGTATTAAAATGTTCAACGTATCAAAATATCCAATGTATACACATTTCCAATGTATCAAAATGTCCAACGTGTCAAAATATCCAGTGTATCAAAATGTCCAATGTATCAAAATATCCAGTGTATTAAAATGTTCAACGTATCAAAATATCCAATGTATAAACATTTCCAATGTATCAAAATGTCCAAAGTATCAAAATATTCAACGTAGGTATCAAAATTTCTAATGTATCAAAATGTCCAACGTAAAAAAATATCCAGTGTATTCAACATATCAAAATTTCCAACGTCTCAAAATATTCGGTGTATTAAAATGTTCAACGTATCAAAATATCAAATGTATAAATATTTCCAATTTATCAAAATGTCCAACGTGTCAAAATATCCAGTGTATTAAAATGTTCAACGAATCAAAATATCCAATGTATAAACATTTCCTATATCTCAAAATGTCCCACTTGTCAAAATATCCAGTGTATCAAAATGTCCAATGTATCAAACTATCCAACGTCTCAAAATATCCAGTGTATCAAATGGTCTGTTCGGAGAGGCAGTCCTGAATGGTTCGGAGGGGTTTGGAGGAGTTCAGATGAGTCCAAGCGCCTTTAACCCCTCCCCTTTTCAGTTTCGGTTTGGTTCTGAACTGGTTCCAGACTGCCTCTCCGAACATAACCAAAATATTCAAGTATAAAATTACAATGTATCAAAATGTCCAACGTATCAAAATATCCAATGTATCAAAATGTTCAACATATCCTAATTTCCTACGTATCAAAATTTCTCATATCAAAATGTCCAATGTGTCATTATTAATTAATAATATCATTAAAAGTATTAAAATGACCAATGTATAATTATTACGTATCTATAATTACCGCTATGATTTTCTTTTCAGAGCAGAACTTTTGGACCACGTGGTGTTCAGAATGGGAGTCTTAGCTGCTCTCAGGTCTCGAGCCAAAGGTTCAATGGCCATCGGCGTCATGATCACTGCCTCACACAATCCAGAACCAGATAATGGCGTCAAACTGGTCGATCCTCACGGTGAAATGCTTGAAGTAGCGTGGGAAGCTATCGCATCTCGGTTGGCCAATGCGTCTGATTCCGAATTTCAGGAAGAGCTGGCCAAAGTCGCCATCCAGACGGGAGTCGACGTCAACAAGCCGGCGCTCGTGTTCATTGGTCGCGATACAAGGTACCTTCATGGAGAAGTTTTTGACGGAAGTGATTGGATAATTCTGAAGCTTAATGCTAAACAAGTGGTTTTGAGTCATATCATTGAGAGAAGGCATTACAATTAATTATTAATTAGACATTAGGTAAGTATTTGTACTTCCTGTATCTCTCAATTTCGTTCTGTAAAATGCTGTCCAATACTAGATCATTTTTGCTCTTCTCGTATTTCAATTTACAGAAAAGTGGAACCAAGCGGGTAGTGAGAGCACACGCTGCTGTTAACCATTCTGCTGAGTTCTGTCATTCAGCTTATCTTTTCTTGAGAGTTTTTTTCGTTGATGTCAAGAACTCGCCATGAAGAAAACGAAATGTCAATTGAAAACGATAAAACATTACATCCCTTGTTATGGAAAGGCCTTTCTCATACCAGAATGAAAACATTTTAGTAATAACAATGAGAAGAGAAATATGGGAAGTACCAAAACACTACACTAATAGGGCTTTTCAAACAGTTAAAACGGTTAAAAATTAAGCCAATGAGGAATTTCACCATGTCGGAATTTCCTATTTTTGAACCCCAAAATCGGATTCAGCACCTCTAAAAAGCCCCTAAGGCAAACTTTCAGCCCGAACTTCCTAATTTACGAATAAACAAAACAGTGTAGAAAATACGAATGTTTAAAAAAAACCGGGAAAATGACTTCATGCTGGAATAGTTCATTTATGGCCGCTTGAAGCGCTGAGATCGAGAAATCCATAGTCCCCAGATGCAAAATTTCATGAAACAGTAAAGTTCGAAATCGAAAAACTGAAGAAAAAAATAGAAAAAGCGAGATGGGGAAAATTAGGTTTCCCCTGTTTTTGTTTGATAACTTTCTTCTTAGATAACACGATTTTGTCGTACCATCAGGCAACACTGGGAGGAGACAGCGATCCGAACAGCCCAATCAGCGACTGTTCCCGCTGCACGTCTGTTTTCCCGGTTAGTTTTGAAATTTAAAATTTTGATTGTCTCCCAAAAATAACAGGAGACTTATTTTCCGAAATCAGCCCGATTTTCATCTATCCCACACCATTAACTATTCAGGAAAAATGCAAACAGAAATCGGTGAAATTCCTCATTGACAAAACTGTGTCAAAGCTTAGCATTGGCTTATTTCTAATTTTCTGTAAAACGAAATAAGGGAAGAACAAGATTAACGCCTCACAAATTCACGCTCGCAAAAAAACCCTTTTTATCTAAATCAATCTGAAATTTTGGCAAATTTTTTGCATCTCAATTTGGAATTTAGGCAGATCCATTGTTTTAACAACTGCTGGTGTCCTTTCCACCTTTATTCCCTCTACAATGTTCAGTAAAGTGTTCTTTCTCTCTCTCAGGGCAGAACAAAATCATTTCATGTTTTCATAAAAATGAAATGTTACGACTTTAGGAGCAGTAGCGAGCGTTTAGGAGAAGCAGCTATTGCAGGCGTCAAATTCTACCAGGGGACAGCTGTTGACCATGGACAAGTGACTACACCTATGCTCCATTATTATGTCTACGCCCACAACATGAACCTCACGCCTGACCCTCAACTTGAAGATTCTTATTTCAGCAAATTGGCTTCCTCCTTCATCTCACTGAGCAAAGAGGTAATTTAGCCCACCTTCAGCTTCCTCCTACATGAGATCTCTTTCTTTGGCCCTGCAAACTTGTCCATCCCACGTCAAAATTTTGAATTAAAACTCGGCCCTTCGGGTTTCCCTAGGCAAGCCTCCTGTAGGTCGATTCTCTAACTCGTTATGGGGTAATAGCGACAACGATGTGTCGTTATGATAACAATAACGATTAATAGCGACGATCGCGATTCTGCAGACCCGAAATAGCGACAACTGTCGCTCAGTCGTCGCTATTTCGGCCGAAAAGTGTCGTTACAATCTCGATGGCTCGAAACCCCCCGGTATGGATTACGACAACCATCTTTATGAAAAAGTAGGTAGCTTAAAACGCTCTTTAATCCCTAACCTATTCGAAGTCATATTTCAGTTTCCGAGTTGCTGTGTGCATTTCCGTATTGTAGGTTATTAGTTTTGATAATCAAATTTTTTTGAGAATAAAATTGATACATACTTACATAATTTCTTGTGAATATTTTAAAAATAATATCCGACCGTCATAATGAGCAGTTTATTCGTCGTTTTAATTTGTGTTACTTGATTTTTTTCTACAATTGTATAAAACAAAAAAAAACAAAAATGGTAGTATTTAAATTATTTCAAGCTGTTAATTCGTATAGCAATTCATGTACTCTATTGAACATAGTCAAGGAATTGAGTTTGAACATAGTTTCAATGGAATTGAGTTTTTGACAACCCATCAAACTATCAACAGAATTTGTTATATCAACATTGAATGATGATGTCCATGTGACAATAAGTGAGGTTGAAGCAATAAAAATAATTATACTGTCATTTTCGGAAATTGGTAGGTAAGTACGTAAAATTAAAATAGTTAGCTTATAAAATAGGTAGATCCTAATTGAATTTTTTACTAATTTATAAAATGTGTGTCTGCATAAAAACTTCCTAAAATGAAAAGAATCCGTAAAATTGATAATTTTTTGCTAAAATAATTGTGCTGATAATGCTCTTTTTTATACCAACTTACCTGCTATTACCTGACAAAATATTTACCACGAATTTACGATTGTTTATATCCGTAATCAACATCGGCGGTAGGAAGAATATGACGTGGTAGATGAAAATTGTAAAATAAAATTGACTTAAAGAAATATGAATGGGAAGGTAGATAAATAAATTACGTCATGAATCTTACGTTTTATTGAATACAATAATACTATGTTCATTCAGTTTTATAACATACATGAAACTTTACATGAGTAAAACAGCGATTCATAAATTTTGAAGAGATATTAGGTTTTTTTTTACCCTTGAGAGTGAAATAGGTACATCTATTTTGTTCTGAAAAGACATCGAGAACTTCGACATTTTCGTTAGTAGGGGGTGAGGTTGTTACAAGTACTTAGGTACTTGTTTCCCGGAATCTGTAACAGTAATGTATACCGCACACTATTAGGCAGCTAGCTATGGACATCTCACTCAAAGTATTTGAAAGTACGAATAAGTACGGATGTGTGAGTATGTTTAAACGATAAATAACAAGACGATTCATTACCTTGTAGTAAGATGGACAGGCAGTTGATTATTCGAGGCATCGTGGACGGACGAAATTCATACCAATGTGACTGATGAATTCGATTTATGAAAAGGAATTCTTTCCATTTATCATTATTCCATGATATGAAAGCACGAATCACGAGAAAAATTCCGTTTTTACGCGTCATTCCTTTGTATATTCACCACGGCAAAAAATATGAATCCGACATTTTGCAAACTGCAGTGAACAAACTACCCGTGATAACAATTGGAAACTATTATCAATACGTCTTCCCATTGGCTAAAAATCACGCGTTGCTACCTTTTGCTCGCTCTAGACCGAAATATTGTGGGATCACATAGCGAAGTCGTTATTTTGAAATGCAACGACCAAACTTCGCTATGCCCGATTATAGAATTCCAATCTCGTTATCGACCTGTTGTTGCACGGGAGGGATACCGAATCCGACGCCATAATGTCAACCAAATAGCGAGTTACAGAATTGACCTGCTGGACGGTTACTGCTTAAAGCCTTTGGCTAAAAAGCAAAAAACATGGAACAAGCTTTAGCCGTGTTTTGTTTGTTTGCTGTTTCCTTTTACTACTTGGTAAAGCAGTCTCAATCACAACAAAGGTATTCTTATTATTAAGAAATCGAATACATCTAAAGCGTCGAAAAACACATAACAACTAAAAGGCCGCATTCATAACAAAATCTAGCCTAGGTTTCAAGATCCTTGGATTACATTCGTGAAAACCAAGCCAACCAACAACATCAATATAATCCAATATAAAATATAATCGTCGGTCTAACTGCAACAGGAGCATCTAATGAAAGAAAGTGGTGAAACGGCCTGAGCGCTATCTAGCGACGATTAGATGAACCTTCTCTTCTTTTTTGGCAAGATGAATGCACCTCCGTTATTGATCGGTGGTAATGTCTGTAGACCCCTGCTTTGCCCTCAATGAAAAAGGCAATAAAATCTGTTTGAGGCACCAATAAAAAACAGTCTGAAATTAAAATCTTTGTACCTACTTGTAGGTAAACAAAATTAATTTTTATAACATTCTATTATTAACGAACGAATAAGAAACACCACACACGATACCTACATCACATAAGCCAACTGATAAGAGAGATAACCTAGGTTTTTGAGCTTCTGAAGGTTCATCTTATCTTCACTAGGCAGCGCTCACGCCGTTCCACCACTTTCTTCCCCTAGATGCTCCTAACAGCAACACCACGTATCATAAATTTTCCAAATTTTTCAGGAGAGCAAAAAAAACTGGTTTTCGTTCAGTAGGGTTCATGCGGGCAACTTATCATACATCCTGCAACTCAACATATCAGACACATGGAGCTGAACCATTTACTTATTCAACTTATTTTGTGATCTTTTTAATCGTTTCTGTCCATTATGTTCACTAATTGATAATAATTATAACATTAAGTTACACTCGTATTACTGAGGATCACCATTAGCGTCAGTCATTTTTCAATGGTAACTAGTGATGATACGTGCTGTTGCTGTTGGATTCCTCATATGTGGTGTTGTTTGAATGGGGTATATCAGTCAATTTTTTTCAAAAGAGTATGGCTCAGGAATAACGGTAATCGGGTCTGTTCGTCGAGAAAATATTTTTAAAAAAATCAGAGAAGCTAAGGAAAGTTGAAGATTTGAATGGTGTGACGTAGCTAGCCAATCGTGACGTAGCTAGCCAACTGTCTTTGAAAGAAGTATCCATGCACAGAAACCCTTGGAGGACCTCTTGGATACTACAAAATACTACTCACACACGCGCACGGCGTAGTCCTTGCCTAGTGTGTGTGCATTTATAGCGGCCCGCCTTTTTCAAACGTGTGATCTCTTTAATTAATTTTTCTACCACATGTTATAGTATTATTGGGCTTAAAGTTGTAGTATATGGGTTTTCAAGGGTGCTGAATCCAAATTTGAGGTCAAAAACCTGAATTTCCGACCCACCGAAATACCCCATTCATTCTAGCTTCATTCAAGCTTTTATTTTTGACATTTTCATGTCTTTGCTTTGGCACATAAACTGAAAAATCGTCACGAAAACTTGCTCACGCGACCAATAAACGCTGTGTTGCGTAGGAACAATCAACTGTTTTCTTATTTTGATGCTTGGTTACATGAACTAACAACCTTACTTCACTACCTTGTTGTGTTACACTACAGTACACCACTACAGTAGTGGTTGACATGAAAATGTCCTAATGTGTTGCAGACTCGTATGCAAGCATTTATAATCTAACCATCTAGGTAGCAAGTTTTGATTTAATAATACCTTACATAGCTTTTCCAAGTCATAATAACTTTACTTTGGATCTGACATAAACACAGTTTGCTGAATATCCTCATTTTATTTATTATTTTCAATAATAATAGTAATAATAACTTTTAATCCCCCCGAAATTTTGTGGTTTACGTTTTAAGATATGTAGAATCTAAATATCGAATGAACCGATTTCGATTAAATTTGGTACATTGGCTTATTTTACTGTCTACGCTTTTTGTTATTGTCGACCACGTCAAGGGGGTAAAAATTTGAAGGAAAAACATTTTGTTAATAAAATGAACTAAAAAGTTAAAATTAAATTACGTCTAATAAGAAATATAACACTGTCACAATTTCAATTTTATAAATAAAAGCGTTACATTGTGATAGCAAGGGAAAAAAGGAGGTGCTAAATGTAACACGCTTTTATTTATAAAATTAAGTTGTGATAGTGTTTTCTTTATAAATTGTTATATTTCTTATTAAAGGTAATTTATTTTAATAATTATTTAATTATTGATTAGTAATTTAATAATTATTAATTTTTTCTTCAATTGTTTTCATCTCTATAGCAATGAACTCAATGTTCAGGAAAATAATTCAATACTGAAGTTAGGGCCTAACAAGGCGAAAAAGACGTGATGAAATTGTTTGTGATTGATTTCAGATAACTACTAAGAAAAACTACTCGCCTTTTGTGGACTTTGACGGTGCCAATGGTGTAGGAGCTTTGGCTATCGAGAAACTGCTACCTCGGCTCGGAAACACACTTTTATTAACAGTTCATAATACAGATACAGTCACTCCTAGTACATTGAACAAAGAGGTAAGTTTTGAATCAAGTGTAGTATTAACAAGTAGGGTACCAGTTCCTCTAAGTCATACCTATAATAACCTGATTTTGGGTTGGTAATAATAACCAGTGCACTATTAGAGTTAGGTAGGTATGAACTAATGAACTATGACTAATCTAAAAAAAACCATGTACGTCCATTTTCGCAAAATTTACAAAAATGTGAACATAACAGCTTCATCTTCCATTTTCGCTATTTTAGAGAGATTTGGTCATTTTGAAGTTACAGGTTTTTTTTGGAGATTTACTATCGTGATGCTCGGTACACCAAGTCTTCCCTAAAGAGGGAGTTACGCGAGTGATTGTCCTTCTCAATATGAATCAAGTTTTCATTCGGTAAAACGGGTGTTGCTATTTATCTGCGGTTTTTGCAGCAGTGCTCAAAAGCTATACTGAATAGCGTTGCTTAGATATTCATAATCAATTAGCCGGGTTACCCGTGCAACGCAGATTTGAAGTTATGTGCCAATTACCCCCTGCCACTGGGTTTGCTCGCGGTTGGTGATTCTATTGGTAAAGCTTGCTTTAAATGTTCGCTAGAAGAGACTAGGCTGAATTAGAACGTCGTGCGTAGTGAAACGGCTCGATCGATTTCAATGGAAATTTCTGCTCATTATCATCTCGAATAAAGGATTCAATGTCAAAATCAATTTTTAACCAGGGTGAAATAAAGAGTAACATCAATACAAAAAAGACGCCTGGCTACGACTTGATAACAGGTAGAATTATGAAAGAGCTCCCTGAAAAGGCTGTCATAAAATTGCTTCATATTATCAATGCTACCTTCAGGTTGAAACATGTACCATCCCAGTGGAAAGTTGCGGAGGTCATTATGATTACCAAACCAGGAAAGTCACCTAATGAGAAGACAGGATATCGGCCTATATCACTCCTCCCTGTCATGTCCAAACTTTTTGAAAAGCTGCTGCTTAAACGGCTTAAACCAATAATAGAAGACAGAAATTTGATGCCAGATCACCAGTTTGGATTCAGACAACGACACTCTACGATAGATCAAGTCCATCGAATCACTAACATTATAGAAAAGGCCCTAGAAGGCAAAAAAATATGTGCCAGCATTTTCTTAGACGTGGCTCAGGCCTTTGACAAGGTTTGGCATGAGGGTCTTGAATATAAACTGCACAGAGATCTCCCAAGACAGTTTTATTTACTCCTAAAATCCTACCTTGAGAACAGACATTTCAGGGTAAAGCAAGATGATCAATACTCCTGCTTGATGCCTATAAAAGCAGGGGTTCCGCAAGGGAGTGTTCTCGGCCCGGTACTTTACATATTGTACACAAGAGACCTTCCACAACAAGAAGACACAACTGTTGCTACGTTTGCAGATGACACGGCTATCGTCTCTGTTGGAGATGACGTGGAAACTGCAACTCGCAAACTTCAGACGTCTGCTAACAAAATAGCCAAGTGGACTAAGATGTGGAGAATGAAGTTGAATGAAACAAAATCAGTACACATCAACTTCACTAACCGAAAGATCTCAGCCGTAGAAGTCGAGACCAATTCTAACAAAATTCCGTACGCTGATACAGTGAAATACTTGGGATGACCCTTGACTCCAAACTAAATTGGAACAATCATATTGAAAAGAAGAAGCAGGAATTGAAGATCAAGTTCAGAAGAATGTATTGGTTAATGGGAAGGAATTCCCATCTTTCACTTCACAACAAACTGCTTATATATAAGCAGATTCTTCGCCCTATCTGGGCCTATGGGATACAGCTCTGGGGCTGTGCCAAAAAATCAAATATTAAGAAAATCCAAACCTTTCAGAATAAACTACTGTGAAGTATAGTTGGAGCCCCCTGGTACATGCGAAATGACGATATCCATCGAGATTTGAAGATAGAGACTGTCAATGAAACTATTGTCAAATACGCAAGGAAGCACGAACATCGCCTCCACAAACATGAGAACCTGGAGATGCTCAACGTTTTGGACAACGATGGAGAACTTCGGCGCCTCAAGCGAAACAAACCACTGGATTTAATTGTGCTGTGCCAATAGTTCTTAGTGCAAGTGAAACCAAGTGTTCCCGATCCTGCTAAAAAAACGGGCTAGGTTTTGCTGAAAACCTGCCCTACAGTGAGATTGAATTATTCTGAAATGAAATATTGCTAGATGAAATGTATCTTATGTTCAGTTGCAATAAATAAATCACGATAAAAAAAAAAATTTAACCGTAGGGGAGTGGGGGCACATTTGACACTTTTTCGCATTTTCCATCCTACAAGGTTGAAAGAACGAGAGGTCTTGAATTTCTTTCTTCTATCGTTAACTACGGTATTTTTGCTACCCACATACATCTCGTTCCTTTTTCAATCTGCTTGCCAAGTATTTTTTTTTGTAAATTTTCAAAATGCTTAGGAAGTGACAATTGTGCCCCACCGGTGGGGCACAATTGACATGAGAAAGGGGCACTTTTGACAGTTCACAGAAAGTACCATAATTCTAAACTAATCTTACCAAAAAACCATGGAACGTCCGGCAAATCATTATCTGGCAATAATGTTGAGTCAGACAGAACAACTATAGACCCTGCAGCCTGTAACAATCAACACTACCAACACAATTTCAATTAGATGAGTGCCCACTCTTCTTTCTCAAAGGAACACCAAGTTTTATGGATGTAGGAATTGAAGTAACAAAAAATAATGATCAAAACAAAGATGTTTATTGAAAAACGTCAGGTCGAGTAGGTATTCAAAATCCTACATCAACATAGCATTGACAAACTTCATTGGTATATAAAAATATATGTCAAAATATATGTCAAATGTTCCCCTAGCAAAACTGTCAAAACTACCCCGAGGGTAGCCATTACAGTAAAACCCAAGCCAACCTCGAACGATGAATTGTTTTGAAGAATCCAAGGAAAACACTTGCATGGAGACATATACGACTGACAAACTGGATGAGCTACATTTGAAAAAAAAATGAATCCACTCGGTAATCAACGAAAAACAAAATGAAAAAAAACTTACTTTTGAGGGGTCCAAACACTCAAACCGCCATGAGCCGACTAGATGATTTGTAACCTGCATGGTTTTCACCTGGAATGGTTCTTTTTCTTCTTCTTCACAATACAAAAACACGAAATCGCGGTAAAATTCAAATTTTGTGTGACAAACAGCCATTGTCAAATGTGCCCCTATGTCAAATGTGCCCCCCACTCCCCTACGTAGTTCGAGAAATGGGTTTTTACCTTTTTGTATTGGGGAACCTGCCATTGCCAAACGGCTCAACCAATCATTACCAAAATTGTGACATGTTTGCGGTAGTTATGTCTTCCCCAAGGGAACTGTGTAAGTTGTGCTCAACTTCCGAAGATCTTGGCCGATTCTGGTGGATATTTTTTAATTATACGCATTAACTAACTAACTACTCAGCACTACAGGCCGATGTGGCCCTTGGCTTCCCGAACTCCCTTCCGCCACCGGGTACGGTCACCCGCCTGAGACCTCTGCAATCCCACCACCCGGAGGTCCCTCAAGACATCATCAAGCCAGCGAATCCGAGGACGACCTCTTCGTCTTCTAGTTTCCATCCTAGCTCGCAGCATCATTCTCGGGCAGGCCTCCACCGGCATGCGGTCGACATGCCCCAGCCATTGGATGCGCCCAGCTTTGATGAATCGGACTATGTCTTCATGTTCCAATAATTCATCAATTTCTGCATTCTGTCTTGCTCTCCACTCTTGGCCCTCACTGACCGCTCCATAGATCCCTCTTATAATCCTTCTCTCAAATATCCGCAGTCTAGCCTCGTACTAAGCCCGTATGGTTCAAGCCTCCGATCCATAACAAACCACAGGCCGCACTAGGGATCTATATAGCCTCATCTTCGTTGATCTGGAGATCACACGGCTCTTGAAGAGTTTCATATTGGCATAAAATGCTCGGCTGCCTGCCATTATTCGTGAGCATATTTCAACCTGTACTTGATTTCTATTCGTGACCAAGCTCCCCAGATAGGTGAAGGACCTGACTTCATCAAACTTATAAGAACCAAACGTCACCCCTCTGGGCACCCACTGGACACGGCTCGGGGGAGATATCTTGAGGTATTTAGTTTTGCTTTCATTTATTCTTAGACCCATTGGCTTTCTCCCTTCATGCAAAACCCCGAAAGCCTCCTGCAGAGCATCAAGACTTCGCCCCAACAAAGTCATCTGCATAAGACAGAATCTGCCATGTTCTGTCGACAATTGTTCCCTTCTTATCTGCATTCTTGACAGCCTCAAGCAGAGCTTGAACAGTGTGGCTGACAGCGAATCTCCCTGTTTGACGCCCGAGCTTACCTCAAAGGGTTCCCCGCAGCGGTTACCAACCATAACCTTCGAAGTGTTTCCTTGAAGGGCTATTTTGATTAGCCTGATCAGCTTTTTAGGAATCCCGTTTCTCTTCAACGTGCATGCATGTGCATTATCCCTACTCTGCTAAGACCATCGAATGCTTGTTGATAATCTATAAACAATATGTGCAAATCGGATCTGGTGGTTATTTTTTAATTATACGCATTACCCTCTTTAATAAGAAACCCCAGCGTTAGAATCAAATTTTGGTTTATTATATTCAATAGTTAACCTTTGGAATCGAACAAGAAAATTAAATTTTGATGTTATGCGTTTCAAATATAAGTGAAACCTATTTTTAACTGATTCATAAAATCCTCTGAAATTCACAAAATCTCTATTCTTTTTACAATAGGAAGGGGGATAGGTTACATAAAAACTACGATTATGCAAGACCGCAATGCTACGAGATTATAATCCCATGAGATTACATACCCACGTGACCACAATTACTTAATATCTCAAGTCCACAAAACTGCAACGTTGCAAGACCAAAATCTTGCGAGATCACAAAACCACGAGACTACAACACCGAGAATAAAATCCCGCTATAATCCGAAACTTTCATCCTTTGAGAGACCAACTCTGCAAGATTACAATGGGGTATGGCTAAGGAATAACGGTAATCGTGACGTAGCTAGCCAACTGTCTTTGAAAAAAGTATCCATGCACAGAAACCCTTGGAGGACGTCTTGGATACTACAAAACACTACTCACACACGCCCGCGGCGTAGTCCTTACCTAGTGTGTGTGCATTCATAGCGGCCCGCCTTTTTCAAACGTGTGATCTCTTTAATTAATTTTTCTACCACATGTTATAGTATCATTGGGCTTAAAGTTGTAGTATATAGGTTTTCAAGGGTGCTGAATCCAAATTTGAGGTCAAAAACCTGAATTTCCGACCCACTGAAATACCCCATTCATTGCGACTAGACTGGCCACAATCCCGTAAAAACTGTAATTCACGACTTGCATGCCCAAATCAAGAGATCTATACACTAACTTGAATAAGCAGATGGTCTCGCAAGAAAGTAAGAATTGTTGTTTTCAGTGTGGCGCTGATTACGTGAAGACTCATGTGGCTGCACCAAAAGGGTTTGAACCAACCCCGAACAAACGAATTGTTTCTGTTGATGGAGACGCGGATCGAGTAATTTACTCCTACGTGGATTCTCAGAAGCAATTCCATCTGATGGATGGTGACCACATAGCATCGCTAGGTGAGACCAATGTTTTGAACCACCAGAATTGACAAGAAGAAAACATGTATCGTAGTTTTGATGCGTCTATACTCTAAGGCGTAGTTCTTGCTAATCTCGTGAGATGGCATCAATTGAGGATTCTTCATTCCCTTGTTATCAATGTAATGCTCATAAGCTATGGATGAAGAATTCTTTTACTGTAGCCTTTAAATTCCTATATTTGCATGAGGAAATTCCACAAATTCTTCAAATCTAAGTGATGAAGAATGACAGCTACCAAGCAAGAACTAGCCAAATTACCCCCACCACCTCATCAATCTGTAGTTGTACATTATTGTATCCACACATCCATGCTTTCCACCCACTTTAACGTCAGCTTTCTTCATTGATGACATGGGAATGAACGATCCACGATTTCTGCTACCTCGTGAAATGAGCCTTAACTATACCTCAGAGCGCCAACCAATCAGAATGCTTCTCTGGTTCACAATCTTAGCTTCCATGGTCTTGGTAGTTAGACAGACTATCCTTCTATACTGCCGTCCAACGGAAAAAGGCAGTAACACGAATTTTTCGAAAAATGGAATGTTATATATCGTTGGATTCGTCTTCCAAATCTCAATCCAATGCAACAGTAAAAAGAAGTATTTTTTGAAAAATAAAGACGTAATTCGGAAAACAATGTAGGCTGCTTTTAGATTTTACACATTGGTACAACAGTAGAAAGCAGTATCATATCATGCAACGCTTAGATGCAGTAATGTAGACCATGCTGTTCTCTTCCATTGCTTTTGGGGAGACGTAAGTGTCTCACGTACAACAGCCACACTATTAGACTGCCTTTTACCGTTGTACTTTGGCCTGATCCACACATCCTTCCCCAAGCTGCGCGAGGGTTACTGCTTTCTTCCGTTGCATTGGCCTCAAAGCCGTCTGAACTTCACATACCGCCCCACTGGTAATGCTCTGAGGCTGTTTTTTGTCGTTGTTTCGCGTGCCTACTCATTGCTAAGTAATTTTACAGTGTATGTGATACGTCTGCTGATTTTTCAGTTTTTCTCGTTTATTCCAGCAGTTTTAGTTGTTCAAAGTTATGTTCAGAGCAAATACACTTTCCTGGTGGTACAGAGAATAATTCATAAAAATCTGGAAGTATTTAATGAGAATTTATCCTCAATTTCGAAGCTTGGGTACAATTAGTAAGCTATTAAGGAGCCAAAATATTGAAAAATCGGATATTTTGTAAATATTATCCCCCCACTCGCCCCCTCCCCTTGATAATTTTGATACTCTGGTTAAATAAAGTGCAATTTGGGAGATTTTTGAGTCGAACAAAAAAGAAAGAAGCAAATCGGTTGGAGAATGAGGCCTGGGCACAGTTTACAAGATTATGCCCGCAAACGCACGTTTTTTGAACATTAACCCCCCCTTTTCCCCCTTAAAAGAAAAAATTCGAAATTCCGGCGACGTAGTGCACAACTAGATAGATTTCTGCGTCGAATAGAAAAAAAGAAACACAAAAATCGGTTGGAAATTGAAGCCTGGGCAGAGTTTACAAGATTATGCCCGCAAACGCACGTTTTTTGAACATTAACCCCCCCTTTTCCCCCTCTTAAAAGGCAAAATTCGAAATTCCGGCGACGTAGTGCACAACTAGACAGATTTTTGCGTCGAATAAAAAAAGAACCACAAAAAACGGTTGGAAATTGAGGCCTGGGCAGAGTTTACAAGATTATGCCCGCAAACGCACGGTTTTTGAGCATTAACCCCCCCTTTCCCCCCCTTAAAAGGCAAAATTCGAAGTTCCGGTGAAATAGTGCACAACTAGATAGATTTTTGCGTCGAATAAAAAAAAGAACCACAAAAAAACGGTTGAATTGAAGCTTGGGCAGAGTTTACAAGATTATGCCCGCAACCTCCCGTTTTTTTAGCACTAACCCCCCCTTCCCCCCCCCTTAAAAGGCAAAATTCTACATTCCGGTGACGTAGTGCACAACTAGATTGTTTACCGTGTCGAACAAAAAAAAAAGAACCCCGAAAATTGGTTGGAAACTAGGCCAGTGCTGACGACACAAGATTTGTCACACACACACAGACATACACCTATGGTTTTTTTTTTCTCGCGGATTTGGATTCAGAATGGTCTAAAACGGATTACTAAGTGGTTATTTTTTTTCTTCTGTTGAGTGTTGTCCTCCTTCACCCCAGATCGATCGCATAAGGACGGCCAAGTCTTCCTGTGGGACGTTCTAAAAAAGAACATTTGGAGGACACATACATATACAGATTGGACGGTGTTCAACTATCCATGATGAGCCTTTTTTGAAATCCACTAAGTTCAACATGAAGAAACAAAAAAACCTATTGAAAACTGAATGCCAACATGTTTCAAATGATATACTCGGAAGAAGTAAAGGGTTCCAAAAATAGACACCACAAAGACACACCTACGGTTTTATTCGCGGATTTGGATTCAGAATGGTATAAAACGGATTACTGTGTGGTTATTTTTTTCTTCTGTGGAGTGTGGACCCCAGATCAATAGCATAAGGACGCCAAAGTCTTACTGTGGACGTCCTAAAAATTCAACATAATAATTATTTTGTGTCAACTTCATAACTAATTTTTAATAACAAAATATGTGTATGCGTCTACAGCATGGAGAGTAAAAATAACAATAATTAGTCGAATAAACTTATGAGCAAAAAGATATTCTTCTATAAGTAACAATAAATTATATTTTAATAACAATAATTTATTGCTCACTAACAAAACTGTTTTTTTCCGTTGGTTCCGTACCTTGATAATACTCGCTCATGCAAAAAAGAAATACAGTAACAGAAAGATCCAACGGAAGAAAGCAGTACGTAGAAACTGCAAATATGAAAATCTATGTTCAGACAACAATAAAACACAGCGCGTGACGTAATGCAACGATTAAGAGCAGCAAAGTTAGATTACTGTTGTACCGCCAAGGCAATACCAAGGTTAGTACAACTGAAGAAAACAGTTCATTGATTTGAGACATATATTTGATGATGTTTTCCCATAGAAGTGATTTTGTTAGTAAGAAGAAAGTTTCAACAAGAATTGGGGGAAAAAATTTTCAAATTTTGATGAAAACTAAGGATTTTATGGCTAGAAACACAAAACCCTAATTTTCTCAAATTGTCTCATTCCGAAGTTACTGCCTTTCTCCGGACGGCAGTATAGGTCTGAATTTTCAAGTATACACTTATTATTCTCACAATTATACACTTATTGTAAACCTACATGCGCAAGTTGGCAAATCCTAGGTTGGTGACCTAACTATAGTTTAACTACAACGGATTGAAGTTCTTGGAACGAATCTAAAAAATTGCTGTTGTATCGGCCGCAGTTTTCGTTCGGATGGAGAAAAAGTCCATCCATGCAGAATGAATTAATGAGCGAATTATCAAAGAAATCTTTCAGTTGAAGGTATGGTCAAAGAAAAAAAGTCTGCCAAGTGGGTGTGGCACATAGCTTCCTCGTATCCATGACCCGATTATATAGGTGATCCGATGCATAGTAGTTAATCTCAAAACACCAATCTGTAAGTACAGTACTAGAAAATTTCATCAAATTCGGATGAAAAATGTAAGTGAGTACCTAGTGATTGGAACAAAAAATTTCTTGGCAAGGCTGGGAGTCGAACCTGGGACTCCTGGGTGAGAGTCTAAAGCGCTACCTCTGAGCTATAGGGGCCTGGTGATAGCTTGTATAGGATTTGAGATTCTCATGTCACACGGGAGGGCGACAAATGCACGCTGTTACAAGGATTTTACGTTTGCGCATGCGCAGAGGCTACCGTGAAGTTTAAGGCCTTGATTTTCATTGGGGACCATCCAAACCTAATCCGCGTAATCCCTTTGTCATCGAAATCGGATGAGATATTTAGAAGTTAATTTTTTTTCGATTTTCAGTATACCATACCAACATACTGTATGCACTGGGTATGCTTTGAAGATGTTAGGAGTCCATATTCATGTTCTACTCGTCTCTACGAACTCTTGGAGTACCCACACGGCTACTGCATCTCTGGTTACAACAAATATAAGCTCGTTTTCATTATATATATATATAAATATATATTCGATGAAGCCATACTGCTTTTGGATGTCGAGGTTCGGTCTGAATGAAGAAGACGATCGTTTCCCAACGTTTCAATGGTTTATGCCATCATTTTTAAGGGATAATAATGAGTGTTTCTCCTGTCTCTTACAACACTCAAGATAATCCATTGAAAATGATCGCATAAACCATTGAAACGTTGGGAAACAGTAGTCTTCTTCATTCAGACCGAACCTCGACATCCAATAGCAGTATGGCTTCATGGAATATCAATTAACGGTCGATACCAATTTTCATTTTTGGAAAAACGCATTGGTATCAGACATTTTTTGCCGAATCCGAATATACCATACATTACTATGATTGTGAAGGTACTACTCAGGGATGGTATTTTCAAGGTTAACCAACGTAGTCGCAAGGCAAGGACAAGAGAATAAATTCAGGCATAGAAGGCCTTAATAGATAATCCTTAATTGTGTGGTAAGAACATCTTATGGTTTATCATCTCTCCATGCCAAACATATTAAGGTGAAATTCGTTGTAATATTGTGTTTGATTTTTCATTTCACTTCGTTTGACAGTTGCTGGTTATTTGATGGAGATGGTGAAGGACTCCGGACTGGAGCTGAGTTTAGGACTAGTTCAAACGGCTTACGCCAATGGAAACTCCACCAAGTACATCACAGAAACCATGGTAAAATTTTGAATTTACTCACAATTTGTTCCTACTGATGATTTCTGTGATTGATTTATAATCTTTCTAATTTACCACAGAAAATCCCAGTTGCTTTTACCAGCACAGGAGTGAAGCATTTACACCACAAAGCATTGGAGTACGATATCGGAGTGTACTTTGAAGCAAACGGCCATGGAACTGTTGTTTTCAGTAACAATGCGAGGAACCTCGTTTTACAGGCGATGAATGACGAAAAGTGAGTTTTTGGTTTAAAAGCATCACTATATTTTCCACATTGCTCTGATACCATTTTTATTTTGTGCTTACAATACAGCACTCCAATCCAAGAAATAACATTTAGTTCCTAGATAAAGAAGTCTTGTATATTCGCGTATCCATAGATACTAACAACAATGGGAAATTTGCTAAATTATAGATTCTGGAAATTCAAGTCAAATTCTATAATAGGGCCCTAGAATAACGTTTAACACCAGGAGTACCCAAGGAAAAAAAAAATACCGTAGAAGAAAATGCATAACAAGCGAAGCCTCTGTTAAGAAACACCGCGAAAATTGAGGAATATCATTCACGTCACAAAAAAAATAGTAGAACTCCAGATAGTAGAGAGTTTTTGGTGCCAAAATCTGACAGGCCCTGTTAGGAGGAGACTAGCGCGAGCAACAGAGGATGCTACCCAGTTGAAGGAGGAAGCCCGTTAACTTTGGTCAGGGGGGGGGGGGGGGAGGCGCTCGTGACAGTGGGCCTCTAGGAACGGGTGACTGTCTGGGGGCATCCTTTCATCGTCGCCCGCTGTTTTCGGGAGGCAAATTCATCGTCACCCGCAAACTCTGAGCTTTGTGAAGAGGTTCCACGGGCCCGTTAGTGGTTGCCAAAAACTCTCTAGTACCGCACATCGACAACAGGTAGAGTTCTAAACGTCCTTCTAAGTTCTAAGTTTCAAAGTTTTATTGTTGTGGTACAAAGTGTATAAACAATCGTCAAACAAGAAGAAATAACAAGCTCAATATACACGTCATTACATTAATTCATTGGTAATAAATAAAATAAATATGTAGTCATATAACATAAACAATCTAATCTGTATAAACAAGTAAATATGATCAGAATTTGATGCCGAAGTAGTCGCGCGGATCATACAACTCCTCATCGATCAGAAGGAGTTTCAGACGTGTGGATAGTTGCTCTTTCGGAAGACTTTGCCACATTCCAGGTAAAGAGTTATAAAAGCGTATGCCATTATGGATCGGGTTCGTCTTCTGACTTGTAGTCAAACGGACTGATGGGAGGCGCAGCTCGTGACGATGCCTAGTTTGGTAGCCATGAACATCCGACCCACAATGAATGTCACTTAAGTTTTCACGTACATACATTAAACATCTATGAACATACAGACCCGGAACCGTCATGCAATGCAACTTCCTGAAATAGCCTCTGCAGCTCTCGTTATATCCCAAATTGAACAGGGTCCTGATGGCTGATTTTTGCTGCTTAAAGATATATATCCAATTTGGTGAACCACCCCACAATGCAATCATATATGTCACTCGGCTCATGAACAGAGCGAAGAATGCCGAGCGCAGGACAGGGAAAGATACTGCCGTGGAAAGCCGACGGAGGGCAAAATTACTTGTTGCCAGCTGTGATCGCAGTTCGTCAATGTGGGTATTCCAACACAGTCTAAGTGCAGCAACAAGTCTAAGTGCAACAACACGAAACAAACCAGTCAAATGACCACTCAAATAATGGTTGCTGTAGTTGTGCAGCTATTATGTTAACAATAAGAACCAAATAACAATTAGAAGAGTGGCATTTTAGTGATTCTTACAATTTGGTAATTTCTTTGGGCCCCTTCTTGAACTACGAGTTAGTGTTTTTTATGGTACAGAGTTCTCATTCATTCCCACAGTTGGCAAAATTGGCAATATCTGCTGCAAAGGTTTGCTCATGCCATGCTGCACTTGGCACAACAAAGTTTAAACATAAAAAAGGAATATGAAACCAGAAAAGTGAATGTCTTGATATTGGGGAACTGTTCTTTAGAAAATTGCTTCTTTCTAGTTGAATTCATTGTATACTGATGTACAACTACTTTTTGGGTGATTATGGTACATTTTACTGATTCAACCTTCTCTTTTTGTGTCCCAATGTTGATAGGTTGGACGAGTCTAAGAGACGTGTGATCATGCGACTGAAGCAAGTGATGGAAGTGATCAACTCAACGGTGGGGGACGCTATTTCTGATATGTTACTGGTCGAGACTGTCCTGAAGGCTCGTGGATGGAGCATGGAAGACTGGGAGGCTGCTTACCAAGATCTTCCTTCTCGTCTTATGAAAGTCCACGTCAAGGCAAGTTCGAGAAGTCACAAGTCTTCCTGTTGCAGTATTACTCTATGACTTTCTTAGTTTGTCCTGATTGAACGGCTGCACTAATATTTATTAAGATGTGAGACATAGAGAATTTTGATTGTTGCCTATGGTGCAGAGGCGAAAATTGAGAAAATTAATTTGAGACTCTTCTGTTGAATAAAGATTCTCTTTATTGGATACCGGTTTCGGGTCAGAACCCCATCATCAGTCCTGAGACTTTATTATATTATAATCAAAACCGCCAAGTTCAAGATACGCCAAGTAGCAGTTCCGTTCTTGAAGGTGGCGGTTCTGATTATAATAGAGAGTTTTTGTCAACCACTAACGGGCCTGTGGAACCTCTTCACAAAGCACGGAGTTCGCGGGTGACGATGGATTTGCCTCCCAACATCAGCGGGCGACGATGAAAGGGTGCCCCCAGACAGTCACCCATTGCTCGAGGCCCACCGTGCCGAGCGCCTCCATTCCTCCCCTGTCCAAAGTTAACGGGCTTCCTCCTTCAACTGGGTAGCATCCTCTGTTGCTCGCGCTAGTCTCCTCCTAACAGGGCCCGTGAGATTTTGGCACCAAAAACTCTCTAATATAAAAAATCTCTGGACTGATGATGGGGTTCTGACCCGAAACCGGTAGCCAATAAAGATAATTTTTATTCAGCAGAGGAGTCTCAAAGTAATTTTTATTAGACAAGAAGTGATGGGATAGATCAGGTGGTAATGTGCCTGACTGTTCTCGAGGTGTGGATACGGTTTGATCACAATGCTCCACTGCGATTACCCGATCTGGAAATTCGATTTTGAACGGCTGGGAGCTTCCAATATGCTGATCACATCACCTCTGTACATGTCAATGAGGAATTTCACCTTGTCGGAATTTCCTATTTTTGACCCCAAAATTGGATTCAGCACCTCAAAAAACCCCCTCTGGCAAACTTTCAGCCCGTACTTCCTAATTTACGAATAAACATAACTGTAGAAAATATGAACGTTTAAAAAGAACCGGGAGGATGACGTCAACCAGCAATAGTTCATGTACGGCCGCTTGAAGCACTGATATCGTGAAATCTCACTTCGAATAGTCCTCAGAGGCAATATTTCACATAAACAGTAAAGATCAAAATCGAAGAACTGAAGAGAAAAAATAGAAAAAGCAATATGGAGAAAATTAGGTATCCCCTGTTTTTGTTTGATAACTTTCTTCTTAGATAACACGATTTCGTCGTACCATCAGGCAACACTGGGAGAAGCCGGCGATCTGAACAGCCAATCAGCGAGCGTTTCCGCTTCACGTTGAAGAGGTCCGTTTTCCCAGTTATTTTTGAAATCATAAATTTTGAATGTCTCCCAAAAATAACAGGAGACTTATTTTCCAAAATCAACCCGATTTTCATCTATCCCACACCATTAACTATTCAGGAAAAATGCAAAGAGAATTCGGTGAAATTCCTCATTGTCTCGTTTTGTTTTGTTTTATTCAGATGTAGTAGCCTACAATAAGGCAAACAACAGTCGTAATAACATATTACAAAACATTATATAATAGGGCAGAAATAAAAAAACCAACGAATCAGGCCAGGTACATTCAACAGAAAGGATGAGAGAAAAATAAAATAATAATTCAACCTATGATTAATTAAGATTGTCCAGTGGGTGGAGGCTGCGCAAGCGGGCCCCCACCCGGTGGCCAGGCGCCCCCTGACTGGCCTCGGGCCCACCCACCACGGCGGCTCCCCATACCAGGCACCCAACAGCCGCGACGCCCAGCACAACTACTGGACGCCACCACCATCAGATAACCACCACAATCTCTGGCAAGTAGCTGAGAACGAGGCGCCAAGGAGACCGCACCCAGGACCAGCCAGGCGACAGCCCAACCAACGAGGGAGGACATCCACAAACACACACTCATACATACAATAAATACAATCACACCACTGTTAGACATTGAAAACACAAAATATCACAGATAACTACACAAATATCACAGATGAAAATATAACACAATGACAAAAAAACAAATTCGTAATTCTCGTAAATTCTGGCAGCCAGTCAACCGGCCTTGGTCCCTCGTGGACTGTTAAGCTATGGTTTTTTGGGGTGGGCGTTCATTTGTCCCACTGAATGAGAGTACCTACATAGGTACTACTTTTTAGATTTTAAATTGAAAACCCCCATCAGAAATACTTAGGTAGTTACTAAAGGCTATTTTCAAACAACCAACGAATTCTTTAATTTCAGGACAGAAACGTAATTGAAACTGTGGATGCCGATCGAAAGTGTTCCAAACCCGACGGTCTACAGAAGGAGATCGATAGAGTTGTGTCGAGCTACAGTTTTGGACGATCTTTCGTGAGGTGAGTCTTGGCCCGCCCCTAAATGTTTATTTTTAAACGTAGAAGTATTGACAATTAAACGTAGAAGTATTGACAGACCGATATTGGATGAGAAAGAAGACACCCTTACTTTGTGAGAGTTTTCTAGATCTACAAGGACACCTGGATGGGATCTCAATTTCTTCCAAGCCACACATGTACGCGATAAAGTACACAACCACTCTAACTCCACCAACCATACTCTTGAAACAGGGCTTCAAAAACAAATCTATTCTCGAAATGAGAGCCGATATTATAATTACGCTATAAGAAAAATGGCCAGGAGCAAGATACATTTACACCGATGGCTCTAAAATGAACGGTCGCACTGCTTGCTCATATTTCGACGAGACTTGCCGAATTTCTGGGAGCAAACGATTGTGGGATCATACATCCATATACTCTGCTGAGATGTATGCCCTCCTCTTCTCGCTGAAATACATCTCTACCAGTACTAGTAATTACAATATCAATGTAATGTCATTTCGGACTCTCTCAGTGCACTTACGAGATTGAAGAAGTGTGGACCAGGATCCTCAATTGGTGCACTAGAAAAGAAGGTATTGAGTGAAGTGGGGAAAATTAGAGAAATGGGAAGATCTGCATTTCTTTTGGGTTAAGGGCCATATAGGTATTAGTGGAAATGAAAATGCTGACCGGATTGCGAAGGTAGCCATAAATGAACCACAAGCAATAATTGAACCTATATTTCCACCCTCAGATCTGAATCAACATTTGAAAACTACTGCTCAAACTGAATGGAAACAGATCTACGCCAATCACCGTGCAGGCCACAACTATGTTCTCATGTTTCCCGAACCATCCAGACAACCCTGGTTTTATCACATACAGGGAAAATGCAAACAATTTTACAAATTCCTCTCACGTATTCGATGTGGAACAGCAAAATATAAAAGTATAAAATTGGAATAGTAAATGATGACGCCTGTCGATTTTGTAACGCCGAAGTGGAAACCATAGAACACCTATTACTGATTTGCTCTGCGCTTGAAGTCCAACGACAATCACTCATCAATGTACTCGTCCGTGAATTAAACTAGCCTTACTCATTGACTGCAATAATACAAACCGAAAAACCTATAGTGTATAGTGCAGTGTTTGCATATGTATGTTCAATTAACTTTAATCCTTAACAACTATTATTGTTGAATGAAATCATGAAATTCAATTTATTTTTATTGTTACTACGTGAATTCATAAAAAATGTAACATGAATATTTATATACAGGGTGGTCCTTAATGAACGTACCACCCTTTAAATTTCGTTGTTTGTGGGGAAATCAAAAAACATGTCGAAGTAACTCCCCTTATTTTTTTGTAAAGAATTCAGGAAAAATACTTTTGCGCAAAAAAATTGCGCGCAATTGTGCGCAATTGACACTAACTTTGTTTTTTCAAATACGAACCCCCATTTTTTATTGCAGATTTACATTCTACGTCAAATTTCATGAACATTTTACTTCGACAACTTTTTTTTCCGCTGCGCGAAACGGGCGCCAGGAGCGTTCAAAGTTGCTAAAGTCATCAAAATTGCGCAAAACATGGATTATGGTAAACCCCAAGTGTGGCACATGACTTTACATTGTTTTTCAGCGCTGATTCACGTGGTGCTGTCAGTTTTTAGATTTAGCTCAGTTTTTTCGATTTCATAAGCTTAATCTACGTCTTTTGGTGAAATATTACAGTTTTTCCGAAGTATCAACTTTGGCAGTAGATTTATTATTTTCCCTCACCCTTTCGCACCCCGGGCTTGGGACCGGCTAAGGCGGGCTTAAAAATAAATCACACTCCTCGATAATTTTTCTGCTAAAATACAACAAAAACAATTCCTTCTTTTTTAAAAAAGAAAAAAAAAAAAAAAGATTAAAAGAAAAACTCCTCGATAATTTTTCTGCTAAAATCCAACAAAAACAATTCCTTCTTTTTTAAAAAGGAATAAATGAAAAAAAAAAATAAGAAAATAAATCGTTCACAGTAGTCGTTCAAATGGACCGCCGTCGTCCTCCAAACAGGCGGCAGCTCGACGATCCCATTCGGTGGTAACTGCCTCGAGCGTAGATGCCGGAGATACCGATTCGCAGGCGTCGATGATCCGCTCTTGCAATTCGGCGTTATTTATTTTTAAGCCCGCCTTAGCCGGTCCCAAGCCCGGGGTGCGAAAGGGTGAGGGAAAATAAATCTACTGCCAAAGTTGATACTTCGGAAAAACTGTAATATTTCACCAAAAGATGTAGATTAAGCTTATGAAATCGAAAAAACTGAGCTAAATCTAAAAACTGACAGCACCACGTGAATCAGCGCTGAAAAACAATGTAAAGTCATGTGCCACACTTGGGGTTTACCATAATCCATGTTTTGCGCAATTTTGATGACTTTAGCAACTTTGAACGCTCCTGGCGCCCGTTTCGCGCAGCGGAAAAAAAAAGTTGTCGAAGTAAAATGTTCATAAAATTTGACGTAGAATCTAAATCTGCAATAAAAAATGGGGGTTCGTATTTGAAAAAACAAAGTTAGTGTCAATTGCGCACAATTGCGCGCAATGTTTTTGCGCAAAAGTATTTTTCCTGAATTCTTTACAAAAAAATAAGGGGAGTTACTTCGACAAGTTTTTTGATTTCCCCACAAACAACGAAATTTAAAGGGTGGTACGTTCATTAAGGACCACCCTGTATATGTATGATGTTGGTTAATGGCAAATAGAAGCCAAAGCCATAAATAAATTTAAAAAAAAATGTTTATTTGAAAACGCAAGCTTCTTCTAAAAACTCTTCTCAATTGTAGCGTTGTGTTGTTATAGGCCCTCAGGTACGGAAGACGTGGTTAGAGTCTACGCTGAAGCTGAGACCCAAGTGGAAGCTGACAAACTAGCTGTAGAAGTGGCACGAGTAGTTTACAACAATGCGGATGGCGTTGGTCCCATCCCCTCGTGAGGTCACAATGTCATTTGTCTCAATTACCTCTTCTGTATTGTCTTATTTCTTGCAAAACCTGCAGCTTTTAGCATTTCAACAAATCGATCTACGTTTTTCTAGCTCAGAGCACTGACTGAAACACGAGACACATTACAAGTAGAACAAATTACTGTACGACCAAAAATGACTGACTGGAAGTAGAAGTGAGTTCGCCCTCCCGTGGATATTGGGTACGCCTGTGCCAGACCCAAGAACGGGACTTAGTTGTAGGGATGGGACATCGACATCGATGTTTCCAAAACATCGATGTTTTTGGTTCGATGTTGAAGGATGTTGATACTATCGACCATCGATGTTGAGGGATCTCGATAGGGTCGAACATGGAGCAACATGGATGTTAGCAAAGTATCGATATCATCGGTTTTATTTCTTGCAAAATCCGTGTTTTTCTCACTAAAATGAGAAAAAATATTTCTCAAGTGCCTTTTTCTATTTCCTTTCTTGAATCGAGTTATCAATCACTCAGTAAGTTGTACTTCCTTAGTGATCAAGAACCAAAATTCGTTGTGAAAGCACTCGCAACTCTCGAATAACGATATTTTGTTGGTGGGTACTTTCTGTCAAAAAAAGTTCATTGTTAACTTTGTGTGATAATGGTAGGCAGGTAGTACAGGGTGAGCCACGGAAACTTACTTATTTGAAAGGTCAATTAAAAAAAAGTAATGCAGATATCGTTAAATATTTTTTCAATTTTAAAGGACAACTCTTAAATTTTTTTCATATGGGTTTAAAAATCACATTCATCAAATGATGGCCCCTATTGTTTAAGGCTAAATGTCAGGATGTTTTAGTGTGATTCTAAAATAAGAGATGGCAGCACCATCGGGGCCAAATTTCGTTTACTCCTCAGTTGAGAACGGATCGAGATATTTTAATTCCACAAGCGGATTTCTTTTCAAGATCACCGTAGAAATCCGAGTAATTGGTTTAGAAAGTGTGCAAAAATTTTTTGCACACAGTTCCAACAAAAATTTGTTAAAATTTCGGTCATTTTCAAAAAGTGGCCTTATAGCCTCTTGCAGAACCTTCATCAAAATACGAATCCGTTTGCAGAATTTTTCTAACTTGATCATAGCCGTCGGATTCTCGATTCTACGATATGGAGCATGGTGAGGGGGGTGATCATGGGCTGGGGGGGAGGGCGGCGATCAAACGCCCTGCCGCCCCGCCCGACCTTCACATTCATGTTTTGCTAGTCTGCACCCTTTGGTCACTATTCTTTTCCCTGGCCACCTAATAGGTAGCTACCATCAACATTTTCCTTTTCCAACTTCTCTGTCTTGAGGTTGATCAAATTGAGCGAAATTTCCATAAAAAGCAAGACACATAGACAAATAACTTATGAGAAAGATTCTAGGGTTCGTGGACGATCGTTATATACAATTGACTTTAAGTAGCCCCATAAAAAAAATGCCAGAAATGGGAAAATGGGCCTCATCACTGAAGAAAACGATTGCGTCATGGGGCAGGTTTTCGAGCAGTGCTTCACATGCAGTTTGGCGGGCGATTATATCCCCGTCGCTCAATTCCTGCACTACAGCCAATTTATAGGGATGAAATTGAAGATCATCGTGGGGAATCCGTCTAACAGTTGTGCCTGGAATCCCCAGAGCAGCTGCCTGTTTGCGAGCCGAACGACGGGGGGAGCGCAAAACAGACAGCCTCACTCTCTCAACGTTTTCTGGGGTTCTGGAGGTCCGTTGAGGTCCAGTTCGGTTTCTGGTAACACTTCCAGTCTCCCGAAATGTAGCCCAAGGTAGAATCGAATTTCGACCATAAGGACGAATTTCGAAGCGCGCACGGAAGGCTCATTGGGTCGCAATAACTGACCGATCATTGGAAAAAAAGGTTTCTAGGGCAAACGCCCGCTGCTCTCTCATCCAAAGCATGGTGGCAACTAGTGATGCGACATCGACATCGATGTTTTTCAATAAACATCGATGTTAAAAACATCGATGGCGATGTTTTCACAACATCGATGTTTCTTACCTATGTTTCAATCGATGTCGTACTTCCCCTGATTTGTTGTTCCCATTGGTTTTCTCAATAGTTTACACATTAAAATAATGAATGAAACAAGCATTAAAATACCAATCGTGATGAATTATTACAATCTTATCTCTTGGAGGAATAAAAATAATAGCTAATTTTCCTACCGATTTTGTAACTGCTTTAAATATTCATTTGGCGAATGTACTGGGGTAGAAATTGACCTAGTGGCTAGAAATTGATTCATCAGATGAAAAAAAAAGTCTATTCGAGTAGGTACCTAAAAGCAAACGATCTCGAATATTTGTATAATTATGATCGGGCACATCGATGTTGAGAAACATCTATGTTTTTGGTCGATGATTCCACTCGACATCGATGGTGGATTTCAAAAACATCGATGTTGAGAAACATCGGTTTTCTATCGATGTCGCATCACTAGTGGCAACTAACCGTACAGGTAACAAAACTTTAGGAGCTCCGCCTTCGAATGGGCCATTGTCCGTCCCCCCTTCTACAACCCCTCCAGGCCGAATGGCGATTTTTTCAAATAAGTAAGTTTCTGTGGCTCACCATGTACTATTAATAAAAAGTAGCGTTCTTCGCAGTATAAAGTAAGAAAAATCTATACAGAAAAAAATAACCGTTGTGTAATAATTTTAGCTTTTTCTGTCGATGAAAACATCGATGTTGGGCACTAGAAACATCGACATCGAATAACATCGATGGTTGAATCAACGATGTTTCACGCCATCAATGTTATGTGACCGATGTTGACATCGATGTTTTTGTTCCGATGTCCCATCCCTACTTTGTTGGGACAAAATTTGTTCCTACGTAGAATCTTATAGTTTTGTCCAAGTCTGACAATCAAGACTTCTTGAGGTCCGTTGCTTCATTGGTGCTTGGTGGATGTTTGCTATTTTGGTATTTGGATAGCTTAATAACCTCAGAGCTTGTTATATCATAATCTTATTATTCAATTACAAATTATGTTCCTAAGGTCGTACTTCATAATTAGCTACGGTGTATTTTTTTTACTCTCATTGGATTTCCACACGCTTCGAGCAGGGGCTTAAAATTATAAAGCCTAGGAAAAGTTTAAAAAAAAAAAAAATTCATTAACGGTTTGGAGCTTAATAGCTTTAGACATAGCCAACTGCGGATGATGAGCGCCCTGGAATGCAAGGGCGCCTAAACTTAAGATGACCAAAGAAAACTACAGTTTTATCTTTCTGTCTTGAAATTCCGACAATGCCTGCTGTACATTCCATTTCAATTATTTTTGTTTGTTTTTGAATCCTCAACGGGGCATGCCTACCTATCTTACCAGCCAAGATGGCTTCTATAAAATGGTGTTTGAAGAAAGAAAGATGCTACTGCTCGGAGTGTTGATAAGCTGGGCTTTCAATTCTATTATTTCTAGAAGTCTAGGAATACATAAACAACTAATTTACGACAATTTCTACAAATAATAGGCAATGAAAATTAGAAATTGAGATGGAAATAACAATGAACATCACGTGTCTGAAGCTGCAAACGCACTGTCCTCACGTCATTTGCCCTCAGCAAAGTGCGGTTGACCGTTCTCCCATAAGAACATAAGGTAATTCATTCGCTACAGCCACACTGACGGTAGCTTGCGTGAGATGAAGTCTGGACAACTACAGCGGGACGTGAGTTGAGATTTGACAATTTGGAACAAAAAAAAAAGTTTGTGCTTTCAGAGGTTGTCAACATACAACTGATGATTGGCCGAGATACCAATGTGTTTACCAGCGTGAGGTCAAACTGGGCGTGACGTGAGGACAGTGAGTTTCCACCTTAAGGTGCGATCACACTGACTGTCCTCACATCACGAGCCCTCACATCAGCAAATGGGGTATTTCAGTCAATTTAAAAAAAAATTTGTTCAAAAGAGTATGGCGGGTAATTGGGTCTTTTTGTCGAAAAATGTTTTTAAAAAATCACAGAAGCTAAGGAAAGTTGAAGATTTGAATGGTGTGATGTAACTAGCCAAAACTGCCTTTGAAAAAAGTATCCATGCACAGAGAAGAGATTGGAATGTTCTCACTGGTAGCATCTTCCTCTTCTTTTCCGTCATATTCAAAACGAAAGAAAGAAAAGAAATCATGGGCGATACACTAGCTGAAAATATGATAAGTCAAAACCACAAACGAAGCGAACAGAAAACAGCCGATTACAGCATTCGTAGGTAACGCTAATGATTGAACCATTAAGTAACGCTATCCGATGAGAATCTCTTGGATACTACTCACACATGCGCGCGGCGTAGTGTGTGTGCGTTCATGGAAGCCCGCCTTTTTTTCAAACGTGTGATCTCTTTAATTCATTTTTCTACCACATCTTATAGTATCATTGAGCTTAAAGTTGGAGTATGAAGGTTTTCAAGGGTGCTGAATCCAAATTTGAGGTCAAAAATCTGAATTTCCGACCCACCGAAATACCCCATTGTGGTTCATTGTTCTCCCATTAGAACACAAGGTAATTCGTTCGCGACAGCCACACTGACAGTAGCTCACGTGAGATGAAGTCTGGACAACCACATTTTGGTGGGACGTGAGTTGAGATTGGACAACGATTCTGAACAAAAAACCCCAATCAGTGCGCTTTTAGAGCCCGTCAACATACAAGTGATGATTGGCCATGATACCAATGTGTTTCCCGCGTGAGGTCACGTGACGTGAGGACAGTGTGTTTCCACCTTTAATGTTGGTACCTGTTATTATTATGTCAGCTTGATATCGTTTTTAGCTCCTGCTCTATTGAGCCAATGTTGTGATACTCTTAAATGCGAGATTTCGACTGTCACTGTGATCGAAAGAGTGATTTCTAGAAAATAAGAGGTTCACCCTGGGAAGTGTTTTCCCCTGACGTTTCCCAGCATTTCCGACTTGTTCAGGTTTGTAATTGTGCCTTCTTCAACTTCACGATCTAACGGAGTTTTTATATTTTTGATCGAAATATTGTTATACAATAAAAGATTATATTATTTTACTTCTCAGATGTTTTTTTTTAAATATTTGTTATTGCACGGATTCCCTCACCATTTATTCTAAGGTTTTCATTGATTCTGGCTTTCTCAGCCACTCCACAGATTTAACACTTTGAGAGTTAAAAAAAAATATATGTAAAATTTAACATTTTGATTTAACACTTTGAGAGTTTAAAAAAAAAGTATAAAATTACTTCAAAAATATTATTATACCAGTCACCTAAGGACCTGTTTCAGAAAGGCCGATTTTGTGTACGTATATCAAACTCTCGATGGGGGTCAGGTCCGTTGTAATAGTGCGAATTCATGTCCTAAGCCACGAACGAAGGGAAAAGGAAGATTCAATAACAGATGGATTCAAAGAATCACGATGGTTTGCTTAGAGCACTCTTAGAATACGAGGCGATAGGTGGGAGGGTTTGTGTCCATTTTTAGTGTCAAATCACTGAAATAGAGGAGAGTAATTTACCTAGAGTACCTTATCGAGGTAGGAATATGGTACGAATATTGGTAGGTACCTTATACGAGGTAGGAATATTGGTAGCCTTACATCGTACCAAGAAGATGTTACGATGTTGAGTTAATGGTAACATTTCTAATTCCTACACGACAGTTCTAACAAATTAACAAGTTTAATAGAGTAGTGGGATGTAAGGTTAAAATAAGAAAGAAACAGAGTTACGGTTACAAAAAGTTAGATAAATATTCACTAATGGCGTATTTCAGTCAATTTTTCAAAAAATTTTTTTTCAAAAGAGCATGGGTCAGGAATAGGGACGGCACGATACTCCTTAAGATACGATATTTCTCAGGAAGTATCGATACCAAATATCTTTTCGATACTGATATTATTAGATACTTCGATACGTCGATAATATCGGCTCAAAGTATCGATACCATCGATATTTCAAATTAACCCACCGATGATTTCGCAAAACAAATAAAAAGTTCATTAATCAAGAATTATAAATACATTAATAAAAGTCAATAATTTAAAATGTAGTTACAGTCAGTGGTAATTTAAAATGTTATTAAAGTCAATAATTTAAAATATGATAAAAATGAATGATCATTCAATTTTATATTTATTCCAATTCTTATTTGCAAGAATTCTCCGTTCAATGAAATGATCTTTTCTTCCACTACAAATGGAAAGGATCAAGTAATAAATCAGTTACATTACAAATAATAATATTTATTATCGAATCATAAAAACAAAAATTCGGCGTAAATTGAATTATGAAAAAAGTCAATAAAAAAAATTGTTGTGAACCGAAAAGTAAAACAATGATTACAAGGAACTCGAACTGTTCAAGAAACCTAGCGAAATGAAAAATGCGAGATTACAGGGAGAAAACCTGTGGAAAGTTTTTGAATATCGATGATAGATATTAGAAGCGATATATCGTTTCGATTGATGCTAGTCTGAGGCTGTAGAGTATTATTCTGTCGCAGATATAGTATGGTATTTTAACGTTATATTTGGTATTTTTTCACCAATTTACATTGGCAAAAAATCGATAATATCGTCAAGAAAGTATCGATTCCTCCAATATTTTAGGCAAAAGTATCGATACTAATATATCGGCATGAGTTTTTTTAAAATCAAAAGTATTGATACAAATATCGGTATTGATACTCCGATATATCGGTGGTATCGTGCCGTTCCTAGTCAGGAATAACGGTAATCGGGTCTGTTGGTCGAGAAAATGTTAAGAAGAAATTAGAGAAGCTAATGAAAGTTGAAGATTTGAATGATGTGACATAGTAACTTGTTGTGAGTTATTAACTTGCTGACTTTGGATCGAGACTAGGGATAGGTATCGTTTTAAAAGTATCGATATTTTGTATCGATACTGTATCGTATCCGAGTATCGATATCCCAAGTATCGTTGGGCATGAGTATCGATATTTTAAAATATCGAGTATCGATACTTTAGTGTCACAAACTATAAATATCATCCAATTTTCTCAAGAAAAATAATTTTTTCAACAACTTTTATTCATTTTTCACTATTAAGAGTCCAAGCAGTGATTTTCTCCATGATATAAACGTTATTTGTGCAACCAAAGAGTAATGACCCAAAAGCCTCTCTATCTTCTTCATTTTTTTGCCATTATGTTGAATTTTCCGCGAGAACAGTATCGATACTCATCCCTTATCGAGACATTCCACTAATCACGTGCAGTCTCGAACGCCTCATGGCCTTGGATACTACAAAATACTACGCACACTATGCTGTGTGTGTGCGTTCATGGAGGCCCGCCCTTTTTTCAAACGTGTGATCTCTATTTAATTTTTCTACTTCATGTCACAGTATCTGTGGTGTTAGAACAACTGCTATAATACTTATTTGCGTTGCTTAGAAACGAGTGTTATAACTACCACGTCAGCTCAATAAAGAGTTGTTTGGTGTGATTCAATCCAGCTTACGAGTTCTATTATTTCTAGCTAATAATAATACATTATTCAGTAGGTAGGTATATAACTTCACAGTATCAATGGGCAAAAAGTTGGAGTATAGAGGTTTTCAATGGCGCTGAATCCAAATTTGATGTCAAAAACCTGAATTTCCGACCCACCGAAATACCCCATTCATGACTCTCTCCTACCCACACGAGTGATCCTTGGTTTCTTAGTAGATACTAAATTCAGTTATGTCTTCTCCAAAGAGAAAATAAAACTGCTGTAAAGGTAAATTGCACCAACAACTCAAAAATACGTGTTAAAATTTATTTAATTTATATTACATTTATTTACATCAACTATAATGTTGAAAGAAAGGATACAAAACACCAATACAAAGTGGAATCATTCAAACGTTTCGGCTTTTGATTTGTCGATCTCAACGCGAAATTTCACAATAGTCTCTTTGGCGAGTTTCAGTTTTCTTTGAGTTCGTTAATTTTGTCCCTGATATTTGCTTTACCTTTCATGATACCTTCCAGCGATTTTTTCTTCTTTTCTTCAACTGAAACAAAATGCTCAAAATTCATTCAGATAATAATTTGAACGATTTTTTAGTTTTCTTTAATGCATTAGGTACATCATCTTCAAGTACTGTACAGATCACCAGCCTGCATAGAACGCGGCTCTCCCACTGATACTACGAGGATCGATCAAATATAAACGAGCCTTTTGATCTGAACGAATTATTATTTTGTAGGAAAAAAGTAATATAGTGATAATTATTGCTTCCGAGTCTACCAAGGTAGCGGAAGCTTTGTTTTCACTTTTCAAGGACGAAAAAAAAAGTTCTCCAAAATCAAAATTTCCACTCGCGTTTTGCGTTTTAGACCTTTCTGAACAATTTTGGTTCCGTGTCTGTCTGTCTGTCATGAATTCCTTGTAACGCGCATAACTATACGAAGTTATTGTCCGATTTCTATGACATTTTCAGGAATTGTGCGGGTTGATGTGTAGAAGGTCCCCTATGAAAATCATCATCCTCGGACTGATAAAAGCGACTGCGCATGGCAAGCGTGAATTCCTTGTAACGACCATAACTTCTACATTTACCATCCGATTTCGATGAAATTTTCAGGGATGTTACAGATTATTATTTAGATGGTCCCCTATGAAAGTCATCACCTTCGAACTGTTAGTAGCCACTGCGCATGCGCAAACGTGAATTTCATTGGAACGGCCATAACTTCCACATTTTCTACCCGATTTCAATGACATTTGTAGGGATTAAGCGGATTAGGTTGTAGATGGTCCCCAATGAAGATCATCACCCCCGGACGGAATGTAGCCGCTGCGCATGCGCATACGTACAATCCTTGTAACAGCCATAACATTTACATTTTTCATTCGAATTTGATGAAATTTTCTAGGATTGTCCAGACTAGCGTGTAGATGGTCCCGTATGAGGGTAGTGGAAGGTACTTAGAGATTGGTGTTTTGAGATTAACTACTATGCATCGGATCATCTATATAATTGGGTTATGGATACGAGGAAGCTATGTGCCACACCCACTTGGCAGACTTTTTTTCTATAGCATTTCCAAATCTAATTCAACATTTTCCAAACCAAATTCAACAATTTCCAAAACAAATTAAACATTTTTCAAACCAAATTAAACATTTTACAAGACAAATTCAACATTCATTATATTTTCAACGAAATTTAGTACTAGTGTAAAGGTTGGCCAGCTGCCGCCGTTGGTAGAAGAAGCAAAGCGTTCATAACATAATTCGAGCAGTCGCATGGAGTTATAGCCGCTACTCCGCGTTCAATTGCACGTGCTAAGACATGGTCTCGTTCTTCGCTGAGAATATTCCTCATCACGGTCTTAATTTTAGAAAATGCACTCTCAGCTGGATTCAACATCGGGGAATAAGGTGGAAGCAACATTTGACTTATTCCATCGAATGCACTTGAATCAACCAGTTGTCGAATTTCGGTAGAGCGGTGAGTTTGCGCATTATCCATCACCAGTACGAATTCGTTACCTGAGTATTGACGGATGATCAGTCGTATCCATTGAGGAGACATTAAGAGAGCGTCGAGACGCATAAAAAAGGAACACGCGGAGCATCTCTTCTTTATGACATTTTCACTCCAGATTGTGGATAATGCCCAATTCACCTTCTTTTCAATACTGGTTGAATTAATAAAATGTTGAATTTGGTTTGTAAAATGTTGAATTTGGTTTGGAAAATATTGAATTTGGTTTGTAAAATGTTGAATTTGGTTTGGAAAATGTTGAATTAGATTTGGAAATGCTATACATCACGGGTAATACACTTTTCCCAGCGATTAGACAACTTTTCTATACCAGTCAGCCAATTGCATACAAAAAATGTTTCCACCTCTTTGTCAGTCTCAAATCTCTCTCCCACAAGTCATTCTTTGAGTGGTCCAAACATGTGGTAGTCACAGGGTGACAAGTCGGGACTGTTGGGGGGGTGTTCAACAGTTGTCCATCGAATTTCTTCGAGTTTTGCTATGGTTAAAGCAGCTGTGTGTGGCCTAGCGTCATCGTGGAGAAGCAACACATAGGGCAGCTACATCTTTTGCGCCGATATGCTTGCCGAACTTTACAGAACTTAAACTACTTTACCGAAGAGTACAGTAGTACTCAGGATTGATAGTGCGGCGTTCATGCAAAAAGTCAATGAACAAGACCCTCCTCCAATCCCAAAACGCTGCAAATCATCACACAAAGGTTTATTATGTTCTACAGGGTGTCCCATGTTAAGGACCGAAAACTTCGGGAGTCGATTCTACAACTAATTTTAGTAAGAAAGTGTCTCATAGCAATTTTTCGTTAGACGCGTAATTTCCGAGTTATTCCAATTTTAAGATTTTTGCTTCCTCACTACCGAAGGTAGGGAAGCTTTGTATTCGTGAAAGAAGTGAAAAAAAAATGTCCTCCAAAATCAAAATTTCCACTTGCTTTTTGCGTTTTAGAGCTTCCCGAACAATGTTGGTGGTCAATCCTTGTCCCGGGCAAAACTATACTAACCTGTGGTCCGATTTTGATGAAATTTTCAGGGATTGTGCGGGTTAGGTCCTAGACGGTCCCCTATCAATTTCAGCACCTTCGGACCAATAGGAGCGAGTGCGCATGCGCAAACGTGAATTTCCTGGAACCTCGGTTTGTAATGAACCGATTTTGCTCAAATTTGGAGGTTAGTTAGGGACTAACTTCTAAGAGACACCCTATAAGTTTCAATCAAATTGGTCAAGCAATAGCCGCTGCGCATGCGCGAACTTTAAATTTATTGTTACAACCAAAACTCCGCAACTATTCAACCAACTTCGATGAAATTTTCAGGGATTGTGTGGGTTAGGTCCTAGACGGTGGACCGCTAAATAAAATTCTACGTTGAAAATACAGAATATTATAAACTATAATACCTTATAAAAATTATAAAAATATTATAAACATTAATACCTGCAACCCTATCCCGCATATTATCGCCAATATTTTGGTATTCAATAACTCTTTGAATCATAATTTTTTCGCCAACTGATTCTATACGTCCATGTTACAATGAGTGAGGAAGCTATACTGCCCACCCAACTTGGCAGACGTTTTTCGTGTTTTCGACCTTAAGCCATTAAAATGACCATAACTCGCTTAATTTACAAGAAATTAAAAATCTAATTACACCGTTGGATAGGGAATTAAATTTGCCATCTTTCTAGTGCTTATGCAAAAAATTTTGTAAGGTCGTGATGGGTGAAAAATCAACTCGTAAAGTCATTTTTGTAAAATTGTCAAAATTTCCTACTTTTTCTTTTGATTGTTAAGGTTTTACTTCCACATGATTTTTCACGTACCTCTACGTCAAAAACGTAGATCAAAGACGCAAAGATCTCAGCTTTCTAACGGTATAATTTGTTTTAATTTTACTCCGCTATTTAGGGGTGAAAAACACGTTTGAATGCTAAAAAACCTGGTTGCGCTGATGGAAATCAAGGTTTCTGGTTCTTGGGCCTCGGGCAGGTTCGACGAATTAGGGGTGGAATTCTACGTAATTTTCAACGTTATTAGACTGATTCCATCACCGTTGGTATGTGAAAGCTCAGTATTGAATTTTGGTAGGTCCGAATCTTTTTTTTTTTAAATTTACTTGGTATTTATTCACGAATTGAATGTTCAATTCTCGCTTCTTTCTCAATTGTATGAAAAAAGAGATATAAAGAATAGCGAGTAGTAGATGTGGAATAAAAAATAAAGATAAATAATGATATTTTAGAGAAAGTAAAAATGATATTTATGAACAAAAACAATCTTTATCTTCATCGAAGTACGTTATTGACTAAACATAAATGAGATAATAAATTATCCTCTACTCCGTCTTTGACTTCTTTTGTCATTCGTCCGGATACCTGTGAACACAAAGCAAAGTTTCTAACAGCCAAGTAGAAAATAATTGAGGAATGTCAAAATTTGAAGCAGTGGTCATCATATTACCGATTCAGAGTAAGTGCTCAATGTGACCTCCTTCTTCAGTACATAATGTGCATCGTCTCCGACAGCTCATTCCTCAATTATTTTCTACTTCGCTGTTAAAAACTTTGCTTTGTGTTAACAGGTATCTGGACGAATGACAAACGAAGTCAAAGACGGAGTAGAGGATACCTTATTTATTATATCATTTATGTTCAGTCAATAACGTACTTCGATGAAGATAAAGATTATTTTTGTTCATAAATATCATTTTTACTTTCTCTAAAATATCATTATTTATCTTTATTTTGTATTCCACATCTACTCGCTATTCTTTATGAGATATCTCTTTTTTCATACAATCGAGAAAGTTGCGAGAATTAAACATTTAATTCGTGCATAAATACCAAATATTAAATTTAAAAAAAAAAGATTTGGACCTACCAAAATTCAATACTGAGCTTTCACATACCAACGGTGATGGAATCAGTCTAATAGCGTTTAAAATGACGAGGAATTCCACCGCTAATTCGTCGAACCTGCCCGAGGCCCAAGAACCAGAAAACCTTGATTTCCATGAGCGCAACCACGTTTTTTAGCATTCAAACGTGTTTTTCACCCCTAAATAGCGGAGTAAAATTAAAACAAATTATACCATTAGAAAGCTGAGATCTTTGCGCAGTTTTTGACGTAGAGGTACGTGAAAAATCATGTGGAAGTAAAACCTTAACAATCAAAAGAAAAAGTAGGATATTTTGACAATTTTACAAAAATGACTTTACGAGTTGATTTTTCACCCATTACGACCTTACAAAATTTTTTGTGTAACCACTAGAAAGATGGTAAATTTAACGCCCTATCCAACGGTGTAATTAGATCTTAAATTGCGTGTAAATTGAGCGAGTTATGGTCATTTTAATGGCTTAAAGTCGAAAACACGAAAAAAATCTTAAAATTGGAATAACTCGGAAATTACGCGTCTAACGAAAAATTGCTAAGAGACACTTTCTTACTAAAATTAGTTGTAGAATCGACTCCCGAAGTTTTTCGGCCCTTAACATGGGACACCCTGTATACAGGGTGTCTACACTTGAGATGGGCATAACTTCACGGTTCGATTCTACAAGACATTTCCAACAAAAAATGTCTCCTAGCAATTTTCGTTTAACCCACTCAAAATGCCTTTTTTTTCACTTTAAAGTTTTTTTTTCGCGTTTTCGACCTTACGGCACTGATATGGTCTTAACTCCCTTATTTCTCCTGAAAAATCAAATCTGACTACACCGTTAGAAAGAGAGTTAAATTCCTAAGCTATCTAATGCAAAATCAGAATCTTTCAGCAATAAAATAGTTTCAAAAAATCAAGTCAAAAAGCAAACTTTAAAACTTTTTCGAAACTTCACTTTTTTCGACCAAAGTTTTCACTCTAAATCCCTGCCCATTTCGATGGGCGCTCTTCGGAGAAAACATGCTCAAATAGTCTGCTTTCCAACAGTATATCAATTTTTCTTTTTAACATCAAAATTGGAAGAGTAAATGAAGTTTGAATGTCAAAAAACGTGTATTTTACTCGAAAATCCAGTGTTTTAAGCGGTTTATGGTCCCCCTCGATCTCAAATTGGCTTGACGATTTTGGAATCATTTTCTATGTTACTTTTTACGCTGAATCCAATGGCGATACTTCCGAATGATTCCGACTGCTAGAAAGTGGATTTTTCGATGAAAACCTTCGTTTTTCGTACATAAAATACGCATTATTCGTAGATATGGTAGTGAGCATAAAGTAACACCTTTCTACTCGTTTTTATTGAGTAGAAAGGTGTTACTTTATGCTCACTACTATATCAACGAATAATGCGTATTTTATGTACGAAAAACGAAGGTTTTCTTCGAAAAATCCAATTCAAAATTTCAAACCTTATTTTTCAGCCCTTAGAAGTGACCTACATCAACCACCTCCGGGGCCCAACTAGACCCCAAACGGAGCCTACATACCAAATTTCATCAAAATTGGTCAATGCTAAGTGGGGTAAGTGCCGCGTACGGCGGACGGACGACCAAATTTTTATTCGATTTTTAGATTCTATGTACCTTGAAACGTGAACCTTGAACCAACAGATTTTGAGGGGGTTAAACAATTTTTTTCTTGGTCGATTCCAAAGGTTCATTACACAGGTACACGAACAAAAAACTGTCTCCAGTTTTGCAACTGATTCCTATAGATTTTGGAACGCTGAATCCAGGAAAAATAGCCAAAATGCTCTATCACGTCACGTTTTCTTGCAAAATTTGATTTCTTACCCATATAAGGAATGTTCAGATAATTTCTTCTTGGCTGACGGCAATTCATTTCCATGGCCCAAAATGAAGGTTGTAATGCTTGAAACACAAATATCCCTGCTTCCTTTGTGTTTGGGCAATAGGTAGGGGTTTCGTTAAATGACGTATACCAATTTACCTATCCTTAAGTTGATAAATTTTATTAAGTTTAATTCGATTTACAAATAGGTACAAGTAGAAAGGAGCTCCTTGAAGTATATTAATTTTCTCCTAATTCTAGAAACCTGGTACCTAAGGTTCTTAGCTTATAGGAAAGTTCTGACCGTTTTCGATGCTCTTTTTCGGGTTGAAGCCAGCAGTCGGTAGTTCTGGTGTCCGAGTGAGGTCCAATTTGTACAGGACGCTGTGGTAGATGGACTCTGACGACGAGAAGGGAAGAGGGCTGCTTCTGAAGCCTCGAAATTTGAGCAGATGGATAGTTTGATAGAGACATCCACAGGATTCTGAAGACCTGCAGCATGCGGTGATGGCGTCGCTTGAATAGAAAAAATAGGCAGACGAAAGGAGATCGGTAAGCCTTTGCCTTTGGAGCTTCGACGAAGAACTGAGGAAAGGCGATGGACGCACTGCTGAGCTCCCCACTTACATTTCACTCGCGGGCACAAACGTCAGTTCACAGTTCATAATGATAATACTTACTCTTATCTTTCTGTCCACAGCTCGGACACTTTGCTTGTGGGATAGCCGGGCCAGAGACCTCCACTGGGTGAAAAAAGACTGGCCAATTCGAGAGTATTTAAGACCTGGCGATAAAAATGTTCTTCGTGAGAGCTTGGTACCCTCGTGATAAAGTTCTGTTACCACCTCTCCACATCAAGTTGGGCCTCATCAAGCAATTCATCAAGTCCCTTCCAAAAGATGGAGAGTGCTTCCGGTATCTGTGCACCAAGTTCCCTCGACTTTCTGAAGCCAAGCTAAAGGAAGGAGTGTTCGTAGGCCCTGATATAAGGAAACTGATCGCAGATGCATCATTTACTACAACATTGTCTGAGAAGGAAAAAGAAGCCTGGGACTCCTTCAAGGATGTAGTTCTCAAATTCTTGGGGAGCAGGCGGGATGACAGCTGCAAGGATATTGTTGCCAGGATGCTCACTGCCTTCAAAGAACAAGGCTGTAATATGAGCCTGGAAGTGCATTTCATGCACTCCCATGTCAACTACTTTCCCGAAAACCTGGGGGCGTACAGTGAAGAGCAGGGTGAGCGGTTCCACCAGGACATCAAGGACGCAGAGACAAGGTGCCAAGGAAGATGGAATTCTAATATGGTGGCCGATTTCTGCTGGTTGCTGCTACGGGAAACCCCTGATGAAAAATACGCCAAGCAACGCACCGAGAGGAGCATTCAGGGGAAGAAGAAACGGGCCCACAGAAAGATTCTTTGAATTTTCATGTGAACTGCGTTGTTTTCTTCTGTTTCCATTTACGAGAATTCGATTTACGGAATATTGCAATAAATCTTTGCTAGTGCTTGTCATAGTGAAATGAGCCTTATTTATAACCTAGTGACTAGGGATAACCCGATGTAGCAAAAAATCTGTACGAGATGGAGCTAAATGGCTACCAGATTTGGATTTGGACAGCGCACCAAAAAACATAAAAATCAGTCATAATATTCGAGGCAGTTGAAAAAAAATGTTTCGTGTACCTGTGTTCAATAATTATTGAAAATAATAAACCAAAACAGTGGCCAAAACCTTCCCTGCTGACGGACAGGTTCTTTTTCGACACGCTGACGACCTTGTCTGAACTCACTACACCAAAATTTCATCCGTGGCCAAGAAAGTGTCTCTCCTCGAGTTGTTTGCAATCTGCGATGAATTTCAGCCGGTTATACATTTTCTTTTGTCAGAAATTGTATTACAACACGTTACGCTACAAATGGATGTATTTGTTTCTCACTCATTGTGATGAAGACTAGCGAGAATGATCTAGGCAAGTGTATAGAAGGTTCCCGTCCTCTAGCTATCCCCACCAACTAGCACGAGACATCAACACTCTCCGCTGGCCGTTGATCCCGTCAGACCAAAAGGCTTGTTTATTTGATCGACCCTCATACTTACCAGCGATAACAACGTTCTCCGAAAGCTGTGAGTTCCTTCATTATGAAATTTGTTTTTTGGTTGCTAAGGATGTAAAAATGAGAAACATTCGAAAAAAGCTGCAAATTATTAAATTAAGGTTTATTATGTTTCTGTAAAGATCATCCGTTTGCAAAGAACACAGCTTTGCCATTGTCACTACCTATCAACCATATTTTCGCTTCACAATCAAGTTAATTTTGAAGAAATGAACGCTTCATACTCAATTCGAAGAAATAAAATTCGAACGGAGAGGAGGCTTCATTTGCGATTCAAACTCACTGTTTCTGATTTATTATAAGTACAACCCTCAAGTTCTCGTAGGGAGCGAACTACAGAGTGTCTCACGGGAACCGGACGAAAAACAAATGAATGTAACTCCGATGGTTGAAGTCTTAAATTTTTTATATTTTTATCAGAAGGTAGGGAATTAAATGCCATTTTAAGTTTTAAAAATATCATCGGACAAATTGTGCCCATCTTGTTCGAAACACGTGGCAAGTCTGTCCAGGAAGTTTCGGTGGACGCGCTCCAGTAAGTCTTGATCAATTGACGCAACTTGAGACGTTATTTCTTCCTTCAAAGCTTCCAAAGTGGAGGGTTTTGATTCATAAACGCGTGATTTAAGGTATCTCCAAAGGAAGAAGTCACACGACGTCAAGTCTGGGGACCTTGGGGGCCATTGCACGTCCCCAGAGCGTGACACAAGGCGATTGGGGAACATCTGGCGCAACAGGGCGATTGCGGCTCTGGAAGTGTGAGGGGGCGCCCCATCTTGCTGAAGCCAAACAAGCTGTGGGTAATCAGTAGGTTTCAACTGCTGAACGATTGACAACTTGTACGGATGCCACTTTAAATTACGCTTGATGATTCGATTGAGAGAAGCGGGTGAAATGTGCAGTGATTGAGCTCGTTTGCGCACAGAACGGCCAGGGCTTTGGAGACGCTCTGGGGACGTGCAATGGCCCCCCAAGGCCCCCAGACTTGACGTCGTGTGACTTCTTCCTTTGGGGATACCTTAAATCACGCGTTTATGAATCAAAACCCTCCACTTTGGAAGCTTTGAAGGAAGAAATAACGTCTCAAGTTGCGTCAATTGATCAAGACTTACTGGAGCGCGTCCACCGAAACTTCCTGGACAGACTTGCCACGTGTTTCGAACAAGATGGGCACCATTTGTCCGATGTTATTTTTAAAACTTAAAATGGCATTTAATTCCCTACCTTCTGATAAAAATATAAAAAATTTAAGACTTCAACCATTGGAGTTACATTCATTTGTTTTTCGTCCGGTTCCCGTGAGACACCCTGTATTTGTCCTACAAAGCTCTAGGTGGTCTCATACGATTTCAAAATTCGATTATATTTTAACAATACCTTGCGTTTTTAAATGTTCGGCCCTTGTTTTTCGTAACCACTTATTGGCCTCGGATGGAAACATGAGGCGAACAAGGCTTACAATTTTTTGTTAACCTGGACACCACATTTTTTGTTAACCAGGTTACATGAATGAGAAAAAGAGATTAACTCACAATCGGTCTCATGGACCCACGGTGTCGTGGATATTGGGTGCGTATTTGTCAAAAGGTGATGCATGAAGGCCGTAGGATCTTGGAACACAATTTCTTCATACCACTCAGTCACCAGAAGAGTCTTCCCTAGTTGAGCGACAGGACCTGACTGGAACAACTTCAATTCATGGTATAACGTCACCTGAAAAACAAAAAATATCCGTTACAAACAACAAAAAGTCAGTGTTGTCGAGTGGACTTCCACATACTGCAGGCCTGGGATGTTCTCCAGGAGCGTCAGGTGAGAATATTCGTCAGGCAAATAGCTTGGCCAGTCTTAGAGGAATTAACAATAATGAAAAACGCAGCAAATTATTACACAAAGGTTTATTATTTTCTGTAGGTATAGATCAAGCGCCAGCAAAGAACACAGCTTTGCCATTTTCACTACCTACCAACAATGTTTACGCTTCATAATCGAGTTTATATAGATGAAGTAAACGCTTCACACTCCATTCGAAGAAATTAAAAATGCATCCATTAAGACATTTTATTACCAGTTGCTAAGGAATGGTTTAAATATCTAAATGGTGGTGAGATAATGTGGGTGGATGGATATTTCATGTCTTGCCATGCGGGGGTTAATTAGTATCCATGGCTCATCGTTCAAGTTTCTCTGCTTTCAAGGTCATGAAACAGCTCCTCGATTGTTTGCCTTGGCTGATGCTGTGGCAGTGAGGGTATAGCATTACAATACACCACAATGATCGTAGCCTGTCATCCAAAAGAGTCCTGCAAAATTAATTTTTTTGAACTGTTTGCCTTGCATTGGTGGACCCTGCACTAGTTCGCATATTTCTGCAATTGATCGTAGTTACTGACCTCTACAACTCTCAGGTGTGTTTCAGGCTAGTATCCAAAGCAAAATACGTACTAACTCATTCCATTCTCCATTCATCTATTTTCCTTGGTAATCATGAAATAGTACCTAGATAAATTTTTTATAGAAAAGAAATGTAGGATAATCTCAACAACAATTAATCTATTCATTTTGCATATTTTTAGTAAGAAAAACAGTATTTGCTATGTTTCCTGGAGGAGACGCCACTGATGTTCCCCTTATTTCAGAGCTTATGGATAACCTCCATCTCTCCCTGCGGATGAAAGATTCGATATTCCTAATTCAGCGATAACTGAAGAGGTTATGTCAGATGATGCCAAAGCAATATATCAGGAAGGTCAGAAGAAACAATTCGACAGGTGTCTTCCCAAACAACTCCCACAGTTTGAGGAAGGACACATCCTAGTTCAAGCTGGGCATAAAGGAAAAGACCCTATCATAAAAGGCACATTGAAAAAAGTCAAATGGATGAACGGCTACCCAAAAACACGGTATTATGAAGAGAGTGAAGGGAACCTTCTGCTGTACGAAACTGTATTCCTTATCACAGGAGCAGTGATTCTTCTTAAGAGGGAGGGTAAGCAGGTACCTACCCATTATTCCCCCACTCTGGTTTTAACCCCACGAATAAAAACGCTGCAAATTATTCCACGGTTTATTATTTTTATATAGATCACTCGTCTACAAAATCACCAACCATCCAATATAAAGAGAAAAATCAAAAAAAAAAAAAAAAAAGATAAATAAAAAAATAAAAAAAAATCAAAATCATCAACCATTGATCGCATTTCGATCAGCTCTAATTTGAACGGAGATTAGGCCTCTTTTGCGATTCACACTCGTGTTTGGATTTATATATATATATTTCAATATAAACACTTAAATTTTCGTAGGGAGCGAACAGTTTGTCCTACAGAGCGTGGTCTCAAAAAATTCTAAAAATTCTATAGAATCTTAATATGAAGGAAAAACAATACCTTTATATCGACATTTTTTGAGTTAGGGCGTTTTCAAAATTTCAAAATTGATTTTGGAACCCTTAGGAGTGACCTACATCAACCAAAAGCTTCGGGGCACAACTAGACCCCAAATGGAGCCTACATACCAAATTTCATCAAAATCGGTCAATGCTAAGTGGCAAAAGTGCCGCGTACGGCGTACGGCGGACGGACGGCCAAATTTTTATTCGATTTTTGGATTCTACGTACCTTGAAACGTAAACCATCAAATTTTGAGGGGGCGTTAAAATTTTTTTTTCTTGGTCGATTCCAAAGGTTCATTATTGAAAATAATAAACCAAAATCGTGTGACGGACGTTGACAGTAATAACAAAAAAGAAAGAGAAAATAGAGAAAAAGAAGAAAATTGGTGAAAAACGCTTGCATACGAGTCTGCAACACATTGAAACATTTTCATGCCCCCCCCCCCTCCCCTCCCGAGACATCTGGGAGCTCGATTTTCGACTCAGCTGATCTGGGAGCTCGATTTTCGACTCAGCTGATCTGGGAGCTCGAATTTCGACTCAGCTGATCTGGGAGCTCGATTTTTCGACTCAGCTGATCAGGGAGCTCGATTTTTGGCTCAGCTGATCTGGGAGCTCAATTTTCGACTCAGCTGATCTGGGAGCTCGAGTTTCGACTCAGCTGATCTGGGAGCTCAATTTTCGACTCAGCTGATCTGGGAGCTCAATTTTCGACTCAGCTGATCTGGGAGCTCGATTTTTGGCTCAGCTGATCTGGGAGCTCAATTTTCGACTCAGCTGATCTGGTAATATCAAACTGTAAAGTACCTACCTAACTGTAAAGTACCTAACAACTTCACTTCTGATGGTCATAATCATCATTGTGGCGACTTGGGACAAATTTCGTCGCATCAAATTTCGTTGCAACAAATTTCGTTGCATCAAATTTCGTGACGATTTTTTTTTTTATGTGCCATATGAAAGACATGAAAATGTCAATAAGAAGAAAATAGAGAATAAGTTGAGTAAAGGTGGATTCACAAGCGTCCGACTCTGCGACTATTTCCGACTTGGCAACTCTTTCTGAGATTCTGGTTAGGTGTTCACAGGCATCCAGTTTCTGACGGGTTGTTATGGCGGGAAAACAACAAAAGTGTCTCTCTGACAAGATTACCCCCCCCCCCCCTCCTACTCTTTCTGGCCAATCAGCGGGCAGAAAAGCGAGTCGGAATTGTAGAGTCAGGCACTTGTGAACCCTACTTAGACCTTGATGTCCGTAATGTGTGGTGCGTAATTGGCTGAGCCAATTGATGGGGCGGGGCTGATCTTAGCAGATGTTGATTTTTGGAGCAGAGTTTATCGCTCGAAAAATTGGATATTTTACGCATTATGGACAAACTTCGTAACAAACTCTCGTCATTTGCTCATAGCAAGTTTATTGACTCGGTCTCGTTTATCGACAAAACAACCAGAATCATTATTTTGTTTTGGAAACAATTCTGCGTAGAACGTACTGCGCACTTCTGCGTAATTTCGTAATCATTCAGCCATGTGAACGAACTTTTCTGCATTACAGAACACTTCCACTCCTCTTTTTGCGCATTATGCATTATGGACATCACGCCTATGTGAAACCAGCTTGACAACTAGAAAGATGCCTTTTACTTCTTAATTATAAAATTAGTGTTAGTTATGTACATTTTGGTTGCTTACACATAGTATCGAAAAAGCGCGGCAGATCGCTTCGAATGCCTCGTGAGGACTGTCTCAGCGTGAGGCATACGCAATTGATTAAAATGTTCATCACGAATACCCTCGATACCACAACGTAGACACCTGCAGGCCGAGACCCCTTTGATGGTACAGCCATTTTACAACAAGCTAGAGGCTTGCCTCTCACTGTGTTTTGAGGCATTCGAAGCAAGCAGCCACGCACCGAGGATAATAGAGAGTTTTTGGCAACCACTAACGGTCCCGTGGAACCTCTTCACAAAGCACAGAGTTCGTGGGTGACGATGGATTTGCCTCCTGACAACAGCGGGCGACGATGAAAGGGTGCCCCCAGACAGTCACCCGTTCCTAGAGGCCCACCGTCACGAGCGCCTCCATTCCCCCCTGTCCAAAGTTAACAGGCCGGGCCTCCTACTTCAACTGGGTAGCATCCTCTGTTGCTTGCGCTAGTCTGCTCCTAACGGGGCCCGTGAGATATTGGCACCGAAAACTCTCTATTCTCCTTAACATTATACTACTTACCGGCCGTTCATTGGTGTCATGGAAATAAATCTTTATCACAATTTCAAATTCTCCCCATCCAGTCTCGGTAATTTCGTACGGTGGCTTCAGACAAACACGATTTTGATTGGCGTAAGATTCGTGTAGTTTGAAGTGGACTTTCTTGACGTACGCTGAAATCACGTTATTGTGCATAAATTAGGAACTAATATCAGTTTCTTCGGTTTCATCACCACTGAATGACAAAAAATGCCAAGACCCGGAGGGGTAAGATGTGAAAATGCTTTTCCAAGATTGAAAGAATTATAATTTTTCGAAGATAAATTACTTGGACTGGAATATTGCAGGGCATTTATCCAACAGATACATTATTTATTGCTACTCAATTACTTGTCTGTAATTGCAAGCTAATTTAAATAGTAATGCCAGCATTCCAGCATACATGTTTGAAATCATTTACAAATAAGGAGTTTGAAAAAAGGTGAATTATAAAATCTGCGATTATGTTTTACTATGATTGGATGAAACCAGTGGGTTCGGCATGGTTGTGGATGTACAGGTCTTAGAACAAAAGTGACTTCTCAAAGACAGATGAAAGTTGTGTCCAGTCAATCTAGACCTTAAAAGGGTTGTTTTCCTTCATAATGTAATATTTATGTTTCTAAATTTTAATTGGTATCTGGGAACTCAAATAGTGGGATACTAAGCGAAACCAACAATTATAATATCAAGTAATTCAACATAAGACTCTACGAACTTATTTTACTGGTTATAACCCTTTCTAGGTTGAACATCAAACGTCTTTGTGGAGTAGATATCCTCCATCAACAAAAACAAAGTGCTTCTGCTTTGCATGAAATGCCTGCAGTGAATAATTTTCAAACATTTTCTTAATATTAATTTTTGGGGAGTAGGGGAATTACAAATTTGTTTAACATTTTTCAATGTTGCTGGCCGAAACACCTCCTTCACTTCATTAAGTTAATGTTGAACATGGAAAAGGTTTTAAACTGTAGAGTATGTGCGTGGAATTTGTCTTTTGAAATACTTGATATTAGCCTATTGACTTTTTTGAGGGAAAAAAGAAAAATTTTAGGCACGTACGTACCTAAATATTGGGTCAATTTGAAATTTCCTGAACACAGAATTTCATGATTCTTCAACTTTAATTTCATGAGTTTTTCACACAGAAAAAATTGGCGTTTTTTGACGGCCGATTGCAACATTACCAATCAGTCCAATTTTAAATTTGAGGTGTCCATTCGACGCAGAATTGTATGCTCTTTAAAAATGTAAACAATAAAATTTCCTGTATGACGCAGAGTTTTCAAGGAATCAGCGAAAAACTAATACAAGGGCAAAAATTTCGACGATTTAAAGGCTCCCAAAAACAATTTTGTAGGAAACGCTTAGTTTCCTACTACTTATTGGGGAGTCGATTCACCAATCAAAATGTAGAAACGCAACATGTGACATTTTGCAGGCACCGATGTCAAGATTGACGACTTGTAAATCAATTGGAAGAAACTTCAAAGAGAAAAGTCAGTATAGAAATCAGACTTCAAGACTCACAACTTACCAGACATGTCCTCATTAGCGTAAGGCTTGATGTATACAGTCCACTGATGTGTGTGCCCATCCTCTTCCCGTTTCTCACCGAAGTATCTTGCCACGTTACCGTACACTATTGGTTTCACAACTGTTACTCCCTGTAAAAGGTATAGAATGTTCCGAAATAAGGGTTTTCCAAGATGAAAGAAAGCTTCCACCAAGATTCCAAGATAAAAGCAGGCACCAGAAAAGGATAACGTCCTATGCTCACAAATTTTACTGCTTCCGTGAACTATTTCAGTTCTTTCCATCTACAGATGTGTAGGTATTGCGGATGAGAGTAAATGGAAGAACCTATGATACATTATATTCAGTGGGAGAGAAAATATGATACCTAAATTACTGTAATGATTAAGAAGTGGGAGAGGCTGCTGAAGACGCTCAGTTACTACAGTGAGGGAAAGTAAAGGTGGCCATTCACTAGCGCTCCATCCAGCCAAATGGCGTGCTGGCGCGCCAAAGTTGTTGTGTGAATGGGGAAAACCATCGCGATTTCGATGGAGCAGTCGGCTGGGTCCACAGAGTAATGGAGAAGAAAGCCAACGTTAAAATGGTGTGCAAGCATTTTTGAGGCTGCCTCAGTTGCGCCATCTACTTTCAGCTAGGATTGAGGAACTACTACGGAAGTGGTAGGGGGGAAGCCACACTCTCCTCATACCGCTTCTTTTCAAATCCTTTCGATTGACCAGAAATTAATAACTTTTCGTTTCATCATCATTTAGATTTGCAAAAATTACTTGGAAATTCCAATCGAGGCGAAAGGTATTTTCCAAGTTGCCAATACAATTGTTGTTGTCCCTATTGCCAATTGTTCAAATGTTCAATCGACAACTGCCACCCATAGAAACGTTTGAAACCCAGTGTATTATTGAAAATCGCTCGATTTTTTCGTACATATCGCGAATTTAACTAAATGTTATCAAATTAGATGCGGCCAGTTACGCACCAAGGAGAAAAATATGTGATAAACAAGGTGACTTGTTGTGATGAGGTTGGGAACAAGTGATCATGAACGCTATCTGTTGCTTTCCGCTATAACTACGTCCTGGAGCTCCACCAATCAGAACGCTTCTCAGGCTCCCACATTCAGCTTTCAGCCCAGTGGCTGGGTCGGATATCTGGGCCGTCCAAAATCCACCGCGCTGCGCCAGAATTCACCATTCACTATCACGCCAACGCTCCAAACTGTGGGACTTCGTGGAAAACTGTGAACCTAAAACGCTGCAAATTATTACAAAAAGGTTCATCACTTTTCTCTATAGATCACTCGCCCGCAAAGAACACAGCTTTGCCATTGTCACTACCTATCAACCATATTTTCGCTTCTCAATAAAGTTTACTTTGAAGAAATAAAGGCTTCACACTCAATTCGAAGAAATAAGGAGTTGTGGGTGCCTTCATCAGGAAATTTGATTACTGGTTGCTAAGTATGCAAAACTGAATACAATGAGGAATTTCACCATGTCGGAATTTCCTATTTTTGACCCCAAAATCGGATTCAGCACCTCGAAAAACCTCCTAAGGCAAACTTTCAGCCCGAACTTCCTGATTTACGAATAAACAAAACAGTGTAGAAAATACAAACGTTTAAAAAAACCGGTAAAATGACGTCATGCTGGAATAGTTCATTTATGGCCGCTTGAAGCGCTGAGATCGAGAAATCTATAGTCCCCAGATGCAAAATTTTACGAAACAGTAAAGTTCGAAATCGAAAAACTGAAGAAAAAATAGAAAAAGCGAGATGGGGAAAATTAGGTTTCCCCTGTTTTTGTTTGATAACTTTTCTCTTAGAAAACACGATTTCGTCGTCCCAATGGGCAACACTGGGAGGAGACGGCAATCCGAACAGCCCAATCAGCGAGCGTTCCCGCTTCACATCCATTTTCCTGGTTAGTTTTGAAAACAAAAATTTTGATTATCTCCAAAAAATAACAGGAGACTTATTTTCCGAAATCAGCCCGATTTTCATCTATCCCACACCATCAACTATTTAGGAAAAATGCAAACAGAATTCGGTGAAATTCCTCATTATTCGAAGAAACGAAATATTCACACTCGTGTCTCTGATTTATCGTAAGTCCAATCCTTAAGTTCTCCAAGGGACCGAACGGTTGATCCTACAGAGCTCTGGGTGGTTTCATTCAATTCTAAAAATTCAATACTATTTTAAATTTTTGAAAAAAAAAACAATACCTTTATATCGAAAGTATTTCAACTAGGGCGTTTTGAACATTTCAGCCCTTATTTGTCAACCATTAGAAGTGATTGACATCAACCAAAAGCTTAGGGATACAATTAGACACCAAATGGAGCCCCTACACAGAATTTTATACAAATCGGTAACAAAGCGGACGGACGGCAACATTTGTATTAGAATTTTGGTTTCTACGTACCTTGGAACGTAAACTAACAAATGTGGGGGGGGGGGGGATATTTCTTGGTCAAATCCAAAGGTTCATTATTGAAAGTTATAAATAAAAAAGCAAAACTTCAGCTAATCATTGTGCATCCCTGTGGCTAAAAATCGCAGGGTAGCCAAGAGCCTATCTTGAGGGATGATGATTTTCCTCATGGGTGTATCTTTCTTTTGAACCAGTGGATATATCAAAATAAATAGATGGTAGGGCTTATCATCCATTTTCAAATAATTTCTCCAGTTTCCAGGTTCGACTACTAGGTCATTGAATAAGTTCAAATTGATGAACTGGTTTCCCTTGAGAAGCCATTGTTTCACTCATTTACTTTTGGGTTTTCTCTTCTTTATGTAGGGGCAAACCACTGTGTACCTAGTAAGGGGAGTATCGTTTTCCTTGACAAGATTGTACGTACGCGCAACAGGCACAACACAACACGCGCACAACACTTTGGGGTCAGATCAGCACTGGAGGCGCGGCGAGGCGTGATGGTGAATGGCTCAGCAAATCTCCGCCACGCCATTTGGAGCGCTAGTGAATGGCCACCTTAATGCTACGACATTTCCTAAATGGCAGTTTCTAGTTCAAAGATACCCTTATAGCGGCCTCCAAGCCCCATTACGACGACCCTTTTGAACTCGCATAATAATAATAACCCATACCCAGCTGCCGCACTTTGTAGAATGAATACAACCTGCTCAGCAACCGATTGTTTATGTAGTCTGAGTAATACTTAACACTCTCCGTGCGGATGATGGTGTATACCATCACAGCTCTCTAAGCATATCTCCGAGCTGTTCATCGTTCTGCTACCTAGTGGATGACTTAAGAACCTTTAAGAAGTGCTTAGTAGGTCCTCTTGTGGCCACCAGAGTGCGCCGTTTTCACTTCGGGGGATTCTGTTATCTTATAAAATTTGCGGGTTTGCACTCTCAATGCGGGCTCAGAAAACTCGTTTTCGCCTGTGGCGGTAGACTTTTTTTTGTCAGGAATTCGGTATTGGATCTTTGATTTCGCTCAAATATGTTATTACTAAGTATTTTATGATGAAACAAATGAGTTATCATTATTTCCATGGCGTGATGGTATATATACCATCATCCGCCACTCGCGAAAGACTAGGTTATGCAAACCCGCAATGTAAGGCGATTTCAACCTCTGGCAGATGATGACGTTCACCCCTCTTGGAAATCAAGTAGGTAACAATAATGGTAGGTATTTATGGAAATTATTCCTGTGTGGTTAGGCAGGACGTCCGAAATAGAGATGAGAACGGTCGAACGTAATAATTTTGGGAAAAAGGTTATACCTACCATAAAATCGTCATCGTCTGCCAGAGGTGGAAATCGCCTAACATTGCGGGTTTGCATAACCTAGTCTTTCGCGAGTGGCGGATGATGGTATATACCATCACGCCATGAAAATAATGATAACTCATTTATTTCATCATAAAATACTTAGTAATAACAATGTTATTATGTCATATTATTATGTGGTATTTGAGCGAAATCAAAGATCCAATACCGAATTCCTGACAAAAAAAAGTTTTCCGCCACGGGCGAAAACCAGTTTCCTAGGTCCGCACGGAGAGTGTTAAGGAGCAAAAATTTGGTATCTACTTTTGGATTTCATTAGTAGAATGAATAACTGCTTACCTTCATTCTCCCACTAGATTCGGGACCAAAATCTGCAGGCGTTGGATTCATCATAGCAAACGACGTAAGCAGCTATGTTTACAAGGGCGAGTGTAGGTACATACCACCTAGTACAGCTAACGATGGTAAGGGAATTTAGTCATCGATAAATTAACGTACTGTTTCATGAAACAAGACACCACTCGTAGCAATTAACATTAAATACAGGAAGTATGAACGAAACCCAAACAATGGTAAATAAAATACTATGGATGGATGGCGGAATACTGGCGGTGTTTACACCATTCTTCTTCTTCTTCTTCTACTTTCAAGTTAATTGTCTTAGCTGCAGCCGTGCCGAACACACGCATTGCACTTTCTCTGAATCTGTTGACCTCGTTCCGGATCTTTATCCTACTACTAGGTCCATGGTCCAGTATGGTGTTCGTGAAACTCTTTTACCCGTTTGTTGAGAGAATTTTCATCTTTTCGGATATTTTTGTAGGTATTTGTCTTTATGAAGTATTTGCATTTTACCTCTACTAGGTAATTCGAAATACACTGGTTTTTAAATGTTAACATTTCAATTTCATTTCCCTTCCATTTTCCTCTACAGAGCAAGAAACCGAAGAACGACAGTCAACAGTCACAAAAGGACTAGCCAGAAAACGATGAACAGAAGAAGAAGTTAGTATGTAATTGGTGTCGGAGTATCCATCCATCCATCCTGTCAATTCTACGTTATCAGTAATAATTTTGTATTGCTTTAATGGTTTTTCATTATTATCGTAGATAGGTATATTTTTTATGATTGGTGCTGAATTCAGAAATCTCAAGCTGAACCAGGAATCTTCAGGTCGATCGAAACTTTCGATTCGAAAGTATGAACAGCGGCACCAGGAAATACGTGTCTCTCCCTCCTAAGTAAGTTTTGTTTCGGATAAGATTCTCGCAAACCAGAGGACTTCCAGAAAATCACCTTCTATCTTCAATTCTCTCGGCATACATTTTCGTTCCCTTGTTCACCTATAGTGATCGGAGTCTTCCTGGACTTGAAAGCGCTTGGATGAGATAAGAGATGGAGGGGAGCTTACATAGTACGGTTCTTCCTCTCACCAAATCTACTACTCCATATTCAATAGAATGAAATGCTACCTACTCTTCTCAGTTTTATAAGATTCTATTCTCTCTGTCGTCAACTTCCAAAGTGCTGTTCAGGATTTCAGAATCATATTAATTTTGTTAACCAGATTTTGAAGAACTAAGTAGGTTCACTACAGAATCACATACCTACGTATCTTTTTCTCATCAGATCTACTTCTTCATTCTCACTTAACAAAATTTTACACTATGTGTCATGAATAAACCCAAAGCTGTTTTCATTCAAAATGAGGAATTTCACCATGTCGGAATTTCCTATTTTCGACCCCAAAATCGGATTCAGCACCTCGAAAACCTCCTAAGGCCGAACTTCCTAATTTACGAATAAACAAAACAGTGTAGAAAATACGAATGTTAAAAAAAAAAAACGGGAAAATGACGTCATCCTGGAATAGTTCATTTATGGCCGCTTGAAGCGCTGAGATCGAGAAATCTATAGTCCCCAGATGCAACATTTCACGAAACAGTAAAGTTCGAAATCGAAAAACTGAAGAAAAAAATATAAAAAGCAAGATGGGGAAAATTAGGTTTCCCCTGTTTTTGTTTGATAACTTTTCTCTTAGAAAACACAATTTCGTCGTCCCAATGGGCAACACTGGGAGGAGACGGCGATCCAAACAGCCCAATCAGCGAGCGTTCCCGCTTCACGTCCGTTTTCCCGGTTAGTTTTGAAATCAAAAATTTTGATTGTCTCCCAAAAATAACAGGAGACTTATTTTCCGAAATCAGCCCGATTTTCATCTATCCCACACCATTAACTATTCAGGAAAAATGCAAACAGAATTCGGTGAAATTCCTCATTGCGGGAAACGAGTGGGAGGGGTGCAATGACGTCACTCCTGCCAGTAACTTTGGGAATGCTTAGAATAAACGTAGATATTGTTTGATAATGCATACATTCCAGGGGCCGTCCCAATTGAAAGGAATAATTACATTTCAACCAGTAAGCGATTAAACGTTCATCTCAAAACAGGTTCACGGAATGTAATTCAGTTAGTATGTATTATTTAGAGATGGATAGTCTAGATTGGCTACTATGCATCGAATCATCTAAACAATTGGGTTATGGTTTACTAGGAAGCTATATTTTTGGTTTATTATTTTCAATAATAAGCCTTTGGAATCGAGCAAGAAAAAAAAATTTTAACCCCCCCTCAAAATTTGATGTTTTACGTTTCAAGGTACGTAGAATACGAAAATCGAATAAAAAAATTTCCGTCCGTCCGCCGTACGCGGCACTTTTCTTAGTTACCATGGACCGATTTGGTTCAAATTTGGTATATGGGCTCCATATGGGGTCTAGTTGTGCCGCGAAGCTTTTGGTTGATGTAGGTCACTTCTAAGGGGTGAAAATTAAGGGTTGAAATTTTCAAGAGAGCCGTAGCTCGAAAACTCTCGAAATAAAGGTATCGTTTTTTTACCAATTTTAAATAGTATTGAATTTTAAAAAAATTTTGAGACCACCCGGAGCTCTGTAGGACAAACCGTTCGGTCCCTACGAGTACTTGAAGGTTTTTCTTCGATAAAACAGAATCATGAGTGTGAATCGCAAAAGAGGTCTAATCTCCGTTCAAATTTTATCTGGCTAAAATGCGATCGCTGTTCATTTCTTCGATTTGTATACAGTTTTGCCTTCTGCGTAACCAGTAATCAAATTTCCATACGAAGCTTTCTATTTTTCCAATCGAGTGTGAAGCGTTTAGTTCTTTCTAATAAACTTGATTGTGAAGTTGTGAAGCCAGTATGGTGTGGTAGGTAGTACCTAGCTGGTAGGTAAAAAAAAGTTGGGAGGTAAAAAAACGTTGGTGGGTAAAAAACGCTGCAAATCATTGCTCAAAGGCCTCTTCACTCTTCAGATCAATGATCAGCTGAGTGAGCTCCAAAGCCATTTTTACTCCTATTGAATGGAAGTGCTCTTCCAGGCGTCTCCAGCATTCGAGGAGATCTCCTTCACTCTTCAGAGCATTGATCAGCTGAGTGAGCTCCGAAGCCATTTTTAATCCTATTGAATGGAAGTGCTCTTCCAGGCATCTCCTGCATTCGAGGAGATCTTCATCACTCTTCAGATCACTGATCAGCTGAGTGAGCTCCGAAGTCATTTTCAATCCTATTGAATGGAAGTGCTCTCCCAGGCATCTCCAGCATTCGAGGAGATCTTCTTCACTCTTCAGATCACTGATCAGCTGAGTGAGCTCCGAAGCCATGTTTAATCCTATTGAATGGAAGTGCTCTTCCAGGCGTCTCCAGCATTCAAGGAGATCTCCTTCACTCTTCAGAGCACTGATCAGCTGAGTGGGCTCCGAAGCCATTTTCAATCCTATTGAACGCAGGAAGCTGAAATTTGAGAGGGAAGGTCAAGGGAGAATGCAGATGGTGGTAGGTGCTATTGATGGAGAACCAGTGATCTATACAGAAGGGTGATCTTTACAGAAAATAATAAACCTTTGAGCAATGATTTGCAGCGTTTTTTAAACCCTGATGAAAGCAATGCAAAATTCGTCGTTCTAATCTTAGCTGATCAAAAATGCGATCATTATTCGTTTCTTTGAATTGAGTTTCGTGTAGTACTCAACTGAGCATCCTTAGTAACCAATAATCCTAACCAAATTTCGTAATTAAGGCACTCAAAACTTTCGGATAGCGATGTTATCGCTAGTAGGTAGGTAGTGTTGAAGGAAAAGCCGTGTTCTACGCATACATAGGGATGGCATTGTGACGTTCCACTACAACCCAGTGAGTATTCTCACGAAATACCTATATTATCGACTCGAAATGAGGAATGCGGCACCAGTAGGTACCTACCAGCTCAAATGTCCGAGCGGCCTCACCACTCCATCGGTGATAAAGAAACAAGTGACGAGCGGGTGACTACGGATGTGGAAGAAAAGTTGAGATTGGTTCATTCTACGGTAATCCTGAATTGACGATTTTCTAACCAGTTTTCCTTCTCAAGATTTTCTCATTCCTCGCTACTCAGTGTCTCCAGTGAAGAGAGCATCGTAAAGACTAGAAGTCAAGGATCTCTCGAACATCACCAGCACGGACAACGCCAGAACGGACAGCACCTGAACGGACATTCACCATAACAAGACTGAGTATTCGACAATCTACCTACCTACTGCATTCTCAAAGACATTTACACCATTCCTGATTCACTAGAATATAATTTATCATCGTTCAATATCTTCTCATTTCTATCGTAATATTTGTATCGAGTGGGAACCTCACTCGTAGTTAGACGTGTCAAGTCTAGGACCGTCTCATTTGGCATCCCTTGTTATTAGAACTCATAATTTAATTTATCTTTTTTTTTTCAATAATTCAATATTCTTGCAGCATGCAACGGCCAGCAACCCGACGGTATACACGACTGCAGCAAATGACGGTACCGCCTCCGGCAGCTGTTACGCAGCTTAGCACTTCGCCGGTGGTGTCACCCATCCTGTTTTCACAACCCCCTGCTACTGCGCATGCTCCACCAGAAAGTAACATATCATTTTCTTCTGTTTATTCTGGTATACTAGGACAAAATCAGACCTCAGTTGATATCAATACTGCCATACCAATTCCTACAGTTGAAAATAAGGATTACGTTCAGTACATGTTTCAATCCATTTGTGAGAGAATTGATAACCTCGAGCAGAAATTTGACAGTTTATATCACCATTCTTTTCAAAGTAACGATTCCATCAAAAAGTGCACCCAAATTTGCATAAATAAGCTTTCGGAAGTTGATGCAAAAATTGAAAATTTAAATTTAGAGGGCGAACGTTTGAGAGAAATTATTGACCAAAAATTTTCTGAGCTACATTCAACAGTTCAGTACCTTTGTAAACCATCTAGCGCTGCCCATGATGATAGGGACGCTCACAAATGTAACCATCAGCAATCAAATGATGAATACAAAATTCATGATAAAGACCTCATCTCATTTATTAAGGAAAATTTGAAGTTCACAAATTCTGAATTCGATATTGCTCCAGCTTTTTTGGAGAATCTGGAATCCTCAATCGTAGATATTGAGCGTCGCCCAGACTTCAAACGGTGGCTAGGTTGTTGTTTTGAGGGCGAAACCAAAGATTGGTGGAATATAGTGAAAATTGAATGTGATGATTTTTATACATTCAAACAAAGATTTCTAAACCGATTTTGGGGAAAATCGAAAAGAAAGCAATTGCTAAATAAGCTACAAAATGGTTACTATTCTAGGGCTGTAGGGTCAAAAGAAAAGTATTTTGGATATCTTTTTACATTAGGTCAACATCTAGGCTCTTATGAGGATGAGTTTGCTTTAATTTCCGAAATAAGTAGGCATTTCCATGACAGGATCCTCGATGCGGTAATCTCGCGGAAAATTGATAACGCTGACGATTTCATAAATCTACTTATAGAATATGACAATCCTAGGTGTAATTACAACATTACCAATGCCTCTAATAAAATAACGGGTGACAGTTCACCAAAATCATTCAATAAAGATCCCAAACTACGAGATAGTAAACCTTCAAATACCTTTTATAATAGGAATTCGACCAAACCTCAAAGTAATGCCAAGCATGTAAGAGAAATCCAATTCGTAAATGAAGATAATCAAATACCCTCTGAAAATGAATGTACCAATTCTATCGTTGAAGAAAATGAAAATGTTGCAAAAAACGGGCGGATGGGATCATCAATGAACTATTCAGTATAAGATCAATGTTTGAAAATAATCCCATATTTGATGATCCCGAAACAGTAAATAATATTTTGATTGCTACCCAAATTTGTCCAATAATACCGATTACTATAGGTAATTCTGAGGAGAGTGCTCTCGTTGATACAGGGAGCGAAATTTCGTGCATTTCGAATGAATACGTGGAGTCAAATCCTAATATATTTACAGACATGATGCGTTTACCATTAGTTAAAGTTTCCATTCGCGTTGCTATAAGTAAATCGCTATTTCAGCCCAAACAGCAAATATTTCTTCCCATAAAAATAAACAATTTTCTATTCGAATATCCATTTATTGTAATACCAAACCTAGCTAATAAAATTATAATTGGGGCTGATTTTGCAAAACAATTTTGGGCAACCATAGATTTTAAAAATAATATTGTGAGTTTCATTGACAATCATATGAACAAGGGAGTATCGGTCCAGTTTAGTCGATTGGATAAACAAGTTCAATGCCTAGAAATCAAAACAAATGGAGTGAACCGACTCGGTGAGAAAAAACCAAATCCCAGTATAGCAAGTCAGGTTGATCTAAGTGAATGCATGCTCGAAACAAATGAAAAAGAGATATTCTTGAAGACATTGTCAGAATTTGCAGACGTATTCTCAGAAAGTCCTGGCCTTACTAAGGTATATATACATCCTCTCCATTTGACTGATACCCAACCATTTTTCCATCGTTCTTATCCAATTCCAAAACATATGGAACCAGCAGTGGATGCAGAAATTGATAGAATGCTTTCCCTTGGGGTAATTGAACGTAGTGACTCACGTTATATCAGCCCAATGGTAGTAGTGAAGAAACGAGATGGGACTGTACGGCTTTGTCTAGATGCTAAATTTTTGAACACCCGTTTACTTCCCGATCATGAAAGACCTCTAACTATGGAACAAATTTTTCAGAAATTCAAAGCTACAAAAATAATGTCCACAATTGACCTTATAGCCGCCTTTTGGCACGTACCTTTGGTCCCAGAACACAAGCAATATACAGGATTTATGCATAAAGGTGAGATTTACAACTTTGTAGTTGTCCCTTTTGGCTTGAAAACCTCATTGAGTGCCCTCGTCAGAATGTTGAATTCAATAAATCCACAAGGATTAAAGGATCATTTAATTAATTATGTCGACGATTTGTTTCTCCATAGTGAATCATTTATTGAACATATACAAATTCTACGGCATCTTTTTTCCACATTTAGACAACATAACATCAAAATTAATTTTAAAAAATCTAAGTTTTTTCGAAAATCTTTGGAATTTTTAGGTTATAGGTTCACTCCTTTTGGTGTTGAAACTAGCAAAGATAAAATAGAAGCAATCAGTAGATACCCAGTTCCCAAAAATGTCAAGGAAATACGTAGGTTCTTGGGATTCATAAATTATTATGCTCGCTTTACAAGCGGAATATCAGAGTACGCAGCCATCCTAAATGAACTTGTTAGGAAGGGAGTAAAGTTTAAATGGTCAGAAAAGTATAAATCAGCATTTGAGAAAATAAAAGAACTATTTATTAGAAAGATAAAATTATCTCATCCCGACTTTAAGAAACCATTTTACCTGCACACCGATGCGAGTGGGTTTGCTGTTGGGGCAGAGCTTTATCAAAAAGATGAGAGTGGATGTGTTAAGGTGATTTCGTTTGCCAGTAGAGTGTTGAAGCCAATAGAGATTACATATTCAGTTACCGAACGCGAAATGCTTGCAATAATATTTGGAGTAAAGAAATTTTTCACATATCTAGCGGGTTCGAAGTTTTTCAAAATGTCAGATCACAAAGCATTGTCATTTCTACAACGATCCAAGCCTACCAACGCTCGTATCACACGTTGGCAACTTTATTTACAATCATTCGACTACGAAATTTTGTACTGCAAAGGTTCCGAAAATATTGTGGCTGATGCATTTTCCCGCACAGTAAATGATGGTGCATGTGCGGTGAATGAGAATATAATTTACCATGTAAGAACAATAGATTTGGCAAAAGTAAGCAAAAAATTTCATTTGATGAAAAACCTCCCAACGTTACAACTACAAGACCAAGATTTAAAGATAATATTTGACAATATCAATGATCCTAAGTTCAGCAACGAATTTCGAATTATTGGCAATATTCTATTCAAAATTACTATGCATGGCCCCAGAATCATGATCCCCAACGAATATATTGACACAATTATATCTCTCGTCCATGTATATTATGCACACATAGGAGTAAATAAGTCTCACCATTTAATTTCTCAGCAATTTTACTTTAGGAAAATGAGGAAAAAAATTAAATATTTGCTAGAATCTTGCCACAGTTGCCAGGTAAATAAAATTTCAAACAAACGCAATCTTGTACCCTTGAGATCCATTCACACTGAAGCCCCATGTGAACTAGTTTCGATGGATTTTTATGGTCCGTTACCAGCCAGTAGAAGTAACTTCAAACACATATTGGTGTTAATTGACAATCACTCAAAGTTTGTAAAATTATACCCCATTGTAAACAATACCACTGCTGCAGCAATCAAATGCATGAATCAATATTTAAAAATAACGCATCCAAAACGAGTCTTGTGTGACAACGGTTCACAATTCACCTCAGTAAAATGGAAAGAGTATTTAGACCAACATAACATAAAATTAACATTAATTCCAATTAGACACCCTCAGCAAAATATTTCAGAAAGGGTAAATCGTGACCTCGGAAATTACTTTCGTGCTCTTGTTTCAGACAGGCACAACAAATGGGCGAATTTTTTAGAGCACATTGAGCATATAATAAACAGTACAAAACATTCAACGACTGGGGTAGAACCAAACATAGCACATTTTGGTCTACAGGTACCACGAGTTTGGGATGTACATCTCCCGCATGTTGGTACATCTCAGGTATTGAATATGGAGTTGGCTAGAAAGATTGGTGATAGAATACTGAAAACAAGATTAAAAAAGAATGAATTTGCAAACAAAAAACGTAATCAATTGGATTTCACAGTAGGAGAATTGGTCTTGGTGGTGAATTTGAGGATTAGTAATAAATCCGAAAAGATCACAGCGAAAATGTTACCACTGAAAGAAGGTCCCTATGAAGTCATCGAGATTTTTGGTAACAGCACATATTCTTTGTGTCACATTGGTCAGCCCTGTAGGAAGAGAGGCACCTTTCATGCAAATTTGCTAACCAAATACATACATCCCCGACACGTTATACTGCAGAATAAACCAGAGTTCTGATTGTTAATGTGATGAACGCGCAGTAGTGGTGGGTTGTGGAACATACCTTTGTTGGCCTTTGCATGTTGTGACAATGTTGGATGCACAAAAAAATATATCTTGCTTACGGTCTTCAACCTTCGAAATATATATTTTTTTTCTTCAACGGGGAGCCTAATGTGACGTTCCACTACTACCCAGTGAGTATTCTCACGAAATACCTATATTATCGACTCGAAATGAGGAATGCGGCACCAGTAGGTACCTACCAGCTCAAATGTCTGAGCGGCCTCACCACTCCATCGGTGATAAAGAAACAAGTGACGAGCGGGTGACTACGGATGTGGAAAAAAAGTTGAGATTGGTTCATTCTACGGTAATCCTGAATTGACGATTTTCTAACCAGTTTTCCTTCTCAAGATTTTCTCATCCCTCGCTACTCCAGTCCATCGCGCAGTGTCTCCAGTGAAGAGAGCATCGTAAAGACTAGAAGTCAAGGATCTCTCGAACATCACCAGCACGGACAACGCCAGAACGGACAGCACCTGAACGGACATCACCATAACAAGACTGAGTATTCGACAATCTACCTACCTACTGCATTTTCAAAGACATTTACGCCATTCCTGTTTCACTAGAATATAATTTTTCATCGTTCAAGATCTTCTCATTTCTAACGTAATATTTGCATCGAGTGGGAACCTCACTCGTAGTTAGACGTGTCAAGTCTAGGACCGTCTCAGCATATCGAATGAAATATATCGATATATCGATCAAACGATATATCGTCAATGAGATATCGATACCTCCGATATATCGGAGAAAATATATCGATATTTCGATATATCGGAGAAAATATATCGATTTTAACTAACTGTAAAATGTCACATGTGAAGTAGGTAGGTGAATTTAATAGTTTTAAAACAATATAAAAATAATTTAGGATGACATTTATGGACATATCGGAGTATCTACTTGGAAAAACTTGAAGAAGTAAGTAGGTAGGTTAATAGAAAAGTTACTAACATCATTTTGGAGGAAATATTATCGATATACTCGACATATTGAAGATCTATTTGGAAAAACCGTGTGAAATAATATTTCACATATTATGTATTAACCTACTTTCAAAATTGAAAATAATTGTTGTGAAAACCTGCTTCACTTCGTAGAGTAGGTAGTTTTAAGCTGGACGAGCCTCCATTAACTTTGGCTTAAGTCAAGTATTTGAGCCTTGAGAGCCATTGTTGGTGAATACTATGAACACAATCATATCTGAGCTGAAGTCAACAGTCTGAAATCAACCCACCAGTTGGTACCTACAAAATTTGGAATAAAATTACTTGATGTTTTTACAAGTACAGGCGTCCCTTCTCGTCCATTTATTTCAATATTTAATTTTTACTAAAAAAAATTTTTTTTTTTACTTGAAAACAGGTTGCGATATATCGTTAAATATATCGATATTGACCGATAATATCGGTTCTCTATAAGGTAAAACCCCCAATGGCGGACAGGTACCCAATGGCGGACAGGTGCCTCTATTTTATTGAATAATAAGACTTCTATCGTTTTCATGCAGCTCTCGCTCGTTATGAGCCAACTACAGTATATTTCCAACATGTGATCGGAATACCAGCCGGTAATAAGCCGAACAATCGCGTCTGGTTACTCGGTGAAGTGAACATGTGATTTTATAGTTCTTGAGGCGACCGAAGTTAGCAGTTTGCTTAATAGTCCAATCATTATGTACTTTGGAGCTTGCACAAATTCCGAAGTTAATGCAACTTTCAGGGTTCGTTTAGGGGTGCCCAAGGATGATGTACCTGAGTTTTCGAACTGAAAAACCTTGTGGAAAATTGTGGGGGGCCGAAAAAACCGCGATATTTTGGCACTTTTTTCAGTTTTTCGCATATATCTCGTAAACTACGCACTTTTCGGGTATTATGTGCCAAATAAAAGTTGTAGAGCATTAAATTTCCTTCAAATTTCACTGGTCAAACATAATTTTTGACCCCATAGGTCCCGAGATAAATCACTTTGAAAATAGACAAAATTTCTCAAAATGGCCCAAAATAGCTAAAAATGCAGGTTTATGCTACATAACCCCGGTTTCGGTGGATATTTGATGGTTTCATCGCATGTAATCGTGTAATATTCATCCCCCAACCCCCCCCCCCCCCCCCGACCCGACCCCCCCCCCCAGCAAACACAATTTCCATACTGAATACATGAGAGAGTTGCTGCAATGGTAGCACAAAGGTGACCACGAAAATTACCCCCCCCCCCCCCCCAGTAAAATGGGCGATCACAAAACATCAACACACGTATTTAGAAAAAAACAATCATTTATGAACAATAAATAAATTAAGAAATATACAAATACAAATGGGTTTTAAAATTAGACAATATACACTACACACACTTGGGGCGTTTACCCCCATGTCCCTCTTCTCCTTCCTCTATCGTTTCCTCGAACTCTTCGTTTTGTTCATTGGCGAAGAGGGAATCAACATTCCTCATTTCCTCAACGCTGTCTTCCTCTTCATCTTCTTCTAAATTGAGGTCTGGTGAGTTGTCGCAGGCGTGGCCTGCACAACTCTTACAAAGGTTGGAACACTGCAGCCCCCATTTCTTGCAGCTGCAGGCTGCGGTGCTGCAACCTTTCTTGCATTTGCAAGAGACTATGCTGAGGATTTGGTCTGGGGCTGCATTTCTTTCGCTCCGGATGGGAACGACCCCTCGTCTGGTGGGCGTCCATCCCCATACCGAAGGAATCATCTTCTGCCCCAGCCAAGTGTGGACCTGCAAGTATGTGCGGAGGACATGATATTTAGCTGCTTCAGTGGTCGGTGGCAGCCTGGCCAACTGAAATTGAGGCTTGTCCACTGATTTTTGAAATAATCGGTACCTCAGGTCGTCCAGGGTATCGAGGATGTCCCCCCCATATAAGCAAACCAGGAATTCTGCCCCAGCATCAGCGATCTGGGTGGGGGTGGCTTCGGCGTCCATGAACACATCAGCAATGCGGTGGATGTCAGGTGTTTTTTTTGCCAAGCCTCCCTGAAAAGGATCCCGTTATTTCTACATTGTGAGACCCCTCTGGAGGGCTCGAAGCTACCTGCTGGTCCAACCCTCGTAATAAAAAAAGAGAGAAACAGAAGGCCGACCTCCTCTCGCAATATTTTAAAATGCTTCGTTTTCCTGAATGGATGGGGGGGGGGGGATGTGGTGGTCACCTACCACAGCAAATCTCTCAGTGTGCAACTCTCTCATGCAGTATGGAAATTGTGTTTGCAGGGGGTTGCTGGGGGGGGGAGGGTCGTGGAGGGGGGGGGGGGGTTGGGGGATGAATATTAACACGATTACATGCGATGAAACCATCAAATATCCACCGAAACCGGGGTTATGTAGCATAAACCTGCATTTTTAGCTATTTTGGGCCATTTTGAGAAATTTTGTCTATTTTCAAAGTGATTTATCTCGCGACCTATGGGGTCAAAAATTATGTTTGACCAGTGAAATGTGAAGGAAATTTAATGCTCTACAACTTTTATTTGGCACATAATACCCGAAAAGTGCGTAGTTTACGAGATATATGCGAAAAACTGAAAAAAGTGCCAAAATATCGCGGTTTTTCGGCCCCCCACAATTTTCCACAAGGTTTTTCAGTTCGAAAACTCAGGTACATCATCCTTGGGCACCCCTAAACGAACCCTGAAAGTTGCATTAACTTCGGAATTTGTGCAAGCTACCCCCCCCTAAAAAGTCTATAATGATTGGACTATAAGGAAGATGCCGTCCAGATTAAGGTATGTACACGTTATTTTTCATTACTTTTCTTAACAATGGTGTTCATTGTATTCTTGAACATTTGTAGAATGTGTTTATAGTGAAATTTTTCGAGAAATATCACGTTTTTGCGGAAATAAAAGGGTGTCCGCTATTAGGTTATAGAATTTGCAGTAAACCCCAATCCCGGACACCTCTGTCTGCCTTTGGATCAAACACGATTTTTTTGTTAAGAAGATTTTTTCACGTAAATCAGCTCATTCTGGGCTGCGGAAAAGGGAGGAATTCGTTTCAATGAGTTATATTATGTCAGACCAAAGTCGGACAGGGGTGTCCGGGACTGGACTTTATGGATGTCCGCCATTGGAGAGAGGTGTCCGGGATTGGATTAGGTTGATGTTCACGATTGGTTCCTTGATAAAAAAAAAGAGCCTGAGAGTGCGTATTTTTTCTCGTATTGGGCAAATTCCTTTACTTAATATGGGTTAACAACTTAATTTTAAAGCAGAGTGTGTCATTATTCGCGTGGTCTAATAATATTACTATACGTACTTAGCAGCATCATAATAAGTACATCTTTCAGCATTACGATACCACAATTTTCCCATCGATTAGCAGCATTTTCTAATGTCATTTTCAGAAAGAAAACCAATGCCAAAAAGAATATCAAAAGCAGGATTCCCAACCACGAGAGTGGAACTTCTGGATAGCGTACAACGCCTTTTAGGCGAAATCCAGAGGGAAAATCCTTTCACACAAAACAGGCCGGGGAAAAAATGGCTTGAGTGCTTCCTAAAACGCCATCCATCTGTCACTCTGAGGACTCCACAAAACCTCACAAATTCTAGAGCTTCCATTAAGCAACATCAAATCCTCGAGTGGTCAAGCGCTGTTTACAGCTACCTGGTGGAGAATGATTACGCTCAAATACTCCATGATCCTATGCGAGTTTTTAATGCGGATGAGAGTGCGTTCTTCTTGTGCCCTAAGGGTGAGAAGGTCTTGGCTCAAAAAGGGAATAAGACCATTTACCAACATGTAACTAATGATGAGAAGGAGTGCATTACTGTGCTAGTCACAGCAAACGCTGCCGGCCAATTCGCTCCTCCACTGTTGGTGTTTAAATACGAAAGGATTCCTAGCGAAATACTGGATGGAGTAGACCCTTCGTTTGGAATCGGGAAATCGGAGTCAGGTTGGATGACAGGTGCTACTTTTTTTAAATTCATCACCAACGTCTTCCACCCTTGGCTAGAAAAAGAATCCATTCAACATCCAATTATTCTCTTCATAGACGGGCATGTGTCACATATGACTCTCCATACTAGCAACTTCTGTAGTGAGCATGGCATAATTCTCATCGCTCTGCTTCCGAACGCCACACATCTCCTCCAACCCATGGACGTTGCAGTTTTCTGATCCCTCAAGGGAAGATGGAGCAAACGAGTCCACAAATGGAGAAGTGAAACCATGGAATCAATCATTATTCAAGTATACCTAATACATTATGCACTGTGATTATGCACTGTGATATGAAATCTAGTAATATTGTGAAAGATGAACTGAAATGTAAGAAATTTTATCAATAAATTATTATTTTTGTTACTAGAATGTGAGTAACTACTTGAAGTACCCATCAACCCCTGTAAAATGCACATTTTTATTGTTTTAGAAGTGAAACTAGTAATAGGAAAGTTATACTTTTGCACCTGTCCGCCATAGGATTTCAAACGTCCGCATTAGGAGGTCACGGATTTTTGGCATGTCCGCCATTGGAGCTTAGACCTCTTATCGAAAATTGTCAATTATCCGATATTTTAATTATGTTTAATAAATTTTCAACAATTAAGGGGGAAAGAGAAATAATTTGTGGACCCAATGACGCCCTCATAAATTGCAAATGGAACAAAATTAATAATATACGGAAGAACGAAGTTGGGATTTAGGCTTAGCGTGTCCGCCATTGGGGGTTTTACCTTATCGATATAAATATATCGATATATCAAACGTAATATATCGATATATCGTTGCCATCCCTACGCATACGGGCGATCTACGAGGTGTGTAAATTAAGTAATGAGACTGGCAACGTCGCTCCCAATCTGGCAACGCTGGAGATGAGCGGCTTTAAACACCGTCAGGTGCACATGTGATACGCCTCCAGTATGAGTGGCATTAGTTTCGAGCAACGGTGTGCTATCAAGTTTTGCTTCAAACTCGGACACAATGCAACTGAAACATTTGAAAAACTTCGGCAGGCGTACGGAGAAAGTGTTTTGTCAAGGGCCCAGGTGTTTCGGTCAATTGAAGATGAACCACGAAGCGGAAGGCCTTCAACTGCAAACATCGATGAAAATGTCAACAGAGTTCGGGATCTTGTGCGTTCAGATCGACGGTTGACAGTCAGAATGATCGCGGAAGAGTTGAATTTTAATCACACCTCCATTCATCAGATTTTGACCAATGAATAGGAGATGAGAAAAATTTGCGCAAAAATGGTTCCGAAAAACCTTCTTCAAGAGCAAAAGGATGTGAGAAAGGAAAGGAGTCTTGATTTTTTGGTAACGATTGGAAATGATCCCCATTTTTTGGAACGTGTCATTACTGGTGACGAGTCTTGGGTGTTTGAGTACGACCCAGAAACCAAACGCCAAAGCATGGAGTGGCACACTGCATCCTCTCCAAGACCCAAAAAAGCACGAATGAGCAAGTCAAAAATGCATGCTGATTTGTTTTTTTCATAGCCACGGAATCGTCCACAGAGAGTTTGTGCCTCAAGGCCAAACGGTTAATCAACACTTTTACCGAGAGGTCCTTGAAAGACTTCGAAAAAGAGTCTTTCGAGTGCGACCAAACATCAAAATGAACTGGGTGTTGCATCACGACAATTCCTGTAGCTCCTCAGCCTCCTTATTCGCCAGATTTGAGTCCCTGTGACTTTTTTCTCTTCCCGAGATTGAAAAATCACCTCAAGGGAACTCATTTTGGGACACTTGCGAACATTCAAAAAGCTGTAACCGACCAGCTGAAGGCTATTCCAGTACATATCGGAGTTCCAGCAATGCTATGATGATTGGAAGAACCGTCTCCAGCGCTGTGTGGCTTCCCAAGGGAACTATTTTGAAGGAGACAGTATTGCATTATAATATTCTTTGAATAAAAAATTGAAAAAAGATCAGTCTCATTACTTTATTTACACACCTTGTATACAGTAACATAAGAAACTGTTGTGTAATAATTTGCTGCGTTTTGTTATTGGAATAAATATTAATGAATCTGCTTATAAATGTCGAATTTTAAATCGAATCTGATAAATATCCTGTTGTTTCAGTTTTCAGAGTGGGCTGGATGTCATCAACAATGTCGACAGTGACAAGTTCAGACTGTTCCTGAACAGGATTGCGCAGGATATTCAGATGAACCCAGACTCAAACAACCCGTTCAACGAGGAGCAGGAAGAGAAACTCTTGGCGAGCCTCGATCTAGATAAGAATCAGCTATCAGTCCTCACTCAGTCCGCTATTTTCATTTTACGACAGGTATCTAGACGTGATAATATTTGAATCGATACGTCCTCATTCCTTAATATTAATATTAGAGAGTTCCTAGTAGGGTCGATACAGCGCCGCCGGAACTGGATCATCTGCCATGTTTTCAATATGGCGCGCCGGATTGCCTCCGAGTGACGTATTCTGCCGTAATATTACGATAGAGAGTGTGTGTGTAATACGTCACGCCATATCTAAGCCGAACCAAACCCACTAGGAACTCTCTATTATTCAGTCTCAAATGCAAAATAGTGCTTATTAGCGAGTTTATAGGAGTACCTACCTGGCCATCTGCTAGCTACGTTTCAATACTTATTTATAATTTCTCTAAACCATCGCTTACTTAAAAGAGAATCTTGCAAAGTATATACCATCAAACAGTTTTGATTTATTATTTTCAAAAATGAAGCAAGATTACATTTACCATTTTTTTAGGGGTTGTGTAATTAAAAATTAACTTTCCTCGGCTGGGGATCGATCTCTAGACTATACTACACAAACCTAAGTCGAGCTTTCTGCTACTGAGCTGAAGAAGCGAATGGACAGAAATGCGAAGAGGTAGCAGATCACAACAGCGACACTTTCCTTTGATACCACGGGCCGATTGTGAAGAAATTTTAGTATATGGGCTCCATCCGGGATCTACTTGTGCTCAAAGCTTTTGGTTATTGTAAATCCCTTGTAAAGTAGAAAATGCTGCAAATTATTACACAAAGGTTAATTTTTTCTATATAGATCACTCATCTACAAAGAACACGGCTTTGCCATTGTTACCACCAACCAACATGAAGAAAAACTTTTGCGATTCACGCTCGTGTATCTGATTTATCGTAAAGGTGGGTTCACAAGCGTCTGACTCTGCTACTTTTTCTGACTCTGCGACTCTTTCTTTATGAAATTTGTTACGTAGGCTCCATTTGGGGTCTAGTTGCGCCCCGAAGATTTTGGTTGAGGTAGGTCACTTCTAAGGGTTCCAAAATCAATTTTTAAATTTTGAAAACGCCCTAACTCAAAAAGTTAGATATAAAGGTATTGTTTTTCCATTAATTTAAGATAGTATTGAATTTTTAGAATTTTTAGAGACCATGCGGAGCCCTGTAGAAGACAAACCATTCGCTCCTTACGCGAACTTATGGATTGGTGTTTACTTCGGAAATGAGAACTAAATAAACCACACAGGTTTAGAACTAAAACGGTTGTATTAAACAGAACTAATAAATGATTTGAAAGAGAAAACATTAGTGCAGAGTTAAAGTGGTAGTACGGTATGTTGGCATAATGGCGGAGGCATCGAGGTCGTGGAGGGGTTTCTTCAACTCAGCCATCTTGATCCTCCCCTTGCATTCATGTTCTGTATTGTTCTTAATTATGTTCGTACTTGCTTTATTAGTTCTTTAATTCCTGTTGATCTAATACTGGCCTACGGGTTCTGAATGCAATAACCCATTGATTGTATGAGAGGATCTAATTTGTTTCATTGAACTAGAGGGAACTACTTTGTTGGTAAGGGGGACTACTTTCTCTTTGGGCCAACCGCCCATTCTAGGCGGGAAGGTTCAAACAGTTGGAATTAAGGTGGGTTCACAAGCGTCGGACTCTGCGTTCTGCCCACTGATTGGCCAAGAACAGATGGAAAGAGTCGGAGAGAGGGGGGTAATATTGTCGGAGAGGCTTTTGGGAGAGACTGTCCGCATCCAAATAATTAGATATTTGATGGAAAGAGTCGGAGAGAGGGTGGTAAAAGTGGGTGGTGGGCGGTCGAAGGAGGGAGGTGGGGGTCGCAATTTCCGACCCACCAAAATACCCCATTGCCAAAGAAAAATGGGAAGAACTACTGAATAAAAGGTTTTTTCCTTATTTCTCTGGCAATTATTGTTTGATTTTGATGATTCCAGCAGCATTATTTCAGTTATTCAATTCCCTAGGGCCGTGCACCAATGAATTTTTAAAATCCTTTAAAATTTCCAATTTAGTTACACTAGGTACTTTTCAAGTTTTTGCCCCTTCGATTTGGCCAAATACTGACCCGGAACGAAGACCGAACGTCGACCGACTGAGAGCCCCTTAAGTTCGCTCTTGAACACCCGGAAATTTTCGCCTATTCAATTGTTTATTCTTCCAAATTGTTGGTCTAAAATGCAGATTAACCATTTAAGTAGGTACCGACACGAGTACTAATATATTTACTCTCTCTCGTATTTCAGGCCATCTACAACATTACCTCGGTTGATAACTTTAAAAATGAGTTATCGCAAAATTTAAAACTCACGGATGAGAAAGTGGTCGCTTTTATGTATGTGTGGTCAAAGAACGCCAAAGGACTGATCAAATCTTCCAAGGAAAAGTCGATTTTTTCGAGAAAGGTGAGTTTTCATTAAACAAAACACGACATTAAATGGTACTATTATCTTGCCGAGTTCTGCTTATACGTAGTGGTCTTAGCTAATACTGTAACACGGGTGTATTAATTAAAGAATAGGTCTTCAGAAACTTCGTTTATTAAACTGTCGATCGCGCGGACAAATCAAAACATCACAACCGCAACTCATGCTCACCTGGTCCCTTGCAACCTACTTCTTCTGATTCAACTTTTACATCAATTTAGTTTTTTTTTTAAACATTGTTTTGCTACAATAGACATACAAATTTAAACAAACAAACAAACAAATTTAATCTACTGTCACATGATATGTCTCATAATTGGACAGCCATCCTGGAGGTCGCCGTATCCTTTGCTGCCTTCCTGCTGGTGTAGCATTGACATCAGGTAGAGATTGCGATGTAGGTGTTGGGGATGATGGTGGTTGATTGGGTGTCACAGGGGGCTCTGAGTCCCAGGGACTTGGCGGACGTGGTGAGGGCATCACCTCTTTTTCTGGTGTAGATTGCTCTCCAGGAGAAGATATTTCTTTGCTTTGGGAAGGCCATGGTCTCAAATGAAAGCGATTCCGCCTGAGAGTGTCGCCTGAAGACGTGTTCACTAAGTACGATCTTGGACCCACTGACTCCTTCACAACTCTTCCCGGCTGCCATTGTCCCTGCTGTGTGCGTACTCCAACCTGTTGTCCTTCTTGTAGAGGTGATAGAAGTTTTGTCCCTCGATTGAAATAGGTTTGGTTTGAGACTGAGGTTTGTGCGAGCTTTGCTCTGACCTGATCCTTAGAATACGGGTGTAGTTCTAATTGAGATGCTACAATGGGAAGTTTGTCTTTGAGTTGACGTCCCAGGAATAACTGGGCCGGCGACATCCCCAAGGATAAGATTGGTGAGTTCCTATAGTGCAGGAGGGCAAGTTTGGTATCTCTACCCTTCCTAAGGAGGTTCTTCGCTATACTCACAGCTTTTTCTGAGAGACCATTTGATCGGGGATACGTAGGGCTTGATGTGGTGACCTTGAAACCGAATTCACTTGCAAATTTCCTGAACGTATTACTGTTGTATGGCATGTTGTCACACATCAATTCTTCTACCACTCCATATCTTGCAAATTTATCTCGAAAATGGTTTATTAATGCCTCAGCTGTTTTTCCATGTAGTGCATCAAGCTCTATCCATTTAGAGTAACTGTCATAAATTACAAGGTACTCTTTTCCCCCAAATGAGAGGATATCCGACCCCACCCTTTGCCATGGTCGATCACTGGTTGGGTAAGGCATCAATGGCTCTCTCTGGTTGGAACGCCGATACCTCATACAAACACAGCAAGACTTGATGTAGTTCTGTATATCTGTAGACATCCCTGGCCAGTAGAATCGTAGGCGAGCCTTAGCCTTACACTTTTCTTCCCCTAAATGACCATCACAATGAATTTCCTCCATGATTAAGCTCCTAAGATCTTTTGGCACAATTATTTTGTCCTGGAGCAAGAGAATTCCATCTTCATTGGATATGAGGTGAGCCACAGCTGCATATGGCTTAACCTGCAGTGGCAAAGTTCTTGGCATCCCTGCATGATGAACATCATAATCTGCTTCAGTGTCTCGTCCAACGACGTTGAACTCCTGAACTTCTGGAGAAACTGCTGAGATCCAATAATGCTAGAGCCGATTGAGTGTACATACTTGTCCGATTCATCATTCTGACACTTTTCTGTAACACTAGTAAGGTTTCTTGACAAATAGTCAGCCAATACCAGTTCCTTCCCCGGAATGTAAATTACCTCCAGTTGATATAACATCAGCTGCAGCCTCATTCTCCTCAAGCGTGCCGGAATTCTTGCAAGGTCTCGCTTGAACAGAGTTTGCAACGGTTTATGGTCCGACTGAACAGTGGCAGGCCTTCCATATATGTAGTAGTGAAATCGGTCACTTGCGAAACAGATAGCCAACAACTCCTTTTCAATTTGAGAGTAATTCTTCTCAAATTGGTTCATAACCCGAGAAGCAAAGCAGATGGGTTGTCCCTCCTGCAAAAGGCATGCCCCTAGACCAAATTGTGATGCATCAGCCTGAATAGTGACCTTTTTTGTTGGATCAAAATACCTGAGCGTTGGAGATTTGGTTAAAATGTCCTTTAATCTCAAAAATTCGGCCTGATGGTCCTCCTTCCATTCCCAATTACATTGATCCTTCACCAGTTCTCTCAGTGAGGATGTAAGCTCAGAGGCGTGTGGGAGAAATCTGTGAAGATATTTCACAAGCCCCAAAAAATGTTTGAGATCTTTTTTGGACTGAGGTGCTTCCAGATTCTTAGTTGCGTCTATGTGCTTAGTTGTCACAGAGACTCCTTTTCCACTTATCTTGAGACCAACAAACTCAACCTCTTCCTGGCAAAACTGGCATTTTTCCGAGTTGAATCTGACATTGTGGGTTCGAGCTAGTTCCAAGAAGCTTTGCAGATTTCCATTGTGTTCTGTCACCGTACTTCCAAAAATAATGGCGTCATCAAAGTAGATTATAATACCTTTGAGACCAGAGAACACCTCCTGCACCTTTCTTGTAAATATTTCAGGGGAAACGGAGAGGCCAAATGGAAGTCTGTTGAAACAATAATTCCCAAATGGACTACTGAAGGTACAAAGTCTGGCGCTTTCTTCATCCAATACCACGTGCCAAAATCCAGATTTCATATCTATGACTGAGAAAAATTTGCCCCCGTTCAACTGTGACAGCATCTCGTCAGGTGAAGGGATCAGAGCTGGTTCAACCCTCAAAGCCGAGTTAAGGTCTTTTGGGTCAAGGCAGAGACGGAGATCTCCATTTTTCTTTTCCACCACCACTAGAGGATTCACCCAAGGAGTTGACCTGTCAATTCTGGTGATTATTCCCTCCTTTTCCATCACCCTAATGGTGTCCCGCAGTTTACTGTGAAGGGCTAATGGGACTCGGCGAGGTGGGTGGATCACTGACTGGATCTCAGGATTTATGTTGAGGTGTACCTTCGCAGGGATACACCCCAATCCCTCAAAAAGATCAGCATATTTGCCCAGGAGGCCGGAGCCTGCACTCTTAATCCCATCCACTGGAATCATCCGCTTAATTAGTCCTAATTTTTGTGAAGTAGTAATACCCAGTATGGGTATGGCCTTGACATCAGCAATAATGAAATTTATGTTATGCTGAACTCCATTTCGTAGTGCGCATGGTAGTTCTATGGACCCAAGTGCCGGAGTCTTGAAAGAGGAATTACCGTATGATTTCAGGATGATGTTCGTGCGCTTCAAATTTTTGATATGGCCCCCGACTCTAAAGTACTCCTGAAGGGGCATGACATTTACTGCTGCTCCACAATCAAGCTTGAACAGTATTTGAGTACAGTTTATTGTTAGTGGTTCGAGCCAAGCCGTCTCCTGTTCAATATCCAAGTCATATAGTTCCACCTCATTGATATCAGTGATTAAATCAATAAAGTGAATCTCATGTGCCTGGGCGTTATCGTCATCAAAGAACCCCTGAAAATTGGTTGACTCTGAATCCACGATATTATGGGGGTCTTCTGATTCCAACTCCACATTGTGCGTCGATGCTGTGGGACAACATTTGGCGAAATGGTTCGACAAGTGGCACCGTGCACAAGTCTTTCCAAAGGCTGGACAGGAGCGTATGCCGTGCTTATAACCACATTTATTACACATGAACGGTCGATCAGACACTCGTCTATTCTGAAGTTGTCGAGGGTGGTTAAATTGCTTACCATGCACGACTGCATCAACTGAACTACTCAAATTTAACTTATCATCAATAAGTGACTCACTATTTTTGCTAGCCTCATGAGCCCTGCATTTGGAAATGGTCTTTTCCAATGTGATATTACTCTCCTGCAACAGAATCTTTCTCATATTACTGTCATAATGGCGAACGATAATTTGGTCTCGAATTATGGACTCTTCCAGATCGCCGTATTCACATAATCGAACAGCTATGCGTAGATCCGTGAGAAAGTCATCAAATCCTTGCGATTCCTTCTGTTGGATGGAAAGAAATTTGTATCTCTCCATTACGACATTTGTGCATGGTGCACAATGTTTGTCAAATTGAAGGATGACCGCATCAAGCGAAACGGTATCTTCATTTAAACCAAAAGAGTTGAAAAGACGTCTACCTTCTTTACCTATTACATTCAAAAATACGGCTACTTTGTACTCTTCCTTCTTATCAGTAAGACCGCTTGCTCTTATGAACAATTTAAACTCCTGTTTCCACTCCACCCAGAGCGCAGCCGCATTTTCATTGAACACAAATGGTTCAGGTTTAACTGCATCGAAACCCGCTGTTGCCATTATTTCTGATTGATTCGAAGAAATTACGACCAACGAATGAGTTTGGAAAAACCACTTATAGGAAGTACTTACGTGATGAACACAACACTGCCAAAATAAGTTCGACTACTATTTTGCTTATAACCACATTTATTACACATGAACGGTCGATCAGACACTCGTCTATTCTGAAGTTGTCGAGGGTGGTTAAATTGCTTACCATGCACGACTGCATCAACTGAACTACTCAAATTTAACTTATCATCAATAAGTCCCTTGCAACCTACTTCTTCTGCTTCAACTTTTACAAATACTCTTTTTCATTAATTTTTTTTAAAGAAAACATTCTTGTTGATGGAACAGAATCGAATGAATTTTATTTTAATTTCAAACATGAACACATGAAAATCAACACCTGTTGAAACTGGAGGGACGAACTAAAACCAAACAACTACTTGACATTCTAATATAATATAGATAATAGAGAGAGAATATTATATAATATAATATAGTTCCAATTCGGAACTATTTGAGGCTAATAATAAATATTATTTATTATTAGCCTCAAATAGTTCCGAATTGGATGGATTTTTAGTACTATTTCGAAGATATGAAGGGTATAAACGTTAAGGGCGCACCATCGGCTAGGGTTCGATTCTACAACTAATTTCCAACAGAAAATGTCTCCTAGCAATTTTGTTTTAAAGGCTTCGTTTTCGAGTTATTTCTCTTTTAAGATTTTTTTCGTATTTTCGACCTCGCTCACTAAAACTGTCATAGCTCCGTTAATTGATGAAGTAATTTCAAATTTGATTCGTAAACCAACAAATTTTGAAGGGGGTTAAACAATTTTTTTCTTGGTCGATTCCAAAGGTTCATTTTTGAAAATAATAAACCAAAATGATCTGGGGTCATAAAAATGTGATGGGAGATTCAATGCTCTTTTCAACGGTGTACTCAGATTTGAATTTGCATGAAAAATATGGGAGCTATAATCATTTTAATGAGACGAGGTCGAGCATACGGGAAAAATCTGGAACTTAACTCGACAACGAAGCATCTTAAAAATAAATGAAAAAATACGAGGCACTTTTTGTTGCAAATTGCTTGTAGAATCGACCCCTGAAGTTTGGCCGTATCTTTCTCGGATACTGCAGACTACTGAATAGAGGATATAAAACGCTGCAAATCATTACACAATGGTTTATTATTTTTCTATAGATCACTCGTCTGCAAAGCCACCAACCATCCAACATGAAGAAAAACATCGATCGCGTTTCGGTCAGCTGTAATTTGAACGGAGATTAGGCCTGTTTTGCGAATCACACTCGTGTTTCTGATTTTTCGTACGTCCAACCCTTAAATTCTCGTAGTGAGCGAACGGTTTGTCCTACAGGGCTCTGCGTGGTCTCAAAAAATTCTATACTATCTTAAATTGATGGAAAAAACAATACCTTTATATTAAAATTTTTTGAGTTAGGGCGTTTTCAAAATTTCAAGTCTTATTTTTCAACCCTTAGAAGTGACCTACATCAACCAAAATCTTCGGCGCACAACTAGACCCCAAATCGTCTCTGTCAGAGCAACATGGCACAACTGTTTGTGAATGTTCAGACAACTTGGCACAAGTACCCAATATAATGATGGGTTCAATGATCTTAGGTAGCTTGAAGATTGGAGATTGAGCTTATGGAGATTGGAACGACGAAAGAAAAGAATGACAAAAATTATCAAGTAATCCACCACGAGCATTTCAAATGAGTTTTTGTCTCTCCTGGAAAGTAGCTCAAATGCAGTTGTGCCATGTTGCTCTGACATCGACGAAATGGAGCCTACATACCAAATTTGAACCAAATCGGTCCAGGGTTGCTAAGAAAAGTGCCGCGTACGGCGGACGGACGGCCAAATTTTTATTGTTTTTTGGATTCTACGTACCTTGAAACGTAAACCAACCAATTTTGAGGGGGGGGGGGGGGGGTTAAAAAAATTTCTTGGTCGATTCCAAAGGTTCATTATTGAAAATAACAAACCAAAAGGTGATTTAATTGATTTTATCTGTTTAATGCATTTTTAATTTGTTAATGAATTTTATTATGAAATCAATAAATAAATTAATAAAAATAGATAAAATATCGGAGAAAATATTCAAATCGGTTAATTAGGCATTGAACACGCCAAGTGAAGTAATAAATCATGCCCTAAATCCAAGGGAAGCCAGAGTGAACAATGATTTGAATTATATAAATGGTCTGTTCGGAGAGGCAGTCCTGAACGGTTCGGAGGGGTTTGGAGGAGTTCAGAGGGGTCCATTCGCCCCTATCCCCTCCCCTTTTAAGTTCCGGTTTGGTTCCAGACTGCCTCTCTGAACAGACCCAATTGTTGGGTTCCTGTTCGGAGAGGCAGTCCGGAACCAAACCGGAACTTAAAAGGGGAGTGAATAGAGGCGAATGGACCCCTCTAAACTCCTCCAAACCCCTCCGAACCGTTCAGGACTGCCTCTCCGAGTAATTATTACTCTATGACGTCACAGTTAAACTACCAATAGAGGTCCAATTTTCAAAAGTACGATTCAAAAACGTGTTTTTTATCGTAGCAAATGCTATATTGAACATATTATTAGCAGGTATAATTGGAATCAGTGTTAAATTTCCTATAAGAAAATGTTATGATATGAAGAATTCAAATCATGAATTTATTGCTAAAATATTTTTTTGAAAATTCACATTCGCATTGTTTTACGAATGAGGCTTTTCCGCTTTACCAATAATTTCCTATTTTCTGTTTCTAGCTGGAAGACGTGAGTTGGTTAGTCGACATAGGAGTGGCTTCTGACGAGAAGAAACAAATGTTCGGAACGCACTCCATCCTCCAGCTGAATGTTGCTGGGCGGGACGGACATCAGTCCAACATAATTTTGGATCTGGACGAACCAGCTCTTATCAAATTGTTCGAAGCTGTTGAAAATATCCAAGAATCATTAGATGCTTTGTGTTGAGACAATTCCTACTTTTTTCCAATATCAACAATACAATGAACCGTGATATTGTGTGATTGAGCTAGAAAGTGGTTTGACAATTTCAAATGGGTGGAAATGGGTGCTCAAGAGTTAGTGGATTCGTGTCTACCAAGTTCATGATTATGTATTCGAGATCTGTGTTGGATTAATCTTGTATGTGCAAAACATGAGTCAGCGCATATCAATTTCCTGGAGTCCACCACTGATCCCCATCATCATGTATTGCTTGTCTCCACCACTTCTCTGGAAAGCTCAGCTCAGAATCGGAGACTCAAGACCGAATCGTGCGAGTAAGACTTCCAATGAAGGACTTGGACTTGATGTTCGTGCAGCCATGGATCGGCGTCTTCTCGTACATGTCGCAATACCTTGAAGTATCCTGGTGTATCTTTCTCCCTGAAGACTGAGACTTCAGAGACTCTCTGCCTGAAGACTGAGCCCCGTCGGAGTCAGAAATCTGCCTCTACAACAGACACTCCGCAAGTAATTTGACTTGTTTTTGGAGGAATATTGTCCAGAGAATAATATCATTCATACTACAAGGTGTCCCATAAGTTATCCAACCAACTTCGGGAGTAGTTTCTACAACTAATTTGCAACAAAAAATGTCTCCTAGCAATTTTCTTTTAACCCCTTTAAAATCCGACTCTTGACTTTTAAGAATTTTTTCGTGTTTTTGATCTTACACAATTTAAACAGTCATAACTCCCTTACATTACACTCGAAAATTAAAAATAAGGATACCGTTGGAAAGAGCGTAAAATTTATCATTAGATGAGCTGTTGACCAGTCGAGAAAAACAAAACGCTAGAATAGTATTTTTTACCTCAAACTTTAATAATGGTCAAATTCTGCGTTTTTTAAAAAATGTTGATGATGTTTCCTCATTGAAACAAGGTACTTGCCAGAAGGGCTCAAAAGCTTAAAATCTGCTCCATTTCATCAGCTTTCCAACGGTCACCCAGTTTTTAGTTTTACTGTGGAAGTTGAGGGAAAAAATGGTGTTTCAATGAGAAAAAGCGTGCATTTTTTCAACGAAATTGACGGTTTGACGTGGTGCTTGGGAGGAGCGGCGGCGGAGCAGACCCCGGAGTCCTCTTGTCAATTTCGTTGAAAAAAATTTACGTTTTTTCGCATTGAAAAACCATTTTCTCCCTCAAATTCCACTGTAGAACTAAAAATTGGGTGACCACGTCTCATCTATTGAGAAATTTTACGCTCTTTCCAACGGTATCCTTTTTTTTAATTTTCGAGTGTAATGTAAGGGAGTTATGACCGTTTAAATGGTGTAAAGTCGAAAACACGAAAAAAATCTCAAAAATCAAAAAAGTCGGATTTTAAGGGGGTTAAAAGAAAATTGCTAGGAGACATTTTTTGTAGCAAATTAGTTGTGGAAACTACTCCTATGTTCCATATTATGGAACACCCTGTATAGGTACTTATCCCTTTAGTTTGTTTTGATTGAACCTGGGGATAATCTTGAAGCCTCACTCTTTGCATCCTACACCTCGATTTACTAAAGAATTAACAATCCTCTCCTTCCAACCTCCATTTCTAAATGTTGGATGTGTTGTACAACAACTCAGGAAGCTCCTTATGTGATCTGAGCCCCAGTTGAACCAGGTGCAGTCTTTTCATTTTGTACGAATTGGAGGGGATTGAAACAACTACCGCGTAGTTTGGAATCGTACGAAATTTGAGGTTAACGTTTTGTTCGAACCAAATTGTGAGAGTGACCACTCAAAAATATAAGCTCTATGTTTTTTTGCGCTGTTCAAAAGTGGCAATTTTGATGTTAGGCAGTTTAAATTATTATTCAAAATAATATTTTTAAATAGAAAATTTATTGATTCTTAAATTGAGTTTGTGCGTTTACATTCAACCTTACCCTCAACGGCTTAGCTGGTCGAGATTATTTTAATAAATAGTTTTTTGGGTTGTTCGATTCGAGGCACGGAAGTGGGAGAGAGCTGTGCACTAGGCTTCCTCCTGCTCACCAAGGTGTCCACACTCCCACGGCCGAACCAGATGACCAATGGGGTGTGCGCCTGGGTCGGAAAAACAGTTTATCGTTATTTTTAATCTAGACTAGACCTCATTCTGAGAATTTTGACACCAGCCGTTCTCTTTTTGGATGAGCAGATCTTTTTCTATGATTTTTCAAAGTTTCGAATGTTTATGACGTCACGTGGGCTGGGGGGTCCCGCCCAGGCGGGAGAGGCGCGTGACGTCATAAACATTCGAAACTTTGAAAAATCATAGAAAAAGATGTGCTCATCCAAAAAGAGAACGGCTTGTGTCAAAATTCTCAGGATGAAGCCTACTTCGATTAACAATTTTTAAAAAAGTCAGGCACACCCTCCATTTGTTGAGTGGAAGCACCACTGACCAGTAATACCGAATGGATCAGCACAGTTGCTTCACGTTCACGGGAGCTCGCCACTGTGTGAAGCAAAAACTCTCTAATGTTATTCAAATAGAGGTGCACAAATTACAGGCGGGACAGGCCGCATCGCATCGGAAACATCGCTTACAAGGCGGATTTTTCTGCCAATGCGCTCCGATCCGCCCCGCCCCTCCTCTAGAAACTACAGCAAACATGCGGATTTTTCTTCATCGCTACATTTTCCGTGTAGTTTTTCACAAATAATCAAATGATATTTTTTGACGTGATAACGTCTTATAAATTGGTTTACCGGGAGACACTTCAAGAAACTGCGTTACGCTCCGCTCACGGAGGGGGTGCAGCTCGGCGCTCCCTAAAGGCGGGCGGCCCCTCCCCTTCCCCGGCGCTCACAAAAGCGGGAGCGCCCCGCCCCCCTTCCCTGGCACTCACTCCCCCCCCCCACCCATGGGAAATACCCATGGGAAATACCTACTCTGTGCAACTTGACAAAGAATTTTATTTTATCCTTCTTCCTACTATATGAATGAATATTAACATTAAAATTATTTTACCACTCAAAGTCGTTGTCACGTAAAACTTTCGCCCGTATACCGACTTTACAGGCAACAACACAGGTTTTTTTTTTTATAATTGATTATT
>CM019180.2:27542352-28093410 GCA_009739505.2 Apolygus lucorum
ATGGTGCGACGGATGTGGGAGTCCCATGGATATGAACCGCGCCCTCAATTGTATGAAGGGCGGCCTGATCAAACAGGGACACGACCTGGTTCGGGACGAATGCGCCAAAATAGCAAGCCTCGCATGGAACGGTGTTGTCACAGAACCAGTTCTTCGTGAAAGTGCTGATGGCAGCCCCGGCCTGGTGGCAGACATGAAGGTTCATGGTGTGTGGGACCGTGAGAGACCTGCGTTTTGTGATACCCGCGTTATAAACGCTGACGCAGTCTCTTACACTTCCATGGAATGGCCAACCATCTCTCGCTATGCTGCCCAAGCCAAGCATGCAAAATACGACAGAATAGCCGAAGATCTGAGAGGGTCTTTCACGCCACTCGTAATTTCATGCGATGGAGCATTGCATAAAGAGTATGACGCTTTTCTCATGAATGCTTCCCTACGCCTTGCCAACAAATGGTCCAAATCCTACGCTCAAGTGATGATGTGGACGCGAGTGAAAACTCAATTCTCCGTCCATCGAGCGGTTTCCATGAGGCTAAGAGGCCCAAGGAAACAAGGACTCGGACTGGAGGATGGAGCAGCAATTTGGCACCCACAAGACTAACTCCTCACACATTTACGCTCGCTTGCTCGCAAAAAAAAACCTTTGGCATAAATCAATTTCAATTATTAGCAAACTTTTGGCATACCAATTTGAACTTTTGGCAACTCATTTTGAACTTTCGGCAAATCCATTACGTTTCGACAACTACTGGAGTCCTTGTCCACCTTCATTCCTTCTACAATGTTCAATAAATATTTTTTTCTCTCCCAAAAAAATTTATTGTAGTAGATAACAAGAAAAGGTGACGCGCTTGCGTGCTTGCTCTTTACAGTAGCGCTTGAAAAAGTGGTCCGTGACGCAAATCTACAAAGTAGAGGAACGATCTTTCATAGGAGCGTGCAGATTTTAGCCTATGCTGACAACATCGACATTGTGGCCAGAACCAAGCAGGACGTAGAACGAGCCTTTGTTGCTCTAGAAGCTGCAAGCCATGATATGGGGTTGACCATCAATGAGTCAAAAACCAAATACATGACAGCTGGTTTGGCTCATAGAGACAATTTGCCATCACACCTCACTCTTAGACAGTATGCATTTGAAAGGGTAAGCCAATTTAAATACCTCGGTTCCGCAATCACCTCAAAAAATGACACCTCCGCCGAAGTCAAAGAGCGGCTTATGGCAGCTAATAGAGCTTACTTTGCCATGATCAATCTTTTCAAATCCGTGCATCTGTCCCGTACAACAAAATTCAACCTGTACAAGGTGTTGATACGACCAGTAGTCACCTACGCCTCAGAGACGTGGCCCTTGACCAAGCATGACTGCGAACTGCTGAACAGATTCGAAAGAAAGGTTCTTCGCAGAATCATTGGACCTGTCGAACAAGGTGGAGACGAAGGTACAATGCTGAGCTGTACGAAATGTACGAGGACCCTCCTGTTTCGCGTATTATCAAGTCTGGAAGGCTTAGATGGGCTGGCCATGTAATGAGAATGTCTGAGTCAGGTGCCCAAAAAGCTATTTATTGGTGATCCTGGAGGTCGTAGGGGACGTGGTCGTCCGAAGATGAGATGGTTGGATGGAGTGGAGGAGGATCTCTGGCAGATGGGTTATAGAGGCTGGAGGACGATGTAGAAGGATCGAGGCATCTGGCGAAAGCTTGTTGAGGAGGCCAAGGTCCACCCTGGACTATTCGTTTTATCCGTGTGACGTCACACAGAATGGATGTTGGAAGAGGAAGGAGAAGAAGAAGAAGAATAAGACTAATCTCCCTGAAAGGCGGCCATGTCGACTCCGTTGTAAACAAAGATTGTATAGAATATTGCATAGGTTTTTCATTATGCCAATCTGTGCGGTTATTAGTTGCTCTTCTCGTCCCGGAAGCAGTATTTAATTTTTTGGTTTGCCAAAAGTGATTAGAAACAGTGTGCAAAGACAAGAAACTTTCCGAAAAAAGAAGAATATCAGCCTTTTGACGTCGCTGCTTCCCAGCCTTCTGACAACCATGATTTTCGATGAACTGACACTTTTATAACCAGCTTCAAATTATCTTATTATTATTATTTGTACACGTTTTCTTTTTCATCAGTTAGGTATTTGTTTGTTTCCCCGGGAAATATCATGTTGTTCACCTCTCGAAACCAACTGCTCATCACGAAAATTCTGTAATCTTCACATCAAGTTCATGGTGTAGGTACTGCCTATCGTTAATTCTGTGCGAATTGTATATTGTTTCAATGTACAATGAAATTTCTGAATAAATTGCGTGTTTTTCATTGAATGTTGTACATTATTCCATTATATCAACACACCTAACTACAGATCTACAATAAACAGACGATGGGAGTCAGCTCACGTAAGTAAGTACCATTTAGGGTTTCAAGGAAAGAAGTTACAATAGTTATGAAGTTTACCTTTGAAAAATACCTTCTTTTCTAATAATGGTAGGGATTTGGTTCATTATGGATATCTGCATTTAGTTGTTGCGTCTATAAGTTCGTGCATAGTAGGATTGATCTGTACCACTTCCCTGTTTGTGAAAGTCAGTAGGTGCGTGGTAGTTAGAAACAAAACACTTGCTCTAAACTATCTAGAGATACCTATGTTGTTGGACAACTAATGAACCAATAGATAGGAGCTACTGAATAATCGGTAGTTATTACTTATATGAGACCCAAAAAAATGCATTGAGAACTCTGGAAAATCTAGGTTTGTGGTGTTCGTAGGTACAACATTTATAATTTATATTTATAAAATTTACCTTTGAAAAATACCGTCTTTAGCAGTTAGTTGTCTGTAAGTTCGTATATCACTATATCTATCGTAGTAGGTTTGATCTGTACTTCCTTTTTTGTGAAAGTTTGTACGTCCGTGATAGGTAGAAACAAAACACCTCCTCTAAACTATCCAGAGATATATGTTGTTGGACAAACAATGAACAAGGAGACAGAGAGCCACTGCAAAATCGGTAGTTGTTATGTTTGAGACCCAAAAAAATGCAGTAAGAACGCTGGAAAATCTAGGTTTCTGGTGTTCACTAGGTGCTTTCTAAAGGTGAATACGATCAAAATTATCAAAAGGTAGGAAGGTTTCATATCACAATGTAGGGTCAGAAAAGGATGTAAATAGGCACTTGTCTCCAGTTCTCCATGTAAATAAATAGGTATCCAAGTAGTAATACGTTTGTTCAATGTGGCGAATAAATATTCAAATTTTCATTCTGAAAAACTTATTTCGAGAGTTTTTAATTGACACTAATGTTTGTGTCAGCCTGGTTTGCTTGTCAGCATGACAGTTGACACCTGTCATGTCCCTGTTCTGTCCCTGTGTCAAGACCCCTCAGTGTCTGTATCAGCTGTTAGCAATCTGATCGCTACTTACGATTACATAATTGCTATAAAAGAATAGAAAGAAGAAAATAATGAATATACCACTATCATTCTGTTTGCATACCAAGAAATAGGACCTATGTGGTATGTAAACATAATGACCTTGCTGACAGCGAGTCAAAATGGCGCCCTTTCACGACCAGCTGATCGGGTAAGCTGAGAAGGTTAGGTTTGATAACCTAAGGTAGGTTAAATTGAGTCTCACGGATATCACCCATAGAGCCAATGAAGAAGAAGAAGAAGATAACAAGAAATAACCTTTTGTTGGCACTATAAAGATGGGAAACTTGACGCTGTTTTCAAAGGTGCCCTTATTTTTACGGTAAATCAAGGTACCTAATAGTAATTTTAGAGACATAAGGTCGAACACACAAAAAAATCTTAAAATGAGAAAAACAGGGGTTAAAACAAAATTGCTAAGATAAATTTTCTCACTTAAATTAGGTGTAAAATCGACTCCCGAAGTTTTTCGGTCCTTAACATGGGACACCCTGTATAATGTATATGGCAGATACATAGGGCAGCAGTGTGGCTACGGTCGCTGGGGCGTCATTGTTTGGCAGTGGACTTCGGACCGACTTCTGCGGGGTCGTGGGTTCAGGGCTCATTGCCGGCAGTGTGAGCTTTCAGCGGCCGGGGCTCTTACACCAGGGCGGTGAGGCAATGGGAAACCATGAGCAAAATCATCAGGACAAATTCTGATCTTCCCTTTGGAAGACAGCTGATGACGACCGCGACGCCAGGAATGGTAGTCGGACGTTAATCCAACCTGAAATGGTTCTTTACTTTACTTATTTATTTTTCGGGCCTTTGTTCCGGGGCTTTGTTCTATGAGCCTTCTATTAGAGACTTCGAAATGTTCGTTTATAAGTAGGTACCTTTACCCTCGTATTTTGCATTCACCACAACAACAAAAAGTAAAGATTGGTTCACTATTCCAGCCACATTCGATGCCGTACCAGCGGTAATAAGGCCAACAAGAGCTTTGAGTTTCGCCAGGATATTCAAGATGTCAGCCCGTGCTGGTGACCCCCAGGATGTGTTGGAGCTCAAGAATGAAATTCGGAAATTGATCGACGAAACGCAAGAATCCGATGGCGACGGAGACCTCGAACTGTTTCGCAACATCGAGGAAGAGTACAGGAAAACTGGCCCCATTATGGTTTAGAATGCTGCCAGATTCTCTCATAGATTCTGCTCTTCAGCTCTTGATTGCTTCCTTCTCTCGAGACTGCGGCGTGGGACTCCTCTGCTCATCAGATCTTCCAAGGCATAGAATATGAGGTACCTCCTTTCTCTAGAACAACAATATTTCCTAAAATCCATTGAAATTTGTTTCCGTTGTTAATAACGCTCGAAAGTGCAAAATTGTACTTTTTAATGACATCTGATTTAAAACACGATTTTTGAAAAGATGTAAAAAGAGAAAGATCGTGTAAAAAAAAAAAAAAACTGGTTGAAAAAGAAATGGTTTGTTAAATGAATGGGGTTAGGTCCACTAGTTACAAGAATACAATTATTATCTAAGAACCGTATTGGAGTATCCGTTGTAACCAGCAAGTCGATTACAGGAGGTGAGCGCTTTTGATGTAAGGACATCATCTTCAGGCCGTCGAGAGATTACTAAAGTTTGTCAGTCCGTCGATCTATTCATATAGTCTGGGTGAAAGGGAGGTGAAAGGAACAGAAAGGAAAGGGGGCCACTTGGTAACGAGACCACGTGGTGAAAGGTTGTTTGTCTGTCATGTCAAGTGAAAGGGAGAGATAAAACTAATCCTATTAGCTAACTGTACATTCACCACATGGTGACCACGTCGTCTTCTATTCTAAACTATGAATATATTGTAAACTACCTTACATAACTAACTTTTGCTAAAGTTATTTACTTATATCTCTCAGAAATCGTTTCTGTTTCAACTGGTTAATTCATCCTTTTTTTAAATCGAAGTTTTCCTTAAGTAACTGAAACGTCCATCACTGCTGATTCAGCTAATTATCAGTGTTCATTCAGCACTGGTATAATTATTGGTATATTCGGACAAGCAGCCCCGAACTAGTTCAGAACCAAACTGGATCTGAAAAGGTAGGGGTTAGAGGCACCGGGACTCCTCCGAACCGTTCAGGACTGCTTCTTCGAACGAACCTTTTTATTGATGATATAATTTGTTATCATCATGAAGCCTTCCACGATGTAGTGATAACCTGTAACACCCATTCAACTCCCGTATGAATCGTCAATCTCCTGCAGGATAGTTCTGTCTCTCATTTGGTATGATTAAATAAGCGAGTTGTCACTTCTGACCCTCAAGTGGCCAATTTGTAACTAAATATCTACATGATCGAGAATAAGCGAAGAGGCGATCCCTCTCATTCTAATGACTTGAATTTCAATTGCAGAGGAGTCTGAGGGAATTTTTTTGCAATGCTAATAAGTAGGTAACGATTCTAAGACCTTCGATTCTTGGATTCTTAGTTAGTTCTTAGTCCTAGTTAGCTCAACTACATCCAAAAGTTGATCTTAAAAAATGTAGTAAGTTGTACAGCATTTATGTTTCATTTTGAATTCAGTTGGGGTAATCTTTGTTCGGTTATAAAGTACTAGTTATCCTGTAGTTACCTCGCCAAGACGCTCTTCTTTCCAACAGAATCAACACGTCAAGAACAACGAATGAACTCTTCCTATTTTCCTCCACTGAACTGGTTTATTTTTAAATTGCACTGTGTTTTAATATACTGTAAATATTGTAAATAGTTTCGAGCTGTATCTACCAAATTTATGAATAAAATTTCGTATAAACCTAATTTTGTGTTCAATTTCCTTCCTATTTCTTCTAATTTTTTTTTCTGGCTGGGAGTCCATAGACTTTGATGTAAAGGTCAGATCAGACGGCTCTGCCTACTTCGTGTTCTTCTTGATGCAATTGATTTCGATGGGATTTTCAAGGGTTGTTTGGTTGAACCTTTGGATGGTTCCTTGATGGACCACTTGCCAACCATTGAAGTTCGGAAGCCCAGGATGTATATATTTTGGTCATTATTGGTTGAGATTTTTTCTCCCAATATGGAGATGTCAAAGTTTCTATTGATAGATCCTGTATAAGAGAGAATCTGGCTGCGTCTCGAGCGAAGAGAGAGAATAGGAATCTACCAGCAAGCATTTCTCTTCTTAGTTGGAGGGAGGGTTCTCCCGATTCTGATTGGAGCACGTTGATCGGAGTGGATTGTAGGGCGCCTATGGAGGCTCTTAGGGCTTTATTTTGGAGACGGTCTAGCTTCTGCAGTTGTGTTTTTGGAGCCGATGCGTAGAAAATGCAGCCATAATCTAGGATGCTTCTGATCGTTCCTCTATAGAACTTGTTGCACTTATTTGGGTTGTTAAGGTGATCACGGTGAAGCCTGCACAAAATGTTCCAACTCAGGTTGAAATGATTCTCACCCACACCCAAAAATCGGTAATACAGTAATTTATAATAAATGTATGCACTCATACTCATCCTATTATTAATAGTAGTAAAACTATCTGGAATGTAATTAGGATTTTTTGAATCTTGGTTTTGAGTTTTTAATCAGGGAAATGTGCCTCCTCCCCACAATAAAATCCTTGCTTATCTACTGGAACCTTTTAAGGATTTATGTCCCTTTTTTCTATCCCTCAAGACTAACAAAATCTCTCGGGACTATCTATGGGTCTTTGGACCAAGAAGATTTCCTTACTCAAGTTGCAGTTGATGTAAAACCTCGGTATCCAGTTAAAATGTGTTTACAAACTCCTATTTTTAATGTATCTACCTACTACTCCATGAGAGTGGTTCAGAGTTGCTGACTAATGTCGTACCTGCCTTGAGCCTGCCTTTTTTCTATCCCTCAAGACTAACAAAATCTCTCGGGACTATCTATGGGTCTTTGGACCAAGAAGATTTCCTTACTCAAGTTGCAGTTGATGTAAAACCTCGGTATCCAGTTAAAATGTGTTTACAAACTCCTATTTTTAATGTATCTACCTACTACTCCATGAGAGTGGTTCAGAGTTGCTGACTAATGTCGTACCTGCCTTGAGCGACTTGATGTTGCAACATGATTTCACAGCAGACCCACTTCCTCGGAGCTTTGCCTCCCAGTCGCAGTGAAGGTGCCTCGCACGCGCCCGCCCACCTAATAGATTGCTCCATCCCGAGCCTGGAGGTCCCCCACGCTAATCTTCGTCCGGATGAAAATTCTTTACCTGATACAAATTGAAATTCCAGTTTAGGCCGAGAACGATGAACACCGAGAAATATGAATGGTTTTGTCATTTTATGTCCTTATTTTGGTACCTGAACGAAGAAAAGCGTTAAGAAAAAACATTACAAAAAAGTTACAAAAAAAGTTACAAAGCAAAAAAAGGTACTAAAGTCCATTCATGCCGCTTGAATTAATGAGCGAATTTTTAAAGAAATCTTTCAGTTGAAGGTTTGGTTAAGAAAAGGAACAATTGTGTTGAAATTTCTTTTAGAAAGTTTTTTTTACACGATTCTTGGTTTTTTCGATTTTTAGTATACCATACCAACATACTGTATGCTCTGGGTATGCTTTGAAGATGTTAGGACTCCATATACACGTTCTACTCGTCTCCACAAACTCATAGAGTACCCACGCGGCTATTTTTTTTTTTCGATTTTCAGTATACTATACCAACATATTGTATGCACTGGGATTGCTTTGAAGATCTTAGGAGTCCGTATTCATGTTGTACTCGTCTCTACGAACTCATAGAGTACCCACACGGCTACTGCATGTCTGGGTACAACAAATATACGCACGTTTTCATTATATATATAAATAAATACATACTTTTCTTAATTTTTGGACAATTTTTATTTTTGAAAAACGCATTGGTATCAGAAATTTTGTGCTGATTCCGAATATACCATATATTGCTATGATTGTGAAGGTAATAATCACAAAAATCGGAGGAAACCCGTTTTTTGAACTATTTTTGAAATTTGGACCACTTTGGGTTGTCCTAAATTTCTGGCTAACAAACTTGTCCTTTTGTTTGTTGTTACAAACATTTTGGCGAAAACTAAAAAATTGTTGCTAGACAATTAGTACATATATACATATGATTTTTGGAAAAACTTCAGGGATCGTTTCAGAATGTTCCAAAACGCATTTCAGTGAGAAAATGTTTCGAGAAAGCCCATTCTAAAAATTTGAGGCCACTGCAATAGCTTCATTTTCCTTGAAAATTCGATAAAAGCGTTAAGAAAAAGCTATACCTACGTTACGAACGGTTGGGTGAGCGGGAGCCTTCTTGTTGGCGGGGGGTAACAGTCTATGTTACATTTTTGAAATTTTACGGGAGCCAAAAAATTATTGAGAAACCTTTGGAACCGAGAATCGGAGGTGCTAATGTAGCATAGACTTATTTTCGCTAATTAAATGCTAATCCAACCAAAAAGATAAAATATTCAGCAAATTGATGTCATTATAGAGCTGTTCTTGATAGTAACCGTATTGTATATTGTACTAAAATATGGCTTAAGGATATCTATGCTGTAAATTATTACACAATGACTTATTTTATATACTTAGCTGTGCTATATAAGAATAGGTTTTATAAGTATGCAACTGCATTATGTTTTCAAACTAAGATTTTTTTAAAGGAATCCTACCCTAGTCTTTCCACATCATTTCCCTATAGTATCACCGAAGAATCCATATTCGCGAATCCGTGAACTGAAATTCGGAACTTCACACACAAAAAATTCGCCTCCACCCAGGAAAAACGACAACGGTATGAATGAGATTGTTTTGCTTCCTCACTACCGAAGGTAGGGAAGCTTTGTATTCGTGAAAGAAGTGAAAAAAAATGTCCTCCAAAATCAAAATTTCCACTTGCTTTTTGCGTTTTAGAGCTTCCCGAACAATTTTGGTTCCGTGTCTGTCGGTCTGTCTGAGGTCAATCCTTGTCCCGGGCTAAACTATACTAACCTGTGGTCCGATTTTGATGAAATTTTCAGAGATTGTGCGGGTTAGGTCCTAGACGGTGGACCGCTAATATTTTGGTATTCAATAACTTTTTGCGACACGCCGGTCATTTTGTTTCCAATAATGAATCTTTGGAATCGAGCAAGAAAAAACGTGTAACCTCGAATAAAAATGTTTCCGCCCGTCCGCGGCACTTTGCTCGGTTGCCATGGACCGATTTTGATGAAATTTGGTTTATCAGCTGCATTTTGGGCATCGGCCCTGGAAGTTTTGGTTACTGTCTGTCAAAAGTGAGAAAAAACAAGTTCAAATCGCCTCAGACCGAAAACTTTCAACATAGGTACTGTTTAGGTGTTGTTTTTTATTAGTTAAAATGTTTTGAGTTTTTACAGTGACACCATCCAGAGCTCTGTAGTTCCCGCCGTTAGCTAATTAAGATAATTAATTATCTTATTAACGATTATTCCAGGTTATTGATGACGTTTTTTTCATTAAGAGAATTAATGATTTATTAATGAATTTTACGGGTTATTAATGCAGTTTTTTTCATGGTTTTCAGTTTTTAGAAAAGAATGAAACCACACAGACGATCAACTAATATTAATCAATGCCCGTTGAATGGGAACCGGTTCCTGTGAGATCACCGAAGTTAAGGCCAGTCTGCTCTGGAGATTTTCCGGATTGGTGACCGCTCGTGGGCGGGATTGCAGGTCCTGATCATTTTTCGAGTTGAGGCGTTGGTGAAACCCCTTCCACTTAAGGGGGTGATGAGTAGCTGTGAGCGAAATCATCAGAACCAATTCTTATCTTTCCTTTGGATTGTAATCACGACCGCGACGCCAGGAAAGGCAGTTGGAGAAAAATTCAACCTGGGATGGTTGTTTACGAATTTTACCTTAACTATCGTTACAAGTGCAATGGGGTGCCTGATTTTGCTTCCGAGTCTACCAAGGTAGCGGAAACTTTTTCACTTTTCAAGGTTGAAAAAAAAGTTCTCCAAAATTAAAATTTCCACTCGCTTTTTACGTTTCAGAACTTTCTGAACAATTTTGGTTCCGTGTCTGTCTGTCTGTCATGAAATCCTTGCCACAGCCATAACTTCTACAATTCTCATCAGATTTCGATGAAATTTCCAGAGATTCTGCGGATTGGCGTGTAGATGGTTTCCTATGGAAATCTGATAGTAGCCACTACGCATGCGCAAAAGGATATTTCCTAGTTACAGCACATTTTCCAACAGTATTCAGAGATTCAGTGCAAGGTACTTAGAGATTGATGTTTTGAGATCAACTACTGTTTATCAGATCATCTGTACAATCGGGTTATGGATACGAGGAACCTATGTGCCACACCCACTTAGCAGACTTTAAAAATTTTTGATCGAAAGCAGACCTCATCCAAAAAGAGAACGGTTGGTGTCAAAATTCTCAGAATGAGGTCTAGTTTAGATTTAAAATAACAATAAACAGTTTTTCCGACCCATGCGCATACCCCATTATGGTGAAGTTTATCAGGTCCACGTGTTTGTATCCCTGAGAGCCCAAGAGGACGTCAACCATCACAGTTTGAGAAGTGAGTTGACATTATTTTTCCTTCTTTGATTTCAAAGGTTCATTATTCAAATTAATGAACGAATATGTATGTTGAAATCATCGGAACGAGTGGCTGTTCCTCTGGTCAGGTTGCTTCCTTCTTCTGGAAGCTGTTCTTACACGTGTCGTGAGATTACCCCTGGAGCCTGCATCTGTAACCCCAGTAAACTTCACCCTTCTACCCTCACCTGATCCCCCTCTCTACCTGCGGTCCCTCTCCGCTTCACAGCTCTTCTGCCGGACCTCAACTCCTGCTCCAGTTGATTCGGGAGCTGGTCGTCTTGTGCCCGTCTCAGTTCGGGGATTTACATCATTCTATACCGGTTTTCTTCGTAAGTACAATATAAGAGATAACTAGAGCGAATAACCTACAACAAATTTGTGATTGGGGCCTAATTTCTCCACAACTGTCAGGCACCAGTGAAAACTCGTAGTCTTCACGCTTGCGTTTCAGTCAAATTTCAACGTCATTAATTATTAACAATTGGATTTTTTATCTTCCGTTCCTGACATGATGCACTCACGCTTCCAAGGAAAACATTCCCTACCATGTTTTGCTGGGCTAATAGAAACGTCTACCGATTGGGTGTGGCACATAGCAGGAATCTGTGTTATGATTGGGCTGATAATAAACTACGAGTACATGACAAACACAGAAGTTTGCATAATGTCGGACAATTAGCAAGGTATTGAGAAGTTAGCACGGTACCTATTCAAGGTTCAAAATACTCAATAGGCATGATTAATTGGACTAAATACTGACTTCATTAATGCTATTTTTTTAGGTTAATGATGCAATTTTTAGAGGACCATCCACAGCCCAACCCGTACCATCCCTAAACATTTCTCTTTCATCACGTAGTACGTACCTACGTCAAAAGACGCTGCAAATTATTACACAAAGGTTTATTGTTTCTATAAAGATCACTCGGCAGCAAAGAGCACGGCTTTGCCATTGTCACTACCTACCAACCATATTGTCGCTTCACAATCAAGTTTATTTGGAAGAAATAAACGCTTCACACTCGATTTGAATAAATGAAGAGTTGTGGGTGCCTTCAATAGGAAGTTTTTTTATTTGGCCTCACATATTAATGTAATTAATATAATATAAAGATATAATTAATATAATAATAATAATAAAATAATAAATTAATAAAATTAATAAAATAAATTAATTAAATAATAAATTAATTAATAAAATAATAAAAAATAATAATTAATATAATTTAATTTATGGAAGTATAAACATAAGCTCACTGCTTCACTTTAAGAATTAGCATATTGAATGAAAAAGATACGAAAATACATAGGTAGGTAATATTTCACTTCACTATTTTTATAGTTCAATATTTGTAGCTCTGATGAAATTGACTAGGTATATATTTGTAGCAATTTTGGTCCTGTAGTAGGAGTGCTGTGCTGGTGGGTAGAGGTATATTTTCCTTCAGAAGATTGTCTCTCCGGTTGATAAAGAAACGAACAAGAAAAAGTTTTAACGGATTTTAATTAAATGAAAAAAATTTAATTTCTAAAATTTTAACGGAGATTAGAGAAAAAAGATTCAATTAGAGAATTCAGCGGAGCGGTTCACACTCGTGTTTATGATTTATCGTTAGCCCTTAAGTACTCGTAGGGAGCGAACGGTTGGTACTACAGAGCTCCGCGTGGTCTCATTCGATTCTAAACATTCAATACTATTTTAAATTGATGAAAAAACAATACCTATGTATCAAAAGTTTTTTAGCTAGGGCGTTTTCAAAATTTCAACTCTTATTTTTCAACCCCTAGAAGTGACTGGCATCAACCAAAAGCTTCGGGGCCCAACTAGACCCCAAATGGAGCTCATTTATACCAAATTTCATCAAAATCAGTCCATGAGAACTAAGGAAAGTACCGCGGATGGCAAAATGTTTATTCGATTTTAGGATTCTGCGTACTTTGAAACGTAAACCAACAAATTTTGATGGGGGGTAGGGGGTTAAATTTTTTTTTTTTTTTTTCGATTCCAAAGGTTCATTATTGAAAACAATTAACCAAAATTTATGTTTGATAGCTGCTGCTATCAATCCGAGGGCAATAAATTCCAAACAAGACCATTCAGCTACATCAGTAGGTGCAATCCCAGCAAATTTAATCGAAATCAGTTTGTAGGTTCAAGTTATTTTACCCGTTACAAGGATTTGCCGACATACCCACATGCAGGCACGGAATCAAAATTGTTCGGGGAGGTTTAAATTGACTAACATTGGTGGATATTTTGATTTTGGAGGACTTTTTACCTCTGACACCTAGGTAGACTCAGAAGAAAAATATTTATTACGTTGGGTCCCATCTACTGCTAATAATCCTATCGCCTATTCACGAGTATATTTTTGGAACAATGACCAATCAACGCTCCCAGTACATGTAGGTAGGTACTTACATTCCTTGAACCCGTACGTGACATCCCGAGATCTACCAAGCCTACAGCAGAGGACTCGGAACCGCAACCGAGATGATTCCAGGCGATTACCGCCACCACTGAGCTAACTTCGGACCGTTGACTGCTCATTTGGAGCAAACGTTGCGGTCCATCCATCTTATGCCTCCCTATTTCTCTCAAGAAGCTTGAGGGCTACCAAACGTGCATTCAGGAAGAGCATTCTCTCAATAGGGCTACCAAAACGCCAAAATTATGGGAAGGAAATAGTATTAATTTTTTGGAAAAAGAAAAGTCAATCAGATTAAATCTGATTACAAGTTATTATAAATTTTATAATAACTGAGCTCGTGTTGTAATTCACCTGATGGTCCTCGATGATGACTGCAGGCAATGAAATTCAGTTGTCAGAATTGTGATTTATTCCCCTCAAGATCGAGTTCAGCTCTTTTCTTTCTGGTAGCGAACTTTGATGACCTCATTTGAATCTGAAAAATACTGCTATTTATTTGTTCATTTTCTTTTCACCGACTTCTTAAGATCATTTGAGAATTGGAGACTGGATGGATGGATGGAGTTTGAATTGGAGAATATCTTTGAAAAGATCTAACTTATGCCCGTATCAGATGCAGCTTCATCTCGTTCACTCTCACCCTGCACTATAAAATGAATCGTTGAAATTAAATTTCTAAATGAACAATAGCTTAGCCACTAAAATTAATTTTGTTTCAAACATCCTAACCAGTTTTTTTAGGTATCTGTACGATCTTGTGGGTACCCACAAATGTATGTTTGGAGCTAGGTTTTAATTTTACGCAACTACTGGCGTTTTGGTACGCATCACTCCAATAAAGAAAAACATGCGAACTGAATTTAGTTAATTTTAGTTGGTTTGGTAGGTACCCACGTTGGTGTCAAGTCTCCCCTCATCTATATGCCGTTATCCCCCTACAATTATTAGCCAAATCGACCCCTCTACCGTCTATCACGCAGTGAAAATCTATTTCTGTCCCTTCATCCAAATTTTGACTTTTTTAACTCTTCCCTCTCAGTCTTGAAGTCACTAGTTGCCTCCTCTCATGTGTCCTATATTTAGTCTAAACATCTTACCTTGTCTTACTTAAATTTGTCTTATTTTAAATTTGTCTTACTTTAACTTGTCTTACTTTACTTGTATCGAATTGGGCTTGCCCGTACTTAATTAAATAAATAAATAAACCGGCCAGAATTAGCGTAGGTACTGACAAATACTGCGAAATGTGTCGAATCCATTTGCAATCGTCGCTACTCGGAGGCTCGTCCTCATTCTTGGACTGCTTATCATTTAGATGTGTGCTTTCTTCTTTTCTTGCTGGACGGGAGAACAAATCTTGTCTTAAGTGAGCCTCTAGGACGTGGGTTCTTCTTGGTCAATGGCCATCCATTCGGAGCTTTACTGAAGAGGATGGTAGGCCGTTCGACGACTGATTTTTGGTTTATTATTTTCGATAATGAAGCTTTGGAATTGACCAAGAAAAAAAGTTTTACCCCCCCCCCCCCCCCTCAAAATTTGTTGGTTTTCAAAATTTTCCTTACCCCCCCCCCCCCCTTTTGCATTGACCGATTTTGATGAAATTTGGTATGTAGGCTCCATTTGGGGTCTAGTTGTGCCCCGAAGATTTTGGTTGATGTAGGTCACTTCTAAGGGTTGAAAAATAAATTTTGAAATTTTGAAAACGCCCTAACTCAAAAAATTTTGATATAAAGGTATTTTTTCCCCATCAATTCAAGATAGCATAGAATTTTTAGAATTTTCTGAGACCACACGGAGCCCTGTAGGACAAACCTTTCGCTCCCTACGAGATTTTAAGGGTTGGACGTACGATAAATCAGAAACACGAGTGTGAATCGCAAAAGAGGCCTAATCTCCGTTCAAATTATAGCTGACTGAAATGCGATCGATGTTTTTCTTCATGTTGGATGGTTGGATTTTGCAGACGAGTGATCTATATAGAAAAATAATAAACCATTTAGTAATAATTTGCAGCGTTTTTTTCACTCAAGCCCGTTATCGCTAACAATTATGCGCTTTGTCCACGACTTTCGCTACATTAACCGAACTCACTGCCATAATAAACAGATTTTCTTCTCCATTGAATATACGATACTCGTGTTGAACTGTTCTGCCATTAAAAGCGGATTTCCCCACAATAATTGGTGTCTACTGCAGTTTTGTCCCGGAGAGGTGGTAAAGATTCATTCATGTTTCGCTTGGTGTCATCGAAAGTTTACAAATGTTTACTATACTGCTTTCAAGGACTCCTTGTTCAAGTCGGATTTAGGTCAGATTACTACAATTATTTATGCATTTTTACACGAGGCCGAGTAAGTGCAGGCGCACAGAGTAAGTTCGTCTACTCGTCACAGGCATAAAGCTACGATCTTGAACTTGCCCTTGTGGGTTTGAGTGCTCCTATTTTCTTCTCGCTGCGCAATCAGGCCTAAGAACTAGAGGTAAAAGGTACCTGAGGGCCTCCGTAATCTACTTCATCCCGTTGTGTCTAAGAAACCACAGTTCTTCAGGTCCCACGGCAATTTTCCTCGTCATTTTGCGGTTCACTCTTCGGTTTCTCGTGAAGATCTCCGTTTCAAGTTTCAGATTTAACTAGGTAGATGTATCTTTCCGCGTTGAGAGGAGGTAAGGTGAAGCAAAGTACGAAAAATTACCATTGTGCATCACAGCGGTCCAAAGCACCGATTTAGAGCAAAAAAAGAAAATTGGTCTCGGGTCGAAAGAAAATAAAGACGGAAAACCTTTTTTCAATCTCCCACAGTTCCTCTTAAGGGAAGAACATGTTCGTTTTTTAAGATCCCCATAATTGTAATTTTTAGCTTTTGATGCACGGTAGAAGAAAGCCAATGAATAAAACTTCTCAAATATCCCTCAAAGGAGTAAAAAATTTGCAATATCTGGTTGATCTAAACAATTTGTCTCTTCTCTAGGCATGCCTACCTTGCCTGACCATCCAGCCGCCTCTGACTGGTTTAGTAGTTCCATTGACTCCTATTGGAGATGGTGTCTTTAATCCACAGGGTGACAGTCCTTGTCGCTTCCTCCCAAGTTTTTCCTGTCCAGCCTAGTGGAGGGCTTCTTTCTCCTCAATACCACCTGTATTTCACAAAGTATGCCCTTTCCATTTTCATTTCTTTTTCCTTATTTCCGAATGTATTGGTAATTGGTTGGTGCCGCTCCATAACTCTTCATTTAATATACTCGCATGCCACCAAACTCTCAGTGTTCTTAGAGCGGTTTATGAACGTGGCTCTACCATTCGGTACTCTGCTCCCAAACTGTTAGGTATCAATGAATCAGTAGGATCAGCATCTCAGCATCGATGTTCTCTAAATCGTTTCTCGACTGATCCCTTGATCCTTTTGAGTATCACCTTGCTCAGATCGGGGAGCACTCAGTCGTGTCACCTTAGGGATTGTCACAGTTTGGCTTCCACTTCAATGGTACTCTCTCCTCTTCCCATATTTTTTTAAAAGGGCTGCAATGCTGCTTGCTAGGGCTGTCGTATCGACCTTCAAACTTCTCTTGCTAACTAGTATATCTGTTGTGACGTTCCATTACTACCGAATGAGTATTCGCATGAAATACACATAATAACGACTCGAAATGAGGAAGTCGGCATGAGTAGGTATTACCAACCTACCAGCTCAAACATCCGAGCGGCCTCACCACCTCTTCATTGATATAAGAACAAGAGACGAGCGGGTTACTACCGATGGAGTCATTCTATTGCGATTCGCGACTAACGTATATTCCTACGAGAATATTTTCAACCTTGGTTACTGTTTTCTCCAGTAACGAGGACATCCTAAAGACGAGAAGTCGAGGATCTACTTGCTATCACCGAAGCCAGACCGAGATCAGCAGACAACAAGAGCAGAGAACAAGACTTCCAAGCTACTAAATACCAGCTTTCCTGACTAACTTCAAGAATACAATTCCTCGTCATTCATTAAGTACTTAGTTTTCTCATTTCTAGCTTAGTATTTGTAATGGAGTGAGAATCTCATTTAGTAGTTAGATGTATCTAGCCTCTGATTGTCTCATTTTCTTATATCACTGATGGAGTGGTGAGGCTGCTCGAATTTTTGAACTGCTTCACTTTCGAACACTCGAAGCTCCATGTCGTGGCGAATAATTTCAAAGAGAGAATTCCACATTTTTTCACCCTTCTCGACGAATTTTTGACATGTATATGTCTTAGTTCTGGGGGTCATTCCAAAATTTTCGACACACAAAACAATGCAACGTGTTTTTTCTGATGCTGTTGAACGCAGGAAGCTGAAATTTGAGAGGCAGGGTCAATCGATACATACTTCTATACATCATCAAAGTTGGTGATCACTGATCAGCTGAGTGAGCTCCTAGGCCATTTCCTCTCCTGTTGAACGCAGGAACCTGAAATTTGAGAGGGCGGGTCAATGAAGAATGCTGAAGGCGCCTGAGTGGTCACTGATCAGCTGAGTGAGCTCATCATTTAAATTGCCATCATAAGACATATCCATGTACAGATGTATCTGCATGCAGTGTGGATACTCGTTTTCATTTTTTCATTGTATTATTTATTTTATTTTTCTTTTGAACAACTATTTGTTTTGAGCTTATAAACAATTTTTAAAATATTAAACATTATTACAAATTTCCCGCATATTATTCGAAAATAAATATCTACATATTGTAATTATGTTAAACATAGTTAGCCCGGTGAGAAGCCTTGCGATCTACTTCAAGATCGATTTTCCATTGGCTTGGTAGGTAGTACCTACCTTTAGACGCTCATTGTTCAGAAATGCTTAGTAGGTATACCTAACCAATTATTGGAGAAGTTCACTGATTACAACGAACAGGTCTCCGAAACACAGTGACGTCGTAGAATGATAATCATTCTTATGATTTTTAAGTACGACTACCTCGTTACCTACAAACGTCGTCGTGAGAATGATTCTTCAACTATTCACTTATCATTGAGCATCCTACCTAGTCAGAGTGATTGTGTGGTATTGGCGGGTACCTTCCTAACCGAATTCAACTTGAGATTCACGTCTGCCTGTATGTTTCCTTTGATCATCAGACCAAGGTAACTAAGGCGTTTTAAGGTCAGTGTTGTCATTCACATGGAGGGATAACTTTGATCAAGGATTTAAAAAAACTTAATTACATTAGTGAGTTAGTTACTTATCAAGGGGTAAGTAACGTTCGAGGAAAACGTCTGCCAAGTTGGTCGGGAATATAGCTTCTTCACTCAGCATAACTTGTACATTTAGAATCAGGTGGTGAGTATTACCTCAGTTTTGATGATAGTTCTTTCTTTGATGATGATCTCTTTCGCGATCGTGTTGATATCTTTCCGACGACACAATCAGTACAATAAAACATATTGTTTAGTAATGCATGCATTCCAGGGGCCGTCCCATTGGATGAGCATTAGGTCAATTAATAGCAGTTGGTAAGCGAAAAATTGTTCACTCGATGTAATTTATTAAGCATTTTAGGCAAGAAATAGTAATCTCCACTCCCCTCTTCACCATTATCCACCATAACATTTCTAGCGGCATGGGAGCCTCGAATTTGAAGATCATTTTAAAAACCATGATCTCCAACACCCAACATGCGATTTCAAGATCAACCCCCCCCCCCCCCGCCAATGGTGCCAGTCTGACCATACTTCGTAACGTTGAACTTCCATCTATTTGTTTTGGTAGTCCGTCGAAGTTCATTTCCGTATTCAAGGTAAAACACACAAAAAAAAATTTTAAAACCCATGAAATATGCGATTTATGGTGTTCTGGCACCATGGTGGCACCAATATTAGTTCCATGGTGAGACGGAGAATAATTCATGAAAATCGGGAGGTATAATGAGAATTTTTCCTCAATTTCAGAACTTGGATACAATTAGTAAGCAGTAAAGGAACTGAAATATTGAAAAATCGGATATTTTGTGAATATTATCCCCCCACTCACCCCCTCCTCTGCGAATTTTGATACTCTGTTGAAATAGTGTGCAATTTGGAAGATTTTTGAGTCGAACAAAAGAAAAGAAACACTCAAAACGGTTGGAAATTGAGGCCTGGGCAGACGACACAAGATAATGCCCGCAAACGCACGTTTTTTGAGCATTAACCCCCCTTTCCCCCCCTTAAAAGACAAATTTCGAAATTCCGGTAACGTAGTGCACAACTAGATAGATTTCCGCGTCGAACAAAAAAAGAACCACGAAAATCGGTTGAGAACTAAGGCCTGGGCAGACAACACAAGATTTTGTCACACATACACACACGGACATTCACCTAAGGGTTTTTCGTGGATTTGGATTCAGAATGGTCTAAAACGGATTAGTGTGTGGTTTTTTTTCTTTTGGTTGTTGTCCTCCTTCACCCCAGATCGATCGCATAAGGACGCCCAAGTCTTACTGTGGGACGTCCTAAAAAGTTGTTCCTAATAATGATTGTTTGCTGTTTTGCATGTTATTTGATCGGATTGGCTAAAATTCGCTTTTATCGTGAAAATACCCAACAAATTTCAGCGAAATCTGGCCGAGAGATCCTGATATATCGATATTTGGAAAATCAATTTTACAGGGAACCTTCTAGGAAATATTTCTACTAAATATTCTACTTACTACATGTCGATCGGAGGTCACAGTATAACAACTTTACAACAATTCCAAAAGTTCATTATTGAAGATAATAAACCAAAATTCAAATTTACGATTAGCTTGATGTTCTAAGATTAGAAATAAAATCGATAGCAGTCGCGTCAAAATCCTTCGTAGATAGATTGATCAGTATATTGGTATAGTTATTCGATTTCATTTTTCTTAACAATGAAATTGAATGTTGCGTTCCCCCAGCGTAATCCTGACTCATGTAAAACAGCTTTCCATTTCAACGTTGTTTTGTTGGCGAGAGGAAGTGATGTCACCTCAGTCTTTCTGTAATTGTTTGCTTACCTGTTCATCGGGTGAAAGCTTCCCGATCTAGAGGAATGCCCTTGACCTGAAATAGTCCGGTTCTTTTGGTTTTTTAATTGTACGAATTCACTTTCGATTGTTAAGGTAAGAAATTCCGATCTCCGTGTCGTGCGGTGAGACTTATGCGATGAATTTTCGCTAGATGTATTTAATAGGTACTTAGTAGGTCTCTATTGAAGTAATTTTTTCTAGGATTACTTGAATTGCTTTAAGCAGAAAGGGTCCTTAGTGCTGCATTTAGCCAAATCGAGATAGTGGTGGTTTTTACATTTTGCTTCCGAGTCTACCTAGGTAGCGGGAGCTTTCTGTTCACATTTCAAGGTTGAAAAGAAGTTCTCCAAAATCAAAATTTCCACTCGCGTTTTACGTTTCAGTCCTTACTGGACAAATATGGTTCCGCGTCTGTCGGTCAGAGATGGTTGAATTCTTATTCATAAATACGATTATGAATACAAATCATATCTACGATTTTTTTATTATGAATACGAATATAGGTATGAATATGAATACAAATACAATCGTATTCAAACTTTGAATACGATTTTCCCCCGTATTCTTATTTTGAATACGATTTTATGATTTTTTCTATGATTTCCCTAAAAATCGAATTTTTTTTAACGATTATCCCTGAAAATCATACTTTTTTTTAAAAATCATTTTCTCCCTAACTTTGGACACATATTTATGACCTAACATTGTCAAGATAATCAGTCAAAATTCGTAACGCTCACCAAATTCTTATGGGATTTTTCACGCAGAATCGAATGAGACCAACCCCAGGTCGCTACGACCAACCGAACAGAAAGTACGACGACATTTCCGCTGAAAATCGTATTTTTTTCAACAATTTGCACTGAAAATCATGAAAAAATTATGATTTTTACCGGAAATTTCGTCGTACTTTAATTCAGTTGGTCATAGCGACCTGGGGTTGGTCTCATTCGATTCTGCGTGAAAAATCCTGTAAGAATTTGTGAGCGTTTCGAATTTCGATTGATTATTTTGTCAATGTTAGGTCATAAATATGTCTAGATTTAGGGAGAAAATCATTCAAAAAAATTATGATTTTCAGGGATAATCGTTAAAAAAATTCGATTTTTGGGGAAATCACAGAAAAAAAAATCATAAAATCGTATTCAAAATACGAATACGGGGAAAATCGTATTCAAGGTATGAATACGATTGTATTCGTATTCATATTCATACCTGTATTCGTATTCATAATCATAAAATCGCAGATATGATTTGTATTCATAATCGTATTTATGAATAAGAATTCGCCCATCTCTGCTGTCGGTCATGAAATCCTTACCACAGCCATAACTTCTACATTTCTCATCCGATTTCGATTAAATTTTCGGGGATTTTGCGGGTTGGTCCCCTATGAAAATCATCGTCCCTTCACTGATAGTAGCCACTGCGCATGCGCAAAAGTGTACTTCCTTGTTACAGCCATAACTTCTACATTTTCCAACAATATTCAGGGATTGTGCCGGTTGACGTGTAGATGGTCCACTATGAGGGTAGTGGAAGGTACTTAGATATTGATGTTTTGAGATCAACTACTATGCATCGGATCATCTACACAATCTGGTTATGGATTCGAGGAAGCTATGTGCCATACCCACTTTTTGATGATTTACGTTTCAAGGTACCCTGACTCCAAAACGAATAAAAAATGTCCATGCGACCACGGCTCCTTGCCCACTTCTCATTGACAGATTTTCATGAAATTTGGTATATCGGGTCCATAGTTGGGTTCTCGTGTGCTGTGCCCCGAGGCTTGGTTATTGCCAGTACCTACCCACTAAGGGGTAAAAAGTAAGTGAATACATTGCCAAAACGCCACAGATCAAAAACTTTCGACATAAATGTGTTTTTTAATTTTTTGACACCACCCATTCAACGTACCTTGAAGCGTAAACTACAAATTTTGAGGGGGTGTTAAAAAATATTTTTTCTTGGCCGATTCCAAAGGTTCATTATTGAAAATAATAAACCAAAATTACCAGCCCATAGTTCCGAAACATGATGTTTTTACTCGTATTTCTCAAATCAGCACTTTATCAATTCCGAGGTACCGCAGCACATTCAATTTCAAATTATTATAGGACTATTTTAATGAACAGTAAGGAAATAATAGTTTTGAATAATAAACAATAGTTAATTATTTAAGGTTTAATTATTTAAAGGACTATTATTATTATTATTAATACAGAACGAAAATAGCCTTATTTTGATTCTTTTTTTCTATTATTATTTTCTCTTTTTTTCTTTCTTTTATTAATCTTCTTCAATTCTGTTATCAGTAATATCGATTTCTGCAGGTGGGACTGAGTTTTCCCCTACCGCGAGCAGTAGCCCGAATTGGGGAATAATTTTCCACCAATGTAGGGGTTAAGTGTAACTTTAAGTAGTATCAACACGATTTCTGTTGTATTTAACCCTATCAATATAGGGTACTGTGATCATTTTGTTTATTGGAAATAAATATTTTTAAAAAACTTTCACTTGCCTGATTAGAAAAATATTTAAATTGTTCTTATAAATCAAAACGGTAAGTAGTTTACAATTTTGGATTGAATCCGAGTGTCCCTAATAGGTAATTGCACATTTTTGTATTCACTTCGTAAAAACTTTGACAAGATCTAAAAAATTGATGTACAGATTGCAGACATTATTGGTCTACAGCGTGAAAAATGTTGATCAGACTTATTCTAAACGTTCGATTTTATTACTTCAGTTTTGGTTTATTATTTTCAATAATGAACCTTCGGAATCTGCCAGAAAATAAATGTTAACGCCCCCTCAAAATTCGTTCGTTTACGTTTGAGGATACGTAGAACCCAAAAATCGAATACAAATTTTGCCGTCCGCCCTACGCGGCACTTTCCTTGTGTGGGTGTGAAGCGTTTAATTCTTCCAAATAAACTTGACTGTGAATCGAAAATATGATTGGTAGGTAGGGCAGTGGCAAATCTGTGTTCTTTGCGGGCGAGTGATCGATACAGAAAAATAATCCCAAGTGGGTGTGGCACATAGCTTCCTCGTATCCATAACCCGATTATATAGATGATCCGATGCATAGTAGTTAATCTCAAAACACCAATCTCTAAGTACCTTCCACTACCCTCATAGAGGACCATCAACACGCTAATCTGGACAATCCTAGAAAATTTAATCAAAGTCGGATGAAAAATTAAGTGAAAACGTGTATGTGATTGGATCAAAAAAATACTTAGCCTCGGCTGGGATTCGAACCCGCTACCCTCTGAGCTATTGAGGCCTGGTGGTGTAATGAATAGGATTTGAGATTCTCTCAGGGGACCATCCCTCTATGAGAAACCATTCTCTATGATTTTCATAGGGGACCATGTACACGCCAACCCGGACAATATAATATACTATATATATAATAACTTCGTATAGTTATGCGCGTTACACGGAATTCATGACAGACAGACAGACACACAGACACGGAACCAAAATTGTTCAGAAAGGTCTAAAACGCAAAACGCGAGTGAAAATTTTGATTTTGGAGAACTTTTTTTTCATACTGAGAATTTTGGCACCAACCGCGACCTTCTAGCGTGAGTAAATCTTTTCCTATGAATTTTCAAAGTTTCGACTGTTTATGACGTCACGCGCCCCTCTCGCCTGGGCGGGACCCCCCAGCCCACTGTGACGTCATAAACGGTCGAAACTTTAAAAATTCATAGGAAAAGATTTACACACGCTAGAAGGTCGAGGTTGGTACCAAAATTCTCAGAATGAGGTCTACCTTGGATTAAAAATAACAATAAACAATTTTGCCTACCCAGGCGCACACCCTATTATCAGCGTTTTAGTGTTTTACTTGAACAACAATAAAGTATTTCTCTCCTTCACTCTCCCTAGGCTTACTATTCTGATACTGCATTGCTCAACTATAACTTATGTGCTAACCTGCTTCGGCAGAGTTGGAATCTACGCGAATTGGCAAGTTCGAGCATCTGTGAGCGGGTCAAGGCGTCCTTGCGACAGGAATCGATGGTGGAATCAGAGATTCTTGATTCACACATCTCGGAGAAAACTGCCGATATGGGATTCCTCCATTTGTTCGTCGATTCAGCGGCCTAGTTGTCATCAGGCACTTCCAAGGGGAGAAAAGTGGGGGTTGAAATTTTCAATCAAAACACCCTAGCTAGAAAACTTCCAATATAAAGTTATTGTTTTTGCTCCGAGTCTACCAAGGCAGCGGAAGCTTTGTTTTCACTTTTCAAGGTTGTAAAAAAAAAGTTCTCCAAAATCGAAATTTCAACTTGTGTTTTACCTTTCAGACGTTCCTGATTAATTTTGATTCCTTGTCTCTGTCTGTGCGTCTGTCATGAAATCCTTGCCACAGCCATAACTTCTACATTTCTCATCCGATTTCGATTAAATTTTCAGGGATTGTGCGGGTTGGCGTATAGATGGTCCTCTATGAAAATCATTGCCCCTAGATAGTAGCCGCTGCACATGCGAAAACGTGTAACTGCCATAACTTCTACATTACCCATCTGATTTAGATGAAATTTACAGGGATTATGCGGGTTTGGGTGGAGATGGTCCCCTACGAAATCCAAAGCCCCGAAATTAAAAGTATTTTGTGCAAATGCGCAAACCATAACTTCCACATTTTCCATTCGATTTCGAATAAATATGATTGTGCGAGTTGACGTGTAGATGGTCCCCTATGAGGGTAGTGGAAGTTACTTAGAGATTGATGTTTTGAGATTAACTACTATGCATCGGAGATACGAGGAAGCTACGTGCCACACCCACTTGGCAGACGTTCTTTCAACAGTTTTCAATTTTTTAAATGAGACATTGTTATTTTATTAAAAATGTTTAACTTTAATAACTTCGCGTTGACTTATCAATACCTTCACGGTGATTATGAGAATGGACAAAATGTAACAAATTTCAAGTTTCTCGCCAAACTACTTCGAAAGATATTGAGTTTTATGCGCTTTTTGACGTTTCTGGACCACTGTGCGCCGGCTCGGCTGAGCGCATATTCGTTGAAAGTGAATATGAATTCACTGAGGATCCAAATCTGAAAAGGAGACTGGGGCCCAGTCTCTGGGCCTTTTCAAAAGAGGTCTAATCACCGTTGAATTTTTAGCTAACCAAAAGTTTTGGTCCAAAACGCGATCGATGTTCGTTTCTTCGATTTGTATTCAGTTTTGCTTCCTTAGCAACCAGTAATCAAATTTCCATAATATGGAAGGTGTGAAGGCGGTATGGTGTGGTAGGTAGTACCTACCAACCATTGGTAGTTAGTACCAACCACACCTTATCGCCTTCACACCTTCATAATCAAGTTAATAAGAAAGAACTGAACTCTTCACACTCATTCGAAAAATAGGGAGCTTCATGTGGAAATTTTATTACTGGTCGCTAAGGAAGAAAAACTGAATACAACTCGGAGAAACGAACAGCGATTGCATTTTGATCAGTTAAAAGTTGAACGGAGATTAGGCCTGTTTTGCGATTCACACTCGTGTTTCTGATTTATCGTACGTCTAAACCTTAAATTCTCGTAGGGAGCGAACGGTTTGTCCTACAGAGCTCCTCGTGGTCTCAAAAAATTCTAAAAATTCAATACTATCTTAAATTGAAGGAAAAACATTACCTTTACATCACAGATTTGTGAGCTAGGGCGTTTTTATTATGTCAAGCTTTATTTATCAACGCTTAGAAATGACTGACATCAACCAAAATCTTCGGGGCGTATCTAGACCCCAAATGGAGCCTACATACCAAATTTCATCAAAATCGGTCAATGGGAACTAAGGAAAGTGCCCCGTACGGCGGACGGACGGAAAATTGTATATTCGATTTTCGGATTCTACGTACCTTGAAACGTAAACCAACAATTTTTGAGTGCGGTTAACTTTTTCTGTTTTAGTCGATTCCAAAGGTTCATCATTGAAAATTATAAACCAAAAAAGGGAAAGAAAGAGGAAGGTACTCCGTTGGACTACTATCACTCTCCCCCTTCTTTCCCTGTTCTCTCTCTATTCCTCCTCCTTCTCCCACTTTTGGTTTATTATTTTCAATAATGAACCTTTGGAATCGACCAAGAAAATTTTTTTTAACACCCCCTCACAATTTGATGGTTTACGTTTCAAGGTACGTAGAATCCAAAAATCGAATAAAAATTTGGCCGTCCGTCCGCCGTACGTGGCACTTTTGCCACTTAGCATCGACCGATTTTGATGAAATTTTGTATGTAGGCTCCAATTGGGGTCTAGTTGTGCCCCGAAGATTTTGGTTGATGTAGGTCACTTCTAAGGGTTCCAAAATCAATTTTGAAATTTTGAAAACCCCTAACTAAAAAAAAATTGGTTGCCTGTAAAGTCGGTATACGGGCGAAAGTTTTATTACGTGAAAACGACTTTGAGTGGTAAAATAATTTTAATGTTAATATTCATTCGTATAGGTAGTAGGAAGAAGGATAAAATAATAGTAACAATTTAAAACATTTATTTATACAAAGAATTATATTTAAAACATGAATTTATACAAATAATCTCGCACTGAATTTCATATTAACAAAATTTTATTTTTACCTTTACACATACATACGTATTTATATACAAATATACATACAATAACTTGCAATACATTTGCGTACAATGAAACAGCGTTTACTACAACTTAACTTGTTCCTATCTGAGTGAACATTTATTAATATAAATAACAAATTCAAGAATTCACAAAATTGGTTTATGTTAAATCAATCAGTTGAATTTAAATTTTGAATTTTGAATTTCACATAATAATGTGAAAACGATCAAATAGGAACAAATAATTAAAATAAACAAAGTGTTTATTTTAAAGCCACCTGTAATTCAATAATAAGAGAACTGTGCTCTTCATAATATTGAAAGTCTTATTATTGAATTACAGGTGGCTTTAAAATAAACACTTTGTTTATTTTAATTATTTGTTCCTATTTGATCGTTTTCACATTATTATGTGAAATTCAAAATTCAAAATTTAAACAAATTATTATTGGTTGAGAAACGAAATAAACGTCATTTATTTCATCATGTTATATTATCAGTCTGAAATTATTTACCTTTGCTGTTTGAATTGTTGCGATGGACGAAACTACCTTCACATGAATTGTCACATGAATTGTTGCGATGGACGAAACTACCTTCACATTATGACTACACAATCGTTTTACAATTAACTGGCAACGTGTAAAATTGTATGCAGGCGCCTAAATAGAAGCGCAAGACATGAACCGGTGTGTATGCCTATCTCTCTCGCTCTGTCTCTCTCGCTCTTAGGCGGGCTAACTGTGCTCGAGTGGAAGGGACGCGTGCCTCTCACTCACTCTCATTGTGAGCGCATAACGTGAGCGGAGCGTAACGCAGTTTCTTGAAGAGTCACCCGGCAAACCAATTTATAAGACGTTGTCACGTCAAAATTTTGATATAAAGGTATTGTTTTTCCTTCAATTTAAAATTCTATAGAATTTTTAGAATTTTTTGAGACCACGCGGAGCTCTGTAGGACCAACCGTTCGCTCACTACGAGAACTTGAGGGTTCTACGTACGATAAATCAGAAACACGAGTGTGAATCACAAAAGAGGCCTAATCCCCGTTCAAATTTTAGCTGACCGAAATGCGATCGATGTTTTTCTTCATGTTGGATGGTTGGTGGCTTTGTAGACGAGTGATCTATATAAAAATAATAAACCATTGTGTAATAACCCTTCTTTTTCTGTGGTCTTCAAGTGAGAGCGGTTGGTTTACACGTGTAAACCAGATCGGTCGCTTCTAGTTTGAAGACGGCTGAGGTATGCTAACCAGCACGACCGCAAGGTCTTGAAGGGGGGGTAGCTCCGCCCCCGTGACTGGTCCAGTTGTTCTACTCTTATCATATTAATTAACCCCCTACATCAAATTTTGGACGCTTTATAATTTACTTATAGTGAGAGAAAAGGATTGAAACCCTCTGTGGCGTCTTTACGTATACAATCCATTTTGCGGTTTTAATTTTATTTTTTGCATAACAATCAAAGTTTTTATTCTGAATCCCTTGCCTATTTCGATGGGCACTCTTCGGGGAAAACATACTCTAATTATCAGCTCTCCAACGGAAATGAAATTTGAATGGAATGACATTAAATTTGAGGACGGGAAAAAGCATGTAATGTGCGAAAATTGACGTTTTTTCACCATTTAGAGTTATTGGTGAACTGCAATTACAGGGCTCCCGAAACCAATCAATAATACTCCAGGAATAGATTATAAAACGCTGCAAATTATTACACAATGGTTTATTTTTTTATATAGATCACTCGTCTACAAAATCACCAACCATCCAATATGAGAAGAAAAAAAAAATAAATAAATAAATAAAAAATAAAAAAAATAAAAAAATAATAAAAATCACCAACCATCGATTGCATTTCGGTCAGCTCTAATTTGAACGGAGATTAGGCCTCTTTTGCGATTCACACTCGTGTTTTGATTTATATACATATATTTCAATATAAACCCTTAAATTTTATTAGGGAGCGAACGGTTTGTCCTACAGGGCTCCGCGTGGTCTCAAAAAATTCTAAAAATTCCATAGAACCCTAAATTGAAGGAAAAACAATACCTTTATATCAAAAGTTTTTGAGTTAGGGCGTTTTCAAAATTTCAAAATTGATTTTGGAACCCTTAGAAGTGACCTACATCAACCAAAAGCTTCGGGGCACAACTAGACCCCAAATGGAGCCTACATACCAAATTTCATCCAAATCGATCAATGCTAAGTGGCAAAAGTGGTACGGCGGACGGACGGCCAAATTTTTATTCGATTTTTCGATTCTACGTACCTTGAAACGTAAACCATCAAATTTTGAGGGGGGTTAAAATTTTTTTTTCTTGGTCGATTCCAAAGGTTCATTATTGAAAATAATAAACCAAAATTCCTTGAGCATCAATATAGAAGGAATATACTGCACCTATTACCTACCTAGTTAGGAGCATGAAATGGGGTCTTGACACAGATTTCAGGGAAGTGGGACGCATTAAAATTTCATTCATGTCGACATCGCTGAACGACGGTTCAATCGATCGATCTCATCTTCACCTTTCTATTGTCAGTCGCCACGAGTTCATCACGGGTTAAGAGAAACTACAGGTTTATTGCTTCCGAGTGAACCAAGGTAGAGGAAGCTTTGTTTTCACTTTTCATGGTTGAAAAAGAAATTTTCTCCAAAATCAAAATTTCTACTTGCGCTTTGGGCGACGGCTCCTGTGTTCCGGTGCGGACCTTTAGGTGAAAGCATTGACGCCTGAATTTTCACTTTTCCTTTCCTTTCAGTTCCGATCGCCTATCAGCTGGTTGGTCTCAGTGTTCCCATACCTTGGAATGAGAAAGTATTGCCGTTAGTTTTCTGCTTAGTGCCCTACAAGCAGCAGCAAACACACGAGTTCTGCCTTAGAAGCGTAGCTGCTAAGTGCGAAGAGCTGGTGGGGCAGAGCTGTGGCCTGTGGCATGTTCAACTGACTTTGAGATCTTAATACACAACGCGGTCAGAAATGTTTGGCCAGAAGGTCTGGAAATCACCAGCTGTAAATTTCACCTTGCCCAATTGTGGTAGATGAACGTGCCATACCTTTAAACTACTACTCATTTTATTTAATTGATTAAAACTTTCACCAAAAGTTGTTCAAATCGCGTTTAACTAAACGCCTTTATAGTTAATTTGGAGGAATAAACCCAAATCATCGTTAAACGTCGTTTAAGATAATCGAGTTTTGCTAATCTTGAAATGTCGAGCGGAACGAATGAAAGTTGGACATAAAGACGTATTTGGGAATAGAAGCGTTGAATAACAACCCCTCCCGTGCTTGCTATCAGTAGATTCTCGCCTTGTGTAGATTCATCAGTGTACGTTTTTCGAATTCATTCGCTTTTTATTTATTTTTTTTATTTTTATTTTACTGATTTCTGTGGTTTGTTTCGAGTTTTCCGGTTCATTTTAATTCCTTCGTTTTATTTTGCTGATTATTTTCATCAATTACCAATTGAGTTATTACACAACGAGCGCAATACTCTGGTATGTCTCTAGGCTCAAGTACCTTAATGAAAACGGAGTTGAGTAGAACGTTGTCTATTTCCACGAAAATAATGAGTTACAAGTTAAATCGATTTTGACGGTTAGGTCATCATCAATAACAAACAATAACTGAAGGCACATCACAAAGAGCATAGCTTATATAGACACAAGTGAAAGGGAGCTTGAATCCCATTAGTCGAGAAAGTGAAAGTCATACCCAATCAGATAAGTGTAAGGAGAATCCTATTGGCTCAGAGAAGTGAAGGGACCTGGGAGGAGCATCAAATGCCAATCAAGGCAGACAAAGTGAGAGGTAGCTCAAACATTGGTGCGGGTAATATTGTGAAGGGGAGACCAAGCTATTGTAGGAAGGAACCTATCAACGGTGAAACATGTTGAGGGACCACCTCATTCAGACATTTACCAGACCTATCACTCTTAAGAATCTCGAACTTTTCAAGCACATCCAACATACCTCCCTTCGGGCAAAAATGAGGAAATTCTATATACTGTCCGTTTGTTAGATCAAAACTAAAGTTATGATTGGATTCTCTTAGGTGATTCGCAAAAGCAGAATCCAGTTTGACCACAATACTCAAGCCCACAAGAATATTTCAGCTTATAAACCCCACTTTTATCTTGAACGCTAATTTTATCTTTAACAGAACCCAACGAAACGCAACGATTATTTTTATTTTTAAAACCTACTTTACAACCTCTAGATGATAACATTTTGCCAATTTTGTCAGAAATCTTTCACTTTTCAACTTATCAACTTTTTCTCTTCCAACACAACTTCTTTAACCAAATTAGAACTCCCGTCTCTTCACTTTTTCCTAAGAACCTTATTCCATATGGAACCAATGAGACATCCCCCATATCCATTGCTTGCGGCTATACTCTTGATAATAGTTTTTTCTTTAAATACATTTTGATAACTCATTGGTATTGACAAAGCTCTATTGATCATAATATGGAAAGCAGCATGTTTATGAACTAAGGGAGGATTTGATGTTCTATGAATAGTGATATCACTTTCAAATTTCAAATCATCACTTTCAAATTTCAAATCGACTCGCACCAATTAACCAACTTCCAACCATCCTAGTCACTATCATATTATGTACGTTCCTTAGTAAAGTTGAAATTGTTATTGTTTTTGTGTTGAGCTACACGTGTCTCTATTATTAACATGTGTAATGTTTTAGGGCTGGGGGTCGTTCTGTGAATTCCGACACGCAAATTTGCAACGTTTTTTTTCTTAGTTACCACGGACCGATTTCTTAGTTACCACGTTATATCGGCTCCATTTGGGGTCTAGTTGTACCAAGATGGTCACTGATCAGCTGAGTGAGCTCCAAGGCCATTTTCTCTCCTGTTGAACGCAGGAAGCTGAAATTTGAGAAGCAGGGTCAATGGAGAATGCTGAAGGCGCCTGAGTGGTCACTGATCAGCTGAGTGATCGGCAATCTAATTTCTCCCTTGCGAGGGAAAAACATTAAACATGATTTAATGTTTTTCCCTCGCAAGGGAGAAATTGAACAGAGATTCTTTAATTGTTATCTCCTATCAACCCATTATTTTGAATTACCTAAACTTTGTAATTGGGCTTGCCCGTTTTTCTACAAATAAACAAACAAATAAACAAACAATCACTGTATATATTCTTTGTATGTATCTTTTCTATAAATGGAGAAATCACGTTTTCTGTTAATCAATGAGATGGACAGATCAAGAAAATCAAGCTTATTTCCACCTAGTTCAAGAGTGAATTTAACAAAAGGATCTAGTGTATTGATTTTTTCATGAAAATAATTTAGTTGCCTTTCAGTTCCTGTCCATAGAATTATTATATCATGAACGTTCCTATACCAATATAAAAGGTTGTTTGATTTACACTTTTCAAAGATTCGTTTTTCAAGATGATCCATATAAATATCCTCAAGTACCTTCCTTGATGTATCCTATTGAAACTATATGGCCGCCGCCTTGTTTTAAACGGTGGGTATGTAATTCGATAATTTAAATGATCCTACCGATGGTTGTAAACTCGAAGAAGGGGGCCCCTGATTTCACGTCAATAGAAATTTATTTTGGTCGAAATGTACCTATGGTTGTATAGAAACAACCAAGAAATGTAAGATGCTATTATTGGATAAACCATTATTCATTTTAAATTAACGTTGTGAACTTAGTTGTCTGACGGGAACTCTAGGCGAGTGTCAATCTAGTCGAGCACTTAGACGACTGGGGCTTGGGAAGGAGGAAATCCACCTCGGAATGAGGAATCCGATCCAGGATTCGAATCGAACATCGTCGTCATCGTCAGACGAGTCAAACATAATTCGCAATTTCAAAAACAATCACAAATCAATGCGCGACCTTTTGATTTGGTAGTTAAACGAGAATACCTAGTTTATTCGGCCGAATTTCGACCGTTTAAACTCAAACCCCACGAGATGGAGTTTAAACTCGTAAATTGCTCTAGTGAAAGACGTTTATTGCTAAATGTCGATTATCTCTCGCCTCTTTTGGTTTAAACTCGTTCCGAATGTTTGGTGAAAGTGGGCATAAATCACGTGATGGTTTACATTTAAAGATTGGTACGGATGGCATTTTAGAATCGAATGAGAACACATAAAGCTCTGTAGGACCTAAAGTTTGGACTAATGATAAATCAAAAACACGAATGTGAATCGAAATTGTCAAAAAAAAAAAATTGTTTCCAAAATCAACTTAATTGTTAGCCTTGCGTGATAATAGGTATGGCTGGTAGGTAATACAAATGAAAAAGTCGAGTTCTTTGCAGAAATTTCATTTTTCATTCAAAACAAGCCTACTTGTGTTAGTAGTAATATGATTTAAAACCTACCGTACGTATGCACGGAGGGGTTGGAGGGGTCGTGGGAGTGGGGAGAGTCGGCGGAATCGGTGACGGGAGAGAGTTGGAGGAGTTGGGGGCGGGAGGAGTCGGAGGAAGTGGGTGGAGGAGAGAGTCGGAGGAGTTGGGGGCGGGAGGAGTCGGAGGAAGTGGGTGGAGAAGAGAGTCGGAGGAGTTGGGGGCGGGAGGAGTCGGAGGAAGTGGGTGGAGGAGAGAGTCGGAGGAGTTGGGAACGGGAGGAGTCGGAGGAAGTGGGTGGAGAAGAGAGTCGGAGGAGTTGGGGGCGGGAGGAGTCGGAGGAAGTGGGTGGAGGAGAGAGTCGGAGGATATGGGGGCGGGAGGAGTCGGAAGAAGTGGGTGGAGGAGAGAGTCGGGGGATTTGGGGACGGGAGGAGTCGGAGGAAGTGGGTGGAGAAGAGAGTCGGAGGAGTTGGGGGCGGGAGGAGTCGGAGGAAGTGGGTGGAGGAGAGAGTCTGAGGAATCGTTTTTGCCTACTTTTAGTAGGCTTTTCAGCTAGTGTTAGATAAATCGTCATCAAAATTTTTTTCTTTTCTTAACCATAGTTTTAAGCAGGTACTTCGTGATATATGAGGAAGTTCCTGCATTCTACCCAATTATTGTTTATAGCAGTTTATTATTAATTAAATTTATTAACACAGGTATGTAATGGTTACACAGGTAATAAGAACACTCAGGTTACTCGGAACATGGGGGCCTAAATTGCAAGGCGCCGCTAGGGGAACATTCGGGAGACCCGGGAAAAAGTAGACCAACATTCTAGGGAACACAGGGGTGCACTTGAGGGAACATCGAGGTGTTCTCCCTGCATTTTGCGTTTAAGGCCATCATGAAAAATTTTGGTTCCGGATCTGTCTGTCTGTCATGCAATCCTTGTAACGGACAAAACTAAACGAAGTTAGAAGTCCGATTCCGATGAGACCTTTGGGGATTGTGCGGATTGACACGTAGATGGTCCCCTATGAGGGTAGTGCAAGGTAGTTGAAGACTGATGTTTTGAGATTAACTACATATATTCATCATCGGATTATCTACAAGGTGTCCCAGTAACTACGATCCCCCCCCCCCCCCGTTGGTTTTCTCTGATTGTGGAAGAAAAAAATCGGACCAGCGCTATTCTCCACAAATTTTGGTTTATTATTTTCGATAATGAACCTTTGGAATCGACCAAGAAAAAAAAAATTTTAACACCCCCTCAGAATTTGATGGTTTACGTTTCAAGGTACGTAGAATCCAAAAATCGAATAAAAATTTGGCCCGCCGTCCGCCGTACGCCGTACGCCATACGCGGCACTTTTGCCACTTAGCATTGACCGATTTTGATGAAATTTGGTATGTAGGCTCCATTTGGGGTCTAGTTGTGCCCCGAAGCTTTTGGTTGATGTAGGTCACTTCTAAGGGTTCCAAAATCAATTTTGAAATTTTGAAAACGCCCTAACTCAAAAAATTTTGATATAAAGGTATTGTTTTTCCTTCAATTTAAGATTCTATAGAATTTTTAGAATTTTTTGAGACCACGCGGAGCTGTGTAGGACAAACCGTTCGCTCCCTACGAAAATTTAAGGGTTTTTATTGAAATATATATATATAAATCAAAACACGAGTGTGAATCGCAAAAGAGGCCTAATCTCCGTTCAAATTTTAGCTGACCGAAATACGATCGATGTTTTTCTTCATGCTGGATGGCTTTGCAGACGAGTGATCTATATAGTAAAATAATAAACCATTGTGTAATAATTTGCAGCTTTTTTTTTTTTTTTTTAAGCAACCATCGACCGATTTGGTTGAAATTTGGTATATGGGCTCCATTTGGGGTCTATTTGTGCCGCGGAGCTTTTGGTTGATGTCGGTCACTTCTAAGGGGTGAAAATTAAGGGTTGCGATTTTCAAAAGTGCACGAAAACAAGGGAAATAAAGGGTATTGTTTTTTCACCAATTTAAGATAGCATTGGTCTTGTTTTTCGTTTATCCAAAATGCCTGGTGGGTCTATTTCCTGCTCCTCGAGCACCTCCCGGCTGGCCTTGACTCTGAGCGCTCATCTCCCCACTTGGGGGCTTCCCCATTTCAGGATGTTCTGGCGAGCGCTCCTCCACCTCCCCCCACTGCTGGGACTCGTCAGTGCTGCGAGCGACGCCGCCGGGTCGACCTACACCGACTCCACCGCCGTCAACTTCTTCATAGCGATCTCCCTCTTCGTCGTGTCTTTCGCCGTCACGGCCGGAGCTCTCGTCCTCGGAGCTGCCCTCGTCAGGAATTCCGCCGCCCCGCCGACCTCCGCCAGGGACATGAAGGGCAAAACCGTCATCGTCACCGGCGCCAATTCCGGTAAGTCACTAGAATTTACCACAATTCACTACCTAGGTAGGCAGGTAGGTACCTCTTAAGTTCACCTACTGTATTAAGGTTATCCTGTGTCCTAAGGCTGCTAGGTCACCTTACGATAAGTCTTACGTTTATCCCGTGTTTACCCATACCTTTTTACATCTACACGAGGTAGTAGGTACCCAAGTCACTAGAATTTGCCAGAATCACTCGAATTCACAATGTAGGTACCTCTTGTAGTGTCTTACAATTACGTGTGTTTACACTACCTCGCACATAACACTTACTACCTAACCTATCACTAGAATTACCAGAATAATATGCTAGGTACCTCTAGTAGGGTCTTACGATTACTGTGTGCTTACACTAACTCCTCCATAAAACTTAAATCTCAATCACTAGAATTCACTACCTGGGTACCTCTTGTAGGGTCTTACGAATACTGTGTGCTTACACTACCTCCCTCATAAAACTCAAATCCCAATCACTAGAATTTACCAGAATAATATGCTAGGTACCTCTTGTAGGGTCTTACGATTACTGTGTGTTTACACTAACTCCTCCATAAAACTCAAATCCCAATCACTAGAATTCACTACCTAGGTTCCCCGATGTAGAGTTTTACGGTTACGTGTGTTTACACTACCCCCCCCCCCCCCCCCATAAAACTTAGGTACCTAACCAATCACTAGAATTTACCAGAATAGCTAATATGCTTCTATCTAGGTAGGTACCCCTTGTAGGGCCTTACGATTACTGTGTGTTTACACTACACCCCTCATAAAACTTAAATACTCAATCACTAGAATTCTCAATCTAGGTACTCCTCTCCAATCTTACAGTTAAGGTGTGTAAACGAGTACATTATTTAGTACGTTTCTGAGTATCGAGAATCCACTAGAACCACTAGAAATTGATAACCTAGTGTCTGACAGTTACTGAGTGTTTACCACCTACATTAAACTAATATTTAAGTAGTGTGTCACTAGAATTTACTACCTTAGTGTCTGACCGTTAGTTGTTATCTAGTAACGCACTAGAATTTACTACCTTAGTACCTGACAGTTAGTTGTTACCTAGTAAGGCACTAGAATTTACTACCTTAGTACCTGACAGTTAGTTGTTCACCTAGTAAGGCACTAGAATTTACTACCTTAGTACCTGACAGTTAGATGTTACCTAGTAAGGCACTAGAATTCACTTGGATTAGTAGTATTCACTACCTACCTCGGTACTCTTTATAGTGTCTTGCGAAAACCGTTTGTTTACACTCCTTCATAAAACTTTTATTTTGCTAGTAAGTCACTAGAATTCACCACCTAGGCAATTCTCTACCTATTCTAACCTTACAGTTCTAACCTTACGTTGTGTAAACGTGTACATTATTTAGTAGGTTCTGAGTCTCTAGAATTTACTAGAATTTACCTACAGTGAGTTCAAACGTAGCACCACCTCGGTGTGCTGGTAATCCCGAAGAATTTACCACCTTAGCACCTCTCTCTTGTCTTGCAGTTACGGTGTGTTTACACATAGCATTAATAACTACATGAAGTGGAAAGTACCTAGGTCACTAGAATTCACAGCCGTAGTGTCTGGCAGTTAGATTTTACCTAGTAAGGCACTAAAAATTACTTAAATTAGTAGAATTTACTACCTACTGTGTGATTACACATAGCACTATCACCTTTATAAAATTCTTATACCTAGTAAGTCATAGGAATTTACCACAATCACTAAAATTCACTACCTAGGCACTCCACTCTAACCTTCCAGTTAAGATATCTGTACGTGTACAGAGAGAGTCTCTAGATTTGCTAAAAACCACTAGAATTGATTACCTAGTGTCTGGTAGTAACCGAGTGGTTATCACCTACATTAAACTAATATTTAGGTAGTGTCTCTAGAATTTACTTGAATTACTAGAATTTACTACCTACTGTGTGCTTACACGTATCATTAATAACTTACGTTAGAAAGCACCTTGGTCACCAGAATTCACTACCTTAGTGTCTGGCAGTTAGTTGTTACCTAGTAAGGCACTACAATTTACTTAAATTAGTACCTATTTTGTGTTCACACATAGCACTACCACCTTGATTAAACTCGTATTTAGCTTGTCAGTCACTGGATTTACCAGAGGTCGTGTAATTACAACTACCGTGTGTTTGAACAAGTTTAGTGCTACGAAAATTGAACATTAACTCTTAATTTCCCACTTGTTCAAAAAAAATTTTTTTTCGGAATTTCCAATTTAGATAGGATATTTGAGCAGAAGGTTCCTCAAAGGCCTTATTACTGTCTGTCAGCTCAAGAATGATCTTTCCAAGGGCCGCACTAGCGCTATCTGCGTCAGCAGAAACTTTCTAAAACCTGATTTCGTTGGAGTAAAAAACAGGAAACTTGGAAAACTTGGTGTTATTTCTCATAAAGTACAGAACCAAGGAACAAGGTAGACTGCGTTACACAGTAACGCTGGTTTCTCTGACGAGGAAACCCAACTAATAGCCTACAAAGTTAAAAACGCTGCAAATTATTACACAATGGTTTATTATTTTTATATAGATCACTGGTCTGCAAAGCCACCAACCATCCAATATGAGAAGAAAAACATCGATCGCATTTCGGTCGGCTAACACTTGAAAGGCGATTAGGCCACTTTTGCGATTCACACTCGTGTTTCTGATTTATCGTACGGCCAAACTTTAAATTCTCGTAGTGAGCGAACGGTTTGACCTACAGAGCTCCGCGTGGTCTCAAAAAATTCTAAAAATTCTACAGAATCTTAAATTGAAGGAAAAACAATACCTTTATATAATAATTTTTGAGTTAGGGCGTTTTCAAAATTTCAAAATTCATTTTGGAACCCTTAGAAGTGACCTACATCAACCAAAATCTTCGGGGCACAACTACACCCCAAATGGAGCCTACATACCAAATTTCATCAAAATCGGTCAATGCTAAGGGGCAAAAGTGCCGCGTACGGCGGACGGCGGACGGACGGCCAAATTTTTATTCGATTTTTGGATTCTACGTACCTTGAAACGTAAACCATCAAATTTTGAGGGGTGTTACAATTTTTTTTTCTTGGTCGATTCCAAAGGTTCATTATTGAAAATAATAAACCAAAATCAAGGTAGAAGTTACCTCGAAGGCCCAATTACAGTCTGTCAACTCGAGAATTATTTTGTTTTTTCTTTGAGTTATTACATTTTCACTATTACCATTTCTCACAAAATCGATAGTTGGAGTATCAAGATAACCAACGGCTATCAGTTTTGGCTTAAACGTCGATAAACTGTTGCAGTTAAACTTCGGAATTCCAAGAAGATACCTCAGGATATTAAGGGTTAACTGAAAATGTCTCGCAAACTTACTGGAATTTACTATCTTAGTGCCTTACAGTAACGGTGTGTTTATACATAGCATTGATAACAACAAAAGGTAGAAAGTTCCTAAGGCACTAGAATTTACTGCCTCTGTGTCTGGCAGTTAGTTGCTACCTAGCAAGGCACTAGAATACCTACAGTGTGTTTACACATAACTCTACCACCTCATATAACTTTACCTAGTAATTCACTATAATTTACTAGAGCTAATGGAATTTACTACCTATCTTAGTGTATTACAGTTACAGTGTGTTTACACATAGCATCGCAGGTGTCTTAGCTTACCCCCCCCCCCCCCACTCCCCCCTTCAAATTTCTTAATAGCCATTTTACTAAAACACCACGTAATATCTCAACTATGATAATTCCAGATAAAGTTTAGATTGACTTTTACTTAGGCGGTCGTTTGCCTTTTCTCCATCCATCTCTTATACATTTTTCAAGATCTGACCAGGTTTTATCGATTCTGCCTCTCTCAACTGCGTACGGCAAGAACCTAATGACCAATAAAATCTACGTGGACAGATAGGTAATCCGCGAGTGAGTGCCTACAAAAACGTCTGCCAAGTGGGTGTGGCACATAGCTTCCTCGTATCCATAACCCGATGCACAGCAGTTAATCTCAAAACATCAATCTCTAACTACCTTCCACTACCCTCATAGGGGACCATCTGCACGCCAATCTGAACAATCTTGAGAAATTTCGTCGAAATCGAATGAAAAATGTGAAAATTATGGCTATTACAAGAAATTCACGTTTGCGCATGCGCAGTGGGTACTATCAGCCCGGGGGTGATGATTCTTATAGGGGACCATCTACAACCTAATTCGCATAATCCCTGAAACTTTCATCGAAATAGGATGAAAAATGTGAAAGTTATGGCTGTTACAAGAAATTCACGTTGGCGCATGCGCAGTGGCTACTATTAGTCTGGGGGAGATTGATTTTCGTAGGGGACCGTCTACACGGCAACCCGCACAATCCCTGAAAATTTCATCGAAATCGGACAATAACTTCGTGTAGTTATGCCCGTTACAAGGATTTCATGACATACACACAGACAGACAGACACGGAACCAAAATTGTTCAGGAAGGTCTGAAACGTAAAACGTGTGTGGAAATTTCGATTTTTAAGAACTTTTTTTCAACCTTGAAAAGTGAAAACAAAGCTTCCGCTACCTTGGTAGACTCGGAAGCAAAATTAATGAAAATAAATTCGAACTTATAGAAATGACATTTCATCTCCTCCCAATAATTTCAAGGCATCATAATCGGAGGTACGCTTTGTGCAAGGAGGTTAACAGGCACTCCTCGGCTTGACAGGGAGGCACTTTCACCAAAAATTCGAAACGAGTTTAAACCAAAAGAGGCGAGAGATAACCGACGTTTAGCATCAAGAGGGGTTCGAGTTTAAACGGGCGAAAGTCGGCCGAATATACTTGCTAATCTCCGTTTATCTCTAACGAAGTTTAAAGTGATTTGGGTTGTTGAAATACGCCCGCCATCTTGCAGGGTTTATTCCTTGATATTAAAAATAAACGCGTTTAGTTAAACTCCGTTAGAACAATTTTTGGTGAAAGTGGGCCTAAGTAGTCACAAATTCAGATTTTCAGTTAAATCCCATTCAGTTTGATAGAGATTAGAGCAATATTGAAGTTCCTGGTTGTGTTATGAGCTACAGTAGAAGTCCTGAACTCTCCTTTCCGTCGTGAGCTCGGAGTTCCATAGTGATGTTCATGAAGTGAACACTGGTAATTACAATTAGGGAATTTCAAAATTTCCACGGCCATTAAGATCACGATGTCATCCGTCGATTAGAACTCCACGTGACGACTCCAAGGCTTCAAGTTGTATTTCTGAGTGTTTCTTGTTCCCCTGTTCACGTGTTTCATCATAAGGTGCGAGTGCAACCGAAGAGGCCCTTGAAGATTGGCCGCACAAACCCATCATTTCGACACATTCGAACGTCAACTTTCACTCGGTCTAATTGAGATGTTTCCTCGAGGAAGTCAAGTATTTCCGCTCCCTAATGGACGGCTAACTGAACTAGTTTTCGACATCTCATCGGTTGATTGCCGACCTTCATGGCTACCTATGTGAACTAAACATTCATGAAAGCCGCTAGTAAATCTGTGCTTCTACGATCGTAAACAAGCGAAAAATAAATCGTTTATAAAGTCGGATAAGGATTTCAGTAGAGGAAATGCCTCGCCTGCCAGGCCCTATAGTGGTAGTATGAGGAACCTGGGGTTGATAAAATAAAAGTTTCGTGATGAGATAAACTGAGAAGGAGCTGTTTTATCAAGAGCAGGAATTTATTCCTACCTACTCAAAATCGGTAATAGGAAAACATATCAATAGTGGACCTCCGAAAGGTTGTAAAATTTTTTTTTTTTAAATTAAGCAACCATTTCAGGTTGAATTTTCGTCCGACTGCCATTCTTGGCGTCGCGGACGTCATCAGCTGTCTCCCTAAGGGGAGATCAGAATTTGTTCTGATGATTTCGCTCATGGCTTCCCAAACATCACCGCCCTGGGTTGGAACGAGAGATTGCCGATCGTCTAACAGACAGAAAACTTTCTGCAACGACCAGACTCGAACGCGCGTCCCCGCTAGACGGTTCTCATCTTATCACTGCAGTCCGGTACACTGTCCACTAGACCACCGACGCCCCACCGAAAGGTTGTATGAAAAAATAAAGTTTTTTCTAAATGGTTCGACCTCACCGTTTCAAAGATGCCAGCAGAACAAACAGGTGAACACACTTTCCGAGTCAATCTACCGCACGATACTAAAGACCTCTGGGTCCGACACGTGGACCCACTCCGGATCCGAGTCCGTGAGATTAGGGAAAAGGTCGACGTGCCTATACAGGGTGTAAGCCTAACTGGTCTGCCATACGGTACCAGTCGATTCTACAACTAATTTGCAACAAAAAATGTCCCCTAGCGATTTTTTTTAAACCCTTCGTTTTCGAGTTATTTTAACTTTAAACTTTTTTTTCGTGATTTTGACCTTATGTCATTAAATCGGTCATAACTCCTTCAATTTGCTGTGTAAATTACAATTTGAGGATACCGTTGGAAAGAGCATTAAATTTCCTATCGGATAGATGCCTTAACTTTTTTTGAGTCAAGGTTTGAGACATGAAAACGTCCTCTAAAAAGAGAATTTTACGTAATTTTGGAAACCTCGCATTTTCTCAATCTCAAATTGAACTACGAGAACCCATACTTTTTCAAGATGCAAGAACAGTGAAAACTGCGCCAGAATTTCAGCTTTCTAACGGTATAATCAAAACATATTCTACAACTGAATTTAGGGGAGAAAGTTGTGTTTGAACGCGGAAAAACGTGCATTTTTTCAACGAAATCAGCGCTCTGGCCTCCTGTTTCCGGAGGCCTCACGGTCTACTTCGGCGCCCGCCCACCCACTGCTGTCGTCCGACCTCTCAGATCGACTAGGCGGAGCGCCGATTTAGTTGAAAAAATGCACGTTTTTCCGCGTTCAAACCCGAATTTCTCCCCTAAATATGGTTGTAGAATATGTTTTGATTATACCATTGGAAAGCTGAGATTTTGGCGCAGTTTTCACTGTTCTTGCATCTTGAAAAAGTATGGGTTCTCGTAGTTCAATTTGGGATTGAAAAAATGCGAGGTTTCCAAAATTACGTAAAAGTCTCTTTTTAGAGGACGTTTTGATGTCTCAAACCTTGACTCAAAAAAAAGTTAAGGCATCTATCCGATAGGAAATTTAATGCTCTTTTCAACAGTATCCTCAAATTGTAATTTACACAGCAAATTGGAGGAGTTATGACCAATTTAATGAGATAAGGTCAAAATCACGAAAAAAAGTTTAAAGTTAAAATAACTCGAAAACGAAGGGTTTTAAAAAAAATTGCTAAGAGACATTTTTTGTTGCAAATTAGGTGTACAATTCACTGGTACCGTATGACAGACCAATTAGGCTTACACCCTGTATAAGGCCCTGGTTCTCCCTATCCTCGAGTATGCTTGTGTAGTCTGGTCTCCAATGTATGCGGTGCATATGTATCGGCTCGAGCGAGTCCAAAATAAATTCCTACGTTTTGTCACATACAAACTGGGCATTCCATCAGCCGACGTCGACTTTGTACACTTGAGACAGAGATGCAACCTAGAAGCCCTCGCGAAAAGACGCAGTATAGCTGACCTCACTCTGATGTATAAACTCCTCAATAATACCATCGACTGCCCGTCACTCCTCGCGAAGATCAACCTTCTTGTCCCACGCATCGCCACTCGCTCGTCTTCACTGTTCCACGTGCCATTTTCCTCGACGAACTATCAACGAAACCAACCCCTGAACAGAATTCCTCGCAGTGCCAACCTCTTCTTGTCATTGAACCCCGACTTTGACTTTTTCATCTCCCCTCTCTCATCACTAAAGACACTTATCACCTCCTCCCCATTCAGCTATAATTAAACTTAAAAATCTAAATTCTCATATGTAACTTTTGTTGGACCGAATTTTTCTCCCCGTTAGAATGACCTACTTTTTTTTAGAATGAACATTGGGCTCGCCCGTAAATAAAGAAATAAGAAACGTGTCAGAACGGGCGTGACATGTAGGATCAGCTCAGTGACTCCCATCATACTGAACAATACTGCCGTGCCACATAGGATACAAGAGGTGTGGCACATAGCTTCCTCGTATCCTTAAGGGGGTGTCAGTCGGTCGACGTTCATTCCTTGTTCCGAGTCAGTATTTAGCCAAATCGAAGGGGCAAAAAGTTAAAAAGTTGTACTTAAATTGGAAATTTTCAAGGATTTTAGAAATTCATTAGTGCACGGCCCTAGGGAATCCAAAAACTGAAATATTGCCGCTGGAATCATCAAAATTGAACAATAATCGCCAGAGAAACATGGGAAAAAACGCTGCAAATTATTACACAATGGTTTATTATTTTTCTATAGATTACTCCTCTACAAAGCCAACAACCATGCAACATGAAGAAAAACATCGATCGTATTTCGGTCAGCTTTATTTTGAACGGAGATTAGGCCTGTTTTGCGATTCACACTCGTGTTTCTGATTTATCGTACGTCCAAACTTTAAATTCTCGTAGTGAGCGAACGGTTTGTCCTACAGAGCTCCGGGTGGTCTCAAAAAATTCTAAAAATTCTATAGAATCTTAAATTGAAAGAAAAACAATACCTTTAAGTATATCAAAATTTTTTGATTTAGGGCGTTTTCAAAATTTCAAAATTGATTTTGGAACCCTTAGAAGTGACCTACCTCAACCAAACTCTTCGGGCACAACTAGACCCCAGAAGGAGCCTACATACCAAATTTCATCAAAATCGGTCAATGCTAAGTGGCAAAAGTGCCGCGTACGGCGGACGGACGGCCAAATTTTTATTCGATTTTGGTTTATTATTTTCAATAATGAACCTTTGGAATCGACCAAGAAAAAAAAAATTTTAACACCCTCTCAAAATTTGATGGTTTACGTTCCAAGGTACGTAGAATCCAAAAATCGAATAAAAGTTTAGCCGTCCGTCCGCCGCACGCGGCACTTTTGCCACTTAGCATTGACCGATTTTGATGAAATTTGGTATGTAGGAATTTGGTATAGTTGGAGTCTAGTTGTGCCCCGAAGATTTTGGTTGATGTAGGTCAGTTCTAAGGGTTCCAAAATGAATTTTGAAATTTTGAAAACACCCTAACTCAAAAAATTTTGATATAAAGGTATTGTTTTTCCTTCAATTTAAGATTCTATAGAATTTTTAGAATTTTTGAGACCACGCGAAGCCCTGTAGGACAAACCGTTCGCTCACTACGAGAATTTAAGTTTTGGACGTACGTTAAATCAGAAACACGAGTGTGAATCGCAAAAGAGGCCTAATCTCCGTTCAAATTATAGCTGACCGAAATACGATCGATGAAGGGTTTGTTATTTTCAATAATGTACCTTTGGAATCGACCAAGAAAAAAAAATTTTTAACACCCCCTTAAAATTTGATGGTTTACGTTTCGAGGTACGTAGAATCCAAAAACGCTCCAAATTATTACACAATGGTTTATTATTTTTCTATAGATCACTCGTCTACAAAATCACCAACCATCCAACAAGAAGAAAAACATCGATCGTATTTCGGTCAGCTTAATGTGAACGGAGATTAGGCCTCTTTTGTGATTCACACTCGTGTTTCTGATTTATCGTACGTCCAAAACTTAAATTATCGTAGTGAGCGAACGGTTTGTCCTACAGAGCTCCGGGTGGTCTCAAAAAATTCTAAAAATTCTATAGAATCCTAAATTGAAGGAAAAACAATACTACCTTTATATCAAAATTTTTTGAGTTAGGGCGTTTTCAAAATTTCAAAATTTATTTTGAAACCCTTAGAAGTAACCTACATCAACCAAAATCATCGGGGCACTACTAGACCCCAAATGGAGCCTACATACCAAATTTCAAAACCTCGATGCCCTCTCTCTATGGTGTGACCAAAATGGTCTGGCTCTTAACCCAGGGTTAAGAGCCAGACCATTTTGGTCACACCATAGAGAGAGGGCATCGAGGTTTTGCTGGAGGGGTCACCAATGGAAATAAAAATCTTTAGGTCATCTGCGTAAATCAGGAACTCAGTGCAATGAAGGGTCTACCTTCTGCCTTTATGGATTCACATAACAAACAACACCTTCTCCATAAATCACCCTCTACATCATAACTTCCTCACTACACGATCATAAAAAGTTACACAAAAATTACATGTGATTATTTCCATGTCTCAAGATAAACATGACTTCTGCCACATCTTTCCTTTTGTTCTTAAATCAAATTTAAACAACGCAAACACGACACATTACTAACTTCCATTTTTCACATCAGAATGTTACGGGAAGCGTTCAAAGTGGGGCGGCAACCTTTGCTCAACATAGTATTCCGAAGATATGCTTCGTCCGACGACATATACGTTGACAAGGTGGATGCTTGTAAGGCCAAGGAACCGCCGAAGAAGAAGATTGGTAATATGGTCATCGAGGATGAACGGTACGAATGCAAGGTTGATGCAAAAGAGGAGAAAGCGAGAGTTTCATCTTGCTGGGATGGAAAGAAAGCACTGACTGAGAAGAAGCATACGTCAGTGTCACACGTGATTTTCAATCTGGATGGGGTGGTTTTGGATTCGGAAAAGTTAATTCATGAGGCACATACATTGTATTTGGCCAAGTTCAAAAAGGGGTTTCCAAATAAATTGAAAATCCAGACGAGTGGCCTGAGTGAGTTGGATGCTGCAAAACTGCTCATTTATCAACTGAGCTTGGGTGAAGTCCTGCCTGGCATCACGGATGCAGTTTATGCTCAAGGCGTTCGGCAGTTTCTGAGAGGTATGTTCCCGAGGATAAGGTTGACACCCGGTGCCAACGACCTGATCTGCCATTTGTACACCAGCGGGGTACCTATAGCCTTGGCATCCAGCAACACAGACACCATGTTCAAGAATAAGACCCGTTGCTTCAAAAAGTTAATGGACAGGTTCTGCCATATTGTTCTGAGAACCGACCCATTAGTGAAGAGGGGTAAGCCGGATCCCAACATGTTCTACGTCACCATGCAAAAATTCTCGAAAGGGCCTGAAGACAGGTCCAAGTATTTGGCCATAGAAGATAGCATAGCCGGAGCCAGAGCGGCCAGGGCTGCAGGCATGCAAGTGGTGCTAATGCCCAGCAGACCCATTCCCAGAGATATGGCTGAGAATGAGGCAGACATGGTGATCGATAAACTCCAGGATCTCGACCTTCAGGAATTCAATCTTCCGCCACTCCCCCCAGGCGTGCATTTCACATGATCGAGTCCCATAAACACAAGTTTCTCAGTTCGTCCACAATAAAATTAATACAAGTTATTTATTTTTAACCTAAAAATGATCTATACCGAATATACCATAATTCATTTTCTTAAAATGGAAATTTCCATACAAAGAACAAAGAAAACTGATTGAACAAAGAAAAAGGTAATAAGGTGTTCAGATACATTCCAGATTTTGATATAAAATAAATTATTTCTGGGTATACGTAACATACCTGTAGGTATATACGATAGGTAGACCTATCTGATGGTAAGGTACCTATCGGGAAACAGTTCAACTAAAAATATGTTGTTTCTAAAGGAGCTCCTCCTACCCAGTGCCGTCCTTAGGGTGGAGCGAGTGGAGCGGCCGCTCCAGGCCTCGCGCTTCGTGGCCTTACTCTCGCTAAAACTCAATAAGTAAAAGTTTTGGTTGAATTGAAATAGTGCGCAGAGTGAAGATATACATGCTTAAAATATAAAGTCTGATTATACGCGCAATATTTTCAATAATTGGATAGATAAAACAAAAACGAACAAGATATTAGTGACTTAAAGAAAGCAATGCAAAACATCGTTTGATAGCGGCGCGCAAAAGCAAAAGCAAGAAAGAAGACATTTCGTTTTTTCTAATGAATTTATTGTTTATTAGACAAAAATTACTATGTTTAACATTAACAAGCACTGTTTAAGCATTACTTAAAGAATAAACTTTGTTTTGATTTTTCTAGCTTATTTTTCTGAGATTTCTATTGTTTTTTTTAACCTGAAACCTGAAACGAAATTACTCGAAACATACCAACCTGAAATGGGTGTTTTGCACCACCCCTCCCCCTTTTAGAGTTTAAGAGATAAACGTTTTGTTTATCAAAAAGCTTACAATTACGACTTTGCAAGTATAGCTTGACAAATATTTTCCGGACCCCCCCCCCCCCCCCCGGTATTCATAGTTAAAAAAGGCCTCGCAAAAATGTTTTGCTCCAGGCCTCGCATTTTCTAAGGACGGCACTGCTCCTACCTCTATAATCGTCAGTGACAATTCTAAAATTGATACTAGCATTAGGGTGAGTGACCAGGACGAAGTCTCACGGTCAACGCATTGGCGTTCTGTGGAAGGATTCGTGCCGTTAACGATGGTCCTGAAGATACTCCAACTACTTCGGAAATGGTTACTTGGCAACCCAACAGAAAAACCTCGACGAAGAAACGATGAGAGCGGCGAGAGCGATGCAGAGCGTTGCAGTGGAAGCTAAACAGAAGAAATAATGCACTTCCGTCAGAAAACTGTCGTGCAAGTGAAGAACACGTGGGGAACCTGGCAATACGAGTAGGTACTTCGTACTTACAGAAAAGTCCGATCACATGAAGCGCAGAGGTCATGGTAGCAGCTCTCCAGAAACAGAGGACCGGGGTACAGGGACCTAGAACTGACCTTCCAGTGAATTTGAGGAGATTTTGGAGGATTCAGGGACTTCCGAAGAAGATTGAGAAATTATTGGTGCTTGGCTGAGGAAGACGAGAAGAGACAAAGAGATGGACTGACGTTCTGGAGACTGGGGAATGAGAATGGCGAATTATGCAGGCGATTACATGAAGCGCAGCGGTCATGGTAGCAGCTCTCCAGGAACGGAGGACCGGGGTACAGGGACCCATAACTGACCTTCCAGTGAATTTGAGGAGATTTCGGGGGATTCAGGGACTTCCGAAAAAGATTGAGAAATTATTGGTGCTTGGCTGACGAAGACGAGAAGAGACAAAGAGACGGACTGACGTTCTGGAGACTGGGGAATGAGAATGGCAAATTGCGGAGGCGCGTATTCGACTGGGCGACTACTTCTGTCCCTCAAGGACCTCGACGATAAGGAAGGCAGAGTACAAGAAATAAAGGAGCAGTGGTTCTTCTTGATTTGCCCCAACATATTGTGAGGACGGAATTCGAAGAATCCGTCTCACTCTCTTACTTTTTCAACATTCCAATTGATATTTGCTAAAAACTGATATCATGACTCCTAGTAAGGCTGTAGGCGAAAAGTCGCTCTTTTTTTCGTCCTCATGAGTTATGAAGCGATTTTAATTATATCGGAAACTGTTATGATACAGAGTTCAGAAAAGGTTTGAAGAAAAAACAACCGAATTTTCGGCCGCCTTTCCACAAATTCCCATCAAATTCAAAAATGAACACCACCACGTGATTCAGCGTCAAAAAATAATGAAAAAACATGTGCCAGACTTGGGGTTTTCAAAAATCTGATTTTGGGCGCAATCGTTGGTTTGCGCAACTTTGAGCGCCCAGGGAAGCGGGTTGCGCGCACTAAACAAATCAAATGAGGACTCAAACATTTATGAAATTTTACTCAAAATCCGAATCTTTATTAAAAAATGGGGGTTCTCGTTTGAAATAAGAAAGTTGCATTGCGCATGTTTCGCGCATGCGCACGGGCACAAAAATACGATATTTGAGATCCTCACCAAAAAATACATAGATTCCAAAAAGAAAGATTTTTTTCCTTGTCACGTAACGATTTTAGCAGGGAGTTAACAACTTTTGAGACACCCTGTATATGTTCAACAGGTCGTTAATTTAATTACCTTTTTTAATCAATTTAAGATAGTGTTATATTTTAAGAAACGAATGATACAACCCAGAAGATCAACAATTTTTTAAGCTACAATACTTTTATCGTGAAATTTATCTGAACAAGAGTTCAATCAGATCAAAATTCTGCGACATTTGCTGTATGTGACCTAGAAGGGGCTTCACAACACGGGTGGTATTTGGAACAATAACAGAAACTGATGACGGGAGAAAGGTTCAATAAACTCACTCGATGAAAGGTTGATGTCCTGCCGTGTTTCATTGACCGACTACTTTTTTTATGGCCAGCGGAGGTAAGAGAACGTCGGACGAACCTGCCGTCGAAACTGCAGGAATCTTAGTTCAGCTTGAAGACCTTGGAGGCGATCAAGGCCTTCCTCCAAGGACTGGTTAGTCTCTGCCGACGTCACAGTTCGAATTTCTCAGGCTACCTTGTCAAAATGATCTTGAATAATTAACTGACTACATCCATGTAGGACCTTCCTACTACCCACCGACAGGTGGTGAAGTAGTAATATGAACGACCTGTATTCCGTGAGTAAGCGTTTCCATCTCCCAGATTTCAATCGAAATTTCCTAATGATTTCCAGGTGGTTACAGATGATGAGTCACCATAGAGGCCTTTGGAAGCAAACACTTTTTCATTTAATGAGCATAGAACATGATCAAACGATCTAAAAGACTCAATAAGCCAGACAATATACCTTTACCAAATTTTGTCTTGAAACAAATTAATGGCAGTGATTTTCATGAACAAACGAACCTACGTTACAGAAGGTTTTAGGTGAAACTTTCAATATGCATCCCGCTTAATGGACTGGCCATAAAAAAAAACTTGAAAACCACACATAAAACTTTATTATTCAAAGGAAGGTTTTGTTGACAATAGTATGAAGTTATTAGGTGTTGAACGTATAAAATAGCCCTTCTCCGTCGGGTCTTTAGTATCAGATACTAAAACTAAAACTAAGAGATTCTCTTCTGTGTGTACAGGGTGTCTACAAAGCAGCTGTAAGGAATTCAAGGGGTCGATTCTACAACTAATTTACAACATAAAGTGTCTCGTAGAATTTTTTTTTTTAAACGCCTCTTTAACCGAATTTTTTCACTTTTAAGTTTTTTTTCGTGTTTTCGACCTTACACCATTAAAACGGCCATAATTCTCTTAAACTACACTCAAAAATTAAAATAAGGATACCATTGGAAAGAGCGTCAAATTTCCTATCTCCCTGATACCAAATAACAAATTTTCAGTTGAATTACACAAGGAATAAAGCAACCTAAAAAGTGAACTTAGTAAATTTTCGAAAAATTCCCATTTTTTAACGCCTATAAATCTCCAAATATTACCAGGTAAAGTTCTGTTGCCGGAAAGCCTAAAAACTGCGCCAGAATCTCAGCTTTCCAATGGTATAATCAAAATATATTCTACAACCGTATTTAGGGGAGAAATTCGGGTTTGAACGCGGAAAAACGTGCATCTTTTCAACGAAATCGGCGCTCTGGCCTCCTGTTTCCGCAGGCCTCGCGGTCTACTGCACGTTTTTCCGCGTTCAAACACAAATTTCTCCCCTAAATACGGTTGTAGAATATGTTTTGATTATACCATTGGAAAGCTGAGATTCTGGCGCAGTTTTTAGGCTTCCCGGCAACAGAACTTTACCTGGTAATATTTGGAGATTTATAGGCGTTGAAAAACGGGAATTTTTCGAAAATTTACTAAGTTCACTTTTTAGGTTGCTTTATTCCTCGTGTAATTCAACTGAAAATTTGTTATTTGGTATTAATTTGACGCTCTTTCCAACGGTTTCCTTATTTTTAGTTTTTGAGTGTAATTTAAGAGAGTTATGACCGTTTTAATGGTGTAAGATCGAAAACTCGGTAAGTCAGCAGGTGAGGATGGTATCACTCCCGAAATGATTAGGTATATGGGAAAGGAAGGCCAACAGTTGCTCCTCCGAGTTATCAAGTTGGCATGGAGGACTAAGAGCATACCATCGGATTGGGAGGTTTCCATCATCATCCCAATATACAAAAAAGGCGATAATAGAGAATGCGGGAATCACAGGGGAATCTCTTTGCTCAGCTTGCCGGGAAAGATCTATTCCAGGATTCTGGAGACGAGGCTCAGGGAAGAGGTGGAGGACAAACTGGAGGAGAGCCAATGTGGTTTTCGGCGTGGCCGAGGAACACAAGATCTCATATTCACGCTAAGGCAAATCAGCGAGAAGGTCATTGAGTACAACGGCTCTGCACATATATGCTTCCTGGACCTCGAAAAAGCCTTTGACCGGGTTCCCTGGGATGAGCTGTGGCGGGTTCTGGAGAAGAGGGAAGTGGCAGGCTGCCTGATAAAGGCTATTCGAAGCTTCTACAGGAGATGCCGGAACAAGGTCAGAACTTCCGGGACCACGTCGGATGAGTTCATGACCACTGCGGGGGTGAGGCAGGGAGATGTCCTTTCGCCGTATCTTTTCATATTGCTGATGGACGACATAATGAAGGAGTGTAAACCCTACACCAAAAAGTATGTCATCGGAAATTGGAAGATGAGGCAGGTGTGCATTTCGGAGCTTGCCTTTGCCGATGATGTGGCTCTCATAGCAAGTAGAGCAGACTATCTACAGCATAACCTCAATCAATGGGAAGAAGAAATGAAGAAGCGAAACATGATCATCAGTACGACCAAAACGAAGTCCATGATCATTTCCCGTTCTCCAGCCCAACATATGATCCAACTTTCAGGTCAGCGGTTAGAGCAGGTTGACAGCTTTAAGTATCTGGGGGCAACGATAAGGCAGGACGGATCCATTGATCAAGAAATAGGAGACCGTATCGCCGCAACTGGACGTCTGTATCATGGGATCAATCGGGGCTTCATTGGAAAAAGGGAAGTTAGCAAGCCCACGAAAATGGTTGTTTTTAAAACAATCTACACCCCCACCCTGACGCATAGCTCTGAATCCTGGGCCCTGTCCTCAAAGCACAGAAGTCGCCTGCAAGCAGTTGAGATGCGCTATCTGAGGAGGGTCGAAGGGAAAACGAGAAGGGATCGAGTGCGCAACCAAACTATTAGAAGTTCCTTGGACGTGCAGCCTCTCCAAACCAAGATTGAGGAGGCTCAGCTCAGGTGGTTTGGCCACGTTGTACGGATGCCCGATTCGAGATATCCCCGCAGGGCTTGGGAGGCTAGGTACTCGGGGAGGAGATCACGAGGGAGGCCTAGGATCAAGTGGGAGGACAATGTCCAGCGGGCTTTAGGGGAACGAGGAGTGTCTTGGAGACATGCTCGTTCCAAAGCCAACAATAAGAAGGAATGGAGGGCTCTCTGCAAAACCTCGACACCACAAGGTACAAGAGGACCGACAAAGTAAGTAAGTAAGTAAGTTTGAGTGTAATTTAAGAGAGTTATGACCGTTTTAATGGTGTAAGATCGAAAACACGAAAAAAACTTAAAAGTGAAAAAAGTCGGTTAAAGAGGCGTTTAAAAAAAAATCTAAGAGACACTTTTTGTTGGAAATTAGTTGTAGAATCGACCCCTTGAATTCCTTACAGCTGTTTTGTAGACACCCTGTATATCTCCCGAATGACGGTGTAGAGTTTGATAACGGACGGATATTGACTGTGATTTTGCTTCCGAGTCTACCAAGGTAGCGGAAGCTTTGTTTTCACTTTTCAAGGACGAAAAAAAAAAAGTTCTCCAAAATCAAAATTTCCACTCGCGTTTTGCGTCCTGAACAAAAGACCTTCCTGAACAATTTTGGTTCCGTGTCTGTCTGTCTGTCTGTCTGTCATGAATTCCTTGTAACGCGCATAACTATACGAAGTTATTGTCCGATTTCTATGAAATTTTCAGGGATTGTGCGGGTTGGTGTGTAGACGGTCCCCTATGAAAATCATCATCCCCGGACTGATAGAAGCGACTGCGCATGCGCAAACGTGAATTCCTTGTAACGGCCATAACTTCTACATTTTCCATCCGATTTCAATGAAATTTTCAGGGATGTTACAGATTGGTATTTAGATGGTCCCCTATGAAAATCATCACCTTCGGACTGATAGAAGCGACTGCGCATGCGCAAACGTGAATTTCCTCGTAACGGCCATAACTTTCACATTTTTCACCCGATTTCGATGAAATTTTCAGGGATTATGTGGATTAGGTTGTAGATGGTCCCCTATGAAAATCATCATCCCCGGACTGATAGAAGCGACTGCGCATGCGCAAACGTGAATTTCCTCGTAACGGCCATAACTTTCACATTTTTCACCCGATTTCGATGAAATTTTCAGGGATTATGTGGATTAGGTTGAAGATGGTCCCCTATGAAAATCATCATCCCCGGACTGATAGAAGCGACTGCGCATGCGCAAACGTGAATTCCTTGTAACAGTCATGACTTCAACTGTCCCCCAGGGGTCGCGGGTTCGAATCCCAGCCGAGGCTAAGTATTTTTTTGATCCAATCACATACATCTACTCACTTAATTTTCATCCGAATTCGATGAAATTTTCTAGGATTGTCCAGATTAGCGCGTAGATGGTCCCCTATGAGGGTAGTGAAAGGTACTTAGAGATTGGTGTTTTGAGACTAACTACTATGCATCGGATCATCTGTATAATCGGGTCATGGATACGAGGAAGCTATGTGCCACACCCACTTGGCAGACGTTTTTTCTACTCTTCGAATCTTACCAAAGAATATTGTATAGACTCGTGTAGATGAAAAAAATATTACCTACGTACATACTGGATGAAGGAGAATGGAAGAATTCATTTATTACGTTAGCGTTCATGACAGTACCGAAACTGAACGGAATCAGGTAGGTAGCTAAACTTGTAAACAACTTGTAATGACGGTCTGAAAAGGATTTGTACTCGGTTAGGTAGGTTTTACTTATCTTTGGTCTTGTTTTGATCTACATCAATAACCTTCTTAATGACTCTTCGCACTATTGAGGATCGACGTAAAATGGAACTAGAGAACACTAAGTCGGGTACTGGTACGTAAAATCGACTTTATTTTCGAATCTCAAGGCGTGCGCATCCCTCAGGTTCGTAGAAACCAGTTGGGCCGTTATTCAACCATAATCATTTGCCGAGCTGGAGATAATGGAGCGGTAATTTCACGCGGTAAATATGTATCGGACCAGGATAAGCTCATCTACTTCGGAAATCCCCGAATATTATTTCCGACGTTATTAAGAAAGTTCCGAAGTATTAACTGACAGGTGCCATTCAGATACGGAATTCATCTCGGAGACCACTGCTTTTAAAGTAATTAGGTGTTCGAGGGGGTCGTAGAAACCAACCTCTCCAAGAGTAGAGTTTACCTTTTCATGATTTTCTTGAAGTGGCTTCCTTCTTCTTCGATTCTACTTTTGTAGAAGACACAAACTAGTACCTATCTTCTTATACAACATCTTGTTTTCGTGATTTTTTGCCTCTTTCAAGATTTTTGCTTCCGAGTCTACCAAGGTAGCGGAAGCTTTGTTTTAACTTTTCAAGGTTGAAAAAAAAAAGTTCTCCAAAATCAAAATTTCCACTCCCGTTTTATGTTTAAGACCTTCCTGAACAATTTTGGTTCCGTGTCTGTGTGTCTGTCTGCCATGAAATCCTTGCCACAGCCATCCGAATCCTTGCTCATCCGATTTTGATGAAATTTTCAGGGATTACGTGGATTAGATTGTAGACAGTCCCCTATGAAAATCAAGGCCTTAAAATTGACAGTAGCCTCTGCGCGTAAAATCAATGTAAACGTGAATTCCTTATAACAGCCATAACTTCTACATGTTCTATCTGATTTCGACGAAATTTCTCAGGATTGTTCAGATTAGCGTGTAGATGGTCCCCTATGAGGGTAGTAGAAGGTACTTAGAAATTGATGTTTTGAGATTAACTACTAGGTATGCATTGGATCTTCTAAACAATCGGGTTATGGATAAGAGGAAGCTATGTGCCACACCCACTTGGCAGACGTTTTTTCGTGTTTTGTTCTACCAACATGACCATAACCCTGCGCCTTATTTTACGAGGTAAATCGTTTAATACTACTTACTCGTATAGTATAACAATAGTTTAAAAAACACAAAATGAGGGTTTAAAATGTTTAAAAAAGAGTACCTACCAATTCATTCAATGGACAAAATGGGGGGGGGGGGTTATGGGTTTTGGTTTTTTTGGTTGGCTTAGAGCCATCACTGTATTAAGATTTTATGTTATTTTTTTTTTCTTTTTTTTTTCATCAGAGTTCAGTGAATAAATCTTTTTATATCTATCCATCTATCTACCAATTCATTCACTATTTAGAGTGCTAATATTAGGTATAGTTTAATCGAATAACCCTTTCATTATATCATAATTTCGTCATGTTTTGCTCATGACTGATCGATAATCACGGAATCAGGATTGTTCAAAAAGCTTTCGACAAAATAGACTGCAGACAGAATTTGTCCGATTTTCTGTACATATAGAAGGATTGTTGCAAGTCAGTCGCGAAGAACCTTCTATTTTATACGAAGTAATAAGATAATAGAAGGTAGGCATCAAGGTAAGCTATATAACCTGGCTAGCAACTTCGCCATTGTTTTGCCCATCAAAATCAACGTGGCTCCTCATATTGGCTATAAGGAACCCATCCACTTAATAATACACAATACACAAAGGGAGTAGAGTTTAACGTAAACTCTAGAAACTTAGTTTTTTCCTCATCGTCGGAGATGAAAAAAAAGTCTACCAAGTAGGTGTGGCACATTGCATTATAGTATCCATAACCAGTATTTTACAGATGATCCAAAACGTACTAGATATTCTCAAAACTGCAATCTCTAAATGCCTTACACTACCCTCTTGACTTAAACAACTCCACCTACAGTCAAACCCACTCAACTCCTGAATATTTCATCGAATTCGGACGAAAAATTTGAAGTTTGGCTGTTACTTTGCGTATGCGCAAAGGCTACTATTGTTCCGGGGGCAATGATTTTCACAGGGAACCATCTACCCGCAAAATCCCTGAAAATTTCATCGAAATCGGACGATACGTTACATCGAATAACTTCGAATACGTTACAAGGATTTCCGGACTCGCAAACCTGTGTGATAGACAGCAGTCTGAATAACAGAGATTGTCATTATTCAAAACAATAAACCAAAACAAAATACCTCTTCGCGACTGATTTTGTTTAAAAAAGATTACTAAGGCAGGAAGTTGATATTTTCCTGAAAGAATGATATTTCGGAGTCCGTCCTTTGACACTACTGAACTATAAGATTTTAGTGGCGTTGGTCTCCACTAAGATCGGTAATTTATTCTTCTTGAACCTGCGTAGGAGGTCCCGTTGAATGGCCAGACTGGTGGGTACCTCCGATTAATGAAGTTCTCTGTAATGAGAAAAAAAACGGCCGAGCGGATACGCTTTCTTAACACTTCTAATGGTTTTCGTGTCTTTAGAGGAACGAATCGCAAGATGATAATTACATATGATTTGAAACGACGTATTTACGTAATTTAGCGACAATTCTTTACTTTTATCCATAGGGCAACCAAAAAAGTCTAACAAGTTAGTGGGCAGTATGAATACACGTCACATAGAACTAGAATGAACGTACAGAATTAGTCAATCAATCAGTGAAAGTAATATAATAAAAGGTGTACCTGATAATATCGATACCTTAAAGCACAAAGGGTCTATGTCCAAAAACGGAGTTTTGAGAAAAACGCAAAAGAAGTTATCACCAGTGCACAATTCCTAAAATAAGGGCTTATTACACCAAACTCTTAAATTTCTCCAAGAAATTTTCGAGCTATAACCGTCAATAAGGTCAATAATAGTTTTGTTAAATTTGAGTTTTTCTGAAGTTGAAAAAAATTTGAAAAGTGGAAGATGGATGGACATAGCACCTTTGTGCTTTAAGGTATCGATACGTTCCTGTTATGAATCGAGATTTTACTATCATGTTGACGGTTTCCTGAGTTGTCAAACGTCAAACCAATCGAGAATTTGTTCCCAATTATGTTGACGATGTTTTGCTTTACATATCTTGGGGAATAATACTCCCCAATATAATAATAAATAAAGCATAATAATAAAGCATATTATGCTTTATATCCTCATTGAATCATAGATCTGAGCCAAAATATTTCCTAGAATTGATAACAATGGGAAAAGTGGGACAAAGCTAATTCATTTTAACCCTAATTGGGCCAAACAAATTTGTCATCGATTTTAAACTTCCAATAGCTCACAAAAAAAGTGTCAAAAAATTCAGCTCTGTCCATTAAATTTAAAATTATAGTTTAAATTTAGATACTCTGGTGACACCTTGGAACAACTGCGGACTTCCTAAGATTTTATAGTTGCACTAGAGACATTATGGGACTGGCGCGCCATTTGCCGTATTGATTTGGTGTCACCGATGGTACCATGAAATTGATATTGATATTTTATTTTTCATGCTATGGGTACATATATGTACATAGTATAAGTCGAACAAACTTTTTTGATTCTTAACTACCTATCTAATACTAACATGTAGGGCAAGGTACACTAAAAAGCTCGAACTTTGAAAAACAATGAGGAACAGGAACTAAGTGAATTAGGAACTCGTGTGATTGGTACTCCCAGGAACAAGGTGTGTGTGGAGCGCTACCGCACCGGCCGGCCCGGACCCACCCACCATGGCGGCTCCCGGGGCCACCAATCCATTACTGGAGAGGTACCCCTACGAACTGCCTAGAACCCCGGTCCAACGCTCGAAAAACGTAACTCAATAATCACACACAAACACTTAAATACAATTAAACACAATCACAATTAGAACAGTACTATCCAATGTTTTTGTGGATTAATTATGTTGAGTTATCAAGATATCTAGAGGACAAAAATGCGCCTTTCAATCACAGAAAAATATACAGATGTTTTCACAGAAATGTTTTCCAACTTTCTAAAAACGCTGCAAATTATTACACAATTTGTTTATTATTTTTCTATATAGACCACTCGTCTGCAAAGAACACGGCTTTGTCATTATTACCACCTACCAACATGAACAAAAACATCGATCACGTTTCGGTCTCCTAAAATTTGTACGGAGATTAAGCCTCTTTTGCGATTCATACTCGTGTTTCTATTTCATCGTAAGTCCAACCCTTAAATTCTCGTAGGGAGCGAACGGTTTGTCCTACAGGGCTCCGCGTGATCTCTCAAAATTCTAAAAATTCAATACTATCTTAAATTGATGAAAAAACAATACCTTTATACTGCCGTCCAAAGGAAGAACGTCCTAAGTCCATTTTTTCACTTTTTGAGATAGGGACATGATCTTGTAGAGCTCGATCAGACACATCTTTTGAGCTAGGTTAGAACGTCGTAAGTCGATGGGAAAGTAGAGAAAAATCACTTTGTCCTAAGTCCATTTCCCGAGTTTTGCTAGTCATCCCAGGCTAAAATGTCCTAAGTAAGGCGTACTAGGCTAAAATGTCCTTAGAGGAAAAAAATTCATGGACATAGGACAGTCTAGTTTAGTAGAAGTGGACCATAGGACGCTAAAGCTTTGTACGAATCATTTAGTTCTGTGACCTGGACTTGCTTAAACAGTCCTAGTTTTGAAGAAAAACAGTACCTACGTACGTTGTTCACTCGATGATGTCAGTTTAGCGACAGTTAGTAGCACTGCTTCAGTCACTCTCAGCGGTAACAACACAGCAACGTTTTCTGATCTCTGTGTAGCATTCGATTGAGACTGAACAGATGGACTTTAAATAAAACGAAGAACTGTGATTTTCTAGTTGTCTACAGTCAAAACAAGAGTTTATTCCTAATATCCAATGAATATATTATACTGCATTTCAATTGTGTAATTAATGAAACTTTTTGAAAATAAAAATTTGGTTTTGGAGCTAATACTGATTTTGCTTCCGAGTCTACCAAGGTAGCGGAAGCTTTGTTTTCACTTTTCAAGGATGAAAAAAAAAGTTCTCCAAAATCAAAATTTTCACTGGCGTTTTGCGTTTTAGAACTTTCTGAACAATTTTGGTTCCGTGTCTGTGTGTCTGTCTGTCTGTCATGAATTCCTTGTAACGCGCTTAACTATACGAAGTTATTGTCCGATTTCTATGAAATTTTCAGGGATTGTGCGGGTTGGTGTGTAGACGGTCCCCTATGAAAATCATCATCCCCGGACTGATAGAAGCGACTGCGCATGCGCAAACGTGAATTCCTTGTAGCGGCCACAACTTCTACATTTTTCATCCGATTTCAATGAAATTTTCAGGGATGTTACAGATTAGTATTTAAATGGTCCCCTATGAAAATCACCACCTCCGGACTGATAGTAGCCATTGCGCATGCGCAAACGTGAATTCCTTGTAGCGGCCATAACGTCCACATTTTCAATCCGATTTCAATGAAATTTTCAGGGATGTTACAGATTAGTATTTAGATGGTCCCCTATGAAAATCACCACCTCCGGACGGATAGTAGCCATTGCGCATGCGCAAACGTGAATTCCTTGTAGCGGTCATAACTTCTACATTTTCCATCCGATTTCAATGAAATTTTCAGTGATGTTATAGATTAGTATTTAGATGGTCCCCTATGAAAATCATCATCCCCGGACTGATAAAAGCGACTGCGCATTTTTTTGATCTAATCACATACACCTACTCACTTAATTTTTCATCCGAAGTTGATGAAATTCTCTAGGATTGTCCAGATTAGCGTGTAGATGGTCCCCTATGAGGGTAGTGGAAGGTACTTAGAGATTGGTGTTTTGAGATTAACTACTATGCATCAGATCATCTATATAATCGGGTTATGGATACGAGGAAGCTATGTGCCACACCCACTTGTTTTATGTTTATTTCAATAACCCATTATCATTATATTAAAAATTATCACTCAAAATGTTTATCTCAGAAACCCAAAACTCAAAAATGTTTATTTCAGAAACCCATTATCATTATAAAAAAATTATCACTCAAAATACCACGGACTTAGGACATTTTAGCCTTGCATCAAGCAGAGTCAAGCTGTCCTAAGTCCTAGGTTGCTAGGCTAAAGAGTCCTATGTACTTCCATTGGGCATAAATGACCCAATAATTACCCTAATCATATTATTTCTGTGCTTGTCAATGGAGTACAAAATAAAGGAACAAATTTGTGAGTGCTTCGTGAAAAAAATTTTTTTTTATCTGCAACGAGAACTTCACAAAACCTCGTTTTTCTCGAAATGCAAAAAATGGACTTAGGACGTTCTTCCTTTGGACGGCAGTATACCTACATTTTTTGAGTTGGGACATTTTAAAAATTTCAAACTTTATTTTTCAACCCTTAGAAGTAACCTACAACAACCAAAATCTTCGGGGCACAACTAGACCCCAAATGGAGCCAACATACCAAATTTCATCAAAATCGGTAAATGCTAACTGGGGAAAGTGCCGCTTACGGCGGACGGACGGCCAAATTTTTATTCGATTCTTGGATTCTACGTACCTTGAAACGTAAACCAACAAATTTTGATGGGAGGTTAAACATTTTGTTTCTTGGTCGTTTCCAAAGGTTCATTATTGAAAATAATAAACCAAAATGAAACTATAACAGTGTTTTATTCAGAGAACAATCAATTAAAGGAATAAGAAATTTAAACTTTACTGTTTGCTGGAAGTTATATTAATTAATAGTCCATATTCTTACTCAGACGTCATGAAAAATCGTCGAAATTTGTCACTAGTGATACCTTGTCCAATTAGGGTTAAGGCACTTACCGTTAATAGGTATCCATTCCCAAGCTGTGGTAATAAAAAGTTCCCAAACAATATCGTGGCTGGATGTGATTAGCTTCAAGGGCTGTTCAGTTGTTTTACTAACTATTGCAATTGCTAGACAACCTCGAGCTACTCTCATCCTGATGGGGGTCATCGAGCTTTCAAGCTAATAGCATTTTTGCGCAACTTCCCAGGCAACGTCGTAAAATGGAAGGTAAACTCGGCTATTGTGAGTTGTCTTGAACGGAACATCATAAAGCCCTTATTCTTACATTGTAGACATTCATAATGACGCAAGTACCAACTCTGCACAAGAATTTCCATCATTGACTTAATTAGAAAATTTTCTTAAAACCAAGTTGTTTTGGAGAAATTTTAAAGTTGCCTGATAATTTTCTATCATCATTAATTTGCTTTGGTAACTAATTTACCTACCGTTAAAATCAAGTTTGCTAACTATGCTATCAAGACAATATTGGGAAATGGTAAATTTGTATACTATCATGATGTCAGTCAACTTGACATTGAAGATTGGAGTATTGCATTTCCGGCCATTGATACATTTTTGCATCGTAATAATAATGATTTTGTTTAATATTGAAATAGTGGAAAATCTTTGTAGAAGAATTTTTTCTCGTTCTTGCTGTTCCTAAACTTTTCAAAGAAAAATGCCTTCGACATTCTGGAGCTCAATGCGATTTGGGAAATTTTTTTTTGAAAAGGAGGTCTTTTGACCGAAAGCATGATTATGTTTGCTCAAATTTGGTCCTGGGAGAGTGAGCGTTTTGGGCCATGAGTCAAAACAGATTACGGTTCATAAAAATAAATTTTTAGATTTTTTTTTAAATTTTTGACAATGAATCTTTGACAATGAATTTTTGACATATGAATAATTCATATCGATTTGGTAAACGGAAACCTCTGAAATCCTATTAAAATTCATAAAATTTGGAGCATTTTTGCTCTCGATTGGTGAGCAAATGATTCCTTATTTCGGCCGGCATTCTGTAAAATAGTTCATCCTTCTCCCCCCATTACTCTATCATTTCTACACTCGGATTATCGTTTTAACGAGGTATGGAGTTAGCAAGATTTTTTGACAAGAGTGCTTGATAGTGGTACCTCGAGAGGGCCTTCTGTACTCAAGTGAGTCCAGGCTGGGCAAAAGAGAGATGGGAGAGAGAAGCTGGCGCCCAAAGAGCCTGTAAGAGTTGGACACCTGGCTCTAGAATAAAACGCTCACCTATAAAGTCACGTAGTACTATGTGCGTGCCTTAAAAAAAACTCTCTTCAAAGACGGAGGGGGCACGCTATAAATAAAATAAAATTTTAGAAACAAATTTTAAATGAGGAGGACGTCCAGGACTCACCCGACGCCAGCAATAGGGATGAGGGATGATGAAGGAGGTTGGGGTGGGGGAGAGGGATGAAGGGAAGCGCCTCTATAAAAAGATCACCTGTTCAAATATGAGCCGAGCAGGACACGGGTGGTGATACCACGGAGTACACCTACTGAGATGCCCAACTCACGCAACTCCGTGGCACTTTTCCCACACGGAGTTGAGTAAAAGGTTGAATAAAATCTGTAAATGCTATATTCTACTACTTGGATGAAGTAGTGAAACATTCAAATTGATCAGGAGGCGTGAAAATTAATTTTATTCCACAAAGGTAATTTTTAAGGGCTCAATGCAATTGTGGGTGGTGTTTTGGTTTATTATTTTCAATAATGAACCTTTGGAATCGACCATAACAAAAAAAATTAACACCCCCTCAAAATTTGATGGTTTACGTTTCAAGGTACGTAGAATCCAAAAATCGAATAAAAATTTGGCCGTCCGTCCGCCGTACGCGGCACTTTTGCCACTTAGCATTGACCGATTTTGATAAAATTTGGTATGTAGGCTCCATTTGGGGTCTAGTTGTGCCCCGAAGATTTTGGTTGATGAAGAGCACTTCTAAGGGTTCAAAAATTAATTTTGAAATTTTGAAAACGCCCTAACTCGAAAAATTTCGATATAAAGGTCTTGTTTTTCCTTCAATTTAAGATTCTATCGAATTTTTTGAGACCACGCGGAGCTCTGTAGGACAAACCGTTTGCTCCCTACGAGAATTTAAGGGTTGGACGTACGATAAATCAGAAACACGAGTGTGAATCGCAAAAGAGGCCTAATCTCCGTTCAAATTTCAGCTGACCGAAATGCGATCGATGTTTTTCTTCATGTTGGATGGTTGGTGGCTTTGCAGACGAGTGATAAATATAGAAAATCAATAAACCATTGTGTAATAATTTGCAGCGTTTTTCTTGTTAGTTGTTCCAGGTAAATATCTAGAATAGATACATAGCAACTCTGCAGTATGTGCAATAACACCACCCTGAAATGTAGTCATTCTCTCCGTGTTTCAGGTATTGGATATGAAACTGCTTTGGACATCGCGCGGAGAGGAGCGCGTGTCGTTATGGCTTGCAGAAACACGGAAACTGCAGCCAAAGCCAGAGGTCAGTCATTATGAATTTTTGAAGTGAAGTTTTTCAAAGAATACATTTTTATTTTTATTTTTATTTTTTTTAACGTGATTTATTATTGCAACTGAATATTAAATACAATCCATCTAGCAATATTACATATCATTTTTACACTCCTTGAGAGCCCGTTTACAGTAAAACGCAGTCCCTTCTCATAACAGTATCTTCAACACTGAGCTATAACTGCACTTTAACCGCACTAAGTCCAGTGGTTTTTTTCGCTTGAGTCGCCGGAGTTCATCTTCGTTGTCCAAAACGTAGAGCATTTCCAGGTTCTCATGATTGTGGAGTCGTTGTTCGTGCCTCCTTGAGTACCTTGCAATAATTTCGTGGACTGTTTCCATCTTCAAGTCTCGATGAATATCATCGTTCCTCATGTACCAAGGTCTCTATACTTCTCAGTATTTTATTTTGGGAGGTTTGGATTTTGTTAATGTTTGATTTTTTGGCACAGCCCCATAACTGGATTCCATAGGTCTAGATAGGGCGAAGGATCTGTTTATAAATAAGCAGTTATTGTGGAGAGAGAGACGAGAATTCCTTCCCATCTTCCAATCAATACATCTTTCTGAATTTGATTTTAATTTCCTCTTTTTTCTTTTCTATATGTTTTTTCCAGTTTAATTTGGAGTCGAGGGTCATACCCAAATATTTAACTGCATCGGTATGGGGGATTTTATTTGAATTGATCTCAACATCCATGACTGGAATTTTTCGGTTAGTAAAGTTGATGTGAACTGATTTTGATTCGCTCAACTTTATTCTCCACATGTTGGTCCACTTAGAGACCTCAGTGATTGACTTCTGTAGATTACTAGTTGCAGCTTCGATATGAAAGAATACATAAGAATTTGGAGGATGGAAGGGGTTTGAACACCGATGGGAGAAAACTGCATGATATTGATCAATCGGCAGAGATTATGCCCACATAATTCTGTGTATTCTTGTTCATAATGTCCTCTCTTCTGTTCACAGAGGAAATTGCTGAGAAAACGAAGAATAGCAACGTTGTGGTAAAGAAGTTAGATTTGTCATCTTTGAAGAGCGTGCGCGAATTCGCCGCTGACATCAACAAGAATGAATCAAGGCTGGATGTCCTCGTGCACAACGCAGGTATGTAGCAACTTCACAGTGATGAGCACCTTCTCTTCACCTTCTATTTTGGTTCTAAACTAACTAACTAATTGGCGCTACAGCCCAGGGTGAGCCTTGGCCTCCACTAAGACACCTCTCCAGCTTGTCCGATCCTGTGCCGTTGTCATCCATTCATAGCACCCAAGTCGTGCTGTGTCCTCCTCTAAGTTGTCACTCCATCTCTGCCTCGGTCTTCCTCTCCTTCTTGCACCATTTGGTCTGGAGAGCAGCAGCTGTTTGGATGGCTCGACGTCATCCATTCGGAGAACATGTCCAGCCCATCTCAACCGTCCCAGCTTCACGAACTTTACTACATCGTAATCTTCGTACAGCTGGTACAGTTCTTCATTTTTTCGGCGTTTCCATTGTCCATGGTCAAACAGTGGACCCAGGATTCTCCGAAGGATCTTCCTTTCAAAAACCCTGTGCACACTCTCAGACTGCTTTGTCATCACCCATGTTTCTGACCCATAGGTTAGTACAGGGCGAAGCAGTACTTTTTGCAGCGTTATTTTAGTTTTTCTGGAGAGGGCTCGAGACTTGAGGAGTGGAAACAGTCCAAAGTAGCACCGGTTGGCAGAAAGAATTCTAGCATTGATTTCGGTTGGGCAATCATTGCATCCATGTACAGTGGAGCCAAGGTAAGTGAAAGTGTCCACCCTTTCAAATTGGTACGGTCCAATGAGAATGTTTGGTGTCCGAAATTCATTCAAGTTTCTATTGGAAACCATATACTTTGTTTTTCCTTGGTTGACGGTGAGCCCCATATTTGCTGCTGCCAACATAATGGAAAGCACTTTCCAAATCCCTAACAGTTCTGGTCATTAAATTTATATCATCTGCATATGCCAAAAGCTGTACGGGTCTATGGAAAATGGTCCCACTGGTATCTATCTAACAGCAAGCAAGCTAGAGCATCACCTTGCCTTAATCCAACTTTAGTTTCAAACTTTTCAGACAAACTCCCTTGGATCCATACCTGACAGACTGTGTGACTCATTGTCAGCTTTACCATCTTGCATAGTTGTTCAGGTATCCCGAACTCTCTCATGGCAGCATACAGTCGTTCTCTGATGATGGTGACTTGAAGTCAATGAATAGGTGGTGGATAGTAATTTGAAATTCGATACTCTTTTCAAGCCCCTGTCGTAAGGAGAAAATCTGATCTACAGTGGATTTTCCCTGCATAACACCTCTCTGGTAACTCCCAACTATACGCTGGGCGTGGGGTAGGAGTCGTTCAAACAGGACATGTTGGTTCTAATTAAGGCTTAATAATGGTATCCAAGCTTTGAAATTCAGGAAACATAATCCTCTAGAAAAACCAACCTCTGGATTCTCATGAACTATTCTAAGGGCCGTGGATCAAATCAGTGGCATCACCACGGCGCCAGGACACAACAAACTGGGTATAGCATGGTTTTATGGGTGTTTCATCTTGAATACAGACGTGCTCTTCTACGGACTACCTACCAAAACCAACAGAATTAAAGTACAAAGTTACGACGTTTTACCGGTGTGGTGCCAAAGTAGCGCCGATGGTTGGTGGGTGAGTGGTGGGGGCAACTTGTCTCCATTACTCTGTGGGTGGGGGGGACTCGAATTTCATGTTGGGTGTCGTAGATCGTGGATTTTACATTGCTGTTCAAATCCGAGGTTCGCATGTTATGTTGGCTAAGAGTGAGAGGAGGGGGTTCCATTATTCCCGATTTCGAAATATCATGTTTTGAGATCTCACATTCTTAAATTCATATGGTTCTTCTCTGGAATTCTAACTAAATTACATTGGATGAAACAGTATTCAGTAGGAGAAAAGTACCTACAAATGTAGGTACGTTTTATCGTTTACTGGTTAAAATTGAACGATTTACTCCTTATCCAACGGGAAGTCTCCTGAAATGCATGCATTATTGAACAATATGTTTGTTTCATGATTTCATTAATAAATCATCGAGTTCTCTCGGAAAAAAACACTCCAAAGTTAGTCTGACATTAAAAGATTCTGTTTCCTTAACAAACAATTAAATTACAATTCTCGATCATGTTTGTATTTACCCAAACTAGTAGGTACGAACATAATGTAGGTACCAACCTAAAGAACCTTCTGAAAGTCAAATTTCTCAGAGCGAATTGGTTATTCAGATGAGAATTGACTCACAAGTAGGTACTATTTTGTGGAAGGTATCGGGGAAGATTCAAACTGGAACTTTGAGGTTCTTCTACCAAGCTTTCGGCTGATTTCTGCCTACATCAAAGCCTATTTTACATACTCCTAATTAACATTAATATTTCATAATCAATAAATTAATTTAAAATACTACGACGTTACTGTTGTACTGAAATCTACCTATTTACTCAGAAGCAGATTAACCCCTACACAAGTAAAGCCTCTTGTCAACCCAGTCAAAACTAAGCATGCTAATTTTGTTCAAAATGCTTTATAAATAGGTCCTTAACATCATAGTGTAATATTAAAATGTTTATAATTTTGAGTTATTGTGTTCAATTAGGAACTGATGAAGGCAAAATCACCGAAAGCTCGATTAAAGACTTCGAAGTCTGTATTGGAGCCCATTTCCTATCTTCGAAATACACTAGAATTATACCTACTACGCTAAATTCTAAATTTGCCATAATATAACTGGCATTATTAGGTGATCTATTACAGGTATTACTCACAAAATTGCCCTTATTCACCGACATATCATAATGTACGCCGTGTCATTATGAAACTAGGTGGGTTCTACTGTTAAGTACTTACGTCAAACAATTATCTCTAATTATTCATTCCAGGAATGGCGAACACGTTCGAGAAAAAAGTTACGGAAGACGGACTGGAGATCACAATGGCGACGAATATGTACGGCCCGTTCCTCCTCACACACCTTCTTATTGGTAATAATAATCTGGATTCAGTATTCCATGTTTTTAGATGGGTAGGTATCTCAATCTGAGTGAGATCTCCAACTAGTGGGGATAACGTTTTATGCATCTAGTTGAGTCCAACGTATCTGAATATCTACCATATCCTAATTTCCAATGAATAAAAATGTCCAAAGAATTAAACTATCCAACGTATCAAAATGTCCAATGCATCAGACGATCCAATGTATCAAAATGTCCAACTTATACTTATTTTCAATTGGGATCCGGTGTGACCACGGTCGCTGGTGCGAGCGTTGTTTGGAACGATTTCTGCGGGGGTCGTGGGTTCAAACCTCAACGCCGGCAGCGTGTATTTTTATGCGTCCGGGGCTCTCATTGCTCCACTCGCCCCATCCCAAGGCGGTGAGGCAATGGGAAGCCATGAGCGAAATCATCAGAACAAATTTTGATCTTCCCGTTGGAAGACAGCTGGTGACGTCCGCGACGCACAGTAGGTACTGTGAGTTTATAGATCAAGTGATCAAAAATTAATTTGTGGAGAGTTCTGTTAGGGAAAGTTGCTCTGATCATGGATTTCATATTACTTTATATTTCAAGGAAAGAAAATTGCAAAATAAATAATATTAGAAGAAGTTTATGAAAAGTACTGAAATTTTAAATTCAAAACAAAAGTAACATTTCACCAATTTTACAAAAGTTTAGGTACCGAAACATAGGTGATAATTAGATGTCTTTAGAAGTGCATTACACTGATTGATGTATCTAAATCGTCACTGTCATTAGCGCTGCTGATGCTGTAGAGAGAGCTTCCACAACTCAGTTCCATAGCGTTAGATGTGCTTGGTACAGCATTAGGTATCAGTTTTGTGGATGGTGGTCGTGTCAATGAAGTTATCCCTAATCAGATATTGATTGATGACTTCAAAATCGTTTCTGTTGTATTCTGTTGATATGAAAAATGCGAGGATGTGGTTCTTTTCCTCTCCACACTTTCCTGCGACTTTAATTTTTCAAAAAGCTTTCTATTAGGATTGAAAATTTCATAGAAAAAAAAGTCGCGGCTAGTCGCGGCAAATTCCAAAGGGATTGAGTCAAGGGATAGTGCCAGAAAACATTCATGAAATGCTCTAATTCCTCATTTCTCCTCTTTTTGAGAAATTCACTATTTAATGTTAAGGTTTATGAAGAAAAATTGGGAATTATTATTGTGACGATTTTACCGAGTGCTTAGGGGAAATTCATACTTCAAAAATTATTAAAAAACGTGTATAAAGCAGATACTTTTGCCGTGACTCGTCATGAAGAGCAATAAGACCCAACTTGTTGATATGACGGTATCCGCACTCATAATGAGCTGGTAGTTCATCGTTAGCGTTTTGGGTGAAATGAGTTATTAACATAAATGATCGCGGAACTTGCCCTCTGGTGATCCGTGAGGCTCGTGAGGTCAGGAAACCTATCTGGGAATAGGTTCTTGCACTCCTTTCCAATACTAATAGACGTTCGTTTTTTTCGATTTTTTACACATTCTCACAGTACTGTTCGACGCCAGGAATGGCAGTCGGATGAAAATCCAACGTGAAATGGTTGTACTAGGTATACTTTACTTCCCTCACGAATTTTCAATATATCAAAATGCCCAACGTATCCTAACTTTCAATGTGTCAAAATGTCCATCGTATCCTAATTTCCAATATGCTGGGTGAAGCACGAGTTGTCCCCCCTCCTTCCCTGCTAAAATCATCCTGATAGTGTTTAAAAATATTTTTTTAAATCTTCATGATTTTTCCCAAGGATCTCAATCATCTCATTTTTTTAAAAACTTGTTTTTACCACTATCTGGAGGATTTTGGCAGGGGGGACAACTCGTGCGACACCCTATATAGATAGGTAAAATAATTGTCCAAAAAATTAAACTGTCCGATGTATAAAAATGTCCAACGTATTCTAATTTCCTCACATATCCTCACATTGTAGCTGCCTGCCTTCGTCCAGAATGCTGGAAACAAGAAGTTAGCTGCTGGATACCCACTTCACTAACAATACCTACCGTTCTTTAATTTCATTCTCTTTTTTTTAAACATGGGACATGTTATTGCCCTGGGTAACTATCCGAAAAACGTTACGCGAAAGGGGGACGCGAAAGCGTCACGCGCGTTTTAAACACTCTGATCCTTCCGCCTTTTCCAACACTCTGATCCTTCCGCCTTTTCCAACACTCCGATCCTACGCCTTTTCCAACACTCTGATCCTACGCCTTTTCCAACACTCCGATCCTACGCCTTTTCCAACACTCCGATCCTACGCCTTTTCCAACACTCCGATCCTACGCCTTTTCCAACACTCCGATCCTACGCCTTTTCCAACACTCCGATCATACGCCATTTCCAACACTCCGGTTTTCGAACCACCACGGTCCTCAATAATAGTGCAAACACTGCCGATCCAGAGCCTGATACCTTCCTGTTGCTTGGTCCACAATCCTTCTCGTTGCATGGTTCAGTATTCCTTCTCTGTGTTGTTGTAAACATATACCTTCTCTGTTACCAAGTTCATTTTTCTGTCGAAGGTAGGTCACCTACACGTTTATGCATAGTAAGAACCAACTGAGGCCCTGCCGAGTTTTTTTAGAAGATATGAATTTTAATTTTTGTATTTCAATTTCCTTACTTATTTTAATTATTATTTTAATATGAATTTGTAAAAATTAATGGATCCTTTTCCGTTTTGCATTACTCCATTATTTGTCTCTTCAACAAAATACACCTGCTTCAAAAAAAATTTCTGAGTTCTCAATTTGATTTGAAAAATGCTCAAATTGATTTGGGAAGTTCTCATTTGATTTTGAAATTTCTCAATTTGATTTGGAAAATTCTCAATCTGACTTGGACACCCTGTATGCAAAGGATGGTGGTTTCATTGTTATCGTGTCTTGCTCCAGATCTGCTGAAAAAATCGAAGCCCAGTCGAATCGTGATCGTGGCATCGGATCTGTATAAGCTGGCCAACTTGGACCTGGAGAACCCTAATCCAATCAACTCACTGCCCGCGTACCTCTACTACGTCTCGAAGAGAGGGAACATCCTGTGGGCGAGAGAGCTGTCCAGGAGGCTGGAGGGTTCAGGTCAGTGAGAGCCAGCTGTGGACCCTTCGAGTTCAGTAAAACCTGACATTGCTACCGAACTTAAACCTGAAATGTACATTTAAAGTCCTCACACCTTCAACTTTGCTTTTAGGTGTCACAGCTAATTTCCTGCACCCTGGGATGATCGATTCAGGAATATGGAGGAATGTCCCGTTTCCTCTCAACTTGCCGCTGAAAGTTATCGTCAAAGTTTTCTTCAAGGTATGAAACGTTTATCATTCTAGTTATGAAGTCACTTTTAAATATTGTTATATTTATTAATGTCTTCAGATGGCTCTAAATTTAAATTTTAATCAAATAATTTTTTGTTCAAATTCATTGTGTCTCAATCAAACATCTGAACTGGACAAATTTTATATAATTCATGTATTTTAGCATTGTTCTTTATAAAACAATTACACTATTTCCAAAAGTTTTTAGGGTTAGATTACATGTAAGAAGAGCTCTTTGAAGGGCTCTTACGAGTACTTAGAAGAAGAAGAAGAAGTTATATTATGGAATTAGAGCTTTGAACAGTAATGATTTTCAAAGTCAAATAGAAGTCCCAAACTCCCATTTTTGGCCGATTTTTTTTTTTTTTTTTTTAATTATTATTTATTTATACGGCGCTACGGTCCTTGTAGAACCAGGGCCCTCTCAACAACAGGTTTCCTGCTCCAGTCTGTCTCGAGCCAAGTTCCTCCATTGTGGAACACCAAGCCGAGACAGGTCTTCCCCAACATCGTCCAGTCTTTCGGGGTCTTCCTCTCAGCCTTCTTCCACCAGGCGCTCATGAGCTTATGAGGGTATCTTTTTGGGGGCATCTTCTCCACATGTCCCAACCATCTAAGCCTACCTCGCCTGATGAACGCCACTATATCTGGCTCCCCATACATGTTTCTAAGTTCCAAATTTCTCCACCTACCATTTTCGCATACAGGGCCAAAAATTTTGAGGAGAATCTTCCTTCGAAACTGTAAGTTTTGATCTGCGAGATAGGCCCCGGAACTTGAATGCTTTTTGTGCAGCCCAGAAACATCTGCTTCCTGCTGCTATACGGGCTTTAATCTCTGCCGTTACATCATTATAGCACCTAAGTATTTGAATTTTATTTCATTTTTTACGCCGATTTTTTTTACTGAAATATCTACTCTCTTCTTATATTTCGTCTAATATGAATATGAATATGATTTTGTCTAATATGAATATAAGTATTCCATCCAACCTACGTTGTTCAGCTGAGATCTACCCCTCGGGCCAATTTTCACCACCTTATTATTGATCTTGACTGATTTTTGGGTACCTAGACTAGAATGTACTGTAAAGGTACCTACTCTCTACCTGCGGTTCGCTGAAAGACTTAACTCTCCTCAGTACTACTTAAAATCGAAGATGTATTAACTTCCTTGATTGTCTCACTCATTACCTACTTTTCCTGTAGTCAATATAGCACAGAGCTAGGTAATACAAGTTATAAAACAATGAACACGGGAAGTTTAATCTAGGATTAATTTATAATGAAACACGTCATTAAAATATATATCGTACATACTTCAACAGAGCAATGGGAAGGTTATACAAGGGGTTAACATAGTCTACCAGACGATACCGCAGTAAGTACCTAAGTACTCTTATAATAGTCCAGTAAAACCTCTCTCAAGTGGAATTAAAAAACGAGTCCTTATAAAATATGGGGCTCAGATCCATTGAATAGGTAACCTACCTATGTAATGCATCTCTACGGCCGAACCGTCCACCATAGAGCGGTTTAGTTACCTATACGATGGGTTCACTCTAATTACAGGAATGAGCCATTTTGATATGTTACCTTCATAGTAGTTGATAACTATAAAATTGAAACGATCGTTTTAATTGTGCAGACGCCTGAGAAAGGAGCTCAAACGACAGTCCATCTTGCCGTTTCGGATGAACTTGACGATGTCAACGGGAAATACTTCATGGATTGCAGGGTATGTTAATTTATACGGCGTATGTTGATATTATACTCATTAAGTATGTACCTTTACCTCACATAAACTAGTTTCTAAATTATCGATTATTTATTCAGGGTGTAACACCTATGTTCCTGCCATAGCCTAGGGATTGATTCGACAAGTAATTTGTGACTTTCTTGTGTGTTGACTTTTTTTAACCCCCTTAAAATCCGACTTTTTTCATTTTTAGGATTTATTTCATGTTTTCGACCTTGATCATTAAAATGTAAGTAACTCCTTCAATTTACTAGATAAACTCAAATTTTACGATACCACTGGAAAGAGCCCAAAAAAAAAAAAAAAAAAAAACCCTAAAAATCCTTAAAAAAATCCCTAAAATCTTAAATTTCCTATCTTCCTGATGGAGAACCAAAGTTTTTTATATTGTTTATATTTATTAGTTTTTGCATCATCCACTACCCTCATAGGGGACCATCTACACGCTAATCTGAACAATCCTGAGAATTTTCGTCGAAATCGGATGAGAAATGTAGAAGTTATGGCTGTTGCAAGGAATTCACGATTGCGCATGCGCAGCAACTACTATTAGTCTAGGGGAAATGATTTTCATAGGGGACCATCTACACATCAATCTGAACAATTCTACAAAATTTCATCAAATTCGGAAGAAAAATGTATGTGTTATGGCTGTTACAAGGATTTTACGTTTGCATATGCGCAGAGGCTACTGTCGATTTTAAGATCTTGATTTTCATTGGGGACCATCTACAACCTAATTCGCATAGTCCTGAAAATTTCATTGAAGTCCTATAAAAAAATGTGGAATTATGGCTGTTACAAGGAATTCACGTTCGCGCTTGCGCAGTGGCTACTATCAGTCCGGGGGTGATGATTTTCATAGGGGACCGTCTACACGCCAACCCGTACAATCCATGAAAATTTAATCGAAATCAGACAATAACTTCGTATAGTTAAGCCGGTTACAAGGATTTCATGACAGACACACAGACAGACAGACACGGAACCAAAATCAGAAAGGTCTGAAACGTAAAACGCGAGTGGAAATTTCGATTTTGGAGAAATTTTTTTTTATCAACCTTGAAAAGTGAAAACAAAGCTTCCGTTACCTTGGTAGACTCGGAAGCAAAACGCCAGCAGCTTCGCATGCTGAGGCACAGATGCATTTGCGACTATCTTCCCCAAACGTAGTTCAAATGTTCAAAGTAAACTTCGCCACCTTTGCTTTCCACAGCAGGTGTGCTAAATGATAGTCGTGGCGAGAGGGCAACTCTCAGATTAAGTGTACCTACTATGCCGACAACTTCGTGGTTGAATTATACAACTCTCTGTTGCCCTTCGTCGCCCGCCATTTTGAAACACCAGTAATTATCTTCATAGAACAAATGGTACGATAAAGTGCCCCTCATTGCTCTAAAGGATCTACTTCCATGTTCCACGCGAAGCTGCCCGCTCATCTCCTCTCTTCCAAGTGCCGTTTCCCCCCTACAATTATCAGCGAAATCGACCCCTCTACCGTCTTCCACGCAGTGCCAAACTATTTCTGTCCCTTCACCCAAATTTTGACTTTTTTAACTCCTCCCTCGCAGTCCTTAAGTCATTAGTTGCCTCCTCTCATGTGTGTTTTAATTAGTATTTAATTCCTTCCTTGCTTACTTCCAATATTTTTAATTAATTTTGTAGTTTTGGTTAATTTTGTAGTCTTCAATTATTTGTTTTTTCTTGTAGGCTTGAGAAAGGGGCCATAGTTTGCCCCGAAAGCGCTAGCCAAATAAATGTTGAAATGAGTATATTGACGTCCTCTGCTTCCTCTCCACAATAACCAAGAATATTTTTAACTACCTGCAGATAGTTCAACATCTTGAATTGTACAATTGTATTGAATTGGGCTTGCCCGTACTTAATTAAATAAATAAATAAATAAATAGAAAGCAAACGGTTGATCCTTCCTTGCTCTGGGTGGTCTAATTGAATTCCTAAAAATCGACACCATTTTTAATTATTAAAATACGATGCGTTTATATTAAACGTTTTCGAGCTAGGGCGTTTTGAAAATTCAACCCCCTCTCTTCACCTCAGGAGTGTCTTGACAGTAACCAAAAGCTTCGCGGCACAACTAAACCCCAAACGGAGCCGATATATCAAATTTCATCAAAATCTCTCTGTAGGAGGAATCTTTCAAGTTTTGCATGTTTGTTTTCAGGAACACTCTCTGACCAGCTCCGTGCAGGACGTCGGAAGAGAGAAGAGGTTTTGGGAGATCTGCGAGACGATGGTCAAGTTGACGCCCTCCGACCCGAGGATTTGAAAAACAACAGGAAGAAGCATTTGGGTCACGCATGCGCAAACCAGTGCTGCCTCGTGGGCATCTTGATGATTTGAGATGTAAGTGACCTACCGTAAAACGAGGTAACTTAGCTTCAATTTTTCGGCTTTTATGTTAAATTGAAATTTAACTACTTTTTGAAAATGTAAACCTTCTGATGGAACATAATGAAGTTTCCAAAACCTAACGAATCGATCTATTGCTCGCTCAATTTTTTATTTATTCTTCAACTATTTTATATATTTTTTTGTTAAACTTTGGAGCTATCTTCCAGGGGGGTATACTCGTACTTTACGCCAGTTCGGAAATGTCCTAATTTTTCATTCAGAAAAGCTTTGGTGTCGCATTTAGAGCAAAGATTCGTGTTCAACCACCCAAATATGCACCATTATCGAGAACCTGCATGAAAAAAAATCCCAAAAATCAAAGAAAAATCGTATTTTTATCAAACAGTTGGTACATTTCTCGATATATACATATTTCATAGTTGCAAAAACCAAATAAAATGGAAGGAAGTATCAAATAACATACGAAACACGTAAAAATTGTCTCTCATCAGTTGGTAGGATATCAACCTCAATGTTATTTCATCCAACCTCATGAAGCAATGTTTCATCTATGTTTCTATTTGTCTTACTTCAACCAATAAGATGGAAAATGAAGCTAATTTTATTCATGATATGAAGGAATAAGCTCCTTACCTTGCCAAAATCATCCCGTAGCTGGATGACCAAAAGTAGTGATGGGGGAAGCAGAGAAAATAGCAAGTTTCATTCGGGCGAAGCAAACTGCAATATAACCTTCACTTGGCCCATTGGGAAGGTATGCAAAACTTCGCACGGGTGTCAGGAACATGGAATTTTTGCCGATTGTATCTATATTACCAATTTTAGGGTGTCACATCACAACACATTATTTTTTTGGACCAAAGTTACCTCGTTTTACGGTACCTTGTGTGTGACAATTGCAGTCACCTGCCTATACGTGTAAACAAAAAATTTGTTTTCGTACCTGGAAGAGAAATTTCGAACCTGCGTTTGATCTTTCTCAGGCTGTTGAATATTAGATATCAATTTCATCTCATTAAGATGTAGGTATGACAAAATTTTTCCATTGGAAATGATTGTGGTAATCACTTCGACTCAGCCTCTGAAAAGACACTTTACGTTAGCTGAAATATTCCACAAGGAAGGTTTCAGGTACCACGCAACTAAGAAGAGAACTTTTCGTTGCATTTTATTTCACTTTAGTATTTAAAATTTTGGATTACGATCCTAATGAAAGCGTGATGGGTACAATAATACAATTTTATGAATTCTACTGCCATCAAAGTTCAACTCTGACTACATTAAATAGCACTTCATTACATAACTTTGATAGCTTCAAGCCACTCTGTGATATGTAGATAGGTTCTACCAACGTTTTTGAAGTATCCATATTTGGATTACGAGAAGATTTACTGGTAACTTTGAGTTTCGAACGTAACATTCCATGACTCGGGTCGCAATATTAACGTAACCCAAGGGTTACGCTCAATTTTTTGCTATATTTTTGCTTGGTTTATTTGTTTGAAACATTATCATGTAATTATTTAGGTAGTAGTACGTAGGCGTTTACATTAAGGAGTGATTCATTCAAACTAAAACTTCTCGAGCCTTTATCATAATTATGAAAAATAATTTATATTGGCTTAATTTGGGATATTGCACTATTATGAGTTTTATGAATAAAAATGTGTTCGATCATATAATTATTGAAAGTAAATAAATAGATGACTAGGTAGAAGAAAGACATTTGGATGCAATCGTTGATTCCATTACTTACCTTCCTATCAAGACAATTTATGCACCTAAGTACTGTTTTATGTGTTTTTAGTTTAAGTACCTTAAAGAGCTTCATACTGTGCGTATTAAGTGCAAATAATTGTGAGAATATTTCAGCGTAAAATCAAACAATAAATGAGCATTTATCAATACCTACGAGTATTTATAGTGTTCGCAAAGTGGTATGTAATGTTGATGATGTTGAATAAAGTTTTTATTACGTAACGTTTTACTTTCACACACATCTCAATCTAGAATGTCTACAGAAGTACGAGACGTCCTTGAGTTTCAGATTAGATTGATCAGCTCATTTCTTCATAATTGTTCAAAATATAATTTCAGGATATTAATTAACTAAAATACTGGGTGTCTCAGACTCGACTCGACAAACTTCATCGATTTTACAAGGTATTTCCAACAAAAAATGTCTCTTAGCAATTTAGTTTCAACCCCTTGTTTTCCCTAGTTTTTCGATTTATTATTTTCAATAATGAACCTTTGGAATCAACCAAGAAATTTTTATTTTTAGGTCGGACTTATGATAAATCAGAAACACGAGTGTGATTAGCAAAAGAGGCCGATAAAATTTTATCTACGAAAATGCGATCGCTGTAGGTACGTGGTAGGTAGGGAGTACCTATCTATTATAGATACTACCAATTATAATAGTTGGCAGGTGGTGATGAATGGCAAAGCAGAGTTCTTTGCAGGTGAGCTTTTGGAATAACTTTTAGGACCACTGCAGGAAAAAAAGTCTGCCAAGTGGGTGTGGCACATAGCTTCCTCGTATCCATAACCCGATTATATAGATGATCCGATGCATAGCAGTTGATCTCAAAACACCAATCTCTAACTACCTGTCACTACCCTCATAGGGGACCATCTACACGCTCATCTGGACGATCCTAGAAAATTTCGTCAAATTCCGAAGAAAAATGTAAGTGTTATCGCTGTTGCAAGGATTTTATGTTTGCGCATGCGCAGAGACTTCTGTAAATTTTAAGGCCTTGATTTTCATTGGGGACCATCTACAACCCAATCGGCGTAACCCCTGAAAATGTCATCGAAATCGGGTAGAAAATGCGGAAGTTATGGCCGTTACAAGGAAATTCACGTTTGCACATGCGCAGTCGCTTCTATCAGTCCGGGGATGATGATTTTCATAGGGGACCGTCTACACACCAACCCGCACAATCCCTGAAAATTTCATAGAAATCGGACAATAACTTGGTATAGTTATGCCGGTTACAAGGGTTTCATGACATACACACAGACAGACAGAAACGGAACCAAAATTGTTCAGAAAGGTCAAAAACACAAAACGCGAGTGAAAATTTTGATTTTGGAGAACTTTTTTTCTCATCCTTGAAAAGTGAAAACAAAGCTTCCGCTACCTTGGTAGACTCGGAAGCAAAATCTTAAAAGCGAAATAACTCGAAAACGAAGCCTCTAACAAAAACGTTGCAAATTATTACACAATGGTTTATTTTTTTCTGTATAGATCACTCGTCTGCAAAGCCACCAACCATCCAACATGAAGAAAAACATCGATCGCATTTCGGTCAGCTTTAATTTGAACGGAGATTGAACTCTTTCGCGATTCACACTCGTGTTTCTGATTTATCGTACGTCCAACCCTTAAATTCTCGTAGGGAACGAAAGGTTTGTCCTACAGGGCTCCGTGTGGTCTCAGAAAATTCTAACAATTCTATGCTATCTTGAATTGATGGGAAAAAAATACCTTTATATCAAAATTTTTTGAGTTAGGGCGTTTTCATAATTTCAAAATTCATTTTTCAACCCTTAGAAGTGACCTACATCAACCAAAATCTTCGGGGCACAACTAGACCCCAAATGGAGCCTACATACCAAATTTCATCAAAATCGGTCAATGCTAAGTGGGGAAAGTGCCGCGTACGGCGTCCAAATTTTTATTCGATTTTTGGATTCTACGTACCTTGAAACGTAAACCATCAAAGTTTGAGGGGGTGTTAAAAATTTTTTTTTTTTTTGTCGATTCCAAAGGTTCATTATTGAAAATAATAAACCAAAATTTGGTCGTCCGTCCGCCGTCCGCAATACGCGGCACTTTCCCCACTTAGCATTGACCGATTTTGATGAAATTTGGTATGTAGGATCCATTTGGGGTCTAGTTGCACCCCGAAGATTTTGGTTGATGTAGGTCACTTCTAGGGGTTCAAAAATGAATTTTGAAATTTTGAAAACGCTCTAACTCCAAAAATTTTTCCATCAATTTAAGATAGTATAGAATTTTTAGAATTTTTTGAGACCACGTGGAGCTCTTTAGGACAAACTGTTTGCTCCTTACGAGAACTTAAGGGTTGAACGTACGATAAATCAGCAACACTAATGTGAATCGCGGAACAGGCCTAATCTCCGTTCAAATTAAAGCTGACCGAAATACGATCGATGTTTTTCTTCATGTTGGATGGTTGGTGGCTTTGCAGACGAGTGATCTATAGAGAAAAATAATAAACCATTGTGTAATAATTTGCAGCGTTTTTCTGATGTCTGACTACTACTCGTAGGTACTCCCTCGTAAGAAGGAGGCAGGCAGGTACTTGTTAAGAGAGGTGATACGTGGGAGGGGTGTCTACTAGTAAGGTGGTAACTACGTGTTATTTAGTTCAACGCAGATTACTCGTCGGAGGTTATTCCAATAGAACATTAGTGACAACCTGGTTGACAAGTAGCGAGTGCGCCGCCGAGGATCTGATAGGACAGGTGAGTCAGATTTTCATCTTCAGGGATCACAGGAGGTGCTCTCAAGATGTCCTCGAAATGGCAGTAGGAGAACGACGACGGTTCAGAACACACGAGAAGATGTTTCTTTAAGTTCAACATAAAAAAGGTAATGTTTTTCAACTTAACTCCTTCCTGCACCCAATCATTGTTTGCTTCCACACCACTATAATTTTCAGAATTACTGATGGAACTTTTGAGGGACTTTCGTCACCTATGAATAATAACCAATTTCATGTCACGAGCATAACAGTATGCACGTTTATGACATTTTCATTATATTTCAATGAAAATTGGAGGAATTATTCGGGAGACGCTTATGATGGTCCGTCCTACTAACCGGAAGAGACCTCGGCCCCATGTATTCACTAATACATGGAGGCGACAATATATCCTATATTATAGGATATATTATCGTAAAACTTGAATAGATTTACAAACTATCATCAGGTTCCTAAGCACTTTTCCGGTTTATCGAAACTCAATAATGCATACCCGTCGTTACATTATGTTTTCCGTTTACCCAAACCTTTCCTAAAACAACTCATCCTCATTGATTTGCCCTCAGTTCGGAGATTAGTGTTCAAATATTGGATACAGTCTGATTGTTTGATTTTGGTTTATTATTTTCAATAATGAACCTTTGGAATCGACCAAGAAAAAAAAATGTTTAACGCCCCATCAAAATTTGTTGGTTTACGTTTCAAGGTACGTAGAATCCAAAAATCGAATAAAAATTTGGCCGTCCGTCCGCCGTACGCGGCACTTTCCCCACTTAGCATTGACCGATTTTGATGAAATTTGGTATGTAGGCTCCATTTGGGGTCTAGTCGTGCCCCAAAAATGTTGGTTGATGTAGGTCACTTCTAATGTTCAAAAATGAATTTTGAAATTTTGAAAACGCCCTAACTCAAAAAATTTTGATATAAAGGTATTGTTTTTCAATCAATTTAAGATAGTATAGAATTTTTTGAGACCACGCGGAGCCCTGTAGGACAAGCCGTTCGCTCCCTACGAGAATTTAAGTGTTGGACGTACGATAAATCAGAAACACGAGTGAATCGCAAAAGAGGCCTAATCTCCGTTCAAATAAAAGCTGACCGAAATGCGATCGACGTTTTTCTTCATGTTGGATGGTTGGGCTTTGCAGACGAGTGATCTATACAGGGTGTCCCATATGTTATCCACCAAACTTCGGGAGTAGTTTCCACAACTAATTTGCAACAAAAAGTGTCTTTTAGCAATTTTCTTTTAAACCCCTTAAAATCCGACTTTTTTGACTTTTAAGATTTTTTTCGTGTTTTCGACCTTACACCATTCAAACGGTCGTAACTCCCTTAAATTAGACTCGAAAATTAAAAATTAGGATATCGTTGGAAAGAGCGTAAAATTTCTCAATACATGAGCCGTTGAACAGTCGAGAAAACCAAAACGGTAGAGTAGTATTCTCACCTCAAACTTGAAAAATAGTCAATTTTGTTTTTGGTGAAAATATTGATGATTTTTCCTCATTGAAACAAGGTACTTGCCAGAGGGGCTCAAACGCTTAAAAACTGCTCCATTTCATCAGCTTTCCAACGGTCAACCAATTTTTAGTTTTACTGTGGAAGTTGAGGGAGAAAATGGTGTTTCAATGCGAAAAAACGTGTATTTTTTTTCAACGAAATCGATGGTTTGACGTGGGGACGTGGTGCTTGGGAGGAGCGGCGGCGGAGCCGACCCCGGAGTCCTCCATCCCGTCAATTTCGTTGAAAAAAATGCACGTTTTTTCGCATTGAAACACCATTTTCTCCCTCTAATTCCACAGTGAAACTAAAAATTGGGTGACCAATGGAAAGCTGATGAAATGGAGAAATTTATAAGCCTCTCTGGCAAATACCTTGTTTCCATGGGGAAAAATCATCAGAATTTTTGGAAAAAAACAGAAATTGACAAATTTTCAAGTTTGAGGTAAAAAAAAATACTCTAGCGTTCAGTTTTTCTCAATTTGTCAACGGCTCATCTATTGAGAAATTTCACGCTCTTTCCAACGGTATCTTTAATTTTAATTTTTCAGTGCAATTTAAGGGAGTTATGACCGTTTTAAAGGTGTAAGGTCGAAAACACGAAAAAAATCTTAAAAGTAAAAAAAGTCGGATTTCAAGGGGGTTAAAAAAATTGCTGAGACAATTTTTGTTGCAAATTAGTTGTAGAATCGACTCCCAAAGTATGGTGGATAACATAATATGTTCCCATATTATGGGACACCCTGTATGGAAAACTAATAAACCATTGTGTAATAATTTGCAGCGTTTTTATCTACAGTTGGATTGTAATTCGGAGCTTGACCCGCGATGATTGTGCGCCTCACGAACAAATATTTTCCGCATATCTAATCACGTCACGTCCCTTAGTGAACTCCATCATGGTACCCAAGAGCAAATTAGTGCGTATAAGCGCGCTCCAAGTAACTAATTTCAAGCAACCGATCAATTTAGTCCAAGTAGTTGAAATTAGCTACAATCAAAATCTGCAGTAGAGTAATGAGGCTGCTATAATTTCAAACTAACATCCAGAACTTTGACCAAATTCTGATCTTCTCTTTGAAAAAAGATTTCACTTGACCTACTTTCATGTATAGAAATTTTCATTTAGGACTATGAATCTACAAACTCACTTACGTGCGCGAACGTGTTTATCCTTGTAACAGCCATGACTTCTATATTTTCCATCCGATTTCGATGAAATTTTCAGGGATTATGCGGATTGGGTTGTAGATGGTCCCCTATGAAAATCATTGCCCCAAACTGATAGTAGCCACTGCTCATGCGCAAACGTGTATTTCCTTGTAACAGCCACAACTTTCACATTTCTCATCTGATATCGATGACATTTTCAGGGATTATGCGGGTTGAGGTGGTGATGGTTCCCTATGAAAATCATGGCCAACAAATTGAAAGTATTTTGTGCGCATGTAGTCGAATGCCGTGAAAAAAAAGTGCACAGAACCCGTATCCAGTGGTGTGTCTGAGGTCAACTTGTTGAAAAGGTACCGCCGAAAGTTCCCTGATTATGTACCAATAGTTTTTACTATAATTACTTTTTACCAATAACCCGTGGATAAGTAAACCCCTTGAATAATTTGTTACTGCTTCAGTCCGGGAATGCCGAGTTAAAACATAATTTTCTGTTTCTTTTCACTAAAAAGGGGTATTCAGAAGTGTAGTATTGTATTCAGATAGGTAGTGTTTCTGCAGTGGTTCTGACAAGTTGAAAAAACTTCTGGTTCCCCATTGATAGGTATATAATAAAACGTATGAAATTAAACGGGTAAATTTGGAGAAAATTATGATATAAATAGTTATCAAAATTAAAATTATGATTTGAACAAGTTTGTAATAAATTATGTTGTTACATACCGACTGCTATATGACTAGGTAATGGCCTGATTTTACCTAAATTTCCAAGCAGTTAACACTCTTCTGCGATTCACACGCAAAATTGAAAACAAATTTTTATTGTAACCATTATTGTTTATGTAACCATCTATGTAACCAAACTCGAGTTTTTTATTAAAATTGTAATTAATTTGATTTAATTTGTAATTAAGACCTCATAAGGAGCGAACGGTTTGTCCTAATGAGTTACTAAAGAGAGTAAAAAAGGGTGGTCTCATTCGATTCTAAAAACGCTGCATATTATTATACAATGGTTTATTATTTTTATATAGATCACTCGTCTGCAAAGCCATCAATCATCCAACGTGAAGAAAAACATCGATCGTATTTCGGTCAGCTAAAATTTGAACGAAGATTAGGCCTCTTTTGCGATTCACACTCGTGTTTCTGATTAACGTACGTAAAACCCTTGAAATCTCGTAGGGAGCGAAAGGTTTGTCCTACAGAGCTCCGCGTGGTCTCAAAAAATTCTAAAAATTATATAGAATCTTAAATTGAAGGAAAAACAATACCTTTATATCAAAATTTTTTGAGTTGGGGCGTTTTCAAAATTTCAAAATTCATTTTTGAACCCTTAGAAGTGACTTACATCAACCAAAATCTTCGGGGCACAACTAGACCCCAAATGGAGCCTACATATCAAATTTCATCAAAATCGGTCAACGCTAAGATGGGAAAGTGCCGCTTACGGCGGACGGGCGGCCAAATTTTTATTCGATTTTTGGATTCTACGTACCTTGAAATATAAACCATCAAATTTTGAGGGGGTGTTAAAAAAAAAATTTCTTGGTCGATTCCAAAGGTTCATTATTGAAAATAATAAACTAAAATCAAGTCAATTTAAGTTGATGAAAAATCAATAACTTATACACCTATAAATACTAAACCAAAATTGGAATAGAGAGGTTTTGAGGATTCTGAACCCAATTTCGAGTATCTGAAATTAGGTAGTACCAATCATCTCTGTACCTATTTATTATTTTGAAATGATTGTCCGTCAGATGGAGAGGGTCGAACCCTTGGCACCCGTGACACTCCTTACAGGCGTCGCTCTTATGACGTCTTTCGCGACCTGTCAGGAGCTCGGAGACTTCGATGAAGTGGAGACCTACACGAGGATCCTGCTGAGAACTAAGAACGGGAGCTCCCTATCCCGACCACGAGCTGACCCAGGGAGGCCTCTGATCATCGACTACCCCTTCCCCATCCACCACCTCCCACAACCGCAGAGTGAGTAGCAGAGTTGGACAGAGAATCAAATTACATAATATACCTAGTTAAATTAATGGGATTGTTACCAATAGTAGGTAGTGTTTTCAATAAAACGATTACTCAACTTTGGCAAATTGCGTACATTTTCGCAAACTCTAAAATAGGCACGAGTGACAGCTTTATTTCTATGACAATTCACATTGAATTTAAATCTGCAATATCAAACAAGGAACATCAATTGAACGCTGACTTCGAAATTAAGTCAAACTTGTTCTGTCATCTTGATTACTCGATGCGGTAGCAGAAAAACTTCACTCTTGTTCACTTGGTTAGCGTTTTGAAGACGTAAGTGACCCTTTCTAAAGCCTGTCTATCTTCCTTTCATTCCTGTCATCACCTCCATTATTAACTGATGCATCAAAGCCAGTTCTGGCTCAACTCATCCTCACTTATACTGAAGTCATCCATATCAACAAACTGTAAGATCTTTATATTTGACTATTAATACGAAGTTTTTTCTGCTCCTTCCTCCTCCACAACACCTCATCAAGTCTAATATTGGGAAAAGATATAAACTAATCATGGGAACGAAATCATGTATTGAGTTTTAAGTCGTTGGTCGTGACGAGGAAATTTTACCCCCTAAATGGAAAGTGGAACATAACGTGTGGCAAAATATTCAATGAAAGAATAGAAGTAGAAGTGGACCTAGGGCAGGTGCCCCCCGTGGCGACTGCCCTCCCGGCAAACTGCCCTCCTGCGGGAGGGTAGTTTCAACCCGAAACACAAATGTGCGCCCCGTGAAACTGCCCTCCCGGTAAACTGCCCTCCTCGGAGGGCAGTTTTTACTGTGCGTCAGGAGAAACTGCCCTCCTGCTCACACCACGTATTAGAAGGGCCCTCTCATCGAATCGGTCCTTACAAATGGACCTCCGTGGCAAGTGCCCTCCTTGGCAGCTGCCCTCCCGGTAAACTGGCCTCCTAGCCCTTACAAGCCCGACTAGATATTTTACCTGCAGAACACGAAACATAATGTTGACATTACAACAAGCTAATGTAGATTACACGGACATTGCTTGTCTACATTTACGATACAATTACTTAAGGAATTAAATAACCTATGTGGGTTTTAAATATTTTTAATTAGCGCAACGTAATAAAGGATCCGGGTTTGGGATCATTTTTTAAAAATATTTTATTCTACTTTTTGTATATTACAAAATACTTTTATGTTGTGGTAATTTTAAGATGTAATTTTTTGCACTTAGTACAGTGGAACGTGAAAGAGGGTATCTGTCCAGTGACAGTCCCTCGTAACTTTTAGTGGAGCTCGTTAACATATATTATGAGAACGTAAAGTTGGTAAATTAATTTTAAGTAATAACATTAACAAAATCGAACAATGACACGAATTGATGAATGACTATAAAGTAATAACAGTAGACTCGAACAATGACACGAATTAGACGAAAGACTGAAAATATCAGTACTACTCAAGAACAATGACACGAATAAATTTATGAATGACTAGGTTTCGACTGGATCGGCGGTCCGTTTTCTTTTAAGATGTCGGGGGAGTCTCGTTCTGTCCCATGAGGAGAGCAGTGTATCGAACACTGTATATTGGTGAGATGGGGAGGATTGGATCAAAGTTATTGACATTTTCATGTCTTTGCTTTGGCACATAAACTGAAAAATCGTCACGGAAACTAAGCAAGTCTTGCTCACGCGACCAATAAATAAAATAGACTCACTGTGTTGCGTAGAGAACAATCAACTGTTTTCTTATTTTGATGCTTGGGTACATGAACTAACAACCTTACTTCACTACCTTGTTGTGTAGTGGTTGACATGAAAATGTTTCAATTTGTTGCAGACTCGAATGCAAACATTTCCTAATAAACTTGATTGTATGTGGTTTCTTGATGTTGATTTCCTTTTTAAACTTGATTGTGATTAGATTCTTTGTTAGAAATTCTGAAATAACGAATGGCGCCGTTCATACCTAACATTTCCTGTATAGATAGCAGGACATTTACTAGATAGCTCAGAAATGTAAGGCTCTTTCTAACGATATCCTAAAATTTGAATTTACCTGGTAAATAATAGGAGTTAAGACAATTTTGATGACATAAGTTGGAAAACACAAAAATTTTAGGAATAAAAAAAACTTGGTAAAACAAGGAGTTTGCAACTAGAATCAAACCCTGAAGTGTTGACCAATTTGAGAGTAGACTCCCTGAATACCATCAAATGAAAAAGTGTTTCAGGGATCGCTTAAGGATGTCCAAAAATAGATTCCAGTGAAAAATTTACAAAATTTCCCAATGCTGAAAATAATGAGGTCAAAAGCGATTACTTCATTTTTTGTGAAAATTTGCCAAAATACAGGCCCGCGCGTTACCACTAGGATTGAATACTGCCCACCCAACTTGGAAGGCGTTTATTCTCTGTGAGCTGGAGTCATTGCGTTTTTGTTGTTCTATTGTTCTGTACTATAAAGCCGGTGTTTTTAATTAATTTTTTTCATTTTTCCGTAAATTTATCTTCTATAATTATGGTGGCGTCTCCACCTTCTCTTTACTTATCGACGTTAGGTGGTATCGCTAAATAAACATCCTTGGAGCCCTGAAGAAGGTAATAAATTTACCGAAAGCTCGGCGAAGAAGGTGTATATTTCCATTTGACCACAATCCCGATCAATTGACACAGTCCGTTTTGTTGGATCGATCTACATAGTTGCTGTTCGGAAGGAACCCTGCTTTCGTGTCATTGTAGACCTTAAGTATAACGTTCTCAACCTCAGGTACTTCAAGATTGCGGTATATCACATCATTTCTCACGAACCAAGGGGCGTCGGTGATAATGCGAAGCACACGGTTTTGCTGTGTCTGGACCCGTTTGATCTGAGTTTTGCTAGCCAGACCCCAAACTGAACAACCATATTGCCATATATGTACAGGAGGAATGATAGTGAGGTATAGTAGTCTTTTATCATCTAGTGATAATGGCGAAGTTCAAGAGAGCAGTGGCATGGTTGGGATCATGGGGCGGAAACCCACTCGGTTTGGGATCAGGAAAAAAAGTCGGCCAAATGGGTGTGGCACATAGCTTCCTCGTATCCATTACGCAATTGTGTGTCTGATCCGGTGCATAAAAAGATAATCTCAAAACTTCAATCTACAAGTACCTACCTACCACTAACATCCGATTTTATTAGTTAAATCAGTTTTTTGATTTCAGGTACCTTTGTTCACGCTGGCTACCTTCATGTCGCTTCTCACTTGAAACTATTTCATTACGGAGATCACGAGATGGATGTTAGTGTGGGGAGTATGAAATTGCTTGTTAAAATCGCTGTGAAATGTTTCAGAAATGTAGAAATCGAAAAAGTTTAACTTTGGGCTCAAAAAGAACTTGGTGCTCAAAAAGAACTTTTGGCTCCCAGAAGCCATCTTAAAAAATCGGTCTGATATAATTCTTATAGAAAATTCAACGCTCTTTCCAACAGTACCCTTATTTTTAATGTTTGAGTGTAATTCAAGGGAGTTATGGCCGTTTTAATGGTGTAAGGTCGAAAACACGAAAAAAATCTTGAAAGTCAAAAAAGGCGGATTTTAAGGGGGTTGAAAGAAAATCTATATGAGACATTTTTTGTTGCAAATTAGTTGTTGAATCGATCCTTGAAGTATTAGCATAAAACTTGGACACCCTGTATTTATACAATTTAATTGTCGTCGAAAGACAGACAAACTCTCCTGGGCAATGCAAGGGTAGAAAAATGGTTTGTGACCCAGAAAATCCTCTCGTGGGTGTACATATTATGATATTACAAAATGATAGTCAACAGGGCCTTGAGAAATATGGAAAAGTAAATTTCCTTCTGAATGGCATATAATTAAAAAATCACTAAAAAGTAAAACAATAAAAAAATTATGAAAATACAAAAATAGTAAAATAAAAAACTTTTATATGTTCCATGTATGGCATATTGAATGTAGAATTGTCTAGATCATGATGTGGGTTTGTGACATGGGTTCATACTCAAATGAACCAGCTAGTGTTACAACATGCGTCGATAGTGCAATACAAAACAGGAGTAAGGGTAGGTAAGTAAGGAAACAACCTTCTCATGTTGAATTTTTATCCAACTGCCATTTTTGGTGACGCAGACGTCTTCAGCTGTTATCAAAAGAAATATTCTTACTGAGATTCACACTTATTGTCACTCTCTCATCCTCCTTCATACGACAGCAGTGACGTACTACCAAATAGTTTTGGAACACATGCATTACCTCAATGATAGGTACCCACTCTCATTCCTGTTTTGTATTGCACTATCGACCCATGTTGTAATACTAACCTAAAAACTAACTACTACTAAAAATAAAAACTACTAAAACTTCCAGATGGAAGTGGAATCTACTTGCGTATGTTTGTCTCTGCAGATGGGCACGGCGGCGACTTCAATGCGTACCTACCTACCAACAGATCTGAATAAGTTGTCGTTATTATTTTTTCCTTTTTAGTGGGATGCCATCTTCAGTTTTGAGGTCGGTCCGTTTTTTTGTTGAAAAGTTTTTTATTTTACTATTTTTGTATTTTCATAATTTTTTTATTTTTTACTTTTTAGTGATTTTTTAAAATTTATTTTAAAAATTTAATTTTTCAAATCATTGTTTTAATTTTTAACTTATTAATTTTTTCGACTCAATTATTTTATTTTACATTACTTACCAAGTACTTTTGTTTAAATTTTTAAATCATTCGTTTTAATTTTACTTAATTTACCTACTTACTACCAAGTACTTTTGTTTAAAGTCGGTATTATTTCAGTTACCGACCGTTAACCTTTTTTCTACATTTTTCGCTATTTTTCTTGTTAAATCTTTCACTTGTATTTTTTAATTACTAATTGTTTATTTTTTTAATGTGGAATTACTTATTAATTTTTGAGGTTTTTTTATGTAGGTAGTAGGTACCTTTATTGTTTAATTTTTACATTTTATTTTAGTACCTATACCTACAGTATTACTGTTTAAAGTAGTTATTAGTGAGTCCAAAAAACTATTAAACATATTGTTCAGTAATGCATGCATTCCAGGGGACGTCCCATTGGATAAGCATTAAGTCAATTAGAACCTGTTGGTGAGCGAAAAACACGCATTGTTATTTCGCTTCCTCCTGCACCAAACTGTTTCACTCAACGTAAGTGACACGGGGGCGATGATATCCGTAGAGGAGTATCTACACTCAAATCCCAGAAAATACCATCGAAATCGGATGGAAAATGTAGAAAGTATAGCTCTTACAGGGAATTCACGTTTGTGCATGCGCAGTGGCTATTATCAGTTCCTTGGCAATGATTTTCATAGGGGACCATCTACACGCCAACTCAATCTCAACAATCTGAAAATTTCATCGGAATCGGACTAGAACTTCATATTTTAGCCCGCTGCAACATGTTTTGGATGATGAGAAGGCTATGTGCTTGACCCACTTGGTAGTCTACCGGAATTTGATGGTTATCGGAACCCCCTCATAAAGCATCTCATTTTTTGTGAAGCTTAGAATCGGACCTTAAATTTGAATGTACACAAACATCTACAAAAAATGTATAATCAGTCGGGAAACTCGTCTTTCAATGAAATGTTAAAGTTAATTTCAAAATTGAGTTCAATAACATTTTTTGAAATTAAAATTTTGCTTCACAATCCACTTTATTTTGAAGAAATAAGCGTTTCACTCTAAATAGGGAGGATGGTCCCCAATGAATGGGAGGGTGGTCCCCCTTTAATTTGTTGAGGGGCGGCAGGCGTCCGAGAATATGCCCGGGGGGGGGGGGGTCGAGCGGGGGGAGAGGATGCGGAACAATCTTCCCGAAAACCACGTTTTTTGAACTATTTTCACAAAATTTTGATACTTTTAACAAAGCAAAATGAAATCTGATTGAAACGGGACCACTATGGATATTTGTAGAACACTTTTCAAAAAGAATCAGGCAGATTAGTGCCCGAATAAGAAAATGCTAGTGGTACGAAAAAAAAAAAAAAAATCGTCGTCGTATACCGAACTGTATACCTCCTTCCTTCGGCGCGGCTTCGCCGCGCATGAAGTCGGTCAAAAAGTATCAAATTTGATTATGGTAGCACCATTTGACTGTAATCAGATGAGGATAGACTGACCGACAAAGAGATATACAAAATACATATTGGTACATACCAACATGACAATTTGAACAGAGTTGGACTGTATTTATATAAGTACTCAAAATCTATTAATATGATATACAGATCCCCTGCACCCCCAGATGCTATTGCTTAAAGTCTACGGCTAAAATTCAAGAAACATGAATATGCTTCAGCCTAGAACGTCAATTATCGATCAGCCATCGATCCAGGAAGTTAATTATCGATCGGTGAAATTGAACCAGCATCTGAGGACGATGTTCCGTCTCCGTCACATCTAATTATATAAAACGCCAACCGTACGTACGTACGTACGTATGCACGGAGGGGTTAGGAGTGGGCGGAATCAGTGACGGGAGGAGTTGGGGGCGGGAGAAGTCGGAGTTGGGGGCGGAAGGAGTCGGAGTTGGGGCGGGAGGAGTCGGAGGAGCTGGGGGCGGGAGGAGTCGGAAGGAGTGGGTGGAGGAGTGAGTCGGAGGAATCGTTTTTGCCTACTTTTAGTAGGCTTTTCAGCTAGTTAATTCATAAGTCACGTCACGTCAATTCATGATTTCGTAACTTTCTTCCCTTTCGCTCTCATTCGTCCTGCATTATTTATTAAAGTTCATAATATTTGCATTATTGATTTTTCTTGTCATAGTATTATGAGTGTATATTATACCAGGTCGCTAGCGGACATCACTCCCTAGCAATGGAAGTTCATCGGTATCGCGCTACTTTCGGCAGTTAGGTCCCGGCTAATGCATATTCATGCTAAAATCTTAGATACCGTTTCTAATCATCTTTCGATGATTGATGATTTTCCGAGAAGAAATTCAGAAGAAGATCATAGATGACGTACAAAATTTATCTAAAGATGAGATAATTAGATTATCTTTTATCTGTCATCTATCAAGTATCAGTAATGTTTAGATGAGATTATGCCCACTTCAGATTATTGAAAATAATAAACCAAAATTGGGTAAAACTAGACTGGAAATCTGCCTAGTAGAACGCCGCCAACCAAACCTTTATATCTCAATCCGTTCCCGAGATATGATTTTTAATTTTTTTTTTTTGCTAAGCAAACCACATTTTGGCCATAAAAAACCCACGTTTCTTCACTTTGAAACAATGTCTCCTACTTTTGACCTCAATATAGGATTTACGCCTAAAGCACATTCATAATCAAGAACGGATCGCAATTGCAGTTTAAACATTGAACATTTTCTAAACATTTTTCTAAAAAGTTCCTAAAATAACTTGTACGTAGGTACGTTAACTACATTTCCAATAAAAACTTGCTGAAAACTGTCTAATCTCAGGAAAACTTGCAAATTTAATCAACTTTCTAATGGTAAGGTCGACTTTGCGATTTCTTGTTGATTTCAGCGAAATCACCGTCTCGGAGGCAAAAGTCCACCCCCTTCCAGCCATCTGCCCACCATCCAACCCTCAAGTCTCATGCCGATTTAATGGAAAAAACTCCGATTTTCGCGTAAAACTCGATTTCTCCATGAAATTGATATTCTAATTATTTTATTCCTAATGTATACTGATGATCGTGACTGAAGATCCATTATCATTGACAGCTCATTATACTTTTGAGAGACCCATGTCCCAGAAATGAGAAGTCGCACAGGTACAGGAGATCTGTTCCGAGCAGGAGGGCAGTTTACCGGGAGGGCAGTTGCTCGAGGTAGTCTAGGAGGGCAGTTTAAAACCGGGGTTCGAAACTGACCCTCAAAAGTTGGAAGCAGGAAGTTTGGAGGGTAGTTTCTTGAGGTGGTCTAGGAGGGCAGTTTAAAACCGGGGTTCGAAACTGACCTCCTAAAACAGGAGGGCAGTTTACCGGGAGGGCAGTCGCTCGAGATGGCCTAGGAGGGCAGTTTCAAACCGGGGTTTTAAACTGACCTAAAGAGGTAGGAGGGCAGTTTGCCGGGAGGGCAGTTGCCAAGTTCCCGTAGAAGTGGCTTCAAGTCCGCTCGATTTCCGATGCCCCACTGCTGGGTCACGTTCCTTGTCTGGACTTCCTTTCATGCCTGATAACTTGCTACAGACCAGGACCCGAAATCGGGCTAAGATCCCTGAGCGCCAGCTCAAGGAGTTGAAAACACAACATGTTCTTAGGATTCTTATCTAAGAAACACTAATGAAGTGGAGAGCCGATAAGAGCCACCGGTACCTTCCCAAGCCCTCTCGCCATTACAATCTCTGAGGAGGCAACAGAGTTGATGAATGGCAGCGACTCATTTTGGCGGGCAACAGCAAGAATCGGAGACAAGTTACAGTTGAGAGCAAATCATGAGCCAAAAACCTAATTAAAGTTGAGGTAGGAGAGATTTCGAGTTCTAGTGAGAGAAAAAAATCGCCTTCCCTCTACCTCCTTCCAAATCTCGGTCAGCCTCTCATAAAATCACATAAATAATACACATTTTTATTAACATTAAGTCACTCTGGTGGGGAGAGTACATTGGAGAGCCACTGAGGGAAAGGTGAGCCATCAGAGCCAGATACTCTTTTCCAATTTGTAATGTCATACATTTCTAGTCAGTAGTTCTCCAATAAAGTGACGCGTAGGAAAATCCCAAGCAGGCATGAGTCATCACCAACATGGGTGTGATCAGGAAGGGAAAGAACACGTCACTTGACGTCACCTTTTTTCCACTCTCCCCACACCATACTAACTTGAGTATATAAGCCACACTGAGGGGTCTTCCTACATGCATTCGTACCTCGTCTATCCGACTTATCATTTCTTGTCTTACCTACAGCCCCAATTCTTCCGAGGGAACGGTTTGCTCCATAAAGGCGCCGAACCTCTAGCTCCCCTTAGGAACCTCTTCAGAACAGTAGGCCTCACTAGGTAAATGTTCCGCCTCCCGCCGGTGAGTCTGTTATCAGATGCCAAGGTTGACGGATAGATTCTTACGCACTCGTCCTTACGGTCCGCCGCGAGGCGCCGCAGATGGAGTGCTGAAGCCCTAGGCTTTTAGGGATCAATCTCTCCATTGAGTAGGATTCAGGCTAGAAACAATTCAGCGCATCGAGAGGACCATCGCCCTCACTCGACAACACGCAGAACACAACACAACCAACAGGCAACCTCAGGCAGTGAGTGAGAGGAAGAGTTCTTAAAGAAAGAGTAGGTTCCAACGTCCCCATCATCCTCTTCTCACCCTATCGCTTCTAACGCAAGTAGCCTCTCCAAGACTTTGCTGAGTTAGTTGAGGAAAACAGATCACTTTAGTGAGTGAATTGTAGGGAATTGATTAAATTTTAGAAGAAAAAGGGAGGTTGTGGGTTAGAGACTATCATCTGATGTCAACATTCTGTTTACAGATTCGGAATACGCAGTTCATCCACACTCACAAGTCCACTCCATCCCGCTCTCAGGTCTACAGTCACCAGACACACACGAAGGCCTCACCTCATGGCCTGGCTATGGCGCTGGACTAGGACTTAGCCATCATAACTTGTTTTTTCCGCCTAAGAAAAAAAAGAAAAAATATTTGAAAAAAAGTTACAAATATCTGATTCCGCTTTTGATCACAGTTGCCACTAAAATAGCACACCTTCTCCCTACTTTGAAGCTTCTTTTATTAGCCTTGTTTTCGTTTTTATTGTTTGCTAAAAAAGCTTTTTTAGTAAGTGTAGGGACATTTCTTCTAGTATTGTACGAACATTTAACTAATAAGAATGCATCAGGACAGTCGAATGGGTTGGGAGCCTCTATTGGACTATGGAAGGACCGGGGTCAGGCGGCAGCTCAGGATGTCCATCCAGTGTACAGCGACCAAGGTTTGACAACGGATAACCAACCAGGATCAGACTGGTGGCGGCTAGAAGGAGCGAATGGGACTAAGATCTCGCCACGAGATGGAGAAAGATGGAGGAGATGGTGGGCGCCACAAGTGAAAGGTCATCACTACCCTGGGCCACAGCCACCGCCGCAACTGGAAGAAAACGCAACGCTCAAGGACCGAATCAAGAACAATCTCAAGAGAATCTTCGGTGGAAACGAAACAAGCTGATAGCAACTGTGTTCATATTATCTGTTCGACCACTGCAAGCAGGCATCAAGGCACCCGCCTCCAACCTGGCCACAATATTTCTTCGTAAAAAAAACTACATTTCTATCATGACGTAAACATTAGTTTGGATCAGTCTTGCTACAGTTTCATCTATAGCGAAGTAAGCATTGTCACGAGTCAATAATGCGAATAATGCTACAAGATGGAGAACGCAAAATGGAGGAGGTGATGAGTACCAAAAGTAACCACACAGCAATAAAGTCAACTAAAAGAAAATTCACCAAAACGACTGAATTCAGTGGATTTGACTCAAGCAGCTGATAATAGGAAACCAACTCATCCCTCTGCGAAACCACAAATCACTGCTCTTGGTACCAATGCATTGAACCACACCTCCAGGACCAGTTTTTCAATCGCAGTCAGACAGTGTAAAATGCGTGGTGGTGTAAATGGCAGCGTTAGTTCAGTTCAACCAGATTATCAAAATATAGATATAGATATATAGACAAGTAGAGGGTTGCATGTTTGATAAATTGCTTAAAAGTACAAATTGAAATATCGTTTGATTTTACTTGTTGATTTTCTCCCTTGACCATGACTTAACTACCTAATAATTGAATCGGTGAGTGCAGAAACCACTTATGTCAAAATTTTAAAATTCTACAGGAGAGAGAAACGATTTTCATTAAATTTTCAAGAAATTAAGAAAGGATAATACGAATACAATTCGGAATAGAAAGTTAAGGTAAATACTCGTATAAGGCCTCCTTAGCTTGAGTAGTGAAGTAGCAAGTAGACAATGCTCTGCATTCCATCCTCGAGAAGAAAAAACCGTTGATTATCAAGACAGTGAATCTTTTTCAAACAAGTTCGTCAAACGCACTTTCGATTAAAACTTTTATCCCTTAAAAGAGGATTCAAGTCGTGTCCGCCCGCCCGAGATAAGAAAGTCGTAAGCTGGGAGATCCACTACCGTCCTCCTCATAAATTGCTTTTCTGACCGAACAGTCTCCATTGATCGTCGGACCAATTAGCACGATTCCTGTTCACTTGTTCATTCCTGTCATTCCTGTTTAAAGTATGAATAATCGGGAAACGGAAAACCACGGTTAATCGAGATGTGAGAATAGATTTAATAATGGAGCGAATGTAACACGGACAATTTCTAGAGAGGAACTGAACAGGCAGGTCGCATAGGTAAGTAGAGGGGGAGCACGAGGCTCTCTAAGAATAATCTTTAGAGGCTAATATGGAATTGCTAACTAACAACATTGTTCACTTGTTTTCTAATTGGATTTATTTTATCGAAGGGTTACGATCGTTTCACGAGTTTTTTCTCTCGAGAGTTGGTGTTTACCTACTCGCACGTCGAGGGTTCAATTTTGGGACGTTAATTCGAAGAATCTACAGGAAATTGCTCAAATTGAACATATAGCAAAATATCATGGGACCTTTATTTTTTATAGTATCAATAATTCAGCAATTTTAATTATCTATTTTCATAAATTCTAATCAAATTTGATTTTGACAGTCCTACTGCATTATCGAGACGATTCGAATTGTATTCAATTTGGATAGTCAAAGACACTAATACTACCTGGGGTGCGGCAATCTCGGATGGAACACCCATGAAAAACGGGGCGGGTTGCGACGTTAATTAAAAGGAATGTGTGGTCTTCTGTAAGAAGGGGCCACTTAGATTTGTCCAAGATTACAAAAGAAGCTGGACGATAATAATTATCTGTGGACCCCCCTGACAACACCCACATCCACCCTTCGTGGTTATTGTGAAATGAAAAGGGTTCCCGAAGGCAACCCTTCGGGTTCTTGGATGGCAAGAAGCAAAAACGTCCGAAGGGAAGGTCTTTCCAATATCAATTCTCTGAAGGGAGTGGTATCTTTTGAACATCAAGGTGTTTGTCTCACAACTTCTCAATACGTAATTATAAGTCTTACATAATACATAAGTACGAGTATAAGACTTCATCAATACATAAGTCCTATACCGTAGACTGAGGTGACAGTGATCAATTTCTACAGTTTTTCCTTGAAAACTACCGGTGTAAAATTCAAAAAAAACTGAAAAAATAGTTTATATTCTTCCACATCTTATGAACAGTATCCTATATCAAACGTTGAAATTTCGTTGAATTAAGCTCATTAAAAAAAAAAATTCCCCCAGTCCATTCTTTTCGTGTTAATTGGATGGATACATTGCCTCCTTCTTCTTCCAGCAATTTCCTCCTCCTCTTCAGCATGGTTGTATACAACCATTTTTGTACATACGAGATCGTAGATCATGAATGTGTAAAAATTACATGGAAGTGTCAACAGAAAAATGCAGATGGAAGTAGTTTTCTAAGGAAAAGTGAAGAATTACGTTCAAATGAACTGTGGACTAAAAAGACAAAACTGAAAGACCAAAAACACTCAAAGACTGATTCATGTTTGATTCCTTTTTTGTCTTTTAGCTCATTCGATTCATTCAAATCGCCTCCTCGTCTACTCATTGTAACCAATTGTGACTCGTTCGGTTTTTCAACTCAGCTGTTTTTCGAGTCTCGATTTGGATCCTTATGGACGTTGTTTGTTTGGTTCCAACGTTCCGACTCGTTCGGTTTACCGACTTGCTCGTTTTTAGGACGTCCCACAGTAAGACTTGGGCGTCCTTATGCGATCGATCTGGGGTGAAGTTGGAAAACACTCAACAGAAAAAAAATAACCACACAGTAATCCGTTTTAGACCAGTCTGAATCCAAATCCGCGAAAAAAACCATAGGTGTATGTCTGTGTGTGTGTGTGTGTGTGTGTAACAAAATCCTGTGTACTCTGCACAGGCCTTAGTTCTCAACCGATTTTCCTGGTTCTTTTTTTGTTCGTCGCGGAAAACTATCTAGTTGTGCACTACGTCGCCGGAATTTCGAATTTCGCCTTTTAAGGGGAGGAAAGGGGGGGGTTAATGCTCGAAAAAAGTGCGTTTTTGGGCATAATCTTGTAAACCCTGCCCAGGCCTCAATTTCCAACCGATTTGCGTGTTTCTTTTTTTGTTTGACTCAAATAACTTCCGAGTTGTATGAGTTTACCACTCGTAACATGATTACATGTTACATGATTTTACCAGAGTACCAAAATTCGCAAGGGGAGGGGGTGAGTGGAGGGATAATATTCACAAAATATCCGATTTTTCAATATTTCGGTTCCTTCACTGCTTACTAATTGTACCCAAGCTTTGAAATTGAGGAAAAATTCAAATTATACCTCCAGATTTTCATGAATTATCCTCGGTACCACCATGGAACTAATAGTGGTGCCACCATGGTGCCATGATGCCATAAACCGCTTATTTCGTGTTTTTTTTTTTTTTTTTTTTTTTTTTTTTTGTGGTTCACCTTGAATACGGATTTGAACTTCGACGGACTGCCTACCAAAACTAACAGATGAAAGTTCAATGTTACGACGTATTTCCGCTTTGGTGCCAGACTGGCACCATTGTTGGCGTTGGGGAGGTGGTGGGGGGGGGGGGTGAACTCGAATTCGCATGTTTCGTATCGTAGATCGTGGATTTTAAAATGCTCTTCAGATTCGAGGCTCCCATGCCGCTAGAAATGTTATGGTGGATAATGGTGGGGGGGGGGGTCAGTATTTCTTGCCTCAAGTAATAAATAAATTACATCGAGTGAAACAGTTTTATCACTTACCAACTGGTTAAACTGATCTAATGCTTATCCAATGGGACGTCCCCTGGAATGCATGCATTACTAAACAATATGTTTGTGAACTTCTGTCCGGTTAGGTGTTTGCCTTGTGTGTCAACGTGATGAACGGGTGAACGAATTCAAAAGACCTGGTCTCTGTAATGAGTGACCGTTTGGGATTCGAATCCGCTAAATGACCTTGTCTTTCTCTTACACACCTTTAACAGTTCTTGTTTCGAGGACTGGGAAGTGTGGGGTGGAAGTTTGCTGGAGGCGTTTTTCCGAGGTGCTGCACCTGATTTTGAAGTCGAAAAAATTCCGACATGCTGTAATTCCTCATTGAACTTGATTCGTTGGTTTTGTTGTTTTCGTGAATAAACATTTATAAGTGAAGAGGAATAAGTCCCCCCCCCCCCCCCAACCAGGTGTGTCAGTACGTAACTTGTCTCCATTACTCTGTGGTACGTATTATGATAATACGTACCACAACGGTGAGATAACGGATAATACTATTATCCGTTATCTCATCTTGAGGCACTGTTCTGTACCGCTCAGTCATGCGAATGAGTAGTTGTTCCACAAGTATACTCTCATTATTTATTAAAAACCTTTCAGTTGCACCTTACCAAACTGAAATAATGAAAATAAATCTACATTCTTATCCTTATTTATTTCAGGGTTTATTCCACCCTGCGCGCAAAGTTCGAGACGTCTACTGGAAGATATACAACTCTCTGTACATCGGAGGCCAGGACACGCTCGTCGCAGGCTACCCCAGGATACACAATGACCCCAAGAACCAGTATTTGCGCTATGAGCTCGACTACATTCTCTAATTCCACTTTTGATGTAAACTTATAAATGTGTAAATTTTGGTATTATAATTTGAAGAAAGAAACGATGTGGGAGATTTTCCTTTGTTTTTAATGTACAAATATTTCTATTTTGTTTCACCGTTGATTTAATCGTAACTAATTCGTAGGTATCATAATAAATTATAGGTGTTTAGATTGGCTAGGCGTTTCCCGTGTTCATCCCGAGTCAGCTGTTAGTGTTTTTATTTCGATCGGTGTATTACCTACGCTTTAACGTCGTTTTTGTTTTGCCGCTTCATTGAAACATTTTGAATTGTAATTTTATTTGATCACTGAATAAATTATGAATTTTACGTGATGAATGTTTTTTGAGTTCCTTTCGCCTTTCTTCTGAAGTACAACACAAGGATCTCTTTGGCCTTATTTTGGTTTATTATTTTCAATAACGAACCTTTGAATCGAAGAAATTTTGTTAACACACCCCCGGCCTGGAAGGGCTGATTCGCCTGATCTACTGGCCCACATTGGATTCTATGTTCCCCGTCATGCACCCCATACAGTTTTCCCCTTTGCCATCCCCTTTTCCTCCACTAATTATCTACTTCATTGTCCCTTAGTCGAATTCCTCCTGAGGTTGTTGCGATCTAATGAATTACTTTCAAGCGGGCCAACGAGCAGAGGTGTTTTTCGGCAAAGTCCACCGATAACGGAGCCACCGGATTAGATTGGCATTATCTGTACCCTCATACCCCTCCATCCATCCTTTTCCAGACTCGCTTTGCTTTTGAAATGATTTATTGGTCAGTTGGCCAATCAGTCTCGCAGGTGAACCTGTACTGCTCTTGGCAGGATCTCTTTCCACGTGTATTACGTGTCAACCGATAAATTCGACAATTTTACTGCATATGCAGGAGTTGAGTTCAGTTAGCCTTCGATATTCAGTAAATTTGATTAGCTCAGTGTTGTTCCAGTACACAGTTTCTTACAGGGTGAATACTGATCTTCAATCAAAAAGTCGGTATTTTGTGTTAATTCTTTTCTTTTATGAAACATCTGTGGCAGGATTCATTTTTTTTATTGCAGTTTGTTCCTGGAATCCTTGCTCAGAACTGTATTTTGGACGAAGACCTTAAGAGAACAGAGGCTCCCAGATTGGGTAAATTAATTTGATATCTCAGTATTTTCTAGATTGTGAACTGAAGGATCTCAAGTCAAAAATAATCAGCTCAGTAGCACAAGCTCAGGATTTTCTTTTTGATTTTATTTTTGTAGGAGCCTGTAACAACACCCAGTCAATTTGGACTGCTTTGAAAACCTTGTTTGAGGAGCCATAGGAGCAGCCATTCAGCCAAGCCATTAAATTAAGGATCAAGAATACAATAGGATTCATCTCATTTTAAGGAATAAGTTAAAACATTGGTGGGTGATCACCCTAGGTAGGATCGCTGCTGTGTCTCATTCAGTGCTAGGAATTCACTTCGTTCAAATACATTGCTACTCGTACTTACATATTGGTCAATTGTTTTCCACACATTGTAAGAGTCATTCCTTTTCAAATTACTGGCAATTGGCTCCCATTCCCATTACATTCCTATATCTGCACACTGACTCAACCATTTCATATACCCTTCACCCTAACCATAGCTAGATATTGAAATTGGTGGGGGTATAGGTAGACAAGGGGGAGTCGTCCACTCAACCCTTTGTCACTTGGACCACACTACGCCTCTTCGAGTGGACTGGCGCCCATTTTCATCAAGATTTGGTTAGACTGCAAACCCACTCCCATCGTCACTTAGCTAGCAGAGGACAACGGGGCTTGGAGCCAAAACTGTGTTCACCCAGCACTTTATTGAGGATCATTGAGAAAGCAGCTGGGGGTGACAAAGTTAACATTCTCTCAACTTCCCCTCCCTTCATACATATTATCTGCTTGCCACTCTCCTCCATCCGAACTCTGCTTAATGACCACCTTCATTCTTTGACATAAATGTACCAGTTCGACATGTATTCCAGTATCTACGCGAGCTACGTTTTTTCTACGTTTTGTTTATTCATTTTTATTACATTCTTATTTTTGTAATACTACACTTATTTACTTTGTAATTGGGCTTGTCCCGTTTATTTCAAAATGAATAAATAATAAAACATTGTGTAGGCAATAATTTGCAGCGTTTTTTAAATCCTGTTTATCCATTTCTGAGGAAGCGCTGAGGAGGGGCACTTATTGCCGATGAAAGTGAGTAATGGCAAGCAAGGTCAAAACAGAAATCACACGGTTTCGATTAATTATTGAAACTGGAAAAGCCAAAAGTAAACTAAAAAACGCTGCAAATTATTACACAAACTTATCATTTTCTGCGTAATCACTCGGCTGCTAAGAACACGGCCATCGTCACTACCTACAACCATTTTTGCTTCACAATCAGTTCATTTTGAAGAAATAAACGCTTCACACTCAATTCGAAGAAATAGAGTGGTGGATGACTTGATTAGGAAATTTGATTACTGGTTGCTAAGAACGCAAAACTGAGTACAACTCGAAGAATTAACGATTCACACACGTGTTTCTGATTTATTGTAAGACTAAGTTCTCTAATAAGGAGCGAACGGTTGGTCCTACAGAGCTCTGGGTGGTCTCATTCGAAGAAATACCTATTAGGCAGGTGCATACGAGTTTGGCTCGTTGTTGCTGCAGGGTCTTCAATTTTTATCTCATGCCTCATTAGAGAGTTTTTGGCAACCACTAACGGGCCCGTGGAACCTCTTCACAAAGCTCGGAGTTCGCGGATGATGATGAATTTGCCTCCCGACAACAGCGGGCGCCGATGAAAGGGTGCTGTCAGACAGTCACCCGTTCCTAAAGGCCCACAGTCACAAGCGCCTCCCTTCCCCCCCTCCCCCATGTCCAAAGTTAATGGGCTTCCTCCTTCAACTGGGTAGCATCCTCTGTTGCTCGCGCTAGTCTCCTCCTAACGGTACCCGTCAGATTTTGGCACCAAAACTCTCTATTGTATCTGCTGGTGTCGACCTTCTCTGTGAGACGGTGAACGTTATCTCTATAGGTCAACCACAGAAACTTTGCATCCGTGTGGCACCCCCTAGGTGGCAGATCTGCGAACTATAACGATCGAGTCAACCTTCCATGGTGAAACCTTGACACGGAAATTGGATCCATGAGAAATGTGATGTTCGTGTAGTGCTACGAAATTTCAATTTCGGAAATGCACGAACTTCAATCTGCAGAAGGAGAGAAATCATGTCACTTTTGAGGGGATAAATTCCTGAAAAATTATCGTACGCGCGGGAATCTGCGTGATGATAAGAGATAGTTCTAAGTTCTCCAGAAGAATGCGCCAAAGGGATGCAAATTTTCTGTGGCAGACCTATACAGGCACACAGTTTACATCTGAACATGAGTAAGTACTGATTAGAAGTATCTACTTAACAAAAAATGAAACACATTTTTGAAGTAGATTAAATGATTTAATCAGTTATGTAATAAATACAAGTACCACATAAGGTAATTCGAACAAAAATATCAAATAAAATAAAAATGCGATAGAAAAACTTCAATAAAAAATTGACATAAGTACTAATTTTAATTACTAAATATAACGAAAAATATATAATACTCGAATTTGAAACTACAAGTCGCGCAAATAGGTAACAAAATACATTTTTGTTTCGTAGTTTTTTTAACATGATCACAGAACCAATATTGCATCCAACATTTTTATTTCAAGCGCTTTCTTCTCGCCTGACAGATTTTCAACGTTTAATAAACACATCAATGTACCACAATTTACAATAAAATTTAAATAATTAAGAGCCAGAAGATATATAAATGTTTTAATTAACAAATTTTCCGAAATTAGTGAGTGAAAAGGCTCAGGGCCCACGATGGGTTTGTTCGGAGAAGCAGTCCTGAACGGTTTGGAGAAGACTGGAGGAGTCCTAGCGCCTCTATCCCCTCCCCTTTCCAGTTCCGGTATGGTTCTGAACTGGTTCCGGACTGCTTCTCCGAACAGACCAAATCGATGTATCGATAGCGCCTTTGTGCTTTAAGGTATTACCTTAAAGCACAAAGGCGCTATCCAAAAACGGAGTTTTGAGAAAAATGCAAAAGAAGTTTTCAACTTAACTAAAAATGAAACACATTTTTGAAGTAGATTAAATGATTTAATCAGTTATGTAATAAATACAAGTACCACATAAGGTAATTCGAACAAAAATATCAAATAAAATAAAAATGCGATAGAAAAACTTCAATAAAAAATTGACATAAGTACTAATTTTAATTACTAAATATAACGAAAAATATATAATACTCGAATTTGAAACTACAAGTCGCGCAAATAGGTAACAAAATACATTTTTGTTTCGTAGTTTTTTTAACATGATCACAGAACCAATATTGCATCCAACATTTTTATTTCAAGCGCTTTCTTCTCGCCTGACAGATTTTCAACGTTTAATAAACACATCAATGTACCACAATTTACAATAAAATTTAAATAATTAAGAGCCAGAAGATATATAAATGTTTTAATTAACAAATTTTCCGAAATTAGTGAGTGAAAAGGCTCAGGGCCCATGATGGGTTTGTTCGGAGAAGCAGTCCTGAACGGTTTGGAGAAGACTGGAGGAGTCCTAGCGCCTCTATCCCCTCCCCTTTCCAGTTCCGGTATGGTTCTGAACTGGTTCCGGACTGCTTCTCCGAACAGACCAAATCGATACCTTAAAGCACAAAGGCGCTATCCAAAAACGGAGTTTTGAGAAAAATGCAAAAGAAGTTTTCACCGGTGCACAATTCCTAAAATAATGGCTCATTACACCAAACTCTTCAATTTTTTCAATAAATTTGCAAGCTATAATCATCAAGAAGGTCAAAATAGTTTTGTTAATACGAGTTTTTCTGATATTAAAAAAAAGAAAAATGTGGAAGATGGATAGACATTGCGCCTTTGCGCTTTAAGGTATCAAGAGAAACAACTGGCTGGACTTTGCAGGAGAGAAGAAATACCTTGTGCAGCGGAAGAAAACATAAAACTGCCTGATGTTTAACTTGACAAAAATGATAGAGCCATTTTCAACATTTGGTTTTAGAAACAACGAATTTCAATATTTCTAATACATTTTTCACAAACGTCGGTCGGTATGTGCTTACATAAGTAAGATTAAAGGAGTGATCTTCGGCTTGTGTTACCTACCTGCCTACATGCTATTGTGACCAGATGTCTCGATTTGGGCGGACAGTTCCACTTTTGAGGCCTGTCCCTCAAATATTTCGAGGGCGCATTCCTGATTGTCCTCCTTAGAAAAACACGAGTGCCGATTGTCTCGCTTTGCGTTCCTCCCTACTAATCAGTCTACGCTAACTAGTTGGACGGGGGGGGGGGGGGGTACGAGGAAATGTGATGCATGCCTGCTCCACGATGTGAATTGTGGATCTCATATCTCGAGGAAAAACCTCCTGCCAAGCGAATGTGGCGCAGTTTCCTCTTTGGGGGGTCTCAGTTGGTCGCCGTTCGTTCCTCGTTACGGGTCAGTATTTCCCTAAATTGCAGGGGCTCAACCATAAAAAGTTGAAGCCCCTTCAATTTAGGGAAATACTAACCCGGAGCGAGAAACGTTCAGTGACTGACTGAGCCGTGACCGGACGATTGTATAAATGATCCAATGCTTAGTGGATAACAAAACAGCAATCTTCAAGTGCCACACTGCCTACCGAATTCAATGATCGAGAGAAGATTAAAGTTAACCAAATTCGGATGAAAACTGTGAAAACCAAGGTTGTTACAAAAATTTCACGTTTGCGCATGTGGTGAACAGATGAATCGGCCACAGTGAAATTGATTGCAATCGTATGGAAAATGGGTTATACGTTTGCGCCAAATTCAATTTGTAACAATAATCTAAGTTATTTTTATTGCAGCCAGAATAAGGCACTGGTTGTTTCAACTCAGTTTGTAGCACCAAACAAACAATCATAATAGTTTGAAAGGAATCGTCGATATTTCAATTATCTACCTAATCTAATGTTTTTGAAACATAAAACAAGAGAAGACTGCGTTAGAGGAAGTAAACTTCCCATTACAGGAGTGACGCCTACAATTTTACTGTCTTCAGTATTATCAACAGCAGATTCCATCCTTTCGAATCTGCCATGAGGCTCTTCATCCTCAGCTAGATCTTCCCAAAACTAGTTCACGAAGTTGAATTCATCAAAAATAAAAATTGCATCTCACTAGAGCATAGAAAACTTAAGGTGATTAAATAATAATTTGAGATTAATTAATATAAGAGCGACGATACTCAGGCGTTGCCGTTCGAGAAGGTTGCGGGCGGGTTGAGGAAAAGGTCATAGTCGAATCCTCGATTAATGGTGCAGACCACCTGGAAGGAGTCGTGTATGCCTTCTTGAGCCTTTTTGACAAGTATGCGGTCCATCTGGTGAGGTAAACATCAATAATAAAATTAATACAGGTGCTCGGTGTAATTTTAGAAGTGGTGAGTAGTAGGAACTAATATGTGATACTACCCTTGTACGGGTAGGCAACTTACAATTGGGAATGAGGAATTTCACCGAATTCTGTTTACATTTTTCCTGAATAATTAATGGTTTGGGATAGATGAAAATCGGGTTGATTTTGGAAAATGAATCTGTTATTTTTAGGAGACTTCAAAAAATATCTGGGAAAACGGACCTTTTCAACGTGAAGCGGAGATGCTCGCTGATTGGCTGTTCGGATCGCCGTCCCCACCCCTTGTTGCCCGTAGGAATGACAAAATCGTGTTATCAAAGAAAAACAGGGGAAACCTAATTTTCTCCGTCTTGCTTTTTAGGACGTCCCACAGTAAGACTTGGGCGTCCTTATGCGATCGATCTGGGGTAAAGTTGGACAACACTCAACAGAAAAAAAAAAATAACCACACAGTAATCCGTTATAGACCATTCTGAATCCAAATCCGCGAAAAAAAAACCATAGGTGTATGTCTGTGTGTGTGTGTGTGTATGTGTGTGTGTGTGTGTGTGTAACAAAATCTTGTGTACTCTGCACAGGCCTTAGTTCTCAACCGATTTTCGTGGTTCTTTTTTTGTTCGTCGCGGAAAACTATCTAGTTGTGCACTACGTCGCCGGGATTTCGAATTTTGCCTTTTAAGGGGAGGAAAGGGGGGGTTAATGCTCGAAAAACATGCGTTTTTGGGCATAATCTTGTGTACTCTGCCCAGGCCTTAGTTCTCAAACGATTTTCGTGGTTCTTTCTTCGTTTGACGCGAAATACTATCTAGTTGTGCACTACGGCGCCGGAATTGCGGATTTTGCTTTTGAAGAGGGGGAAAGGGGGGGTTAATGCTTAAAAAACGTGCGTTTCCGTGCATAATCTTGTAAACTCTGCCCAGGCCTCAATTTTCAACCGATTTGCGAGTTTCTTTTTTTGTTTGACTCAAATAACTTCCGAGTTGTACATAATTTCACCCGAGTACCAAAATTCGCAAGGGGAGGGGGTGAGTGGGGGGATAATATTCACAAAATATCCGATTTTTCAATATTTCGGTTCTTTCACTGCTTACTAATTGTACCCAAGCTTTGAAATTGAGGAAAAATTCTCATTATACCTCCGGATTTTCATGAATTATTCTCTGTACCACCATGGAACTAATAGTGGTGCCACCATGGTGCCAGGACATGGTGCCATGATGCCATAAACCAGCTTATTTCGTATTTTTTTTTTTTATGTTTCACCTTGAATACGGATGTGAACTTCGACGGACTGCCTACCAAAACTAACAGATGAAAGTTCAATGTTACGACGTATGTTACGCTTTGGTGCCAGACTGGCACCATTGTTGGCGTTGCGGCGGCGGTTGGGGGGGGGGGGGTGAACTCGAATTCGCATGTTGGGTATCGTAGATCATGGATTTTAAAATGCTCTTCAGATTCGAGGCTCCCATGCCGCTAGAAATGTTAAGGTGGATAATTGTGGGGGGGGGGGGGTCACTATTTCTTGCCTAAAGTAATAAATAAATTACATCGAGTGAAACAGTTTTATCGCTTACCAACTGGTTAAACTGATCCAATGCTTATCCAATGGGATGCATTACTAAACAATATGTTTCTATTTTTTTTCCAGCAATCATTGTTCGATTTTGATGATTCCAGCGACAATATTTTAGTTTTTAACTCCCTAGGCTGAAACAGTAATGAATGTCGAAAATCCTTGAAAGTGTCAAATTTAGATACAATTTTTACAGTCTGAGCGCCAGTAATTTAGGGAAATACTAACCCGGAACGGGGAACGAACGACGGGGACCCCCCTAAAATTATGTTTTTCTCTTGGCATCCCGCCTCTTTTTGATCATTCATCCCGCGTCTTTTTAATTATTAAGTACCCCAACCGTTATTTTATAACAAAACGTAATTTTCCTTAGGGAATCAGAAATTAGCAGGTTAATAATTTATCGCTTGACTGACCTCCTTCAACATTGTTTCGACGTCGTCTATGTGAGCCTTCCTTTTGAAAACGTCAATCATCGTTTGAACAAACCACGTGCCGTTTTTTGGATCTCTCGAGCTAGCGAAACCTGTTGACAAAATATAAAGTAACCAGTACATTTTTGAAGGTAAGAACACAGAGAGAAGAAAAGTGAAGACATTTGAGGCATATCTCAATGCCCAAACTTGCAGCTGTGAAGTAATGGTTTTATAGTATATTGAATAACAGCTCAATAACTTCGATTTTTGCAACGAACACGTTTTCTGGAATCACCAGCGAGTCAATATTGAATTCCCTCAAGTTTAGAAGATACATTTCCAAGTTTGCCTGACAGGAAATAGGTAGTTACCTACACAATAAAGAGAGTTACCTACACAATAAAGAGAGGACAGTCACAATAAAGAAAGGACTCACATTTAAATTTATAGTTGGAAATTGTACGATGTATGTAATGTCATACATTTCTAGTCAGTAGTTCTCCAATAAAGTGATGTGTAGGAAAACCCAGAGCAGGCATGAGTCATCACCAACACAGGTGAGGTGAGGAAGGGAAAGAACACGTCATCTGACGTCACCTGTTTTCCACTCTCCCCTCACCATACTAACTTGAGTATACAGGGTGTCCCACGAAACGAAGACCCCCCCTCTAAAACCGTTATTTCAGTGGTAAAATTAATTTTTTTTTTTTTGAATCCGCATGTTTTTTTTCCAAGGACCTCAAATATGACCACGTTGCGCATTGCGCATTGCGCAAATCGTGCGCAATGCACACCAACTTCGTTTTTTCAAATGAGACACCCCCCCTCCTTTTTTATTGCAGATTTGGATTCTACGCAAAATTTCATGAATTTTTCACTCCTCAAACGATTTTTTGTTTCAGACCCAGCCGGCACAAGAGGCGTCCAAAGTTGTTTTATAGTAGATTGAATAACAGCTCAATAACTTCGATTTTTGCAACGAACACGTTTTCTGGAATCACCAGCGAGTCAATATTGAATTCCCTCAAGTTTAGAAGATACATTTCCAAGTTTGCCTGACAGGAAATAGGTAGTTACCTACTTGTACCGAAAAGGAATTTCAGATAGTGGATTCACAATAAAGAGAAGACAGTCACAATAAAGAAAGGACTCACATTTAAATTTATAGTTGGAAATTGTACGATGTATGTAATGTCATACATTTCTAGTCAGTAGTTCTCCAATAAAGTGATGTGTAGGAAAACCCAGAGCAGGCATGAGTCATCACCAACACTGGTGAGGTGAGGAAGGGAAAGAACACGTCATCTGACGTCACCTGTTTTCCACTCTCCCCTCACCGTACTAACTTGAGTATACAGGGTGTCCCACGAAACAAAGACCCCCCCTCTAAAACCGTTATTTCAGTGGTAAAATTAAATTTTTTTTTTTGAATCCGCATTTTTTTTTCCAAGGACCTCAAATATGACCACGTTGCGCATTGCGCATTGCGCAAATCGTGCGCAATGCACACCAACTTCGTTTTTTCAAATGTGACCCCCCATTTTTTATTGCAGATTTGGATTCTACGCAAAATTTCATGAATTTTTCACTCCTCAAACGATTTTTTGTTTCAGACCCAGCCGGCACAAGAGGCGTCCAAAGTTGCACAATCGTGAATTTGCGCAATTTGGAATATTTTTGGTTAGGCCAAGTGTGGCACATGACTTAGCACTATTTTTCAACGCTGATTCACGTGGTGACGTCTGTTTTTCGATTGGTTAAGGTTCTAGTGCAATTCTTGAAGAAAATTAGGTTGAAATTCCCGTTTATGCTGTACGGAAACAGATTATTTCCTTCCCCTCCTCCTTTCTCAACCGGGCTAGGGACTGGCAATGGCGGAGTTAAAAGAAATTTAAAAAAAAATTGCCTTCTTAAAATACTGTGAAAATTAAAAATAGAAAAATGAATATTCTACAGAGAGAAAGGGTTTCTTCTCTTTTCAAAGCATTTGTTCAAAATGTCCACCATCTTGCTGCAAACAAAATTGCGCCCGGGACAACCAGTGCTCAGTTAGTGCACGCGCAATGGATTGCCGATCGATGGTTCGAGCTGCCTCAACAATTCTTCCTCGAAGGTCTTCCCCTGTCCCGATAGGAGTAAGATCCACGTAAACCTTATCCTTCAGTGCACCCCAAAGAAAATAATCAAGAGGCGTGAGGTCAGGTGAACGAGGAGGCCACGGGACAGGAGCGTTGCGATCAATCCACCGGTTTCTGAACTGGCGGTTGAGGTAGCGCCTCACGTCAGTGGCGTAGTGCGCGGGAGCACCATCCAACTGGATCCACATCCTGAGCCGAGTGGCTAGCGGCACATCTTCCAACAAACCAGTCAAATCTTCTCTGAGGAACTGCAGGAATCGGTCACCAGTCAGTGTGCCATCGTAAAAGTAAGGCCTGATCAGTTGATTTCCGATGAGACCGCACCAAAGATTCGTCGAAATTATAACTTGACGACGAGTTTGATACGTAATATGTGGATTTTCGGTCGCCCAGATTCGAAAATTCCACCTGTTCAAATCACCGTTGTTTGTGAATTTGGCCTCATCTGTCCAAAGACATATGGATAGGAAATCGGGGATTTCCTGAAGAAGAAGATCCATGTAGGCAAGGAAATCCAAGCGGTGGGCTTCATCTCCATCCCGCAACCCCTGAACAACGTGAGCGCGATATGGATGATAATTGAAGTGCATAAGTATGCGCTGTATGGTACTTTTGGAAATACCCAAGGTGCGGCTCGCCTGACGAAGAGAAATCGACGTATTTTCTTGAAAAAACAAGAGTACATCGAGTTCCACGTCGAAGGATCGAATTGATGAACGGCGGGAATACAATCCTGTAGACACGTTTCCAGAATGTTGAAAATCCCTAACAGCCTGACGAATAGCATTTCCGGTGGGTTGGCACCTACCAGGATACCTCTCGGCGTACACTCGAACGGCACCTCGCAACTGAGAGTTGGTCTGGAAAAAAATCTGGACCATGGTTGTCCTCTCTTCCATGGAATACCGAGTAGTTGGAGCTCGAGGCATGTTGATCACGTGAAGGTGCCAACACAGAAAGAATACGACTGAATGAATCCAGTGGATAAGTGGGCAAGATGTTCTCTTTCCTGTTTTCATGATTGGGCAAAGTTGAAAGGGCTGTTGTTAGATATAAGAAGTGATTTGATAAACACTAGCCGTTATCAACTCTAAAGCTTTGTATTGTCAACTTACTAATCACAACAATGAACTATCGTTCAAAAGACATTTTTTAGAAGGCGATTTTATTTCTTTTCACTCCACCATATCCAGTTCCCAAAGAGTGGAGGGGAAGGAAATACAGCATAAACGGGAATTTCAACCTAATTTTCTTCAAGAATTGCACTGGAACCTTAACCAATCGAAAAACAGACGTCACCACGTGAATCAGCGTTGAAAAATAGTGCTAAGTCATGTGCCACACTTGGCCTAACCAAAAATATTCCAAATTGCGCAAATTCACAATTGCGCAACTTTGGACGCCTCCTGTGCCGGCTGGGTCTGAAACAAAAAATCGTTTGAGGAGTGAAAAATTCATGAAATTTTGCGTAGAATCCAAATCTGCAATAAAAAATGGAGTCTCATTTGAAAAAACGAAGTTGGTGTGCATTGCGCAATGCGCAACGTGGTCATGTTTGAGGTCCTTGGAAAAAAACATGCGGATTCAAAAAAAAATTTAATTTTACCACTGAAATAACGGTTTTAGAGGGGGGGGTCTTCGTTTCGTGGGACACCCTGTATAAGCCACACTCAAGGGTCTTCCTACATGCATTCGTACCTTGTCTATCCGACTTATCATTTCTTGTCTTACCTACAGCCCAGTTCTTCCGAGGAAACTCTACCGGCTGGATGATTTTAGGCTCTGCCAGTTTACACAAGTTCCTTTGAACTTTTTAACTGGCAGGCGTATGTTTACTAACAACAAGTATTTGTATTTCTTTTCTCATGCCAATAAATAAATAAAAATAAATTAAGGTCGAAAACACGAAAAAAATCTTAAAATTAAAATAACTCGGAAATTAAGCGTCTAACGAAAAATTGCTAAGAGACACTTTCTTACTAAAATTAGTTGTAGAATCGACTCCGGAAGTTTTTCGGTCCTTAACATGGGATACCCTGTAGATGTAGATGATCCGATGCATAATAGTTAAATCTCAAACATCAATCATCAAGTACCTTGCACTACCCTCATAGGAACCGTCTATGCCCGCCCAATTTCTGAGTATGGTTGGAAAATGTAGAAGTTATGGCTGTTACAAGGATTTCACGTTGCGCATGCGCCCAGAATACTATGAATTTGGGGGCCATGATTTTCATAGATCATCTACATGCGAACCCGCATAATTCCCGAAAATTTCCTCGAAATCGGATGAGAAATGTAGAATTTATGGCTGTGGCAAGGATTTCACGTTTGCGCATGCGCAGCGGCTAATATCAGTCCGGGGGTGATGATTTTCGTAGGGGACCATTTACAAGCTAATCCACAATCGCTGAAAATTTCCTCGAAATCGGATGAGAAATGTAGATCCGAGCAAGGATTTCATGACAGACACACAGACAGACAAGGAACCAAAATTGTTCAGGAAGATCTGAAAAGTAAAACGCGAGAGGAAATTTTGATTTTGGAGACATTTTCCTTTTCGACATTGAAAAGTGAAAACAAAGCTTCCGCTACCTTGGTAGACTTGGAAGCAAAATCCCAAAACTCCCACACAAAAATACTTGTACAAAACATTTGTCAACAATAATTTATTTATATCTTATTCTAATCTATGATTTTGTTATCCTCGATTATGAAAGTTATTTTACAAGTTATAAGTGCAAGAATATGTTTGTGATTCACCTTAGTTAGCATTATAGAAAGCTTTTTGCAACTTCCAGGGAAATTACGCCGATTCAAGAACCACCGAGAAGGGTGATGGTGCCCACAAGTGACGAAACATATCACAAGACATTCAAAAAACACCTTATTAACATAAATAAACTTCAGGTTTATTCCAGGATGATGGAAGACAATTAATGAAGTACTTTAAGAGTTGAAACTTGTGCCTTACGATAATGATAGGAATGTTTTCCAAGCAAAGAGGGTACAACCTACCAGGATTGCAGGGTACCCAAAACGTGTGAAGTGTTTGGCAACTAGGCGACAAAAGGTGAAAACGGTGTTATGGTAATAACTTCTCCGTGGAAGTAGAGTAGGTATTAGTAACATCTTGCGATAATCAGTGGTGTGCAACCACATGACCAATGGGGTTTGCGCATGAGAAATAATAATTTTAACGAATGAACTAATCACATTAATTAGGAGGATTAGATCAATAAACACGTTCGTGGGTGTAATAAACGTAATTTAAAAATTGAATTGTTTGAGAGTTTTGTGGAAAAGTTCCCACGTCATCACAAAAGTGGAACATTCTGACTTCCCTTCTTAACCCTTAACTTCCCGCTTGTTCAGAAAATTTGTTTTTCCATTAAATTTAGATGTATTTTGCCAAATGTACAGAATATTTGAGGAGAAGGTACCTAAAAGGCCCTACAGCTCAAGGATGATCTTTCCAAGGGCCACAATAGGGCTATCTGCGTCAGCGGAATCTGTCTATACGCCCTATTTTGTTGGAGTAGAAGAAGGAAACTTGGAACAATCCTTGGTGGAATGTTGGGGACTGCATTTCTTATAAAATGAAGAACCAAGGAATAAGGTGGAGAAGATTCACTTGATAGAGGGCTCTGTGTTGCCTCTGACAGTGGCGCCATCTCTGAGGAAACCCAACTAATAGCCTTCAAGGTGAGAAATGAGGGTAGAAGGTACCTCGAAGGCCCTATTACAGTCTGTCAACTCGAGAATTATTTCGTTTTCATGCACAATCGACAGTTGAAGTATCTAAATAGACAACAGCTACCTACCTGTTTTGGTTTCAAAGTGGATAAACTGTTCCAGGTAAAAATCGGACTTCCTCAAAGATACCCCAGAATATTAAGGGTTAAGCACTCAGTTCCAGAATCAGAGCGCCCCATTTATTTAAATGGCTCCTCATAGAAATGGCCTGCCTTATTTCAACATGTTTCAATTTCTTTGGTTCATAAAAATACCCACTTGAAGTAACTATTTTATTATCAAATAATGGACTAGTTGCAGGCTATTTTCTAATTTTTTTTTCTGCGAAGTTAATCTCTAATAAAGTTTCCTTTTTTAAATTCCTTTAATAAAGTTTCCGTTTTCCTAATAACGTTTCCTAAAAAAGTAGACTTTCAAAAAACGGGATTTCCGGATTGAAGTAGGAAAACCTTTACACAGCTAGGACCAGAGATGGCCAAAATATTATTCATAAATACGATTATAAATACAAATCATATTCGCGATTTTATGATTATGAATACGAATACAGATATGAATACGAATACAAATACAATCGTATTCACACTTGAATACAATTTTCCCCCATATTCGTATTTTGGATGCGATGTTATGATTTTTTTCTATGATTTCCCTAGAAATTGAATTTTTTTACGATTTTCCCAGAAAATCATATTTTTTAAATGATTTTCTCCCGGTCTCCCGACATATTTATGACCTAGCATTGTCAAAATATTCAATCAAAATTCGAAACGCTCACAAATTCTTATCGGATTTTTCACGCAGAATCGAATGAGACCAGCCCCAGGTCGCTACAACCAACCGAATAGAAAGTACGACGACATTCCCGCTGCAAATCTTTTTTTTTTCAACAATTTGCACTAAAAATCATTAAAAAATTATGATTTTTACCGGACATTTCGTCGTACTTCTATTCAGTTGGTCGTAGCGACCTGGTGTCGGTCTCATTCGATTCTGCGTGAAAAATCCGATAAGAATTTGTGAGCGTTTCGAATTTTTATTAATTATTTAGAAAATTGTTGGGAATAAATACGACCAAAATTCCGGTAAAAATCATAATTTTTTAAAAATAATTTTCAGTGCAAATTGTAAAAAGTACGATTTTCAGCGGAAATATCGTACTTTCTATTTGGTTGATCGTAGCGACCTGGGGTTGGTCTCATTCGATTCAGCGTGAAAAATCCTGGAAGGATCTGTGAGCGTTTCGAATTTTGATTGATTATTTAGACTAAGTAAGGCTTATGTTAGGTAGGCTTATGACTTATGTTAGGTCATAAATATGTCGAAAGTTCGAGAGAAAATCATTTAAAAAAGTATGATTTTCTGGGAAAATCGTTTAAAAAATTCAATTTTTAGGAAAATCATAGAAAAAATCATAAAATTGTATCCAAAATACGAATACGGGGGAAAATCGTATTCAAAGTGTGAATACGATTGTATTCGTATTCATATTCATAAAATCGCGGATATGATTTGTATTCATAATCGTATTTATGAATAAGAATTCGCCCATCTCTGGCTAGGACACTGCAGGGTGGGGACTATGTCATGGTTGTGACGGTGAACGCAACAACTCGGGAGAACAACAGGAAAACAACAAAAATATCTTCATTACTCTGAAACTGAAAGAGGAACTCAAATACGCGGAGGGTGGAAAACATATTTTATTGTTTTTTAACCATTTTGCATCATTTCAATGATTCTAACTTGAATCTGTCCTCGATTGCAGCGATATCACTGTGCTCTATCGAGAGATTCCTTTTGCCAGGTGACATCAGCGTTGTTATCTGGCTCTCCCGCCAACACGAGTGAGAACTGTGTTTTCTTAGGAAATACGGCTAAAATAAATGGAATGTCGAACTGAAAACTGGTGTAGGAACGTTTTCATGTGCTCTAAATTTGAATCTGACTCCAAAAATACGAAATCCGACCCATGCAACTACTCCATTCTCTTTTAATAAAAATCGCTGTTAAAGAAAATCATGCGCAGACCCCATTGAAAAATGAAACCCCCCATGAGACCCCATGTTTCAATGAAATTACTTGAAAACAAATTAAGTGTCTCTTCCAGAAGTTGTGACATCAACGCATATCCGAGTGAAGACTCGGAAGACTCAGCTGCCTGCGTCCATTTCCACGATTCCATCAATAAACTTGATGATATCAATCTGAGGAAATTAGTTAACATTAATAAACGTAATTCTAGCTAGTTTGTGGTGACCAAACTTCCAATTCCGAGTTTGGTTCCATTTCAGACGCCTAATTCCCTGCCTTTACACCATACTTCACGTTTGCTCTGCTCCATTGCATTTCCGTTTTCTTTTATACTAGAAGGCATATATTCCTTCGGGTGACTAAGGCCTAAGGTGGAATTTTGGGACAGCTTGAGGCAGTTAAGTAGGGGTTAGAGGGTGGTTGGGGAAGGGCAGCACAAGAGGCAAGGTAAGTTGTGGATGGGGGTTTTGTCATAGGACAATCCCCCATTCCATCGCGATCCGTGTTTGACCAGTGTGTTTGTCGTGGTGTTTGCACCAGTCAAATCTGGTGGTCTTGGCATTGTGTCTCTCTCGGCATGTATCCCTTCACTACGCCGCCAGCGGCTGCTAGCCCTTCAAGGGTGGAGCTGGGAGGTCGCCCGAGCAGCTGCTGATCTTGATTTTGTCAAGCAGCAGTTAGCATGGTGCGACCGAGCAACACCATCTGCTCCGAAACCCAGTTTGTCTGCTGAGTTCGCCGCTGCACTGCAAGAGTCAGTAGATGGTAGAGAACTCCGACAGTGCTCCGAAAGCCCTATATCTTCCCAATGGGTAGATTGGGCTTTGGAGGGCATTGGGGGCCGTGACTACCGACACTTCCACGCCATCTGCATGGCAACTCTGTCAACTGCAGTATGGTGTTCAAGGGGTAGTCGTGGGACAGCTCTACCCCTTTGCCGCGCCTGTCGGGTGGACATGAACATCTATCTGTATCATGTGGTGCAGCAGTGTCCTCGGACTCATGGGGGCCGCATTCTACGTCATGATGCGGTCGCCAAGCAGATAGCAGGTGCTTTGTCATCTAGCTTCTGGGATGTTGAGAGGGAGAGATTACCTATGTCACATGCCAAGTGACCAGGGTAAGAAGCCCGACATCGTTGCCGTCAAGCCTGACCAGTCTTGCATTATCCTGGATGTCCAAGTTGTAAATGGCAGATTGGACATGGAGCAGACTTGGCGGGCTAAGACAAGGAAGTATGACAGAGATGATTTACGGCAAGTGGTGTCGGAGCTAAAAAGAGTGGCACCCAACAACATCAGGGTGATGGCTGCAACCTTATCATGGTGTGGGGGTGTGGTGTGGGAAAAGTGCCACGGAGTTGCGCGAGTTGGGCATCTCAGTGGGCGTACTCTGTGGTATCACCACCCGTGTCCTGCTCGGCTCATATTTGAACTGGCGGTCGTTTTATAGAGGAACTTCCCTTCATCCCTCTCTCCCACCCCAACTTCCTCATCTTCCCTCATCCCTTGGGCCGGCGTCGGGTGAGTTCTGGGCGTCCTCCCCATTATATTTGATTAATTTATTTATTTTTATTTATGGCGTGCACCCTGCGTCTTTCAGGGGAGTTCATTAAAAATAAATAAATAAATAAATTTAAAAAATGGAGTAGGGGACCCACCTCCTGAGGTTTCACCCGCATGAATTTTTGACGCCAATTATAGTAAGGAAGGAAGCTGTTATGTATCGATGTTTGACATCGATGTTTAGTATCGAATGAAAAGGATCGATGTCGGCCATCGATTCAGGTTCACTTTGTACATGTCCGTCTTACGAGCAAGTAGCTCTGCTGTTCGCTTAATTAAAACCCCTGTTCATTTTAGTCTGTGTCCTTATTAACTGTTCCCGACACATCAATTGGCGACGAGAAGTGGCTAAATTTCACGCGTGTGGGAGAATTTAGTGTTTTTTCGCGATCGTGAACAAACGTTTTGTTTCCCGCATCATGCCGCCCAAACCTGGCAACCCTAGCGATCTTTCCGGTGGAAAGAAGGACAGTGTCCTCGGTCAATCGAAGGGTAATGCGAAAAATGTTAATGTTCCCGTAGATACAGATGACGAAGAAGAGTCTTCGTCGGATTTTGGTGGTTTCAGACATCGTGGTGGGCGAGGGAGACCGACGCGTCGTCAACCAGATCCCCGTCGTAGCGCCGTACTTGGGCATATTGAACCCTATGTGCCGTCGTCTGAACCATTTTCGAACTATTTGGAACGCCTCGAAGCGTTTTTCGAGGTAAATGGAACGTCAGAGTACGAAATGGTGAGTTCTCTCGTTGTTTTGATTGGACCAGAGATGTATGCAGTTCTCAAGAATCTTGTTTCTCCCGAGAAACCCAAAGATAAATCATTTGATGAGTTGTTAAATGTTTTAACGGAACATTATGCTCCTCAGGGCATAGAGGTAGCTGAAAGATTCAAATTTCATTGCTGAAATCAGAATGTCGGTGAACCCGTCAAGGACTTCATTGTAGCTTTGAAGGAGTTGTCTTCCAAGTGTAATTATGGGAATTTTCTCAATGATGCCTTACGCGATCAATTGGTTTTTGGTCTGCGGGACTCCGCAGCGAAGAAGAAACTACTTTCAGAGAAAAAGTTAACTTTTGAAAGTGCAGTTAAAATCGTCTCGGAGTTTGAATTGGTCCTAGAACAATCAAAGGTTATGTCCGAAGAGGTCAAAGAAGACTACGTGAGAGATGATGTTCATTTTGTAAACAAAAACAAGAAGTCCAGTGCTGCCAACCCTTCGACATCAAATTTCCGTACGCCCAAGAGCAGTGGTTCCAGTTATTATCAGGAGACGTCTACTGATAAGAAGTCAAACATCAAACAGTGTTTTCGTTGTTCCCGAATTCATTCCACCGATTTATCGAAATGTCCCGCTAAAGATTGGCTATGTTTTAAGTGTTATCAAAAAGGGCATGTTGCCAAGTGTTGTACGTCCAACAAAAGTTTTGATACTAATCTAGTGGAAGTAGTAGATCAAGTCATAAATCGTAGTATGTTAAGTCCAGTGTTTTCTAAGTTGAAAGTAAATGGTTCGGAAATTTTCTTTGAAGTAGATTCAGGATCGCCTTATTCGCTGATACCTAAGTTTGTGTACGACAAGTTCTTTAAGTCTGTCCAAATGTCAAGTAGTCATGTTAAGTTGAACACAGCTAATGGTGAACCTTTGAATGTATTAGGTACTATTTCGGTGTGTGTTGAATACCATAACAAAGTTTTTTCTAATTTGATTCTCATTGTTGTAGATAAGTTGTTAAAGAGAAGTCTTCTTGGTCGTGACTGGTTGTCTGTCTTGAGTCCTGGTTGGAGAAGTCTGTTGCTCGGTAATGGTGAAGATGAGGTAACTCCCGAGTTATTAGTAAGCGGAATGAACCAAGTAAGTGAATCAGCTGTAGTTCCTGATGTCAATTCTGCTAGCTCCATTCTCGTCAAAATGTATAAGAAACGTTTTCCTGATATATTTCCGGAAAGTAATGACGACCCAATCAGAAAGTTTATAGTCTCTATAGTGTTGAAAGACAACGCTACTCCTGTGTTTCACAAAGGATACAATGTGCCTTATGCTCTACGTGAAAAGGTCCAGAGTGAGTTGGATTCTCTGGTCAAGAGAAAGATTTTAGAACCAGTTAGGCACAGTAGTTGGGCATCTCCAATTGTGACAGTTTTTCGTAAAAATGGTAGTATTCGCGTCTGCGCTGATTTTAAGGCAAGTTTGAATAGATTTGTAGATATAGATCACTATAAATTGCCAAGAGTGGACGAAATTTTGCATAATTTAGTAAACTGCAAGTGGTTTTGTGAAATCGATCTGTCTAATGCATTTTTGCAAGTCAACGTTAATGAAAAGTGTAAAGAATACCTGACTATCAACAGTTTTGCAGGATTATTCCGTTTTAATCGTCTGCCTATGGGTTTAAATGTTTCGCCAGCACTTTTCCAGTCCGTGATGGATTCAATTTTGAAAGGAATTTCTGGTGTGCAATGCTACATTGATAATGTTATCATTTCAGCAAAGACTAAGGAAGAGTGCCAGGTCTTGTTGGAAACGGTGTTGGATAGATTGAACGAGTACAATGTTAAGATAAATCCAAGTAAATGTAAATTGTTTGAGACTTCAATCGAGTTGTTAGGATACCGAGTAGATGGAAAGGGTTTGCATCCGTCTCATGAAAAAGTACGGGCCATAAAGATGGCTAGAGCTCCTAACAATATCTCTGAATTGAAATCATTTCTTGGTCTCGTAAATTTCTAACACCAGTTTGTGCCAATGAGTGCGCATTTGTTGGAGCCACTCTACTCCCTCACAAGGAAAGGTATTCCTTGGAATTGGTCTAAGGAATGTGAGAATGCGTTTTGCACGGCTAAAAGCACTATTTCTGACAAAAGTTTGTTAGTTTTGTATGACCCGTCTAAACCTCTGATCCTGACCTCAGATAGTAGTTCCTACGGAGTTGGTGCAACCTTGTCACATGTGATTGAAGGTGTTGAACAACCGATAGCATTTGCGTCATCAACGCTGTCTTCCGCGGAAAGAAACTACAGTAGTCTGGGTAGGGAAGGACTTGCATGTATTTATGCAGTAAAGCATTTTCATAAATTTCTTGCTGGTCGTCGTTTCACACTTGTGACCGACCACCAACCGTTACAGGCTATTTTCAACCCTAGAAAAGGTATTCCTCAAGTAGCCAGCGCACGTCTGCAAAGGTGGTCTTTGATTTTATCAGCGTATGATTATGACATCAAGTATAGGAAGGGGACTAGCATTGCAAATGCGGACGCGTTGTCCAGGTTACCCTTGAATGACCCCACGGATGTTCCAGACTGCCTAGCTATACTTGATGAGTTTGAGGAAAGTGTTTTAACCTTCAAAGAAATCTCTGAAGAATCTAATAAGGATCCTGTTTTGTCTCAGATAATGGAATGGGTTCGAGATGGTTGGCCTCAGTCAGTTTCTGTGGATTTTGCCTCATTTTTCAAAAATCGTTTGGCATTTTCTATTCAAGAGAATTGTATTTTGTTCGGTTCTAGGGTGGTTATTCCCAAAGTGTTGCGACCTAGAGTGTTAGGTGTACTCCACAGTTCTCATACTGGGGTTGTAAGAACGAAGATGTTGGCTCGTAAGTTTGTTTGGTGGCCAACTCTGGAAAACGACATAGAGCAAAAAGTAAAGTGTTGTCAGACTTGTCAGTTGACTCAAAATGATAACGTCAAGAAAGTATTTGTACCATTGGAAAAACCTAGTTCTGCATGGCAAAGATTGCATATGGATTTTCTGGATACTTTCAAGTGCAAGTTGTTTTTGCTGGTGGATGCTCATTCTAAATGGTTAGAGTGTTATGTTTTACCTAATGGGTCCACAGCTTCTCATATCATTAAAATCTTGTCGGATGTTTTTGCTAGGTTCGGATTTCCTCAAATCGTAATAAGTGATAATGGCCCAACGTTTAGTAGCGCTCAGTTGAAGCAGTATTTTGAAAGAAATAATGTCAAATACATGTTTTCTCCTCCTTACAATCCGTCGTCTAATGGGCAAGTGGAACGGATGGTTCAAGAAATCAAGAAAATGATTCTTCGTGACGTAGTTTCTTCCAAAAATGATTCGGTAAATTTGTCCGAACGTCTGTCTAAATGTCTATTTGCATATCGTAATACACCATGTAGTGTCACTCAGCAGACGCCTGCCGAAATGTTGTTCAAGTTCCCTATCAGAACGTTTTTGTCCATGTTGACTCCCAAAGACCATGTTGTTCCCTCATCTGACACAATGGTGTCAGTGCCGGAATTTTCTGTAAACCAGAAGGTTTTGGTTAAAAATTCGCACAAGGGGCTGTATAAGTGGATTCCCTCGAGAATAATGGAACGTATTGGTAGAGTGTGTATTGGTGTATCTTGTGAAACTGAGTAATGGAGCTATCAGAAAGTGTCACATTAACCAGCTTATTATATTAACTAATTAGCTGAATAAAAATAAAAAATAAAAATAAAATAAAAAATAAATAAAAATAAAAAATAAAATATAATTTAATTAGCTGAAACGCAGTTTTTTACCAGATGCCTCACATCCTGTTGGTCGTGATGGGGATTGGAGTCAGTCGTCTCCTGTTGGAGGGGAGGATCAGGAGTATCAAGTAAAGTTGCCTGACCAGGAACATTTTGTTAGTTCACCTTCCCAACAGCAGCTTGCTCCTCCTGGGTTTGCAATGGATGACGAGCCAGTTAGTAGACCAGTTAGAAAAACTGCTGGAATTCCCCCAGCTAGGTATTCGCCTACTTTGTTTTGATTTTTCATTGTACCTTGTTTGTTTCAGTATTACTTGTGGTATGTTTTAAATAAGGAGGGGGAAGTGTTATGTATCGATGTTTGTCATCGATGTTTAGTATCGAATGAAAAGGATCGATGTCGGCCATCGATTCAGGTTCACTTTGTACATGTCCGTCTTACGAGCAAGTAGCTCCGCTGTTCGCTTAATTAAAACCCCTGTTCATTTTAGTCTGTGTCCTTATTAACTGTTCCCGACACATCAGAAGCCATTTTTGACCAACTTTTTATCATACCTCTGGTTGTCCAATTAGTTCAGCAGTCCGCTCAACTCCCAAGTTAGGTACAACTACAATGATGAATTGAAACTTTTGAGGCGGAGATCCTGTCATCACCAAAGTAGAACTCCCTCACATCTCTGATTAAACGTTCAACGTTTTCAGAATTTGCCACAAGGGTGTGCTTTCACGAATCAGAGAGCCGCATTTTTTGTAATAGCTCACCAGCCTTGACGCCATGTCGTACCTTGATTGTCTTTGACAACCAATGGGTAGTCATTTTTGCACATTTTTGTACTTGAATACTACCAGATTCAAAAAGACGTACTCAAACCAGTTCGAAAAGAATGTAGCAGTACAACTAATACTTGTTGTTGAAAAAAAATCCTCTTACAAAACAGTTATGTTGTATACCTTTGAAAAAATACCTTATTTTCACACAATAGTAGGTATTTGGTTCATTATGGAAGTCTGCATTTAGTTTTTGCGTCTGCAAGTTCGTAGATCGTACGATGTAGATCGAGATTTCGTAGATCTGTACTTCAGTTTTTGTGATAGTCTATACTTCCTGGTGAGTAGAAACGAAGTACCTACTCTAAATTATCTAGAGATATGTTACGGACGTGTTGTTAGACAAATGAGAAACCACTAGATTGGTAGCTACTGCAAAATCTGTAGTTAAGTAGTAGTATTTGAGAACCAGAAAAATGCAGTAAGAACTCCGGAAAACCTAGGTTTGTGGTGTTCACTACATACCTACCAATTTAAACTAACTTTCTAAAGGTGAATAAGATCAAAATCATCAGTAGGTAGGTTTTTATATCGCAATGTAGGGTCAGAAAGGGATGTAAATAGGTATCCAAGTATCATTCTGAAAAACTTATTTTGAAATCCCCAGAGTCTGTATCAGCTGTTTGCTATCAGCCATTTTCGAGTGACTTCACAGGTTGGTAGCTGTTTAGCGTGACTTTCAGCGTCCGCACCTTATTTTGTGACGACTCGAAATCCACCAAAAAAGTTAGCATCTGCATCTGCTGGCCCCATCACGATCTCAAGTCGTCGTGCCTGATGAAGCGAAAACTCACAAATATGTCAACAACAAGTTAATTCATCTCTTTTGACGCAATAGACAGTTTTAAACGGATGGTGTGAGAGCAAACGCTTATCTATATTTTTGTGACCGAAAATATGTACATTTTCTTTGATTTTCTTGATTGAAAGCTTTCAAATGAACTTTCATGGCAACTAATATCTACAGTAGAAACTATTATAGTACGAAAAAGTCTATCAAAGCTGGTTACATTAGTTTGGGGTTCTAACTCAAAATACTAGGCATTCATTTCGGTGGGCGGTAAATCATCCTGTGTGAATATTAAAATGTTAGTCGTGTTAGCAGTGGAATAATTTTCTTACCAGGAGCACTGGGATAAATGAGGAGGATATCACTGAGCCAGGGTGATTTCTTTTTTTCCGAAGAGCACCCTTGCTGGGTTCGGCCATTCTGGTCATTCATGGGACTGCTATCAAGTTGACGGGGTGCATTAATAAATTCATTGAGTTTGTGCAAGTCCAGTCCTGCATCGGGTCGCTCACCTCTGCAAATAAGTATCCGACTTGAGTATGTATATAATAATGGTTCCAAGTAGACATGGACAGCATTTAACCCTTCAGTAGTCACGGCCGATCTGACAGATCGCACTAAGGTAGGTATTTTTTGTTCCTCCACAGATAAGGTTGGCGGACCTGTGCTGTCCTTCACAGTAGCTACCTGATGGACGAAGGGGGAGGGCTTTGTGTTGTTTCGTTCTCCATGACGTTTGGCGCTCTGTCAGTGGCACTCTGTGACGCATTTGCACTGAGAGGCGGATTTGTAAGTGATTGCTATACAAGTCTGATTTTATAGTGAATCCATCGTGGTATATCTAGTTATGTTATAAGAATTAAATGCCAAAAAGAAAAACGCTAAAAAACAAAAAAAATGGGAATTTTTAATCGCAAAGTAGACCTCATTCTGAGAATTTTTACACCAGCCGTTCTCTGTTTGGATGAGTAGATCTTTTTCGCGCCCCTCCAGCCTGGGCGGGACCCCCCCCCCCCCCCCCGCTGTGACTTTGAATTCAAGGAAAAAGGTCTTCTCAAGCTAGAAGGTCGTGGTTGGTGTCAAAATTCTCAGAATGAGGTCTAGTTTAGATTAAAAATAACCATAAATAGTTTTTCAGACCCATGCGCACACCCCATAGAGCATTTACACCAAAATGAATTTACCATGGTTAAATTAACTACAAATGCAATAGCCTCAAATACCTACTAGTTACAGCCTTTTTCTATGAATCACTTACTACACCGACATCAGCTAAACTAGATGAATCATGCAAAAATAAGCATTTTTTCTCACCAATATCCTTGAAAATTATGCGTGAAACACAAAACATTCAAATTTCATAACTCTACATTCAATAGTGGATCTTCACAATTGCAGAAAACATTGGAAAACCACTATAGGTAGGACTTATCAATGATACGAGGCTGGTTGGCTCCTGCAGCTGAGTAATCATTGTATAAAGCCAAAGATCATTCTGGTTAACCGTCATCATGAAATGGCCACAGGTTTTTGGATGGAACATGCTTTAGTCTTGGACTAACTATTCGAAAAACGTTACATAAGTGTGGAACGAAAGGCTGACACGAAATTTCAAAGGGTGCCTCTCTGAGACTGTAGAAGCTGTATGACAAGTAGTGAGTAAAGTAAACAGCCATTTCAGGTTGGATTTTCGTCCAACTGCCATTCCTGGCGTCTCAGATCAGCTGTCTTCCAAAGGGAAGAGGTTTGTTCGGCTAACGATTCCGAACCAGTTCCGGACAGAACGCGATTCTGAAAGTGGAAGGGATAGAATCAGTTCGGAATCGTTGTTAACCGAACGCCTTTAGAACTCGTTCGGAATTCATAGCCTGCATTGTAACCTCCTTCCATTTGCCATCTCCTGTTGTTGTCTCCTTCCATTATTTATTAATAATCCGTACCTATTCGCAGTTCAGCATTCTCTCGTTTTTCCAATATTCTAATACATAAAACTCTAAACGTACGTATGTATGTACGTATGCACGTCGGAGGAATCGGAGGCGTCAGGATTTAGAAGAGACGGGGCGGGAGGAGTCGGAGGCAAAAGGAGTAGGAGAAGCTGGTGGCAGGAAGAGTTGGAGGAATCTGAGGTGGGTGGAGTTAGAAGAGTCACTGGCCTGAGGAGTCAGAGGCGAAAGGAGTTAGAAGAGTCGGAGGCGAAAGGAGTTAGGAGTGGGGGGGGAGAGAGAGTCGGAGGAGAGAGCTATCTCGCGGGATAAAATTCCAACCTGTGTGAAGTGTAACTCAGTGAAATATCCCTCTCCAAATATTTGAGTTTTTCTGAAATTAAAAACGCTGCAAATTATTACACAATGGTTTATTATTGACGTGACAACGTCTTATAAATTGGTTTGCCAGGTGACACTTCAAGAAACTGCGTTACGCTCCGCTCACGTTATGCGCTCACAATGAGAGCGAGTGAGAGGCACGCGTCCCTTCCACTCGAGCACAGTTAGCCCGCCTAAGAGCGAGAGAGATAGGCATACACACTGGTTCATGTCTTGCGCTTCTATTTAGGCGCCTGCATACAATTTTACACGTTGCCAGTTAATTGTAAAACGATTGTGTAGTGATAATGTGAAGGTAGTTTCGTCCATCGCAACAATTCAAACAGCAAAGGTAAATAATTTCAGACAGATAATATAACATGATGAAATAAATGACGTTTATTTCGTTTCTCAACCAATAATAATTTTTTTATCCTTCTTCCTACTATACGAATGAATATTAACATTAAAATTATTTTACCACTCAAAGTCGTTGTCACGTAATAAAACTTTCGCCCGTATACCGACTTTACAGGCAACCAATTTTTTTTTTCTATATAGATCACTCGTCTACAAAATCACCAACCATCCAATATGAAGAAAAAAAAGAAGAAAAAAAATATAAAAAAAATCAAAATCACCAACCATTGATCACATTTCAGTCAGCTCTAATTTGAACGGAGATTAGGCCTCTTTTGCGATTCACACGTGTTTTGATTTATATATATATATATTTAAATCTAAACCCTTAAATTTTCGACGGGAGGGAACGGTTTGTCCTACAGAGCTCCGCGTGGTCTCAAAGAATTCTAAAAATTCTATAGAATCTTAAATTGAAGGAAAAACAATACCTTTCTATCAAAATTTTTTGAGTTAGGGCGTTTTCAAAATTTCAAAATTGATTTTGGAACCCTTAGAAGTGACCTACATCAACCAAAAGCTTCGAGGCACAACTAGACCCCAAATGGAGCCTACATACCAAATTTCATCAAAATCGGTCAATGCTAAGTGGGGAAAGTGCCGCGTACGGCGGACGGACGGCCAAATTTTTATTCGATTTTTGGAATCTACGTACCTTGAAACGTAAACCATCAAATTTTGAGGGGGTTAAAATTTTTTTTCTTGGTCGATTCCAAAGGTTCATTATTGAAAATTATAAACCAAAATGGAAAGAGTGGAATATGAGTGTACTATAGGTATCGATAAAATATATCGATACCTAGATAATATTATTATCTTCGATTTGTCTTTACCTGCATTTAGGGCCGGTTCAAAAAAACATTTAACCACACGGTTGAAGTTTACCAAGGGGTCACGTAACCAAGGTAAGAAAAAGTGCGTTCAAAAAACTTGTACAGTCGATTTTTTCGCGCGATAATTGATTAGTTTACCACAGTAAGGTAACCACTCGACGGCGGGTGGTTACGTGAAGTTCACCCCCCCCCCCCCCCGGTATGGATTGCAAAAACTGTCTTTATGAAAAAGTAGCTTAAAACGCTCTTTAATTCCTAACCTATTCGAAGTCATATTTCAGTTTCCGAGTTGCTGTGTGCATTTCCGTATTGTGGGTTATTAGTTTTGTAAATCAAATCATTTTGAGAATAAAATTAATAAATACCTACGTACATGATTTCTGGTGAATATTTTTAAAAAAATATCCGGCCGTCTTATTGAGCAGTTTATTCGCCGTTTTAATTTGTGTTACTTGATATTTTTCTACAATTGTATTAGACAAAAATCGTAGTATTTACATTATTTTTACAAGCTGTTAATTCGTATAGCAATTCATGTACTCTATTGAACATAGTCAAGGAATTGAGTTTGAACATAGTTTCAATGGAATTGAGTTTTTGACAACCCATCAAACTATCAACATTGAATGATGACGTCCATGTGACAATAAATTCAAATAAAACATATTGTTTAGTAATGCATGCATTCCAGGGGACGTTCCATTGGATAAGTATTGGATCAGTTTAAACCAGTTGTTAAGCGATAAGACTGTTTCTCTCGATGTAATTTATTTATTACTTTAGGGAAGAAATAGTGACCCCCCCACCCTCTAGCGGCATGGGAGCCTCGAATCTGAAGAGCATTTTAAAATCCATGATCTACGATACCCAACATGCGAATTCGAGTTCCCCCCCCCCCCACCTCAACCACCATTTTTTGGTATGATATTGAGGATATGTTACTCAAACATCCACCAGAGTTTGGAGAGATTTGAAGATGACTATTTTTTGTAAAGTGCGAACATGTCGTTCTGTAGTAGTTATGATTACAGAACCTCCGCAACTTCCAAGACCGATTACTTTTTTTAATCGAAATTCCCACCCGCCATTTTTTAGTATATGGTTGAGGATATGTTACTGTAACATCCACCAGAGTTTGGAGAGATTTGAAGATGACTATTTTCTGTAAAGTGCGAAAGTGTTCGAAAATTCTACTGAAATCAGCTATCACCCAAAATCGGGCGTTCACAACTTTTCTCCTGTCGATCCGGAATCGACCAAATTGCCGTATATTATCCACCAGTTATATAAGAAACATATCCCAGAATTTCGTGCATGTAGCTCAGTCGTAAGTATGATTTAATGTTTTTCCCTCGCAAGGGAGAAATTGAACAGAGAGTTTAGTATACTGTTGAGGATATGTTACTGTAACATCCACCAGAGTTTGGAGAGATTTGAAGAAGACGATTTTCTGTAAAGTGCGAAAGTGTTCGAAAATTCTACTGAAATCAGCTATCACCCAAAATCGGGCGTTCATAACTTTTCTCCTATCGATCCGGAATCGACCAATTTTCAGTATAATATCCACCAGTTATATAAGAAACATATCCCAGAATTTCGTGCATGTAGCTCAGTCGTAAGTACCCAGCCATAGATTTAAGGCGCGCCTAGACTAACCCGCAACACTTACCAGCGTCAGAACGGGTGGCACACGAACTTCATACATCCATTACTTTTCTAAATCAAAATTCCCACCCACCATTTTTTGGTATAATATTGAGGATATCTTACTCTAACATCCACCAGAGTTTGGAGAGATTTGAAGATGACTATTTTTTGTAAAGTGCGAACATGTGGTTCTGTAGTAGTTATGATTACAGAACTTCCGCAACTTCCAAGACCGATTACTTTTTTTAATCGAAATTCCCACCCGCCATTTTTTAGTATATGGTTGAGGATATGTTACTGTAACATCCACCAGAGTTTGGAGAGATTTGAAGATGACTATTTTCTGTAAAGTGCGAAAGTGTTCGAAAATTCTACTGAAATCAGCTATCACCCAAAATCGGGCGTTCACAACTTTTCTCCTATCGATCCGGAATCGACCAAATTGCAGTATATTATCCACCAGTTATATAAAAAACATATCCCAGAATTTCGTGCATGTAGCTCAGTCGTAAGCACCCAGCCATAGATTTAAGGCGCGCCTAGACTAACCCGCAACACTTACCAGCGTCAGAACGGGTGGCACACGAACTTCATACATCCATTACTTTTCTAAATCAAAATTCCCACCCACCATATTTTAGTATATGGTTGAGGATATGTTACTGTAACATCCACCAGAGTTTGGAGAGATTTGAAGATGACGATTTTCTGTAAAGTGCGAAAGTGTTCGAAAATTCTACTGAAATCAGCTATCACCCAAAATCGGGCGTTCATAACTTTTCTCCTATCAATTTCGACCAATTTTCAGTATATTATCCACCAGTTATATAAGAAACATATCCCAGAATTTCGTGCATGTAGCTCAGTCGTAAGTACCCAGCCATAGATTTAAGGCGCGCCTAAACTAACCCGCAACACTTACCAGCGTCAGAACGGGTGGCACACCAACTTCATACATCCATTACTTTTCTAAATCGAAATTCCCACCCACCATTTTTTGGTATAATATTGAGGATATGTTACTCTAACATCCACCAGAGTTTGGAGAGATTTGAAGATGACTATTTCCTGTAAAGTGCGAAAGTGTTCGAAAATTCTACTGAAATCAGCTATCACCCAAAATCGGGCGTTCACAACTTTTCTCCTATCGATCCGGAATCGACCAAATTGCAGTATATTATCCACCAGTTATATAAGAAACATATCCCAGAATTTCGTGCATGTAGCTCAGTCGTAAGTACCCAGCCATAGATTTAAGGCGCGCCTAGACTAACCCGCAACACTTACCGGCGTCAGAACGGGTGGCACACAAACCTCATACATCCATTACTTTTCTAAATCAAAATTCCCACCCACTATATTTTAGTATATGGTTGAGGATATGTTACTGTAACATCCACCAGAGTTTGGAGAGATTTGAAGATGACGATTTTCTGTAAAGTGCGAAAGTGTTCGAAAATTCTACTGAAATCAGCTATCACCCAAAATCGGGCGTTCATAACTTTTCTCCTATCGATCCGGAATCGACCAATTTTCAGTATATTATCCACCAGTTATATAAGAAACATATCCCAGAATTTCGTGCATGTAGCTCAGTCGTAAGTACCCAGCCATAGATTTAAGGCGCGCCTAGACTAACCCGCAACACTTACCAGCGTCAGAACGGGTGGCACACCAACTTCATACATCCATTACTTTTCTAAATCAAAATTCCCACCCACCATTTTTTGGTATAATATTGAGGATATGTTACTCTAACATCCACCAGAGTTTGGAGAGATTTGAAGATGACTATTTCCTGTAAAGTGCGAAAGTGTTCGAAAATTCTACTGAAATCAGCTATCACCCAAAATCGGGCGTTCACAACTTTTCTCCTATCGATCCGGAATCGACCAAATTGCAGTATATTATCCACCAGTTATATAAGAAACATATCCCAGAATTTCGTGCATGTAGCTCAGTCGTAAGTACCCAGCCATAGATTTAAGGCGCGCCTAGACTAACCCGCAACACTTACCGACGTCAGAACGGGTGGCACACGAACTTCATACATCCATTACTTTTCTAAATCAAAATTCCCACCCACCATATTTTAGTATATGGTTGAGGATATGTTACTCTAACATCCACCAGAGTTTGGAGAGATTTGAAGAAGACGATTTTCTGTAAAGTGCGAAAGTGTTCGAAAATTCTACTGAAATCAGCTATCACCCAAAATCGGGCGTTCATAACTTTTCTCCTATCGATCCGGAATCGACCAATTTTCAGTATATTATCCACCAGTTAGATAAGAAACATATCCCAGAATTTCGTGCATGTAGCTCAGTCGTAAGTACCCAGCCATAGATTTAAGGCGCGCCAAGACTAACCCGCAACACTTACCGACGTCAGAACGGGTGGCACACGAACTTCATACATCCATTACTTTTCTAAATCAAAATTCCCACCCACCATATTTTAGTATATGGTTGAGGATATGTTACTCTAACATCCACCAGAGTTTGGAGAGATTTGAAGATGACTATTTTCTGTAAAGTGCGAAATTGTTCGAAAATTCTACTGAAATCAGCTATCACCCAAAATGGGGCGTTCATAACTTTTCTCCTATTGATCCGGAATCGACCAAATTGCAGTATATTATCCACCAGTTATATAAGAAACATATCCCAGAATTTCATGGATGTAGCTCAGTCGTAAGTACTCAGCCATAGATGATTTGTGCGAGAAAACGTGTGTTGCGGTATCAGAACAGGTGGCACACCAAATTCTTACATCCATTACTTTTTTTAAACGAAATTCCCACCCACCATATTTTAGTCTAACGTTGAGGATATGTTACTCTAACATCCACCAGAGTTTGGAGGGATTTGAAGATGACTATTTTTTGTAAAGTGCGAACATGTGGTTCTGTAGTAGCTATGATTACAGAACCTCCGCAACTTCCAAGACCGATTACTTTTTTTAATCGAAATTCCCACCCACCATTTTTAGTATAATGTTGAGGATATGTTACTGTAACATCCACCAGAGTTTGGAGAGATTTGAAGATGACTCTTTTCTGTAAAGTGCGAAAGTGTTCGAAAATTCTACTGAAATCAGCTATCACCCAAAATCGGGCGTTCATAACTTTTCTCCTATCGATCCGGAATCGACCAAATTGCAGTATATTATCCACCAGTTATATAAGAAACATATCCCAGAATTTCGTGCATGTAGCTCAGTCGTAAGTACCCAGCCATAGATTTAAGGCGCGCCTAGACTAACCCGCAACACTTACCGACGTCAGAACGGGAGAAATTGAACAGAGAGTTTAGTATACTGTTGAGGATATGTTACTGTAACATCCACCAGAGTTTGGAGAGATTTGAAGAAGACGATTTTCTGTAAAGTGCGAAAGTGTTCGAAAATTCTACTGAATCAGCTATCACCCAAAATCGGGCGTTCATAACTTTTCTCCTATCGATCCGGAATCGACCAATTTTCAGTATAATATCCACCAGTTATATAAGAAACATATCCCAGAATTTCGTGCATGTAGCTCAGTCGTAAGTACCCAGCCATAGATTTAAGGCGCGCCTAGACTAACCCGCAACACTTACCAGCGTCAGAACGGGTGGCACACGAACTTCATACATCCATTACTTTTCTAAATCAAATTCCCACCCACCATTTTTGGTATAATATTGAGGATATCTTACTCTAACATCCACCAGAGTTTGGAGAGATTTGAAGATGACTATTTTTTGTAAAGTGCGAACATGTGGTTCTGTAGTAGTTATGATTACAGAACTTCCGCAACTTCCAAGACCGATTACTTTTTTTAATCGAAATTCCCACCCGCCATTTTTTAGTATATGGTTGAGGATATGTTACTGTAACATCCACCAGAGTTTGGAGAGATTTGAAGATGACTATTTTCTGTAAAGTGCGAAAGTGTTCGAAAATTCTACTGAAATCAGCTATCACCCAAAATCGGGCGTTCACAACTTTTCTCCTATCGATCCGGAATCGACCAAATTGCAGTATATTATCCACCAGTTATATAAAAAACATATCCCAGAATTTCGTGCATGTAGCTCAGTCGTAAGCACCCAGCCATAGATTTAAGGCGCGCCTAGACTAACCCGCAACACTTACCAGCGTCAGAACGGGTGGCACTCGAACTTCATTCATCCATTACTTTTCTAAATCAAAATTCCCACCCACCATATTTTAGTATATGGTTGAGGATATGTTACTGTAACATCCACCAGAGTTTGGAGAGATTTGAAGATGACGATTTTCTGTAAAGTGCGAAAGTGTTCGAAAATTCTACTGAAATCAGCTATCACCCAAAATCGGGCGTTCATAACTTTTCTCCTATCAATTTCGACCAATTTTCAGTATATTATCCACCAGTTATATAAGAAACATATCCCAGAATTTCGTGCATGTAGCTCAGTCGTAAGTACCCAGCCATAGATTTAAGGCGCGCCTAAACTAACCCGCAACACTTACCAGCGTCAGAACGGGTGGCACACCAACTTCATACATCCATTACTTTTCTAAATCGAAATTCCCACCCACCATTTTTTGGTATAATATTGAGGATATGTTACTCTAACATCCACCAGAGTTTGGAGAGATTTGAAGATGACTATTTCCTGTAAAGTGCGAAAGTGTTCGAAAATTCTACTGAAATCAGCTATCACCCAAAATCGGGCGTTCACAACTTTTCTCCTATCGATCCGGAATCGACCAAATTGCAGTATATTATCCACCAGTTATATAAGAAACATATCCCAGAATTTCGTGCATGTAGCTCAGTCGTAAGTACCCAGCCATAGATTTAAGGCGCGCCTAGACTAACCCGCAACACTTACCGGCGTCAGAACGGGTGGCACACAAACCTCATACATCCATTACTTTTCTAAATCAAAATTCCCACCCACTATATTTTAGTATATGGTTGAGGATATGTTACTGTAACATCCACCAGAGTTTGGAGAGATTTGAAGATGACGATTTTCTGTAAAGTGCGAAAGTGTTCGAAAATTCTACTGAAATCAGCTATCACCCAAAATCGGGCGTTCATAACTTTTCTCCTATCGATCCGGAATCGACCAATTTTCAGTATATTATCCACCAGTTATATAAGAAACATATCCCAGAATTTCGTGCATGTAGCTCAGTCGTAAGTACCCAGCCATAGATTTAAGGCGCGCCTAGACTAACCCGCAACACTTACCAGCGTCAGAACGGGTGGCACACCAACTTCATACATCCATTACTTTTCTAAATCAAAATTCCCACCCACCATTTTTTGGTATAATATTGAGGATATGTTACTCTAACATCCACCAGAGTTTGGAGAGATTTGAAGATGACTATTTCCTGTAAAGTGCGAAAGTGTTCGAAAATTCTACTGAAATCAGCTATCACCCAAAATCGGGCGTTCACAACTTTTCTCCTATCGATCCGGAATCGACCAAATTGCAGTATATTATCCACCAGTTATATAAGAAACATATCCCAGAATTTCGTGCATGTAGCTCAGTCGTAAGTACCCAGCCATAGATTTAAGGCGCGCCTAGACTAACCCGCAACACTTACCGACGTCAGAACGGGTGGCACACGAACTTCATACATCCATTACTTTTCTAAATCAAAATTCCCACCCACCATATTTTAGTATATGGTTGAGGATATGTTACTCTAACATCCACCAGAGTTTGGAGAGATTTGAAGAAGACGATTTTCTGTAAAGTGCGAAAGTGTTCGAAAATTCTACTGAAATCAGCTATCACCCAAAATCGGGCGTTCATAACTTTTCTCCTATCGATCCGGAATCGACCAATTTTCAGTATATTATCCACCAGTTAGATAAGAAACATATCCCAGAATTTCGTGCATGTAGCTCAGTCGTAAGTACCCAGCCATAGATTTAAGGCGCGCCAAGACTAACCCGCAACACTTACCGACGTCAGAACGGGTGGCACACGAACTTCATACATCCATTACTTTTCTAAATCAAAATTCCCACCCACCATATTTTAGTATATGGTTGAGGATATGTTACTCTAACATCCACCAGAGTTTGGAGAGATTTGAAGATGACTATTTTCTGTAAAGTGCGAAATTGTTCGAAAATTCTACTGAAATCAGCTATCACCCAAAATGGGGCGTTCATAACTTTTCTCCTATTGATCCGGAATCGACCAAATTGCAGTATATTATCCACCAGTTATATAAGAAACATATCCCAGAATTTCATGGATGTAGCTCAGTCGTAAGTACTCAGCCATAGATGATTTGTGCGAGAAAACGTGTGTTGCGGTATCAGAACAGGTGGCACACCAAATTCTTACATCCATTACTTTTTTTAAACGAAATTCCCACCCACCATATTTTAGTCTAACGTTGAGGATATGTTACTCTAACATCCACCAGAGTTTGGAGGGATTTGAAGATGACTATTTTTTGTAAAGTGCGAACATGTGGTTCTGTAGTAGTTATGATTACAGAACCTCCGCAACTTCCAAGACCGATTACTTTTTTTAATCGAAATTCCCACCCACCATTTTTTAGTATAATGTTGAGGATATGTTACTGTAACATCCACCAGAGTTTGGAGAGATTTGAAGATGACTATTTTCTGTAAAGTGCGAAAGTGTTCGAAAATTCTACTGAAATCAGCTATCACCCAAAATCGGGCGTTCATAACTTTTCTCCTATCGATCCGGAATCGACCAAATTGCAGTATATTATCCACCAGTTATATAAGAAACATATCCCAGAATTTCGTGCATGAAGCTCAGTCGTAAGTACCCAGCCATAGATTTAAGGCGCGCCTAGACTAACCCGCAACACTTACCGGCGTCAGAACGGGTGGCACACGAACTTCATACATCCATTACTTTTCTAAATCAAAATTCCCACCCACCATATTTTAGTATATGGTTGAGGATATGTTACTCTAACATCCACCAGAGTTTGGAGAGATTTGAAGAAGACGATTTTCTGTAAAGTGCGAAAGTGTTCGAAAATTCTACTGAAATCAGCTATCACCCAAAATCGGGCGTTCATAACTTTTCTCCTATCGATCCGGAATCGACCAATTTTCAGTATATTATCCACCAGTTATATAAGAAACATATCCCAGAATTTCGTGCATGTAGCTCAGTCGTAAGTACCCAGCCATAGATTTAAGGCGCGCCAAGACTAACCCGCAACACTTACCGACGTCAGAACGGGTGGCACACGAACTTCATACATCCATTACTTTTCTAAATCAAAATTCCCACCCACCATATTTTAGTATATGGTTGAGGATATGTTACTCTAACATCCACCAGAGTTTGGAGAGATTTGAAGATGACTATTTTCTGTAAAGTGCGAAATTGTTCGAAAATTCTACTGAAATCAGCTATCACCCAAAATGGGGCGTTCATAACTTTTCTCCTATTGATCCGGAATCGACCAAATTGCAGTATATTATCCACCAGTTATATAAGAAACATATCCCAGAATTTCATGGATGTAGCTCAGTCGTAAGTACTCAGCCATAGATGATTTGTGCGAGAAAACGTGTGTTGCGGTATCAGAACAGGTGGCACACCAAATTCTTACATCCATTACTTTTTTTAAACGAAATTCCCACCCACCATATTTTAGTCTAACGTTGAGGATATGTTACTCTAACATCCACCAGAGTTTGGAGGGATTTGAAGATGACTATTTTTTGTAAAGTGCGAACATGTGGTTCTGTAGTAGCTATGATTACAGAACCTCCGCAACTTCCAAGACCGATTACTTTTTTTAATCGAAATTCCCACCCACCATTTTTTAGTATAATGTTGAGGATATGTTACTGTAACATCCACCAGAGTTTGGAGAGATTTGAAGATGACTCTTTTCTGTAAAGTGCGAAAGTGTTCGAAAATTCTACTGAAATCAGCTATCACCCAAAATCGGGCGTTCATAACTTTTCTCCTATCGATCCGGAATCGACCAAATTGCAGTATATTATCCAGCAGTTATATAAGAAACATATCTCAGAAATTCGTGCATGTAGCTCAGTCGTAAGTACCCAGCCATAGATTTAAGGCGCGCCAAGACTAACCCGCAACACTTACCGACGTCAGAACGGGTGGCACACGAACTTCATACATCCATTACTTTTCTAAATCAAAATTCCCACCCACCATATTTTAGTATATGGTTGAGGATATGTTACTCTAACATCCACCAGAGTTTGGAGAGATTTGAAGATGACTATTTTCTGTAAAGTGCGAAATTGTTCGAAAATTCTACTGAAATCAGCTATCACCCAAAATGGGGCGTTCATAACTTTTCTCCTATTGATCCGGAATCGACCAAATTGCAGTATATTATCCACCAGTTATATAAGAAACATATCCCAGAATTTCATGGATGTAGCTCAGTCGTAAGTACTCAGCCATAGATGATTTGTGCGAGAAAACGTGTGTTGCGGTATCAGAACAGGTGGCACACCAAATTCTTACATCCATTACTTTTTTTAAACGAAATTCCCACCCACCATATTTTAGTCTAACGTTGAGGATATGTTACTCTAACATCCACCAGAGTTTGGAGGGATTTGAAGATGACTATTTTTTGTAAAGTGCGAACATGTGGTTCTGTAGTAGCTATGATTACAGAACCTCCGCAACTTCCAAGACCGATTACTTTTTTTAATCGAAATTCCCACCCACCATTTTTTAGTATAATGTTGAGGATATGTTACTGTAACATCCACCAGAGTTTGGAGAGATTTGAAGATGACTCTTTTCTGTAAAGTGCGAAAGTGTTCGAAAATTCTACTGAAATCAGCTATCACCCAAAATCGGGCGTTCATAACTTTTCTCCTATCGATCCGGAATCGACCAAATTGCAGTATATTATCCAGCAGTTATATAAGAAACATATCTCAGAAATTCGTGCATGTAGCTCAGTCGTAAGTACCCAGCCATAGATTTAAGGCGCGCTTAGACTAACCCGCAACACTTACCGGCGTCAGAACGGGTGGCACACGAACTTCATACATCCATTACTTTTCTAAATCAAAATTCCCACCCACCATATTTTAGTATAATGTTGAGGATATAATACTCTAACATCCACCAGAGTTTGGAGAGATTTGAAGATGACTATTTTTTGTAAAGTGCGAAAGTGTTCGAAAATTCTACTGAAATGTAGCTCAGTCGTAAGTACCCAGCCATAGACTTAAGGCGCGCCTAGACTAACCCGCAACACTTACCAGCGTCAGAACGGGTGGCACACCAATTTCATACATCCATTACTTTTCTAAATCAAAATTCCCAGCCACCATTTTTTGGTATAATATTGAGGATATGTTACTGTAACATCCACCAGAGTTTGGAGAGATTTGAAGATGACTATTTTTTGTAAAGTGCGAAAGTGTTCGAAAATTCTACTGAAATCAGCCATCACCCAAAATCGGCCGTTCATAACTTTTCTCCTATTGATCCGGAATCGACCAAATTTCAGTATAATGTCCACCAGTTATATAAGAAACATATCCCAGAATTTCATGGATGTAGCTCAGTCGTAAGTACTCAGCCATAGATGATTTGTGCGAGAAAACGTGTGTTGCGGTATCAGAACAGGTGGCACACCAAATTCTTACATCCATTACTTTTTTTAAACGAAATTCCCACCCACCATATTTTAGTCTAACGTTGAGGATATGTTACTCTAACATCCACCAGAGTTTGGAGAGATTTGAAGATGACTATTTTTTGTGAAGTGCGAACATGTCGTTCTGTAGTGGTTATGATTTTAGAACCTCCGCAACTTCCAAGACCGATTACTTTTTCTATTCAAAATTCCCACCCGCCATTTTTTAGTATATGGTTGAGGATATGTTACTGTAACATCCACCAGAGTTTGGAGAGATTTGAAGATGACTATTTTTTGTAAAGTGCGAAAGTGTTCGAAAATTCTACTGAAATCAGCTATCACCCAAAATCGGGCCGTTCATAACTTTTCTCCTATCGATCCGGAATCGACCAAATTTCAGTATATTATCCACCAGTTATATAAGAAACATATCCCAGAATTTCGTGCATGTAGCTCAGTCGTAAGTACCCACCCATAGATTTAAGGCGCGCTTAGACTAACCCAGAACACTTACCAGCGTCAGAACGGGTGGCACACCAACTTCATACATCCATTACTTTTCTAAATCAAAATTCCCACCCACCATTTTTTGGTATATGGTTGAGGATATGTTACTCTAACATCCACCAGAGTTTGGAGAGATTTGAAGATGACTATTTTTTGTAAAGTGCGAAAGTGTTCGAAAATTCTACTGAAATCAGCTATCACCCAAAATCGGCCGTTCATAACTTTTCTCCTATTGATCCGGAATCGACCAAATTTCAGTATAATGTCCACCAGTTATATAAGAAACATATCGCAGAATTTCATGGATGTAGCTCAGTCGTAAGTACTCAGCCATAGATGATTTGTGCGAGAAAACGTGTGTTGCGGTATCAGAACAGGTGGCACACCAAATTCTTACATCCATTACTTTTCTAAATCAACATTCCCACCCACCATATTTTAGTATATGGTTGAGGATATGTTACTCTAACATCCACCAGAGTTTGGAGAGATTTGAAGATGACGATTTTCTGTAAAGTGCGAAAGTGTTCGAAAATTCTACTGAAATCAGCTATCACCTAAAATCGGGCGTTCATAACTTTTCTCCTATCGATCCGGAATCGACCAATTTTCAGTATATTATCCACCAGTTATATAAGAAACATATCCAAAAATTTCGTGCATGTAGCTCAGTCGTAAGTACCCAGCCATAGATTTAAGGCGCGCCTAGACTAACCCGCAACACTTACCAGCGTCAGAACGGGTGGCACACCAACTTCATACATACATTACTTTTCTAAATCAAAATTCCCACCCACCATTTTTTGGTATAATATTGAGGATATGTTACTCTAACATCCACCAGAGTTTGGAGAGATTTGAAGATGACTATTTTTTGTAAAGTGCGAACATGTGGTTCTGTAGTAGTTATGATTATAGAACCTCCGCAACTTCCAAGACCGATTACTTTTCTTAATCGAAATTCCCACCCGCCATTTTTTAGTATATGGTTGAGGATATGTTACTGTAACATCCACCAGAGTTTGGAGAGATTTGAAGATGACTATTTTTTGTAAAGTGCGAAAGTGTTCGAAAATTCTACTGAAATCAGCTATCACCCAAAATCGGCCGTTCATAACTTTTCTCCTATCGATCCGGAATCGACCAAATTTCAGTATATTATCCACCAGTTATATAAGAAACATATCCCAGAATTTCGTGCATGTAGCTCAGTCGTAAGTACCCAGCCATAGATTTAAGGCGCGCCTAGACTAACCCGCAACACTTACCAGCGTCAGAACGGGTGGCACACCAACTTCATACATCCTTTACTTTTCTAAATCAAAATTCCCACCCAACATATTTTAGTATATGGTTGAGGATATGTTACTGTAACATCCACCAGAGTTTGGAGAGATTTGAAGATGACTATTTTTTGTAAAGTGCGAAAGTGTTCGAAAATTCTACTGAAATCAGCTATCACCCAAAATCGGCCGTTCATAACTTTTCTCCTATTGATCCGGAATCGACCAAATTTCAGTATAATGTCCACCAGTTATATAAGAAACATATCCCAGAATTTCGTGCATGTAGCTCAGTCGTAAGTACCCAGCCATAGATTTAAGGCGCGCCTAGACTAACCCGCAACACTTACCAGCGTCAGAACGGGTGGCACACCAACTTCATACATCCATTACTTTTCTAAATCAAAATTCCCACCCACCATTTTTTGGTATAATATTGAGGATATGTTACTCTAACATCCACCAGAGTTTGGAGAGATTTGAAGATGACTATTTCCTGTAAAGTGCGAAAGTTTTCGAAAATTCTACTGAAATCAGCTATCACCCAAAATCGGGCGTTCACAACTTTTCTCCTATCGATCCGGAATCGACCAAATTGCAGTATATTATCCACCAGTTATATAAGAAACATATCCCAGAATTTCGTGCATGTAGCTCAGTCGTAAGTACCCAGCCATAGATTTAAGGCGCGCCTAGACTAACCCGCAACACTTACCGACGTCAGAACGGGTGGCACACGAACTTCATACATCCATTACTTTTCTAAATCAAAATTCCCACCCACCATATTTTAGTATATGGTTGAGGATATGTTACTCTAACATCCACCAGAGTTTGGAGAGATTTGAAGAAGACGATTTTCTGTAAAGTGCGAAAGTGTTCGAAAATTCTACTGAAATCAGCTATCACCCAAAATCGGGCGTTCATAACTTTTCTCCTATCGATCCGGAATCGACCAATTTTCAGTATATTATCCACCAGTTATATAAGAAACATATCCCAGAATTTCGTGCATGTAGCTCAGTCGTAAGTACCCAGCCATAGATTTAAGGCGCGCCAAGAGTAACCCGCAACACTTACCGACGTCAGAACGGGTGGCACACGAACTTCATACATCCATTACTTTTCTAAATCAAAATTCCCACCCACCATATTTTAGTATATGGTTGAGGATATGTTACTCTAACATCCACCAGAGTTTGGAGAGATTTGAAGATGACTATTTTCTGTAAAGTGCGAAATTGTTCGAAAATTCTACTGAAATCAGCTATCACCCAAAATGGGGCGTTCATAACTTTTCTCCTATTGATCCGGAATCGACCAAATTGCAGTATATTATCCACCAGTTATATAAGAAACATATCCCAGAATTTCATGGATGTAGCTCAGTCGTAAGTACTCAGCCATAGATGATTTGTGCGAGAAAACGTGTGTTGCGGTATCAGAACAGGTGGCACACCAAATTCTTACATCCATTACTTTTTTTAAACGAAATTCCCACCCACCATATTTTAGTCTAACGTTGAGGATATGTTACTCTAACATCCACCAGAGTTTGGAGGGATTTGAAGATGACTATTTTTTGTAAAGTGCGAACATGTGGTTCTGTAGTAGCTATGATTACAGAACCTCCGCAACTTCCAAGACCGATTACTTTTTTTAATCGAAATTCCCACCCACCATTTTCTAGTATAATGTTGAGGATATGTTACTGTAACATCCACCAGAGTTTGGAGAGATTTGAAGATGACTCTTTTCTGTAAAGTGCGAAAGTGTTCGAAAATTCTACTGAAATCAGCTATCACCCAAAATCGGGCGTTCATAACTTTTCTCCTATCGATCCGGAATCGACCAAATTGCAGTATATTATCCAGCAGTTATATAAGAAACATATCTCAGAAATTCGTGCATGTAGCTCAGTCGTAAGTACCCAGCCATAGATTTAAGGCGCGCTTAGACTAACCCGCAACACTTACCGGCGTCAGAACGGGTGGCACACGAACTTCATACATCCATTACTTTTCTAAATCAAAATTCCCACCCACCATATTTTAGTATAATGTTGAGGATATAATACTCTAACATCCACCAGAGTTTGGAGAGATTTGAAGATGACTATTTTTTGTTAAGTGCGAAAGTGTTCGAAAATTCTACTGAAATGTAGCTCAGTCGTAAGTACCCAGCCATAGACTTAAGGCGCGCCTAGACTAACCCGCAACACTTACCAGCGTCAGAACGGGTGGCACACCAATTTCATACATCCATTACTTTTCTAAATCAAAATTCCCACCCACCATTTTTTGGTATAATATTGAGGATATGTTACTGTAACATCCACCAGAGTTTGGAGAGATTTGAAGATGACTATTTTTTGTAAAGTGCGAAAGTGTTCGAAAATTCTACTGAAATCAGCTATCACCCAAAATCGGCCGTTCATAACTTTTCTCCTATCGATCCGGAATCGACCAAATTTCAGTATATTATCCACCAGTTATATAAGAAACATATCCCAGAATTTCGTGCATGTAGCTCAGTCGTAAGTGCCCAGCCATAGATTTAAGGCGCGCCTAGACTAACCCGCAACACTTACCAGCGTCAGAACGGGTGGCACACCAACTTCATACATCCATTACTTTTCTAAATCAAAATTCCCACCCACCATTTTTTGGTATATGGTTGAGGATATGTTACTCTAACATCCACCAGAGTTTGGAGAGATTTGAAGATGACTATTTTTTGTAAAGTGCGAAAGTGTTCGAAAATTCTACTGAAATCAGCTATCACCCAAAATCGGCCGTTCATAACTTTTCTCCTATTGATCCGGAATCGACCAAATTTCAGTATAATGTCCACCAGTTATATAAGAAACATATCGCAGAATTTCATGGATGTAGCTCAGTCGTAAGTACTCAGCCATAGATGATTTGTGCGAGAAAACGTGTGTTGCGGTATCAGAACAGGTGGCACACCAAATTCTTACATCCATTACTTTTCTAAATCAACATTCCCACCCACCATATTTTAGTATATGGTTGAGGATATGTTACTCTAACATCCACCAGAGTTTGGAGAGATTTGAAGATGACGATTTTCTGTAAAGTGCGAAAGTGTTCGAAAATTCTACTGAAATCAGCTATCACCCAAAATCGGGCGTTCATAACTTTTCTCCTATCGATCCGGAATCGACCAATTTTCAGTATATTATCCACCAGTTATATAAGAAACATATCCCAGAATTTCGTGCATGTAGCTCAGTCGTAAGTACCCAGCCATAGATTTAAGGCGCGCCTAGACTAACCCGCAACACTTACCAGCGTCAGAACGGGTGGCACACCAACTTCATACATACATTACTTTTCTAAATCAAAATTCCCACCCACCATTTTTTGGTATAATATTGAGGATATGTTACTCTAACATCCACCAGAGTTTGGAGAGATTTGAAGATGACTATTTTTTGTAAAGTGCGAACATGTGGTTCTGTAGTAGTTATGATTATAGAACCTCCGCAACTTCCAAGACCGATTACTTTTCTTAATCGAAATTCCCACCCGCCATTTTTTAGTATATGGTTGAGGATATGTTACTGTAACGTCGACCAGAGTTTGGAGAGATTTGAAGATGACTATTTTCTGTAAAGTGCGAAAGTGTTCGAAAATTCTACTGAAATCAGCTATCACCCAAAATGGGCCGTTCATAACTTTTCTCCTATCGATCCGGAATCGACCAAATTTCAGTATATTATCCACCAGTTAAATAAGAAACATATCCCAGAATTTCGTGCATGTAGCTCAGTCGTAAGTACTCAGCCATAGATTTAAGGCGCGCCTAGACTAACCCGCAACACTTACCGGCGTCAGAACGGGTGGCACACCAACTTCATACATACATTACTTTTCTAAATCAAAATTCCCACCCACCATTTTTTGGTATAATATTGAGGATATGTTACTCTAACATCCACCAGAGTTTGGAGAGATTTGAAGATGACTATTTTTTGTAAAGTGCGAACATGTGGTTCTGTAGTAGTTATGATTACAGAACCTCCGCAACTTCCAAGACCGTTTTCTTTTTCTATTCGAAATTCCCACCCGCCATTTTTTAGTATATGGTTGAGGATATGTTACTGTAACATCCACCAGAGTTTGGAGAGATTTGAAGATGACTATTTTCTGTAAAGTGCGAAAGTGTTCAAAAATTCTACTGAAATCAGCTATCACCCAAAATCGGGCGTTCACAACTTTTCTCCTATCGATCCGGAATCGACCAAATTGCAGTATATTATCCACCAGTTATATAAGAAACATATCCCAGAATTTCGTGCATGTAGCTATGTCGTAAGTACCCAGCCATAGATTTAAGGCGCGCTTAGACTAACCCGCAATACTTACCGACGTCAGAACGGGTGGCACACGAACTTCATACATCCATTACTTTTCTAAATCAAAATTACCACCCAACATATTTTAGTATATGGTTGAGGATATGTTACTGTAACATCCACCAGAGTTTGGAGAGATTTGAAGATGACTATTTTTTGTAAAGTGCGAAAGTGTTCGAAAATTCTACTGAAATCAGCTATCACCCAAAATCGGCCGTTCATAACTTTTCTCCTATTGATCCGGAATCGACCAAATTTCAGTATAATGTCCACCAGTTATATAAGAAACATATCCCAGAATTTCATGGATGTAGCTCAGTCGTAAGTACTCAGCCATAGATGATTTGTGCGAGAAAACGTGTGTTGCGGTATCAGAACAGGTGGCACACCAAATTCTTACATCCATTACTTTTTTTAAACGAAATTCCCACCCACCATATTTTATCTAACGTTGAGGATATGTTACTCTAACATCCACCAGAGTTTGGAGAGATTTGAAGATGACTATTTTTTGTGAAGTGCGAACATGTCGTTCTGTAGTGGTTATGATTTTAGAACCTCCGCAACTTCCAAGACCGATTACTTTTTCTATTCAAAATTCCCACCCGCCATTTTTTAGTATATGGTTGAGGATATGTTACTGTAACATCCACCAGAGTTTGGAGAGATTTGAAGATGACTATTTCCTGTAAAGTGCGAAAGTGTTCGAAAATTCTACTGAAATCAGCTATCACCCAAAATCGGCCGTTCATAACTTTTCTCCTATCGATCCGGAATCGACCAAATTTCAGTATATTATCCACCAGTTATATAAGAAACATATCCCAGAATTTCGTGCATGTAGCTCAGTCGTAAGTACCCAGCCATAGATTTAAGGCGCGCCTAGACTAACCCGCAACACTTACCGACGTCAGAACGGGTGGCACACCAACTTCATACATCCATTACTTTTCTAAATCAAAATTCCCACCCACCATTTTTTGGTATATGGTTGAGGATATGTTACTCTAACATCCACCAGAGTTTGGAGAGATTTGAAGATGACTATTTTTTGTAAAGTGCGAAAGTGTTCGAAAATTCTACTGAAATCAGCTATCACCCAAAATCGGCCGTTCATAACTTTTCTCCTATTGATCCGGAATCGACCAAATTTCAGTATAATGTCCACCAGTTATATAAGAAACATATCGCAGAATTTCATGGATGTAGCTCAGTCGTAAGTACTCAGCCATAGATGATTTGTGCGAGAAAACGTGTGTTGCGGTATCAGAACAGGTGGCACACCAAATTCTTACATCCATTACTTTTTTTAAACGAAATTCCCACCCACCATATTTTAGTCTAACGTTGAGGATATGTTACTTTAACATCCACCAGAGTTTGGAGAGATTTGAAGATGACGATTTTCTGTAAAGTGCGAAAGTGTTCGAAAATTCTACTGAAATCAGCTATCACCCAAAATCGGGCGTTCATAACTTTTCTCCTATCGATCCGGAATCGACCAATTTTCAGTATATTATCCACCAGTTATATAAGAAACATATCCCAGAATTTTGTGCATGTAGCTCAGTCGTAAGTACCCAGCCATAGATTTAAGGCGCGCCTAGACTAACCCGCAACACTTACCGGCGTCAGAACGGGTGGCACACAAACCTCATACATCCATTACTTTTCTAAATCAAAATTCCCACCCGCCATTTTTTAGTATATGGTTGAGGATATGTTACTGTAACATCCACCAGAGTTTGGAGAGATTTGAAGATGACTATTTTCTGTAAAGTGCGATTGTGTTCGAAAATTCTACTGAAATCAGCTATCACCCAAAATGGGGCGTTCATAACTTTTCTCCTATCGATCCGGAATCGACCAAATTGCAGTATATTATCCACCAGTTATATAAGAAACATATCCCAGAATTTCGTGCATGTAGCTCAGTCGTAAGTACCCAGCCATAGATTTAAGGCGCGCCCAGACTAACCCGCAACACTTACCAGCGTCAGAACGGGTGGCACACCAACTTCTTACATCCATTACTTTTCTAAATCAAAATTCCCACCCGCCATTTTTTAGTATATGGTTGAGGATATGTTACTGTAACATCCACCAGAGTTTGGAGAGATTTGAAGATGACTATTTTCTGTAAAGTGCGAAAGTGTTCGAAAATTCTACTGAAATCAGCTATCACCCAAAATCGGGCGTTCATAACTTTTCTCCTATCGATCCGGAATCGACCAAATTTCAGTATATTATCCACCAGTTATATAAGAAACATATCCCAGAATTTCGTGCATGTAGCTCAGTCGTAAGTACTCAGCCATAGATTTAAGGCGCGCCTAGACTAACCCGCAACACTTACCGGCGTCAGAACGGGTGGCACACGAACTTCATACATCCATTACTTTTCTAAATCAAAATTTCCACCCACCATATTTTAGTATATGGTTGAGGATATGTTACTACTACTACAAAAAATGACCCCCAAACCAAATCAAAATCAAAAAAATGTAAAAAATGTTGTTTTCAAATCTCTCCAAACTCTGGTGGATGTTACAGTAACATATCCTCAACATTATACTAAAAAATGGTGGGTGGGAATTTTGTTTAAAAAAATTAATGGATGTATGAAGTTGGTGTGCCACCTGTTCTGATACCGCAACACACGTTTTCTCGCACAAATCATCTATGGCTGGGTACTTACGACTGAGCTACATGCACGAAATTCTGGGATATGTTTCTTATATAACTGGTGGATAATATACTGCAATTTGGTCGATTCCGGATCGATAGGAGAAAAGTTATGAACGGCCGATTTTGGGTGATAGCTGATTTCAGTAGAATTTTCGAACACTTTCGCACTTTACAGAAAATAGTCATCTTCAAATCTCTCCAAACTCTGGTGGATGTTACAGTAATATATCCTCAACATTATACTAAAAAATGGTGGGTGGGAATTTCGATTAAAAAAAGTAATCGATCTTGGAAGTTGCGGAGGTTCTGTAATCATAACTACTACAGAACCACATGTTCGCACTTTACAAAAAATAGTCATCTTCAAATCTCTCCAAACTCTGGTGGATGTTAGAGTAACATATCCTCAACATTATACTAAAATATGGTGGGTGGGAATTTTGTTTAAAAAATCAATGGATGTATGAAGTTGGTGTGCCACCTGTTCTGATACCGCAACACACGTTTTCTCGCACAAATCATCTATGGCTGAGTACTTACGACTGAGCTACGTCCATGAAATTCTGGGATATGTTTCTTATATAACTGGTGGACATTATACTGAAATTTGGTCGATTCCGGATCAATAGGAGAAAAGTTATGAACGGCCGATTTTGGGTGATAGCTGATTTCAGTAGAAATTTCGAACACTTTCGCACTTTACAAAAAATTGTCATCTTCAAATGTCTCCAAACTCTAGTGAATGTTAGAGTATTATATCCTCAACATTATACTAAAAAATGGTGGGTGGGAATTTCGATTTAAAAAAGTAATTTAGTTAACAGTATGTTCAACTCTGCGTACTATTGTACCTACCTATTAGGTACCTACTTATCTTGTTGAATGCACGAATTAATGCTGTTGAAAATGGTTGTCCATAGTTCTACATGCTTCATTTATGTCAGAACTTCAAGAAAATTTCAGTGGAGATTCGTTTTTTGATGGATTCGAGAAGTTGGGCGAATAAGAAGTTCTGTTGTAACGGAATGATGTGGCCGCGCGGCTCGGGAAGTGTTGCGGGTTAGTCTAGGAGCGCCTTAAATCTATGGCTGGGCGTCTATGGCCCATTTCACACAGGTAGAATCGTCTTGTAATTTATCGTTTATACATACTCACATATCGTAATACTGACATACTAAACCCTCGTCTAGGTAAATGTCGTAACATACGTGGTACCAGAAATAGGAGGAGGCGATAAGGGATGAACAAGAGGGGTAACAACAACGCCCCACTCTCCCTCATACCTGTACCCCTCCACAATATGTACCTATAACCCTTCAGACAAGCCAGTGGGAAGTCAGTGTCCTTTGAGAAGTCAATATAACGAGTTCTGTTCCGTTTATATCTTTGTTATCTTTTCACCTTCTTCCTGATCATAGTAATATTAACAATAATACTAAATCAGAAGAGAGGATATTACTCGCGTCCACTTTTAAGTGACCAGTGCTACGTTATCACACGACGACGAACAATTCCGTGGATACGTCTTTTCGTTTTTTAATCCATTCTTTCAAGTTAAGTTGTATATAGTGTAGTGTTAAATTCGGACCTTTTGTGTGGTATACATTTAGACTGCCGTGATATTCATAAATAGTCAAGACGGGTGCCTCACAAGCAAATATGAACCACCCAACTGAAGAATGGGAGGTTCAATCGGAGGACGGGCGGACCTCGGACATCCCCGAATATATCGAGGACCAAGTCCTAGATGAAGGAGAAGATCGAGCTGACGTCATTCGGGTGAACGACCCCCTTCAACAGTCATCGACAAAGATCACCATAGATCCGATCCAGGTTCTATTGGACTCCCAGGAGCGCCTTATGGAGCGCCAAGCTGAACTTACAAGGGAAACAATGAAAGCACTACTCCAGGCAATACCGACACCCTCATCAGTTCAACTCCCTAGGCTTAAATTGCCTGAGTTTAATGAGAAAAGTGACCCAAAAGCTTGGATCGCTTCCGCTGATCGTCTTGTGGGGGGCCATTCTACAGATGAAATCCTGGCGGCCCTCAACTATAGTTTAAAAGGAGATTCCAATATGTGGCTCGGGAGTATAATAAAAGATGTAAACTCTTGGGCTGACTTTAAGGAGTTGTTTGTGGGCCAATATTGTGTACTCAAAACACCAGCGGGGGCAGTTTACGCTGCACTCACGAAATATATCACAGACGTGAATCCCGAACGGGAGTTACAGAAGGTAATGACAGGGGTTGATGAAGCCTTCTCGGGAAAATCTTCTCGCGATTGTGCGACACTCTTAATGGCAGCTTTGACGGCTAGATTCGATCCACGAGTGAGAGAGTGGATCCATACCAAAGATGAGATCACCAGACCTGAGTTACTGAAACAATTGGTTGCCTCGAAAACTATAAGGCACAAAGGCGAAAAAAGAAGAGAGTACCCTCAGGCACCGTCCACAAAATTCACAGGGGATAAACGCTCTGCCCCCTGGAGAACAACTGAACCGCCTCCAGCCAAGAAATACAAGGCGGAAACTCCCGGACCATCCTCCAAGCCCTCTACTTCTTACCAGAAAGGTGAGCCAAAATTTTGTAACAAATGCCAACGGGCCGGACATGACTGGTACGGATGTTTCCGGAATCCCAGATCACAGTATTATAAAGGTCCCTCGTATCAACCTGGAGGCCAAAACCAGCCTCCTAAGAAGGGAAGTCATCCTCGCCAAGAAGAACGACGAGTGCAAATTTGCACTACGAATCCACAAGGTTCCATGACCCACCAAGGTAAAGTTTATCAATTTGTATTTGATTCCGGCTCTGAAGCTAGTCTTTTATCATTCAAATTATTACCCGAATTTCACGGTCAGAAATTTTATAAACCAACCTTCTTGACAGGTATAGTCGGAAATCAGATCACAGTCAATGAACAACTCAGTACAATCGTTTCAATTGATAATATAGAGATTCCAGTCCTATTTTATATTGTCCCTGATAATATGATAAGTAATGATATTTTAATAGGACGTGACATCCTATCTTCAGGAGTCACAATCAAAATACTTTCTGACCGCTATGAGATTTCAAAAGTCGAAAATGATAAAAATAAGTCAAAAGACGCTAAATTGAGATATTTAAAGGGTAAACGTAAAATTCAAGAAAAGAATCATTTACAATCACAATCGCAGTTAACTTTACGGAAACCAATTTCAATTTCAGAGCCCAGTGAAGTAGATATAGAAAATACGCATGAAATACCTATAGAGCATGAACCTACAAATGAATTTATTGGTGAATGTGAAAATTTACATTTTAAACCTGTACCTTGTTTAGTACCTAAGGTTGATTTAAGAATTGAGTCAATTACGTCATGTGAAAGTGAACCCAAAGCTAGAGTGTTGCAGGGTTCAAGGGCCCCTGGCCAGTCGGAACATTTCGATACAAAGACAGAGCCCTTGGATACAGACCTTACTTTACCTAAGGATATTACTAGATTACGAAATTTATTAACGAAATTTCAGGATAGTTTCACAAGGGGATTACCTAAACCTGTAAATACAGAACCATTTAAAATTAATTTGATTGACCCTCATAAGTCAGTGTATAGACGCCCTTACCGTCTCCACCCGCGAGATCGGGAGGCAGTCAGAGAATACATTAAAGAATTATTAGATGCTGACATTATTCAAGAATCTAGAAGTAATTTTAGTTCTTCAGTCCTTCTTGTGCCAAAACGCAACGGCAAACTACGCTTATGCGTGGACTTTCGTGAATTAAATTCGAATTGTAAAACGGAGCGATTCCCGCTACCCTTAATTAAAGAACAGATAGCTCGTTTAAGCAAAATGTCATACTTTACATCACTTGATGCTGCTAGTGGATTTTATGCGATTCCGGTAGCTAAGGAATCCATGGAGACACTTGCTTTTTCAACTCCAGACGGTCATTACGAATTTAAGCGTATGCCTTTCGGGGTGAAGAACGCCCCTTGCTATTATCAACGGGCGATGATTAACGCTCTAGGTGATCTCGCCAATACATACTGTTTGGCGTACATAGATGATTTACTGGTGATAGCATCATCAAAAGATGAGGCTTTTGAACGTTTAGAGATTATTCTAGGTGTTTTAGCTCGAGCAGGATTTTCATTAAATCCCGATAAATGTTCATTTCTCAAAACTTCAGTAGTGTATTTAGGATATCTCGTGGAGAATGGTGAAATTCGCCCCCACAATGATAGAATTAAGGCATTGAAAGAATTACCACCACCCGTTGATCGTACTGGATTAAAATCGTTCCTCGGATTATGTAGTTACTTCCGAAATTTTATTCAAAATTTCTCCACAATCTGTTCGTCATTGTACGAGCTTACATCTCCTAGCGTACCGTTCAAATGGACGGACGATCACGAACATATTAGACAGCATATCATCTCAATTTTAACCAGTGATTTGGTACTGACTATTTTTAGAGAAGATTGTCCAATAGAAGTCTGGACAGATGCGTCTTCAATTGGATATGGTGCAGTTTTATACAATATTATAGATGGTAAGAGGAAAGTAGTAGGATATTTTTCACGTAGGACTACTCCCACGGAGGCAAAATATATTAGTTTTGAGCTGGAAACACTAGGTGCAGTAAAATGCTTCAAGTTTTGGGAATATTTCCTATTATACAATGAATTTACTCTAGTGACAGACTGTCAAGCGTTTCAGGCTACTTACGTTAAACAAACTCTAAATTCTCGAGTTCAGAGACATTGGGCTTATTTACAGATGTTTAATTTTAAGATTATACATAAACCAGGTGAGCAGATGAAAGTACCGGATTTTCTTAGTAGGTACCCAGTCGGCACACCTCCCGTTGAGCTTGATCTCTTTGAGACACAAGTTCACGATTATCCCTTGGAACCTGAGTCAGAAGACTATCAGATCATCCAGTCTCAACGCTCTAGAATATTAGATCAAGAGCATAATAAGCTAATAGAAAAGAAAGTACATCTCGTTGAAATAACGGGCGATTGGCTACTCGCTGCCCAACATTTGGATCCCGAAATAAAAAATATATTAGATCATTTAAATCGTGGTACATTAAGACCACCTACGCTAGCTCAAACGTACGAAATTAAAGAGGGTATATTATTCCGAAAATTTCAGCATAACAAGAAAAATAGAAAAAACCCCATGATTCCTAGATCACATCGATGGATCGTCACAAATAGTGTCCATGAAGCCATACTTCATTCTGGTATTTCGAAAACTGTAGATAAAATTCTCGAGCGATTTTGGTTTCCTAATATGGCGAAATTTGTTCAACGATTCATACAGAACTGTATCACATGCAAAATAGGGAAAGTACCTACTGGGAAGTCACAGGTAAATTTATATCCCATCCCAAAATGCGATGTACCCTTTCACACGATCCATGTGGACGTCACAGGAAGGCTCAGTGGGCCTACGGGCTCGCCCGATTATTACATTGTGATTATAGATGCTTTTACAAAATTTGTCAAACTATATTACACTAAGAAACTCACGGCAAAATCAGCTGTGAATGCCCTAGCTGAATTAGTTCATTTATTTGGGGCACCGACTCGTGTCATTTTTGGTCAAGGAACGACTTTCACTGGTAAAGAGTTTATAACCTACTGTGACTCTAATAATATTAAAACGCATATGATAGCGATTGGTGCATCACGAGGGAATTCACAGGTCGAGCGGGTTATGTTGTCTATTAAAAATTTATTGACTGTTGCAATAAGCATTAAAAATCAGTCTGTTAGAAGTCTATTGCCTCGCATTCAGCTAGTTTTGAATTCTACTGTTCATAGAATAACTGCTAAGACTCCTATCGAGCTGTTGACAGGGAAAGAAGCTCATATACCGGGAACAATAGGAATAGATGACTCATTGATCTCCCCTGAACGGGCTAATCTGACTGACATCAGACGGGAGGCTAAGGAGCGCATTGATAAAGCTGCCAACTATGAAATTAAGAGATTTGTTGGAAAAGGGGCACCTGTGAAATTATTGGACGTTAATGATCTTTGTGTAATTTATGTAGACCCCAGACACTCCCAGAAAACGGGGTTAAAATTTAAAGGTACCTACCGAGTGGAAGAAATTTTGGATAATGACAGATATTTATTGCAAAATTTAATCACGGGACGGCGCTTAAAGTACGCGCATGACCACGTCCGTAAAATCACACAAGACTTGGAATTGTTACCCCAATTGATTAATGAATCTGATTCAGAGTCTAGCAACATGGAGGCATGAAACTTGCCTTTAAATCTAATAATTTCAATTTCATAAATTTGATCTACAAACAACCGAATCCCTACCTCACAATTTTCAATTTTACATATCTATTAAATCCGTATTACTCATGGACGTTATTGGCAGCGGGCAATTTGGCAAACTAATACAAGGACGTCATGAACCCGTGTATTGGATTTACGGTTGATGATTGTCCATGGGATCGAGCTTAAATCCTCATATTTTTGCGTCTTCTCCATGGATGGACATCTCTCGGGCCACCCTGTGTGGACTTCACGTCTTCTCGAGCAGGCGCGTCTCTACCTATAGTGGCCGTTTTCCAGACCATAGGTAACATACCTCATGGATCTCTGACGGTGGGCTACGTCGCTTGAATCATAGCTTTTTAGCTGGACGAGAATAGCGACGTGCCCTGCTTTACACATGTTATCCATAGTAAGCTTCGCGCTCGTTGGATTAATGACATGTTATCCATAGTTAGCTTCGCGCTCGTTGGATTAATTAAATATCATCCATAGTTAGCTTCGCGCTCGTTGGATTGATTACTTTTTATCCATAGTTAGCTTCGCGCTCGTTGGATCATACTTTTTATCCATAGTTAGCTTCGCGCTCGTTGGATCATTTATTTTATCCATAGTTAGCTTCGTGCTCGTTGGATTGAAACCCAGACGTCTGGCGCCTTAGATGGGCGGCCGTTTAGAAAACTCTAAACGTTTTGTGTGTAAAACAAGGTTTTCACACACTTCCTCGGAAGTAGGTATACTGAAATGTCCCGCGCCTAAAGCCAATACGTTCCATTATGCGTAGATAACACCCTATCTGTGGTGATATACCTACTTTGACCATGGTCAAGTCTATTCTGAAGATTGTTATAGGTCTGGATTCCAAACGGTTGTAAATCTCAATATATCTAGCTTATATTATCTATCTTATTATCTGACACGATTCCCTTAATTTTCTCGAATTATAATTTATTTTATATCTCTATAATTTCCCCCAAAATTATTTTTCATTTTGGTTGCAAACTTTTCAGAGCTGCTGGAAACACGTAGTTCTATTACGCCGTTTCGAAGGGCTGAGTAGCTCTCAGGCGTGTCGCTAAAAACCTTACTAGTCACCTTTCGACTATACCCTTCGTTTTAAAACCACCGTACGTGGAAACGACTCTTACCTTGCGGGCACTTTGTTGTTCTTAGTATGACGTCAGGAAAGGGCCGAGTGGGTTTCCATACAGTGAGCAGGTATATTTGTAGCTCGTAAAAGGTGACTTCTTGCACATTTTTGGGAATACTTCCAAATCCCTATCAGTGCATCATTACTTTTCCTGTTTGACAACATTCTCGTGGGTTAGGGATAACTCCCATACACTAACGTTGTTAGACGACTTTCTCACTGACACATTTTATTTACAATTGACATACCTACTAAGCATGTTGGTTGCTGTTGATATGTTTTCGTTTCGGCTATCCATTGCTTCCAACTTTCATGTATTTACTAATTATCTTTTGCTTCCTTTCAGCTCGAAACATGGCTTCGCCTGCAGGGCGTCGCGGCAACCGATCGCACACTTAATCGCGATTTTCCTCGCAAATATGATTTTCATGTTTTATGCCTTTCGATATTTTAATTGTTTCATTCATATTTTCGACTATGTAACCCTAATACCGTTTTTTTTTCTCGTTTTACGTCGAATTACACCTTTTATTGATTTTACTATAGCCTTTTGATAAATACGGCTACATTTTGTTTATCTTACTATGGCCTTTGTTATCCTACAGGTCACATTTTTGTTTTCCTTGAAACATTGTTTTCATTAACTTCCCTGACACACTGGCGACTGGCCGAAGAGGGAAAAGGACGATCGTCGTGGCTTTTGCTGGTCGCTTTACGTGCGCCTACCATACATTAGGTCTCTACGCCACCTCTATTGTTCTTGATTCCCATTGGGTTTCCCTCACGGATAGATCCAGTCTAGGCAGGATAGGGATTTCTCGCAATTGTTAGGATGTATCCCCTAAACCTCACATTGCATTTTGTATAAACTTGTCCTGCAATAGTATTGTTTGTACGTTTGTTTGCAATTTATGGCAAACACGTTTTTCAATGAATTTTTTTTTCTCTTCTGCTGAGGGTCCGACAGACCGTATCGTAATACTGACATACTAAACCCTCGTCTAGGTAAATGTCGTGACATACGTGGTACCAGAAACAGGAGGAGACGATAAGGGATGAACAAGAGGGGTAACAACAACGCCCCACTCTCCCTCATACCTGTACCCCTCCACAATATGTACCTATAACCCTTCAGACAAGCCAGTGGGAAGTCAGTGTCCTTTGAGAAGTCAATATAACGAGTTCTGTTCCGTTTATATCTTTGTTATCTTTTCACCTTCTTCCTGATCATAGTAATATTAACAATAATACTAAACACACATCCGTACTTATAACTACTTTGAGTGAGAAGTCCATAGCTAACTGCCTAATTGTGTGCGGTATACATTATTGTTACAGATTCCGGGAAACAAGTACGTACCTACCCCCTTCTAACGAACATTTCGGAGTTCTCGATGTCTTTTCAGAACAAAATAGATGTATTTCACTCTCAAGGGTAAAGAACACCTAATATCACTTCAAAATGTATGAATCGCTGTTTTAAAGTTTCATTTCATGTATGTAGTCTTTAAAGTTTCATGTGCGTTATAAGACTGAATGAACATATTGTTATTGTATTCAATAAAACGTATGATTCATAACGTAATTTATTTATCTACCTTCCCATTCATATTTCTTTAAGTCAATTTTATGTTTCAATTTCATCTACCACGTCATATTCTCTCCTACCGTCGATGTCGATTACGGGTATAAACAATCGTAAATTCGTGGTAAATATTTTGTCATGTAATAGCAGGCAGGTAAGTTGGTATAAAAGAGAGCATTATCAGCACAATTATTTCAGCAAAAAATTATCAATTTTAGGGATTCTTTTCATTCTAGGAAGTTTTTATGCAGACACACATTTTATAAAATAGTAAAAAATTCAACTAGGATCTACCTATTTTATAAGCAAACTATTTTAATTTTACGTACTTACCTACCAATTTCCGAAAATGACAGTATAATTATTTTTATCGTTTCAACCTTCCTAATTGTCACATGGACATCATCATTCAATCTTGATATAAAAATTGCTGTTGATAGTTTGATGGGTTGTCAAAAACTCAATTCCATTGAAACTATGTTCAAACTCAATTCCTTGACTATGTTCAATAGAGTACATGAATTGCTATACGAATTAACAGCTTGAAATAATGTAAATACTACGATTTTTGTCTAATACAATTGTAGAAAAATATCAAGTAACACAAATTAAAACGGCGAATAAACTGCTCAATAAGACGGTCGGATATTATTTTTAAAATATTCACCACAAATCATGTACGTAGGTACCGTAAAACCGTCAAACTTTACCCCAAGATTTACTCCAAAACATTTCCAAATACAATTTCTCCCACTCGAAATGGGTTAAATTGATTTTTTTTAATAAGTGAATTGATCTTCAGGGCTTCCTGAACATTTTGAGTGGTAGAGCTCATTGATCAGATAATTGTAACCCCCCTATTTAATTGTTTAAATGTTGGAGTAAAGTCTAAGTGAAGTGCGTCTATCTTTACTCCACTCCGAAAAATTCACGGTTATCGCTACAGAAACGGGCAGTGGTGCAATGTTAATAGTCGGGATTGAATTCATTACCCCAGAAATACTTGATAATATCAAGTATGTATAATATTATTATAAAATATATTCTGAAAAATCAAACTTTTTAGCTTGAAAAATACAAGTTATACCTAAGAAAAATATAAATTCCAATGATCATTTATTTCAACGAATTTGCTTTAAATGCAATATTTCTGGTTAACAGATCACAATTACAGTCTTCCAGTATAGACAGACTTATGTAGGTAATCGAGCAAAACTTTCTACAAGTAAAGAAATATTAAAGGTTAACCCACGAGTAAATAATATTGTAAATCACAACTTATGAGACCAAAGCACGTTTATGTTCATATCATAATGCAGCGCGTACCAGGCTTTTTCTCATTTCTTCTCCCCATCTCTAACTTCTGACATGAGATACACTAGAAATGTTACATTCAACACTGCGAAAATTATAAAACTCAAATATTTTTCGAGATTAAATAAGAAAAATATGAGTGAGGCTACCTTTATCCCAACCTTTATAGTGGAGTAAAGATACCCGGTTTTTGGAGTAAAGTTACCATCAAATTTTTGGTAAACAAATTCATAACTAAGAAAACACTTTCTTGAGAATTTGATTAGTGTATTTTGTTCATAATATGATTGTTATGACCCACATATAATCAGTAATTAGTTCTTAAATAAAGAAGCTATCGGGAGGATCCCAGAGTGAGTCAGCACCCGCCAGGGGAGACGAGGTACGGGGGTTCCGCCAACATGACGTCACCCTTCCACCTCTCTCTCTCCCGAACTATCCACATGAGTATATAAGCTCACTCAGGAATGATCCCTCATACCAATCTAGTCAAGTTCTCGTCTTGTTCATTTCGCTCTCCAACTTCTCCTTCATCAAGGTATCTCCTCGAAGTGGTAGGCTCAATCAAGTAAATATCCCGCCTTCCCGCCGGTAGGTTTCCCTGAAACGCCGGGGATCGCCGGGCTAGCCCGATTCTCCCAGTACTCCGCATGCCAGTATGGGTCTGACCCGCCGATGCGACAGTACTGAATGCTAGGCTAGGGAAAGTCTCTCTTAGGTTGAGTAGGTGTTAAAGCAACGACAAAACGCCGCAGCGAGAAGGTCAGCTCCTTCACTCGCCGACACGCAGAACACAACAGTGGTGACCCCGCACGTTTTTAACTACCTATTCGACGCAGAGAGATGGACGACAACGGCATCCCCGATCCACCGCCGATGCCTGACTTCGCCGAAGCCGCCAAGGTGTCAATTCCCTTGACACTACCGCCGTTCTACAGGGAGGACCCTCGCCTCTGGTTCCTACAACTCGATGCGGCCTACACCAGCGCGCATATCAACACACAACGGGCCAGATTCACTCGGACACTCCCTCTGCTTCCCTACGACGTCGCAGTACAAACGGCAGACCTCACAGCGGCTCAACTCGTCACGCCTTACGACGACCTAAAGGCTAGGCTCATCGAAATCTTCGAGCCCTCTCGTCATCAACGGATCGCGGCCCTCACCCAACAGCAACACTTGGGGGACCAAAAGCCATCACAGCTCCTACGAAAAATACGACACCAGCTGGGGGACCTTATGCCACAGGATCTTTCAAAGACCTTCTGGATAAAAGCCCTACCACTCGATGTACAAACGATCCTAGCACCATGGATGACGAAGGACGCCGAATTTCTTGCACCTATCGCCGACACGGCCTATGAAATTCGGGGATCCGCATCACTGCATCAAATAGACCCACAACCTCACACAGAGGTTGTCGAGAAGAAGCCGCCACCTCGCAACCAAAGGCCAACGAATCAACGTCCTCGCAGCCGCTCAACATCGCCAACACGACGAGGTGGTCTCTGTTGGTATCATTTCACCTTCCGAAAGAAGGCGTTAAAATGCAACCAACCTTGCTCCTTTAAAAAAGTGTCCTGGTCGGAAAACTAGGAAGCCCGCCTGTTTACAAGGCGGGCACCCCTTACACAGATGTTTCCAACCGACTATTTGTAAAATGCAGGAAGAACAACATCCCCTTCCTTATCGACACCGGAGCGAGCATTTCCATTATACCAAACACCTTACTCAAATGGAAAAAGAAAACCAACGACCAGCTTCTCTTCGCAGCAAACGGCACAGCAATCTCAACATACGGTCAATACCGAACAAAAGTAATACTTGAGAATGAAGTGTACGAATGGGCCTTTATCGTCGCCGATGTGAAACGTCCGATCATCGGAGCAGATTTCTTGAGCTATTTCGGCTTACATGTCGACCTCAAGAACAGGCACCTCTACAACCCTCACGCACGACACCCGATTAAGGGATATGTGAATACGGTCAACACCGGGGTTTCAACGGAGGCAACCCCTCCAGCCTTTACCAAAATGCTGGCTAATTATAAACCGGCACAAAGGAAATCTTCACTCCTCTCATCGGTGAAACACTTCATCGAGACGAAAGGACCGCCCGTCACAGCAAAAAGTCGCCGTTTACACCCTGAACAACTCCGCCAAACAAAAGAAAGTTTTGACAAACTTCTTAAGGATGGAATTATTCGACCATCTAAATCCCCGTGGGCCAGTCCCTTACACGCCGTTCCTAAACCAAATGGAACATGGCGCTTCTGCGGAGACTATAGGAAACTAAACGAACGAACAGTAGGCGACAGATATGCAGTTCCTCATTTACGGGATTTTTCCTCGCACCTACATGGCTGCACAGTGTTCTCAACTTTGGATATTTCACGAGCATTCCATCACATCGATGTCAACCCGGCAGATATACCAAAAACCGCAATTATAACACCTTTTGGCCTCTACGAATACAAAAAGATGAATTTCGGGCTCAAAAATGCGGCACAGTCTTGGCAAAGGTATATGGACCAGATCCTTAGGGGTCTCGATTTCGTCTTCTGCTTCCTCGATGATATCCTAATCGCATCTAAATCAATAGCCGAACACCAGCAACATGTACAACAAGTCCTAACTATTTTCGCTAACGAGGGACTTACAGTCAACAAAGAAAAGTGCGTTCTGGCAAAACCAGAAGTAATCTGTCTCGGACACCTCGTCAATACCAACGGGATAAAACCACTTCCAAAAAAAGTGGACAATCTTACTACATTTCCGCTACCCACAACAGTAACGGATTTAAGACGGTTTTTAGGGATGCTTAATTTCTACCGCCGTCATATATCACGTGCAGCCGTCCATCAACAACCATTGATCGAGGCCATCCCTCAACCTTCAAAAAAGAAGGACAAACGACCAATTGAATGGACGGAGAAACGCAAACAAGCATTTCAGCAATGCAAAACCGATTTACAACAAGCGGCAATGTTAGCTCATCCAGCACCTACAGGACACCTATCTCTCACAACTGATGCATCTGAAATCGGGATCGGAGCAGTTCTACAACAAACCATCAATGGAAAATCCTCTCCATTAGGATTTTTTTCAAAAACACTCACGCCCGCTCAAATAAAGTACTCGACCTTCGACAGAGAATTACTCGCCATTTTCGAAGGAATCAAGCACTTCAGAGACTTTATCGAGGGACGTGAATTTCATGTTGTCACCGACCACAAACCTTTAACAACCTCGCTGCATCAGGATAGGAAAACAGCTTCACCTCGACGCCTACGTCAAATGGAATTTATAAGTCAATTTACGACAGATATTCGCTTTACTCCGGGCACGTCCAATGTAGTGGCCGACGCACTTTCACGGCCATCTCATCCGGAACTAAATGAATTGACTTCGTTCCCAACAGGCGCCTCCATTGCCCAAGAACAACGTAACGACACATCAGCCGAATTCAGAAATCTAATCACCAACAAAAGATTAGAAGAAACAACCGTCCCATCCATTAACACAACACTATGGTGCGACGTATCAGGCGAATGTCCACGCCCGTTCATTCCAACCAAATTGCGCCGCGCAATTTTCGACCATTATCACGCTCTCAGCCACCCGGGAATCAGAGCCACACGGGACATAATTCGAGCTAGAACATTTTGGCCTAAAATGAATACTGACCTACGCAATTGGGTACTAGCTTGCGAACGCTGCGCTAAATATAAAGAATTTCGACATCCGAAAACTACCCCACAACAATTTGAATTTGCGCCGGCCCTAGCTCATTTACACGTAGACATCGTAGGTCCATTGGAACAATCAGAAGGGTACAAATACCTTCTTACCATGATCGACCGAAACACCAGTTGGCCCGAATGTGTACCACTTCGATCAATCACTACGAAAGCCGTCATTGATAACATCACCAAGAATTGGATCGCACGATACGGCTGTCCTCTCCTTCTTACTACTGACCAAGGAAGACAGTTCGAAAGTTCCGAATTTTCAGAATTTCTTAAAAAATTCGGTATACAGCGAATCCGAACGACGGCGTATCATCCCGAAGCCAACGGGAAAATCGAAAGATGGCATCGCGATCTGAAGAATGCTTTACGCACGGCCGCAACATCTCCGTCCTGGTCAAAAGACCTGCCGACCATACTACTCGGTTTAAGGACAACGATTCGATATACCGACGGGTATAGCGCAGCCAAAAGAATCTTCCGCGCACCCATACGTCTACCAGCCGACATCTTTCAACCTCCACCTACGGAAATTAAAGAAAGACCTACAACCGTCCAACCCGAGAAATTAAACCGCTCCTTCCCGACCTCATTCCACACGACGCCGAAAATCTACCTGAGGGAAGAGGGACTAAAGAAAGGTTTAAAACCATTATACTCGGGGCCGTACGACGTCATTCACACAAACGAAAAAAACGGCTACCATCAACATAGACGGCTCAAAAATAACCGTTTCGTTAAACAGATGTAGGCCAGCACACGGTACTACCCCCACTCCATCGGACACCGAGGTACCTCCGAAAACACAAGAATCGGCACCACTCGACACTAGGAAACCACAGAGGACACTTCGTGAAAATTCAACGAGAATCCTCCAAGAGCCATCCTCAACCTTCTCTACTCACCATGGAGACAAAACCGAAGGAAGAAAGCACTCCACCGGACTATGCCTCGCAGTTCATTCGGAAGCCAACAAGGCCAAAACGCCCTCCGACTTCAACGGCAAAACTGCAGCGCGACGCACATACGCTGCAGTCGCCAAAAATGAAAAATCACAGCCACCGCGATGAATATATGCCGCGGTGTGCTAATAACAATACCATGGAGGAAATAGGGGAAATCTACATTCAGCGCTACAATAATATGATCAACGACGCCCTGACTTCCTTCTTTTCCTCATCCCCTATTTCCTTCCAAAGACCCGGGCCGAACAACCGCCGTCGTGCGGACGCCAACCCCAAATCCTCATCAGTTCGGTCCGGGCAATTTTTATGCATAGCACTGACATTCTCCAGAAGGAGAATGCATTTCGGCCTGGCCACATGGCGTCACTGCGCCTCACGCCATTCACGCAGCCGACAACCACCGTCCGGAATCGTGACCACGATTTCCATCGTCATAACAACCGCTAAAGGCGGGATCAGCGAAGTTCAGATCAACGCAAAGTACAAAAGGACGTTCTCCATGCAAGACAACTTGAAGATTTTCATCAAAATTCACTTCATGTAAATTTAACTCAATTTTGTATCAAGTCAATTGTAATTGTTACTCTTTCAACACTCAATGTCCTATTGCAATAATTAACACCTTCTCTATGTTAAGAACTAGGGGGACCTATGTTATGACCCACATATAATCAGTAATTAGTTCTTAAATAAAGAAGCTATCGGGAGGATCCCAGAGTGAGTCAGCACCCGCCAGGGGAGACGAGGTACGGGGGTTCCGCCAACATGACGTCACCCTTCCACCTCTCTCTCTCCCAAACTATCCACATGAGTATATAAGCTCACTCAGGGATGATCCCTCATGCCAATCTAGTCAAGTTCTCGTCTTGTTCATTTCGCTCTCCAACTTCTCCTTCATCAAGGTATCCCCTCGAAGTGGTAGGCTCAATCAAGTAAATATCCCGCCTTCCCGCCGGTAGGTTTCCCTGAAACGCCGGGGATCGCCGGGCTAGCCCGATTCTCCCAGTACTCCGCATGCCGGTATGGGTCTGACCCGCCGATGCGACAGTACTGAATGCTAGGCTAGGGAAAGTCTCTCTTAGGTTGAGTAGGTGTTAAAGCAACGACAAAACGCCGCAGCGAGAAGGTCAGCTCCTTCACTCGCCGACACGCAGAACACAACAATGATATTGAAAGTGATATGATGAGGGCTTGCCTGGTAAATCCACTCCAAACACCTGATACGGAAGAAATTTTGGAGCACAAGAAACAAGACAAAAACAGCTGAACAGGAAACAATGACTGATAACAGCTGATAACATGGATAAAGGCGCCATCGCAAGCCGCATTGATAGGAGCATCTAGAACGTGGCCCGCAGGTGTTGCACGCACTTCCTAGCGACATTACGGCGAATCTCTCAATTATCTAATTAATGCTCTCTGATGACTAGACGTGTGTCATACCAGAGCTAGTTCTCCCTGGCCCCACGAGGAGCGCAGGATAATTGGGATGACCGATGTTACCGATAATTGGTAGTACCAAGTGCGCCATGGCAACAGCCGGCACTATAAAAGTGAAGACCGACCGACCAAGCAAAGATAACACAAGATTACAACATTTAGGGGTGGTCTGGCTGCCTCATTCTTTCACCACTTTTCTTATGGTATTTGGTGCGCCGAATCCGAATCTGACGTCATTTTTTTTTTTTTTTTTGTTTCTTAACGTTTTAACCTTGAAAAGGTTTTAGCGATGGGACCCCCCGCCGAAAAACGACAGGAAAAATCGACAGTAAAAAGCGACAGAAAAGTAGCGCTATGATTTATCATATGCTTGACGACAAATATGCTTGACAACCTGATGTTATTATGAATAACGAGGTATCTTAAATATTACAGTGGAAGAAAGATAAAGAGGGAGAGGGAGCAAAACCCTTTTCAAGGTATGTCACATTTTAGCCATTAGGCTCTAAGCGGAAATCATCCAGGGGTGCTGGGGGCGAAGCCCCCGCCGAGGCGCGCAGCGCCGAGTTTTCTTCGGGTTTTCCCTTACATTTTGCCACTTGAAAAAAAATTAAAGCTAAAAATTACCTATTCGAGAATTTACTAGAATTTACCTATTCGAGATAGGTAAGTATGTGCGTTCCAGATTTAGGAACGCACATACTTACCGATCTCGAAAATTTAATTAAAGGTTTTTGTGGATTTTCATCTCAGTGCCATGAAAAAGCTGCTTCCTTCAATATTAATGGGTTTAGGAGGCTGCGATTGGTCTCATTCTCCTCTGGGGTGTCCCCCCTACAAAGTAATAGACCGAGAAAATTTTTTTTAGCCTTAATTTTTTTTCAAGTGGCAAAATGTAGGTAAGGGAAAACCCGAAGAAAAAACGTTGAGAACCGGTGTTTTTTGATACGTTTTGTGGAAAATAGGGGGTTTAACACATCTTTAATTAAAAACTAAGTACATCTACGAATTCTACATGAAATTTCCTATAAGTCTGAGTATTTTTTGAGGAGATTTGAGCAAGATGAGTGCTTACTAAAAAATGAAGAATTAGTGAGAACTAGAAAAATCGTAAAACTACCGATATCTTGAAAATCCGACGTAAACAAAAAAACTGATGTCAGATTCGGATTCAGCGAACCAAATACCATAAGAAAAGTGATGAAAGAACGAGGCAGCCAGACCACCCCTAAATTTTGTAATCCTGTGTAATGAAAAACAAAGACAAACTAATAATGAAATGAAATGAAATAATGAAAAACAAATAATGAAAATGACAATGAAAATAATAAAAATTGGAAATTTACCTAACGCTTTTTTTGACGGTGCAATAAGATTTGAATTGGCGTCTGATTGGGGAAGTTACGGCTATTTTAGTTTAGTAAAGTCGGTAACACGAAAAAAGCAGTTTGCCGCAGTGTCGCTAGGAAGCGCGTGCAGCTCCTGCAGGCCGCGTTCTAGATGCTCCTCGCATTGATTCTCTGGGATGTGGAGAACAACGAAAACACAATAGCTAACTTTTATCTAAGTTCTACTACGCTTACGTCACAATTGAAGATTCTCACTTTTTGGGGTAAAGTTACCCCTGGTGGGGTAAAGTTTGACGGTTTTACAGTATGTATCAATTTTATTCTCAAAATGATTTGATTAACAAAACTAATAACCCACAATACGGAAATGCACACAGCAACTTGGAAACTGAAATATGACTTCGAATAGGTTAGGAATTAAAGAGCGTTTTAAGCTACTTTTTCATAAAGACGGTGGCTGTATCATAATATGCCATGTTCAATATTCGTAGGTAGCTGTAACTGTTTGCTGTGTTCGTGATTCCTATCATCGAGATTGGCTTATTATAATGTTCACCTGGCTTATTTGAATGTTTTCAACTAACTATCGTTTGAAATCAAGGGTGCGCTACCTGCAAGTAAGTAAGAAAAGCAATTTTGGCTTTTCATGAAGTCGAAATGCTTCAACGGAATTCATTTGTTCCACAATCCATTCCGAGTTGATAGTTTTCTTGTCTTTCGTGTGGATATAAACAGATCCGGAGCCAGGACTAACTCCTCTTCCGTGAGCCATGATCATCATAATCCCACAATCAACTCCTAACATTCTCTCTTGGTTTTTCCATTTAATGATGGCCTCCTCTATGTCCTGAAAAGGAAAATTGAGTAAATCTTTGGAACAAAAGGATACTATGTTTGAATAGTTTAATGACACAACTTTTTTTTTCAAATAAATAAAACAAATTTTAAATGGGGAGGACGCTAAGTTCTCACCCGACGCTGGCTCTAGGGATGAGTGATGATGAAGGAGGTGGGGTGGGATGAAGGGAAGTGCCTCTGTAAAAAAGACCACCAGTTGAGGTATGAGCCTAGCAGGACACGGGTGGTGATACCATGGAGTGTACCGAAATGCCCAACTCGCGCAACTCCGTGGCACTTTTCCCGCACCACACCCTGGGCCACGGTAATGTTGCAGCCATCACCCTGATGTTGTTGGGTGCCACTCCTTTTAGCTCTGTCACTGCTTGCCATAAATAACTTTTTTGTGTCATACTTTCTTATCTTAGCCCGCCAAGTCTGCTCCATGTGCAAGCTACCATTGACAACTTGGACATCCAGGATGATGCAAGACTGGTTGGGTTTGATGGCAACAACAAAGTCGGGCTTCTTACCCTGATCACTGAATCCCTCCCTCTCAACTTCCCAGCTGGTAGATGACAAAGCACCTCCTTTCTGCTTGGTGACCTTATCAAGACGTATAATCGTCCCCATGAGTCCGAGGACACTGCTGCACTACATGATATGGATGCTAATTTCCACTCTGACAGGCGCGGCAAAGGATATCTGTTGTCCCACGACTACCCCTTGAACACTGTACCGCAGTTGGCAGTGTTGCCACGCAGATAGCCTGGAAGTTTCGGTAGTTGCTGGCCCCAGAGCCCTCCAAAGCCCATTCTACCCAATGAGATGAAATTAGGCTTTTGGACTTCTTTACCGTCTACTGACTCATACAGTGCAGCAGCAAACCCAGCAGATGAACTGGGTTTGGGGGCGGATGGAAATGCTTAGTTGCACCATGCTCACTTCTGTCTGACAAAAAGAAAGAAAGTGAAAGTCCCAAAACTACCGCTGCATCAAAAGAACCTTGCTGGGACTAGACCTGAACCGGTAGATTCACTAGCCAGTAAAAGCAGAGTACGAAATTACCTGTTCTATATTGATAAGACGGTACTGACAAACCTTAGTATACTAGAGCTTTGTATCTGCAGCACTAACGAATTCAATAAAAATATCAGAAACAAAATAACGACAGACCCACTTACGCTCTTTGTTCCTCTGTTTTCTTCCTGAACCAAGAAACCCATTTTTTCCCAGAACTCTCTCAAATCTTCCATGTCCTTTTTCGAGCCATGCCTTGTTGGAAAATGTTCGTCATCGTAGTCAAAAACATTTATCAAAAGCACTATACCACGTGGATCCGTTTTCATTTTATATCTCTGTAAAAGTGATACGATATCAGGTAATGAACAATTTTACAAGACAAAAATCAATAAGCGGTGCATAAGAAGTTAAATAATCACACAATTTTGGTTTAATATTTTCAATAATAAGCCTTTGGAATCGAGCAAGAAAAAAAAATTTTAACCCCCCTCAAAATTTGATGTTTTACGTTTAAAGGTCCGTAGAATACGAAAATCGAATAAAAAAAGTAATAGATAAATTACATCGAGTGAAACAGTTTTATCACTTATAGTCCGGGAGCCCGGCTGAAAAAGGGCAACTGATCGATAGAAAAGTACCAATTCGACGATGTTACGGCAACATGTCGTATGACCATATAAGGGCATATTGAGTTTTTCATACCACTGGATTCGTATTTTCGTGGGGAATCGATCGGTATTATTAAAAATTCGTTTGGTAGCCTTGAAACCGCCGAAAATAGCGATAGAGCAACACTGCGTATGAAGAATATAGGTTACGCTGTAAACAGTTTTTTGTGTCTCCTGAAAAGTTGCCCCAAACTTGATAGGACATGTTGCCGTAACATCGTCGAATTGTAGAATTGCATAGTACTAATCGTGGTTATACAAGAAACGCACGTCTGCCGTTCCAAAGCCGTCGGATTCAAAGATGGCGGCCGACGAAACACAACCCAAAATCATGAAAATCTGACTTACAGGTAGATGCATGAAATTTTGGACAATGGTACTTGACTGTATGAGTAATCCAAAAATGCAAATCTGCCACTCAGCAACCGCCGGGTCGCCGGTGCAGACGCGGTCCAAAAACACATATTTTGGGGTCCAAAATCGACTTATAGGTAGATGCTTGAAATTTTGGACAATGTTACTTGAATGTATGAGTAGTCCAAAAATGCAAATCTGCCACTCAACAACCGCCGGGTCGCCGGTGCAGACGCGGTCCAAAAACACTAATTTTGGGGTCCAAAATCGACTTATAGGTAGATGCATGAAATTTTGGACAATGTTACTTGAATGTATGAGTAGTCCAAAAATACAAATCTGCCACTCAGCAACCGCCGGGTCGCTGGTGCAGACGAGGTCCAAAAACGCAAATTTTGGGGTCCAAAATCGACTTACAGGTAGATGAATGAAATTTTGGACAATGTTACTTGAATCTATGAGTAGTCCAAAAATGCAAATCTGCCACTCAACAACCGCCGGGTCTCCGGTGCAGACGCGGTCCAAAAACGCATATTTGGGGGTCCAAAATCGACTTACAGGTAGATGAATGAAATTTTGGACAATGTTACTTGAATGCATGTGTAATGCAAAAAAACAAATCTGCCACTCAGCAACCGCCGGATCGCCGGTGCAGACGCGGTCCAAAAACGCAAATTTTGGGGTCCAAAATCGACTTATAGGTAGATGCATGAAATTTTGGACAAAGCTACTAGAATGCATGTGTAATGCAAAAATGCAAATCTGCCACTCAGCAACCGCCGGGTCGCTGGTGCAGACGAGGTCCAAAAACCCTTTCGGTTTGGGGACCAAAAAGAAACTTATAGATAGATGACTCAAATGTTGGGCAATAATAGTAGGTATGATAAGTAACATAAAAATACACGTCTGCCAACGGAAAGTTGATGGATTGCAAGTGCAGACGAAGTCCAAAAACACACATCCGGGGGTCCAAAATGAACTCATTTGTAGATGGCTGATATTTTCAACCATGATACTAGGAGAAAATTGTAACTTATTAATGTAAGTCTGCCACTTCAGAGCCGCTGAGCCACTGGTGCAGACGAGGTTTCCCAAAATCTCAAATTGTTGGGGTCCATGTGGACTTACAGGTAGATGGCTGAAATGTTGTCCCATAGTCGTGGGTAAGGTATAGGACATGAAAATACACGTCGGCCAACGGAAAGTTGATGGATTGCAAGTGCAGACGGACTTCATAAAGTCTCAGTCATGCAGCTTGAGTTAATGGGCGAATTTTCAAAATGCTATTTCTACTGATTTTTGACTATTTTCGAATGGTGACCATTTTTTCGAAAATCTTGATAAGGTTTTCTGATTGAAATTTTCAATCAGATTCTTAACATCATCATACTTTTTCATATGTTAGAGGATAATAAGCTCTGAAAACCTCAAGATCACTTTTTTGACACTACTTTTTCACCCCTTAGTATTTGTCGAAAATATTGACCGATGGACTTAATCTTGGATTATCTGGATTCTTTAGCTAGTACCTACCACCATATTTCGACTGGAAGGACACACATAAATCCTTATATGAATCTGATGGATGGTTATTGAAGGAAAAATTACAAACAAAATTCAAATTACCTAATATGATGGTTTGTTAATGCAAGCATTCCAGGGTTCGTCCCATTGGATAAGTATTAGGTTAATCTAAACCAGTTGTTGGTAAGCGATAAAACACGCATTTTTATTTAGATTCCTCCTGCACAAAACAGTTTCACTCAATGTTATTTAGTAGATAAGTATGTTATGATAGGGTCCTCCTCCCGAAGCTGACCTTCCTCTTTGTCGGAAGACACGGTATTTGCAAAGGAACAACACTTCCGAATTGTAAACTAATTTTATTACCTGAAGAGACTGTACTATTTCAGAAACGGAACTCGAGTTAGCGATACTCCCCCTCGGACAGTATTTACTACAAATTTGATATCAAAATGATCACATGACACCTCAAAGGTTCACACTCAAGCGAGATACAACGATAACTGTTCGGGCAGAACTGAAGGAGGGCTTAACAGGTGCCCCCTCTCTTCTCTCAATAGTTTCAAAACCTGTCACGAGGGGATTTACGAGCAGCTTGTGGCGACACTACTGTGTTTTCGAGTTTCAAATAATAAAAATTGTTTAAAATAACAATGTCAGTAAATCTGATGATAATGCAAGTGAAATGGAAAACGTTCAATCTGGTTCAATCAGGGTTTCAGTCTTCGTTTTCATCAATCCATCACACGGCGATCCTGACGTTGCTTCCGTCCTCGGGAGCTCAGTTCACCTAGGGGACCAGACACAGCCCATTAGTGAAGAGAATATCAGCCTACTCCCGTCTCCATAAGTGAAGGGTTTCCCCTTCAGGCAAACAATTCAAAATAACAGCTTAGAACTGGCAAGTAAATTAATGCACATGCACAGTGGAGGTTGGAGGCACGAGGAAAATTTCAATGAACAAACAATTCCAAGTAACAAACAAATTGTGCAAGGAGGTACAGGAATTATCCTTTGATCAATATATTCGAGCCAGGTGAATCCAGTCGTTAGGAATCATTAAAAGCAACTCGTTCAAAAGGAACTCATTCAAAAGAACTGCTTGGGAAGGTTGTCTATCTCACTTGGGCTTGACAGTCACACTATCAGAAAAGTAATGACTGTAAGACGTAGACCACGTAAAGGGAAGGACATAGAACAAGGGTCCAACTATGACGCAGCCAACGTAAGGGTGCCAAGCAAGGTAGACTCCAGCCCACATTCCAAAATTAGACTCATACTTGACTGAGAAAATGATTATGATGATCACTGAGAAGACTTGGGGATCCAAAGTCAACATAGGTGGGATAGTCCACATTCAACATGATGATCACTGAGAAGACTTGGGGATCCAAAGTCAACATAGGTGGAATAATCCACATTCAACAAAATAACAAGACTGGGCGAATCCACAGTCACCTTGGAAGAGCAGTGGGTAGTCCACTATGAACAAAAACAGTCAAGAAAGTCAAAATTACTTCGATAAATCCCTGCTATCATCAGGGATAGTGCTAGAGCCATCAAAATTAGGAGCCTTGCGCAACTGTTCGTGAGGGTATTTCAAGTACTTCCTTGATCCTCCAGAAACATACTGCAATAAGTAGCGGTCATTTGGTAAAACTTTAACAATTTAAACGGTACTCGATAAGCGTTATCCAATATGATTAGATTCCTCACCTCCATCTGTGCAAAAACCAAATCGTTTTCCTCAAGCTTCATGCTGTCAAATCGACTTATACATCAATCGAGTAGCAGTATCTCGAAATTCATGTGTGCTAGTGAATAGAATGCTTCTAAGGTTTTTTCATATCCAAAATGGAAAAGAGACTCTTGTACATTGTTGACAACAGCATAACGTAGTGAATGTTGTACAATGTGAAGATATCTTGGGCGTGTATGTCTCTGTACTTTCCTACACAAAATTCTTCCATGAATTTCATAAGTGTTTTGAATATCAGGATCAATATACGATGTTTTCCATGAGGTCTTAGTTTTTGGTGTTGCTGCTCTATGAGGGTGCTGATTAACAAAGAATTTGCATTTGGATTTTCAATAATTGGTTCCGAAGTTACAGTACTATCATTATTGTCATCAATGGGTTTTCAAACCTTGCAAAAAGGACCACCTTCTTTGGACTCGTGGTATTAGTTCTTGTTTATTCTGTGTTGCACGAAGCGAAGCACAGTCAGTTACTACAATGAATTGGTAGCTTTGTAAATAGTTATGAGAATGAATTGCGGCATAAACCACAACAAGGGTCTTCAGCTCTTAAGAGTGGTAACTGTTGTTCGGGTGAATAAACATTTGAAAGTGAACAAGAAGAAGTTTCCCCCACTCTAATTACTAGTTTTGTTGTCCGTTATCTGCCTAGTCATACTTACCGCTCTCGTACCTTTCGTTATTTGAATAAATAGTTTTTCTACAAGTTCTTGTTCCCATTAATTCAATAAAAACCCTTCAGTAACGTGATTCTGATAGAGTGGTTCTTTTGCTATTGTCAGACGCACATGCTGACAAAGTTTCGTATGGGACAAATCTCTAAAGATTATCTGGACCCAAGAGGATCGCCAGGTCAGTCATACGTCTTGAAACTTCAGCTTACCCAATCCCCAGCTAGGATTGTTAGGAAACTTAGTACCTAGGCAGGACATAAGAGATTTACTGCAAATAATTTTAATTCACAAGTAGGCGCAAAAATAAGTCAGGCCTAACCACTGAAACAGCGGAGGAGACGACACTAACAGCTGTAGTATGCAACAGGTCTTGGCTTTCATCAATGATGTTAATCAGTATTGATCCAAAACCTAAAGAACTTTCATCAATATGCAATTCAATTGGATAAGAAGGGTTGAAAATGGTTAACATTGGCTCTGCAATTAGGAGGCCAATAAAATGTTGTCTAACCTTTTCATGATCTTCCATCCTTTGTTGTCATCAATTGGAACAAAGGGGTTGCTAACTGTGCAAAATTATGCACAAATTGTCTAAAATTTGAAGCTAGACCAAGAAATTGGCGAAGTGTACAAAGAGTTGTGGGAGGTCGCAATTTGTGAGAGCTTCAACTTTAGTTTTATTGGGTCGCAACTCTCCGTTCTCTATCTCATAACCTACATATTTGATTTTAGTTACAACAAATGAGCATTTAGAGAAATTGGATGAGAAACCAGCAGCTGTTAATATTCCCAGAATACAATCTAAGCGTTCTAATGCCTCACTCGGAGTGCTAGCAGAAATCAACATAATTATCGTACATGTTGCATGTGACATAATCATGTGCTAAGACTCCTAAAGCTTTCATGATAGCTCGTTGATAGACACTTGGTCCGTTACGTACCCCAAAAGGTAAAACCAAAAATTCCCACTGTCCATCTGGTGTTACAAAAGACAGTTTTTCAATGGAGTCTTCCTGAACAGGAATTTAATAAAATCCACAGGCAGCATCCAAGATGGTGAAATACTTAGCTCCACTAAATCGAGCAATTTGATCAGTAATCAACGGCAAAGGAAAATGTTCTGGGACTGTGTTCAAATCCAAGGAACGAAAATCAACAGTCATCCGAAAACCTCCAGTCTTTTTCTGAACAAGAAGTACCTATTGGACTAAAAAGGGGATGAGCTAGGACAAATTACTTTTGCATCTTCAAGTTCTTTTATGTGCTCTCGAACTAATTCACATTGTACAGGAACAGGACTGAGTCTATAAGGACGTTGTTGTACTGTTTTAGTTGAATCAATGAGAAGAATTTTAAATGTTCCAGTGGTAATGCGTGTGGTTAGTACTCCTGTGATGAAGAATTTTGAATATTTTTGTAAAATATTAACGAGTTTTGATTTTTGACTAATAGGAATATCTGTGTGTAATTCGTTGAAATTCACATCATTTACTGGTGAAACTTGACGATTTTCTGATAATGAGTCTGTATGTGTGGGTAAATCAAAGAATGGAACGGTTATGGTGTGACAGCCTGGGATCTCACTGAACGACACAACCACATCCTTTGTAAACCGATCCAGAGAACATCGATCTATCAAAAATCAGAAAATTCATAATTAGATTTGCAAGTGTTATCAGTTCCAGAATGCTTATCTCTCTTAATATCATTATCCAATAAAACTTTTGACTCAATTCCAAGAATTGTGTCCTCGATTTAACACGAATTTCATTCATAAAAAGTCCAGTAGTGTCCAGTAAAATATTCTCAGTAGTAGAAGACATGATAGGAGGATGTCCTTCCTCAATTTGCACGTATTTGGGATAATCACCATATAATAATCTGTCACAAGAATTTCTCGCCCCAAAATTATGGGCACTGGAAGACAGCTCTATCTGCCACTATGTGAAACAAAACATGGTATCACGACCATTGGTGGTAATTAAAACTCGTTTTTGGCATTTAGAAATGGTTACTGCAGATCCTATTCCATGCAAATGAACTATATTGTTAAAGGAAGTGCCTTGTAATTTAGAACTAATGGACATACGAAGGAGAGAGTAGTCTGATCCTGAGACGAAAAACGCTGAATATGATTACATAAAGGTTTATAAATTTTTTACATAGATCACTCGTGTTTCTGATTCATCTTAAGTCCAACCCTTAAGTTCTCATGGGGAATGAACGGTTTGTCCTACAGAGCTCCGTGTGGTCTCAAAAATTCGATACTGTCTTAAATTGAAGGAAAAACAATACCTTTATACCAATTTTTTTTTTTTTTTTTTTTGAGCTAGGGCGTTTTCAAAATTTTAACCCTTAGAAGTGACCGACATCAACCAAAATCTTAGGGGCACAACCAGACCCCAAATTGAGTCCATATACCAAATTTCATCAAAATCAGTCAATGGAAACTAAAAAAAAAATGCCGCGGACGGCCAAATTTTTATTCAATTTTTGGATTTTATGTAAACCAACAAATTTTGAGGAGGGGGTTAGAAATTGTTTTAATCTTGGTCGATTCCAGAGGTTCATTATTGAAAATTATAAACCAAAAATAGTGGAATACATCACCTCGGTAAGTAAAAGTGCCTTCTGGATTAGCAACGCATAGGCCAACGTGCTTCTCTGCTGGCTTGGGCATCAGACTTCTGTATTCTCCCGGGCCTGGTCTTGATAACTGCTTCTTCTTGGGACAGTTCGGTGCGATGTATCCTCCTTGGTTGCAGGCAAAGCAAGTAATAATTGCATTGGTGATGGGTTGCTTTGATAGGTGACTTGCTGAGGTAGTCTCAAACACTGATGTGTGACGCTCAAAAACTTTGTGTTCAGTTCGTTGACAATGCCCACAGCGAAGATTGAAGTTTTGAGGAGATGAGAAAAAAGAGGTTTAATCATTTGGGCAGCGTTTTGAAGAGGTAATTCTTGATTCAAAGAGATTTTGTCAGCCATTTCTTTCATAACTCTCGCTTGTTCAAATAATAAATTGTGTAATTCATTCCTGAAATAATACTTGTCATGAGCGTATGGTGAGGGGGGTGGAGGAACAGGAGGTCTCCGACGATCTCCACTCGTGTTTCGTCAGCACTCGTAAAAATTCGGCAACATCGCGTTCGGAAGTGCGTAGGTACGTGACCTTGGAAGGGTGTACCCCCCTCGCCTCGTCCATCATCTCTGGTCCGGTGGAGGGTTTTCCCCCTCGAGGTATTTTCGACTCGTCCTGAAAATGGCGGACGTAGACTTGAATGACCGAAGTTTTCACAAACATCCCGAGCGTTTCCGACGTTTTCACGAAATAATTGTTCACAGAGCCACTATTGAATTCACGATTTTCACTAAATCCGACACGTAAGTTGTTTATCCCATCTTCTGATGTTATGATAGGGTCCTCCTCCCGAAGCTGACCTTCCTCTTTGTCGGAAGACACGGTATTTGCAAAGGAACAACACTTCCGAATTGTAAACTAATTTTATTACCTGAAGAGACTGTACTATTTCAGAAACGGAACTCGAGTTAGCGATACTCCCCCTCGGACAGTATTTACTACAAATTTGATATCAAAATGATCACATGACACCTCAAAGGTTCACACTCAAGCGAGATACAACGATAACTGTTCGGGCAGAACTGAAGGAGGGCTTAACAGGTGCCCCCTCTCTTCTCTCAATAGTTTCAAAACCTGTCACGAGGGGATTTACGAGCAGCTTGTGGCGACACTACTGTGTTTTCGAGTTTCAAATAATAAAAATTGTTTAAAATAACAATGTCAGTAAATCTGATGATAATGCAAGTGAAATGGAAAACGTTCAATCTGGTTCAATCAGGGTTTCAGTCTTCGTTTTCATCAATCCATCACAAGTATTTTGAGTAAGAGATAGTGGACCTCCTCTCCCACCCCTCGCCTTTACCCACCATAACATTTCTAGCGGCATGCGAGCATCGAATTGAAACAACCATTCGAAAATCCAAGATCTACGATACCACCCTCACCAATGGTGCCAGTCTGGCGGTAGTAAGTCGTAACGTTGAAATGTCGTCTGTTAGTTTTGGTAGGCAGTCCGTAGAAGTTTCATCCCTATTTAAGGTGAACACACACAGAAACCCACGAAACATGCGGTTTGTGGTGCCCTGGCACCATGGTGGAACCAATAATTAGTTCCATGGTGATACTGAGAATAATTCATGAAATACCAGAGATATAATATATCTCTATATTATAGAAAATTTTCCCCAATTTCACAGCTTGAGTACAATTAGTAAGCTATAAGGAACCGAAATATTGAAAAATTGTTGTAAATATTTGTTTTGTGAATATTATCCCCCCGCTAATTTTGGTACTCTGGTGTGTGCAACAGAGAAGTTATTTGAGTCTGAGTCTGAGATTATGCCCGAAAACGCACGTTTTGAGCATTAAACCCCCCTTCAAAGATCAAATTCAAAATTGAAATAAATTCAGTAAATTCCAGGAGTGAATACAGTTCATCCATGAGAGCGAAAACATTCTTTTGTGTGAGACATATAAATAGTTTCGAGTTACACTCATGAACCTTATGATCACATCATTTGGTATTCATAAATTCAGTCAGTCATGATTCACATTTTATATCATTCTCTACTAAAGTGAAGACTGATTACCATTTGATTTCAATGTCAAAATATTGTGGTGAATATTTTCAAAAATGATGAAGGAAACCTCAAAATACAGGAAATGTCCCAATTTGCGTAGCGATGCTCCTATGACCAACAAATCAATTCTGCACAAAATTTAATTAATCTCGCAAGGAATTTAAGTTCAACATCATAAAGGTGTTGGTCGTAGGCATCCTTACCGCTCATAAATCCTGTTTGGTATTTCCCTATATCTCTTTCAGCAAAAGGAAGAAGCCTGAGAAATACTATCCGTGACAGCACTTTATGTGCACAAGACAGCAAAGAAATTCCTCGGTAGTTCCCAGAATCATGGACATCACCATACCCACATGGATCATCACATGTTCGTACGCTGAACATTTATTTGTTCCATAGTGAAGGAAATAGGTGTTGAACGTAAGGCAGGGAGTGACATTTTGAGGGTGGATATCTAATGATTCCGGTGGTATTCCTGGAATTTACTGGGTGATTATTTTACTTCAGAAGTTGGCATATCAGCAAGTGAGGGAAATCACTCATGAGAAGGATGCCTATGACCAACTTCTTTTTGATGTTTAGTTAAACTAAATTACTACCTAGATTGTAGATTGTAGCTGAATCCGCGGATCAGAGTAATGAGAGCTCAAAGCGCTGAAACCTAGTGGCTTATAATTACTACCTAGCGAGAATATTACATTTTGTGCAAACTTGATTTTTGGGTGATAGGAGGATAGCTACGCAAATTGGGACATTTTCCTTTATATTGAGGTTTCCTTCATCATTTTTGAAAATATTCACCACAATATTTTGACATTGAAATCAAATGGTAATCAGTCTTCACTTTAGTAGAGAATGATATAAAATTTGTAACTTGAAACTATTTCAGTATCTCACACAACTTAATTTCTTCGTTTTCCTGGGTGAACTGTAATCCATTATGGAATTTATTGTATGTTTTAGCTTTAAATGATGTGAGCTGTTCCACTTGGGAATTCCTTAGCAGAATAATACTATGCCAATCTGATCTACATGAACCAGACCAAGAAGCCCTGCATGTTTTAGCACGGCGAGTGGAAGAGTGCGGGGATTTGTGCAAACTTGATTTTTGGGTGGTGGGAGGATAGCTACGCAAATTGGGACATTTCCTGTATTTTGAGGTTTCCTTCATCATTTTTGAAAATATTCACCACAATATTTTGACATTGAAATCAAATGGTAATCAGTCTTCACTTTAGTAGAGAATGATATAAAATGTGAATCATGACTGACTGAATTTATGAATACCAAATGATGTGATCATAAGGTTCATGAGTGTAACTCGAAACTATTTATATGTCTCACACAAAAGAATGTTTTCGCTCTCATGGATGAACTGTATTCACTCCTGGAATTTACTGAATTTATTTCAATTTTGAATTTGATCTTTGAAGGGGGGTTTAATGCTCAAAACGTGCGTTTTCGGGCATAATCTCAGACTCAGACTCAAATAACTTCTCTGTTGCACACACCAGAGTACCAAAATTAGCGGGGGGATAATATTCACAAAACAAATATTTACAACAATTTTTCAATATTTCGGTTCCTTATAGCTTACTAATTGTACTCAAGCTGTGAAATTGGGGAAAATTTTCTATAATATAGAGATATATTATATCTCTGGTATTTCATGAATTATTCTCAGTATCACCATGGAACTAATTATTGGTTCCACCATGGTGCCAGGGCACCACAAACCGCATGTTTCGTGGGTTTCTGTGTGTGTTCACCTTAAATAGGGATGAAACTTCTACGGACTGCCTACCAAAACTAACAGACGACATTTCAACGTTACGACTTACTACCGCCAGACTGGCACCATTGGTGAGGGTGGTATCGTAGATCTTGGATTTTCGAATGGTTGTTTCAATTCGATGCTCGCATGCCGCTAGAAATGTTATGGTGGGTAAAGGCGAGGGGTGGGAGAGGAGGTCCACTATCTCTTACTCAAAATACTTATCTACTAAATAACATTGAGTGAAACTGTTTTGTGCAGGAGGAATCTAAATAAAAATGCGTGTTTTATCGCTTACCAACAACTGGTTTAGATTAACCTAATACTTATCCAATGGGACGAACCCTGGAATGCTTGCATTAACAAACCATCATATTAGGTAATTTGAATTTTGTTTGTAATTTTTCCTTCAATAACCATCCATCAGATTCATATAAGGATTTATGTGTGTCCTTCCAGTCGAAATATGGTGGTAGGTACTAGCTAAAGAATCCAGATAATCCAAGATTAAGTCCATCGGTCAATATTTTCGACGAATACTAAGGGGTGAAAAAGTAGTGTCAAAAAAGTGATCTTGAGGTTTTCAGAGCTTATTATCCTCTAACATATGAAAAAGTATGATGATGTTAAGAATCTGATTGAAAATTTCAATCAGAAAACCTTATCAAGATTTTCGAAAAAATGGTCACCATTCGAAAATAGTCAAAAATTAGTAGAAATAGCATTTTGAAAATTCGCCCATTAACTCAAGCTGCATGACTGAGACTTTATGAAGTCCGTCTGCACTTGCAATCCATCAACTTTCCGTTGGCCGACGTGTATTTTCATGTCCTATACCTTACCCACGACTATGGGACAACATTTCAGCCGTCTACCTGTAAGTCCACATGGACCCCAACAATTTGAGATTTTGGGAAACCTCGTCTGCACCAGTGGCTCAGCGGCTCTGAAGTGGCAGACTTACATTAATAAGTTACAATTTTCTCCTAGTATCATGGTTGAAAATATCAGCCATCTACAAATGAGTTCATTTTGGACCCCCGGATGTGTGTTTTTGGACTTCGTCTGCACTTGCAATCCATCAACTTTCCGTTGGCAGACGTGTATTTTTATGTTACTTATCATACCTACTATTATTGCCCAACATTTGAGTCATCTATCTATAAGTTTCTTTTTGGTCCCCAAACCGAAAGGGTTTTTGGACCTCGTCTGCACCAGCGACCCGGCGGTTGCTGAGTGGCAGATTTGCATTTTTGCATTACACATGCATTCTAGTAGCTTTGTCCAAAATTTCATGCATCTACCTATAAGTCGATTTTGGACCCCAAAATTTGCGTTTTTGGACCGCGTTTGCACCGGCGATCCGGCGGTTGCTGAGTGGCAGATTTGTTTTTTTTGCATTACACATGCATTCAAGTAACATTGTCCAAAATTTCATTCATCTACCTGTAAGTCGATTTTGGACCCCCAAATATGCGTTTTTGGACCGCGTCTGCACCGGAGACCCGGCGGTTGTTGAGTGGCAGATTTGCATTTTTGGACTACTCATAGATTCAAGTAACATTGTCCAAAATTTCATTCATCTACCTGTAAGTCGATTTTGGACCCCAAAATTTGCGTTTTTGGACCTCGTCTGCACCAGCGACCCGGCGGTTGCTGAGTGGCAGATTTGTATTTTTGGACTACTCATACATTCAAGTAACATTGTCCAAAATTTCATGCATCTACCTATAAGTCGATTTTGGACCCCAAAATTAGTATTTTTGGACCGCGTCTGCACCGGCGACCCGGCGGTTGTTGAGTGGCAGATTTGCATTTTTGGACTACTCATACATTCAAGTAACATTGTCCAAAATTTCATGCATCTACCTATAAGTCGATTTTGGACCCCAAAATATGTGTTTTTGGACCGCGTCTGCACCGGCGACCCGGCGGTTGCTGAGTGGCAGATTTGCATTTTTGGATTACTCATACAGTCAAGTACCATTGTCCAAAATTTCATGCATCTACCTGTAAGTCAGATTTTCATGATTTTGGGTTGTGTTTCGTCGGCCGCCATCTTTGAATCCGACGGCTTTGGAACGGCAGACGTGCGTTTCTTGTATAACCACGATTAGTACTATGCAATTCTACAATTGGTACTTTTCTATCGATCAGTTGCCCTTTTTCAGCCGGGCTCCCGGACTATTAACAACTGGTTAAACTGATCTATTGCTTATCCAATAGGACGTCCCCTGGAATGCATGCATTACTAAACAATATGTTTGAATCATACGGAGTGGACAAAGTACTTTTTGAAATCAAACGAAGTGGATATAGTAGGTACTTTTTGAAACGAAACGAATGAGAGACCGCCATTGTGCTGGATACAGTTCCTTTTGAAATTAAACGTAATATTCAACCCCGTTTTTCAAGGGAATGGTTTATCTTTCACTCCAAAACGATTGCGTTTTTGTGAAGAACTACTCCCCTTAAACCCTGGGAAAGTGATAACTCAATTTCGATAAAAATGTTCTTAAGTACCTTCCTACCAACAGAAATTGTTTTAAAAATGGATAATTTCGGTAATCAGTTTTGACAATTTTGAAAAATTCCCTGGTAACAGAGCAATGGAAAACCATTGGATTCATAATATTCGATAATTAAAAATAGACTCGAATTAGTTCATCGGCGTTCAAATGGCGGGAACAGGTTGTTATGGACCCAAAACCCACTTTATTGGAATCCAAGATACAATGTATCCAAGATACCATGTCATGGTTTCTGAACGCAATATTCATTGCTGTAGGTGTCATGAAAATTTGCTGTTCTTCATTCAAGGTTCAAATATTAATTAGAGATTTCAAGGTTTCAAATCATTCTAAAGGATTCGAGCACTATGATCCACGCACAGAATGAGCCACCACATGCCTGGCAGTGTGCTTGAACGTTAGATTTTACGCTGAAAATTAACTCACCTTGTCCGTAACTATCCATCCGACAATCAGTGCAGCGAGGATGGTCGTTATCTTTTTCAACCCATTTCCGATTCCCATGAGGAGACTGGCGTATTTAGGCAAGAGATCGAGATGGTTGCTCAGGAGACCAGAGAACAGGAATGAGTGCAGTGACACGCCGATGGTGAGCAGAATTATCACCGTTGTCACGTTTCTATCCACGAATCCGATTAAGATAAGAGGGACCGATGAGCCTATCATAGCTGCAACAGCAATATTATATTTTTGATAGGTTAATACAGCTTCTGTTGTATGAATGCTTAAACATCTTGTTGAGCGGATAAACAAATAAACATGAAATACGCAGTAAAGTGCTGTGATATGGCAGTAAAGTGATTTCAGAAAACCCCAGTAAAAATATGCCACCTCAGTATTAACAACGAATGCTTTTAGCAATAACTGAACGCTCCATTACCATCGACATACATATCTACCTAAGGAAGAGCGATGTTTAATTCCCAATTAGGGTTAGAGGTAACAAAATACTGGTGGTTTAGTAGCAATGACTAAATTAAACATTCATGTTGAGGCCTTCATTACATCAACTCGTATAATGGAGAAGCGTCATTCCTAATAGGGGAAAACCAAGTTTACGATACCATATTAAACTTTCGGTGTTCACTCAGCACTCACTCACCACATATTATGGTAATTTCACAGTCATTGAACATTACGAAACTTACAGACGATAGTCCACGTTTTTCTCACGACGTTGTCCGATAGAAGGTTGTTCTTCTTTATATAGTCTGCCAAATAGCAAACGGGAAACGTGAAAAGCCACATAGACAGGTATGGCACAGCAGACAGAAACCCATTCTGGAGCGAAATAATAATATAAAAACTCATTATTCGTCATTACCATTATTAATTTTCAAAGGTACTTAAAATACTCAATAATTACACATGACGTTATTTATTAGCATTCAATGAAATTGTTAACTATTATACATCCTAAATAATTTATTTTATGGAATTTGGTTTATTATTTGCGATAATGAACCATTGGAATCGAGCAAGAAGAATAGCATTCAACTCCCCCTCAAAATTTGATGTTTTACGTTTCAAGTAAGTAGAATCGAAAACAAAATCGGTCCGTCAACCGAACGTGGCACTTTTCTTACAACTAAGTATAGACCGATTTGGTGGAAATTTGGTATATGGGCTCCATTAGGGTTCTAGTTACAAACCCGAAGCTATTAGTTGATGTCAGTCACTTCTAAGGGATGAAAATGAAGGGTTGAAATTTTCAAGAATGCACTAGCTCGAAAATTCTCGACATAGGTAAGGGTATTGTTTTTTCATCAATTCAAGAAGTGAGACCACGCGGAGCTCTGTTCACTCCCTACGAGAACTTGATGGTTTCCCTTTGATAAAACCGAATCTCGAGTGTGAATTAGAGATGGGTATCGATACTCGATATTTCAAAATATCGATACTTCCGTACCGATACTCGATATTTTAGTATCGATACTGCACTATCCGATATTTTTGGATATCGATACTTTGGATCCGATATTTCTAAATATCGAATATCGACACAGTTCAACATAATGGCTAGAAAATAAAGAAGGCAGAGAGGCTTTTGGGTCATAACTCTTTGGTTGCACAAATAACGTTTATATCATGGATAAAATCATTCTGCTTGGACTCTTGATAGTGAAAAATGAATACACATTGTTGAAAAAATTATTTTTCTTAAGAATATTGGATAATATTGATAGTTTGTGACACTAAAGTATCGATACTCGATATTTTAAAATATCGATACTCGTGCCCAACGATTCTTGGGATATCGATACTCAGATACGATACAGTATCGATACAAAATATCGATACTTTTGTAACGATACCCATCCCTAGTGTGAATCACGAAGAGGTCTAGGGCGGTATTCATAGTCATTCCTCAAGGCGCGGATTTCCTCGACTCGAGTTAAGGTTTCCTTCAACTTATCTTTTCTCGAGGATTCCTCACCCTATTCATAGACGAACAGAATGCATTTGGAGGTCGACCTCAGCTCATCCTCAACTCGAGGAGACCTCGAGTTACCAAACGACGGTCGAGGAAGAATTGGCAGCCCTGTTCAGGTAACAGCTCAGTGAAGGTTTCAATAGAGAAGGTTCGGTTGTTTATTTCAGAATGGTTGTTGTTTTTCGGCTTTGAATTTGGACCATCAGAGTTCCTGTTGTTCGCGTTCCTTCTTCAATAAAATAGTGTTTGCTGCCTTTTAATTTTTGACCGACTTCATGCGCCGAAGGAAGGAGGTATACAGTTCGGTGTGTCATGGGACGACGATTTTTTATATTAGTTTCCGAATGGAAAGAGAAAAGAAGAGAGCCGTTTTTAAGCGAAGCTGAATAAACTACGTTGAGAAACTCATAATTGAAAATAATGACATTGTGGAAAAAAAACAGATGCGGTCTCGTTTGTCGAAAAAAAAGTGTTGGGAGAAAATCGCGAGTGATTTTAATTTCATTGGAAAGTACCAAACACAAAGTTGCGTATTATATGCAATAAGTATATTATACTAATATTGGTGCTCCTTTTCTTTGCGCTTGTTCGTTGTTTTGTAATTTACAAAGTACCAAAGCGCTTTTCACCTGAGTGAAACGGGCCATAGATTGAAAGCGCATCTAGACTGACCCGCAACACTTCCCGAGTCCCGCGGCCGCGTCATTCCGTTACAACAGAACTTCTCATCCTCATACTTCTCAAATCAGTAGAAAACCCAATTTCTATTTTTCCCCCTATGGGGTGACACAAATGAAGGCTTTAGAACTATATGAAACAAATTTCCATTGGTATTAATACGTGCTTTCAACAAGGAAGGTAGGTACAGTACTATGAAGAGTTGAACATAGTCGATTACTTTTTTTTATTCGAAATTCCCACCCACCATATTTTGAAAATTGTTGAGGATATGTTGATCTAACATTCACTAGAGTTTGGAGTTATTTGAAGATGACGTTATTTTGTAAAGTGCGAAAATCTCGTTCTGTAGTGCTTATGACTACAGAACCTCGGCTTTGAAACAGATGGCTCGGCAACTTCTAAGATCGATTACTTCTTTTTATTCAAAATTCCCTCACCATATTTTAGTATAATGTTGAGTACATGTTTCTCGAACATTCACTAGAGTTTAGAGCTATTTGAAGATGTCAATTTTTTGTAAAGTGCGAAAATGTTCGACATTTCTACTGAAATCAGCTATCATCAAATATCGGGCGGTCATAACTTTTCTTCCACTGAACCGGAATCGACCAAATTTCAGTATATTGTCGACTCGTTATGTAAGAAACATATGCCAGAATTTGGTGCAAGTAACTCAGTCGTAAGTACCCAGCCCTAGATGATGAAGAAATAGATTCTGTTCTCTCCTGTTCACAGAAATACTCTCGGGCAGGAAGAAAATCGGGAGCAGCACGTTTATCACGGTCTCTTTTGTAAAACGAAATTTCTTCGATCATCCAATACCTATACAAATAAGAACATAACAAAATTACTGGCATTCACCGTGTTTATCATTATTATCATAACTTTTGAGTACCTACCTCCAAAGGGTTTTCTTGATCCCGCAAGTAACATTTCGGCCTTCGCTGATCTCGCGAAGATTCCTACAAATACTCATCAAATTCCTCCAATCTTTCAATATCTTCGAAATCCATGTTTTCGGACGAAATAACCGAAGAATTGATCCGTAGAATATTTTATAACGACAACGCTTGTGATAACAGGTAGGTAGATATCATCAAAATCTTTCCTCAAGGTACCTTTTCACCTACCTTGGGCTGAGGAAGCTCGAAGCCCCTTTCTCGACTCGAAATATCTCGATTCGGCCTACAAATTTCTTGACTCCACCTCCGAAGTCGTCTATGAATACCGCCATTGGAGGACGCCTTTAGCGGTTCGAGGACGCCTTGAAATGTGGCGACTATGAATAGCTTAAGGAGCCGTCGGGCCTCCTTAAGGCTTCCTCGAGACCTTCCTCGACTTGGAGGATGAGTCTGGCCTTGACTTTGGCTTAAGGCTTAACTATGAATAGCTCGAGGAGGAAAGGACTCCTCAAAGCGTACTTTGGAGGAGTCCTCCAACTCGAGTCATGACTATGAATACCGCCCCTAGTCTCAGAGGCGTCTGGAGATCCAGCGGCTCGTCCTCGACCCAAGCGCTCCCAGCGGCCTTCCTGCTAACTCTCTTATCCTTTCTGTTTCCAAGGAACTAGTATTCTACTAGAGTATCCTACTAGAGATCTTCATGTCTGTTTCTCCCTTTTTCCTCAACTCCACTTTCCATCAGGGTTAGCATTAACTTTTGCTTCCGAGTCTACCAAGGTAGCGGAACTCGACTTTTCTGTCTTTGCAAATCAATTTTAGGTCGGGAATGATTCATATTGTTGTAAAAACAAAATGTTTTTCATAAAAGCAATCCATCCGAACAGAAAAACAAATTTTGTATACACGATTGAAAAATGAGGAAGTTAGTTTTCCCTAGGAACGATTGGTTGTACGTGAAAATCATCAGAAATACTTTTGCTTCCTCACTACCGAAGGTAGGGAAGCTTTGTATTCGTGAAAGAAGTGAAAGAAAAAAATGTCCTCCAAAATCAAAATTTCCACTTGCTTTTTGCGTTTTAGAGCTTCCCGAACAATTTTGGTTCCGTGTCTGTCTGTCTGTCTGTCTGTCGGTCTGTCGGTCTGTCGGTCTGTCTGTGGTCAATCCTTGTCCCGGGCAAAACTATACTAACCTGTGGTCCGATTTTGATGAAATTTTCAGGGATTGTGCGGGTTAGGTCCTAGACGGTCCCTTATAAATTTCAGCACCTTCGGACCAATAGGAGCGAGTGCGCATGCGCAAACGTGAATTTCTTGGAACCTCGGTTTCTCGGTTTCTAATGAACCGATTTTGCTCAAATTTGGAGGTTAGTTAGGGACTAACTTCTAAGAGACACCCTATAAGTTTCAATCAAATTGGTCAAGCAATAGCCGCTGCGCATGCAATGGAGAATGCTGAAGGCGCCTGAGTGATCACTGATCAGCGGAGTGAGCTCCAAGGCCATTTTCTCTCATGTTGAACGCAGGAAGCTGAAATTTGAGAGGCAGGGTCAATGGAGAATGCTGAAGGTGCCTGAGTGGTCACTGATCAGCTGAGTGAGCTCCAAGGCCATTTCCTCTCCTGTTGAACGTAGGAACCTGAAATTTGAGAGGGCGGGTCAATGGAGAATGCTGAAGGAGCCTGAGTGATCACTGATCAGCTGAGTGAGCTCCAAGGCCATTTTCTCTCCTGTTGAACGTAGGAAGCTGAAATTTGAGAGGCAGGGTCAATGGAGAATGCTGAAGGTGCCTGAGTGGTCACTGATCAGCTGAGTGAGCTTAAATATTACAGTGGAAGAAAGATAAAGAGGGAGAGGGAGCAAAAACCTTTTCAAGGTATGTCACATTTTAGCCATTAGGCTTTAAGCGGAAATCATCCGGGGGTGCAGGGGGCGAAGCCCCCGCCGAGGCGCGCAGCGCCGAGTTTTCGCCAACTGATTCTATACGTCCATGTTACAATGAGTGAGGAAGCTATACTGCCCACCCAACTTGGCAGACGTTTTTTTAAATCAATGAAAAACGCTTGCATACGAGTCTGCAACACATTGAAACATTTTCATGCTGATCTGGGAGCTCGATTTTCGACTCAGCTGATCTGGGAGCTCGATTTTCGACTCAGCTGATCTGGGAGCTCGATTTTCGACTCAGCTGATCTGGGAGCTCGATTTTTGCCTCAGCTGATCTGGGAGCTCAATTTTCGACTCAGCTGATCTGGTAATATCAAACTGTAAAGTACCTACCTAACTGTAAAGTACCTACCTGTAAAGTACCTAACAACTTCACTTCTGATGGTCATAATCATCATTGTGGCGACTTGGGACAAATTTCGTTAGCAAATTTCGTTGCAACAAATTTCGTCGCATCAAATTTCGTGACGATTTTTGCTTCCTCACTACCGAAGGTAGGGAAGCTTTGTATTCGTGAAAGAAGTGAAAAAAAAAATGTCCTCCAAAATCAAAATTTCCACTTGCTTTTTGCGTTTTACAGCTTCCCGAACAATTTTGGTTCCGTGTCTGTCTGTCTGTCTGTGGTCAATCCTTGTCCCGGGCAAAACTATACTAACCTGTGGTCCGATTTTGATGAAATTTTCAGGGATTGTGCGGGTTAGGTCCTAGACGGTCCCCTATAAATTTCAGCACCTTCGGACCAATAGGAGCGAGTGCGCATGCGCAAACGTGAATTTCCTGGGACCTCGGTTTCTCGGTTTCTAATGAACCGATTTTGCTCAAATTTGGAGGTTAGTTAGGGACTAACTTCTAAGAGACACCCTATAAGTTTCAATCAAATTGGTCAAGCAATAGCCGCTGCGCATGCAATGGAGAATGCTGAAGGCGCCTGAGTGATCACTGATCAGCTGAGTGAGCTCCAAGGCCATTTTCTCTCCTGTTGAACGCAGGAAGGTGAAATTTGAGAGGCAGGGTCAATGGAGAATGCTGAAGGTGCCTGAGTGGTCACTGATCAGCTGAGTGAGCTCCAAGGCCATTTCCTCTCCTGTTGAACGCAGGAACCTGAAATTTGAGAGGGCGGGTCAATGGAGAATGCTGAAGGCGCCTGAGTGATCACTGATCAGCTGAGTGAGCTCCAAGGCCATTGTCTCTCCTGTTGAACGCAGGAAGCTGGAATTTGAGAGGCAGGGTCAATGGAGAATGCTGAAGGTGCCTGAGTGGTCACTGATCAGCTGAGTGAGCTCCAAGGCCATTTCCTCTCCTGTTGAACGCAGGAACCTGAAATTTGAGAGGGCGGGTCAATGGAGAATGCTGAAGGTGCCTGAGTGGTCACTGATCAGCTGAGTGAGCTTAAATATTACAGTGGAAGAAAGATAAAGAGGGAGAGGGAGCAAAAACCTTTTCAAGGTATGTCACATTTTAGCCATTAGGCTCTAAGCGGAAATCATCCGGGGGTGCAGGGGGCGAAGCCCCCGCCGAGGCGCGCAGCGCCGAGTTTTCGCCAACTGATTCTATACGTCCATGTTACAATGAGTGAGGAAGCTATACTGCCCACCCAACTTGGCAGACGTTTTTTGTGTGCCATATGAAAGACATGAAAATGTCAAAAATTTCCGTCCGTCCGCCGTACGCGGCACTTTTCTTAGCAACACTGGACCGATTTGGTTCAAATTTGGTATATGGGCTCCATTTGGGGTCTAGTTGTGCCGCGAAGCTTTTGGTTGATGTAGGTCACTTCTAAGGGGTGAAAATTAAGGGTTGAAATTTTCAAGAGTGCCCTAGCTCAAAAACTCTCGAAATAAAAGTATCGTTTTTTCACCAATTATAAATAGTATTGAATTTTTTAAAATTTTTGAGACCACCCGGAGCTCTGTAGGACAAACCGTTCGGTCCCTACGAGTTCTTGAAGGTTTTCCTTCGATAAAACAGAATCATGAGTGTGAATCGCAAAAGAGGTCCAATCTCCATTCAAATTTTATCGGACTAAAATGCGATCGCTGTTCATTTCTTCGATTTGTATACAGTTTTGCCTTCTGCGTAACCAGTAATCAAATTTCCATATCGTCCCCTTTATGTCAAAACTGTGAATGTGCAATTTCTTAGTTTCGAGCAAAATTGAAAAAACGATTTCTAAATTTTGTTTTGAAACTAAAGAAGGTAGTTTATTGTTCGAGATACTTTTCTTTGACTTTCTGCTCTCAGACCTGTCAATGAGCTAAGGAAAAATTGTTTTACGTCCGTAGACTGCCCCCCTTCACTTTATACCACATTCGTAGTTTTGGCAAACCAGATTTAGGATTATCATTTCACTTTCATGGTTTTGGCAAATCGGATTTCTCAATAAAATCTTCCATTCTACTGCAACATTTTTCTTTTCTCATTATTTATTGAGGGTACAGTTACTAAGGGTTAAGGGGGTCTCAGTCGGTCGACGTTCGTTCTTCGTTCCGCGTCAGTATTTCGCCAAATTGAAGGGGCAAAAACTTGGAAAATTGTACTTAAGTTGGAAATTTTAAAGGATTTTAGAAGTTCATTAGTGCAATATTTCCGCCGGAATCATCAAAATCGATTAATAATTGACTGAGAAAAATGGGAAAAACTACTGAATAAACAGTAATTCCCATATTTATCTGGCAATTATTGTTCGATTTTGATGACTCCAGCGGCAATCTTTCAGTTTCTCAATTCCCTAGGGCCGTGCACTAATGAATTTCTAAAATCCTTTAACATTTCCAATTTAACTACAACTTTTTAAGTGTTTGCCCCTTTGATTTGGCGAATTACTGAACGAAGAACGAACGTCGACCCACTGAGACCCCCTTAAATGCTCCCCACTTGCTGTACCTCTTGCTGACTGCCTCCTTGCCGGTCGTCCTCTTCTCGGGGTTCGAGAAAAAAGATAAAACACGACAGACGATAGGTAGTACCTATCAGGTACGGAGGAGAAATATCTTTCTGAATCATTATCGGCTGGGGTGGAGAGGCCGAAAACACGGCGACCTAACTACCAATTTGATGCTACGGAAGTGAATTTGCGACATATCGCCGCTTAAGGGTAATCATGACCTATCTCAATTTTTGACGGTTATGAGTTATTGACCATTCTAGATTCAAATTTTCGCGCCAGAAACGATGGAGATGTTAGTTTCAAGGTAAAGTGAATGGGAGCGCTGGAATCGGCGCTTTTGTTATCTTATCCTATCATGAATTGTAATCGATCTTATCGTATCTAGCCACTTTAGCATTGTGTTGAGGTTTTGTTCGACTGTGATCAATCGTGCACGATCTCCGCTAAGTTATCCGTTTTCATCCTATTTATTATAGTTTATTGAGTAAAACTTTATCTCTATTTTCTTTCTAAAAAGTTGTGCGAAGAGTTTAAAAGCCGTTTCGCGTGTGATTTTAGGAAATTAAGAAAATAGGATAGTGATATAGGAGATCTCGTGTCACCTAACCTTCATCTCTTCTAACCAATACTTTATTGAATGAAAGTTTTTTAAAGTTCCTTTCTTTTTCTCACTAGTTGAGCGCTTTAAAACTCAATAAGCGTGTAAATTTAAGAAGCCAATGTTTCTTTTTCTTCAATAGGGAAATAGGTGACCTCGTATGCCCTAACCTTCTTCTACTCAGCGCCACCCGTCTTTGCGCATAATTCCGTGCTCTTTTCTCCTACTCTCAATTAAGTAACTGATAAACTGGGACGTGTTATTTATGTCATAGTAGATCGCGAGTGATTCAAGGATTCTGATAAGAGAACTGTGTCATCGCGAGTGAATTGAACATGCTCTGTAGTTTACTTGGTGGAACCCTCTGACTCCAATGGTTTTGAGAAGTGGCAGATCATACAAGGCGGATCTTACTTCTCCACTCTGCACGTACAGATACACTTCCGAGTCCAAGAACCAATTCAAGAAACGGCTGAATATAGAGGTAACCCCTAGCCATTCGCATGATTCCAGTATCAGACCTACTAACACCAGCCCTAGATCACCTCAGTCACCCACTAAAGATCTGCATGTTAGCTCCTCCTCAGCTTTATCCATCAGCCCCCTCCCCCAAGATAGTTCTACCGACTCCCCTCATGGACATAGTGACCCTCTACTGCATGTCTGTAATCTGTTAACATCTGCTTCTCCAGTGATTGACTCACTCCCTCCAGAAAGCTCTATAGACTCAAACCAAGTGCATGATGACCCCTTGCTTAATGTCTGTAACCTGCTAACCTCTGCTTCCACTGCCGTTGACTCGCATGCCTTCAATGTTGCACTCAATGGGCATGACTATACACCTCTATCTGTGAACATCATCCGCAATCCACAGACGACCGCACACAAACAGGGCCCACCCTCCCCTCCCAGTCATCTTATCCCGGTGCGATCTCCTCTGGACATTCCTCTTCCCTCAAACAACTGCCGCAAGCTTCAATCTACTGCAAGCAGACTGGGATCTCCTTCCTCTTCCGACCATCATTCCGACCTGGTGCCTCCTCCTCCGGACAATCCTCATCATACTCCTGTAAACTCCTACATCTCCCGTAACACTTACGGTGTCGTGCTTAAACACAGGTCATACCCACATGACTACACAGGCCCCTTTATAGTCATACTGACTTCTGCAAGTGACCGAAGGTTCACCATTAACAACATATTTAATGTTATAAGCAAGCACATCTCACCTACTTCTGATGTGGTCATTGAGGAATCTGGTAAAGACAGATTCACACTATCAATTAAGGAATTTGATGCATTCTCCTCCATCATCACCATTCCTGACCTCACTCAAAATTTCAAAATCACCATCCCCTCTAGCCTATCCGAATATATTGGGGTAATCAAAACCGACTCTCGGACGGACATCATCGATGACCTTCTAAATAAACATACCGATGTCATAAATGGGGCTTATTACATTTGTACCTTTCATCGTGGATCAGTACAGCGTACAAACCTGCTAAGAATACATTTCCACGGTACAACTCCTCGCACGTCTGTCACTCTTGGAGGAAAGACGTACAGAGTGCAAACATACATTCACAAAATCAGGATCTGCACCAATTGCTCTCGATATGGACATCTTGCCTGTGCATGCAGATCAAAACACCGGTGTAAAAAATGTGGTAATACTGACACACACTCAGTTTGCCTGAAATCAGCAATTAAGTGCCTTGCGTGCCACTCTTCTGATCACTTGATTGGTAACAAGGCTTGCCCTATCCTCCAACACCTCATCAGACACAGCTCGGAAATATTCCTGCGTGAAATTAAGATCAGGGACCTCATTAAGACATATTATCAATCTACCTCCTCTCCGCCCGATCCTACACACAGTCCCATCCCAAATCGGATCTCACCCTCTCACCCCATCCACCCTCCTCAGCATCCTCTAAATGCTTTCTCTTCAGATTTGAGACACCTTCTGGATAAACATAGCATCTCTTCGAGCGTCAAAGAACTCATCCTGCTAACGGTCGAACTTCTCTCCACTAACTGTTTCTCAAATGGATGCTAATGTAAACAATCAGTTTACAGTTATCAATTGGAATGCTAGAAGCCTACTGCCTAAACTTCCTGTAATATCCCAAATTGCTTTAGAATCCAGCATAGACGCATTGACTATTCAAGAAACTTGGCTCTCTACTAACAATTCTGTGAAGTTATCTCACTATCAGGTTTTCAGGCTTGATAACAAAGACCTGCACAGAAAAAGGGGCCTAGCTACCTTAGTTCGTGACGACTTACCATGTAAAATCGTCCCACTCAATTTTTCCATTCATAACGAAGTGGAAGTCCTAGCAGTCGAAATCACTCTCATCTCCGCCCCTCTCCTAATCTTGAATGTTTACGCCCCCCCTGGCATTAGAATTCCCAGCAGCTTCTGGACCAATCTCTTTGATCAATCGCATTACAACAAGATTATATTATGTGGCGACTTCAACGCCCATCATAGGCTTTGGGGCTCAGCCGACACCGACAGTAGAGGGCAACAGATCTTTGATACCATGCTGGACTCCCCCCTCATTCTCATACAAAATGAAATGGAAACCAGAATCTCTCTGCCTAACCAAAATAAGTCAGCCACAGACATAATCTTTGCATCTGCCTCCATCTTTCCCAACCTCTCCTTAGAAATCTTGGATGAGACCGCTGGAAGCGATCATCTACTTATGAAAATATGTTTGAAAAACATTTCAAAAATCAAAATCATTCCCATCATCAAGTGGAATTTAAAAAAGGCAGATTGGGAGAAGTACGATCAAATAATTTCTGAGCAACTCAGAAATTCTCCCATTGAAGAACTATGTCTTTCTAACTTTCAATCTATTTATGATAAATGGGAACATATATTACTGGATGCAGCAATTCAGGCCATCCCCAACAAAAACATCTCTACCCACTCCAAATCCAACCTATGGTGGAACACTAAATGTGCGGAAGCCACCAACCTAAAACGCCTATCCATTATTGCCTGGCGTGCCAATAAATCCCTACCTAATTACACTGCCATGAAACAAGCAGTCCAAAACGCGCGCACTGTAATTTATAACGAGAAAAGGACCGCCTGGAGAGATCTATGTGAACATCTCTCGACAAAATCCGAACCCATATCAGCCTGGACCATGCTATCTATCATAAACGGCAAAAAAGCGAACAATAAATTCCTTAAACCTGAACTGGAAACACAGCAATGTTTAGAGGTCCTCAGAAACACCACCCGTCCTTGTGTCCAACCTCCCCCTTTCTCCTTGGATACCCCTCCAGATCCTTTCACTATGACACAATTAAACAACGCGTTGAAGAATAGGTCTAAGGACACCTGCCCAGGAGAAGACAGAATAACATATTCCATGCTGAAGCACCTTCCCTTATCAGCCAAATACCTACTTCTAACTATCTACAACTTCTGCTTTGTAAACAACGTCATGCCACAACAATGGACCAGGATAAAAATCATTTATCTGAAAAAAGATCAGTCCTCCACATCCATACGACCACTCTCTCTCATCTCCTGTGCAGTTAAAATACTCAACAGCATGATCTGCACAAGACTTGAATCGTTCACAGAATCCAACTCCATCCTACCTAACAACCAACATGGCTTCAGAAGAAAACGCTCATGTCTTAACTGCCTCTCTGAAACATATCTGCATGTAATCACTGGCAAGGACAAAGGACTGACTACGATGGCTTGCTATCTTGACATATCAGGAGCCTTTAATGCGGTCAATGTTGCCGAGCTTGCTCGAATATTGACGTGCATGGGTGTGACCCCCCATATTACAGCCTGGGTTGCCAAATTTTTTTCCTGCAAATCTTACACAGATGGAGTCAATAGCGCTATAGGAAGTCAGGGACTAGATCAAGGCAGTGTCCTGTCCCCTTTCCTATTCAATATCTATGTACAACATATCCATTCTTTAGCCTACACTCCCAACACCACAGTACTCAGCTATGCGGATGATTTTTCAATCATGGTGCAAGGGAAAAATCCCTACTCCAACCAGCAACAGATGATACGTAACATGCTTGCAATCAGCCAAGAATTCGCCGACCTTGGACTGATTATTAACCTCAAAAAGACCAAAATTATGTCCTTCTTTGACGGCCTCCCTGATCATCAACTAAACAGCTTAGACCTCCATCTCCCAAATAGCTCTGATCCAATAAAAGCTGTAAAATCCCACAAATACCTGGGCATACATTTGGACAACCATCTTAGGGGCAATGTCCATACCTCTCTGATAATCGAGCGATGTAACAGGGACATCCTGGCTATGAAATGCCTGAAGGGCTCAGGATGGGGAAACCACCCTACTGTGCAAGAGACGTTGTATAAATACGCAATTTTACCTAAGATCAACTACGGAGCCCATCTGTACTGCTGGGGACTTGCTCGCAACACTCACAAATTGCAGCTCCTGCAAAACAGAGCTCTGAGACAGATTTTGGGTGCAGTCAAAACCTCTCCTATCCCCTCCCTCCATACCCTCGCATGTATCCCTTACTTCGACTCACATCTCCTGTTCATCACCAGCAGAACATGGTCTAGACTAATCATTCACGATCCTAACATCAGATCCACCGTAAACCACTTCACCAATCCTCCTCATCATCGCAGCATGCGTCCATGGAACAACTTCCGCTCCACTCTTCAATCCATCATACAATCCCTTTCTGATACCGATGTCCATCTCTACACAGAGGCTGAACTTTCCTACAGGCATGTCCCGCATGACAACCTGCATGTCACTACAACCATCCCCTCCATTGAAAAAAAGTCTAATTACAACCCCATTCAGTTGCAGATCCTTGCTCTGGACTTCATCGAGCGCACCTACCCTCGAGACACCCACGGTGATAGACTGTTCACTGACGGATCTAAATTGGACGATGGAAGTACAGCTTCAGCGGACTATAGAGAATCGGACCAAACTGCAGATGGGTGCAAATTGAGCGATTGCACCAGTGTATTCAACGCGGAACTCGTGGCCATATCCAACGCGCTACAACGTATGCTAGACGACCCGCTCTCTCCAAACGACGCCGTCATCTTTTCAGATTCCAGATCCGCGCTCGAGTCCCTCAAAAATATCAGGGAGGGTGATACCCCACCGTTCACCACTCAGAATATCCTGCGACTGGTACGCTGCCTAAGAAGAGATCGTGCCGCCTCCATAAGGTTCCAATGGATACCCTCACATGTGCAAATATTCGGAAACACAATTGCGGATAATACGGCAAAATCTGTCGCCAGACATCCCGGAGCGCCTCCAAAAAAGGGCCTACTCACGTATCAAGACCTTGTGAAACACCTGAAGCAGAAGCTTAGTGAACACTGGAAAAACCTGACCTTGGAAAGAACCCAGGTGGTCGGCCACTGGACCAGAGGTATAATCGAGGATCCTACTGCCCAACCCTGGTACCGTGACTCAACCAACGAACCAAAATTCATCACAACCATCAATCGCGTTCTCATTGGCCATGGCAACACCCCTCTATTCCGGTTCCTGATGAGGAAACGCCCAACTCCATATTGTTCTACATGCCCTCAAGAGCAGATCGCAGACCTGGATCATCTCCTGAATCATTGCAGCAGGACTATTGACCTCCGAACCTCGCTCTACTCATCTCTCCGCCTGAGCCAACACTTACCAATACAACAGCACCTCAAGTATCCACTACAGCCCACGGACTTGAGAGCTATCTACGGATACATCTGTTCTTCGGTAGCCGAAAGCAACACATCCTACTTATAACTATAAAAAGCTGCCCCTACACTACAGCCACAAACTCTTTTTTTAAACAAAAAACCAAAGTTCACATTTCCGACGCCTGTGACACTTCATAGAAATTCTGTGTCAAAAAAACTAAAGAAGATAGAAGAAGAAGAGAAGAAGAAGCATTGTGTTGTGACCATCTGCGCGTAGGCCTCATCTTCAACAGTAAGTACAGACATTAAACTTCGTTTAATTTCTCAAAAACTTTCTTTACCACCTTCACCAATAGTCTCTTGATCGTCGTTGATTATAAAATTATTGCAAATGAAATGACGTATTATAGAAAATAGCCTAGCAATAACAGGAGTTGAGATAAGATAAAATCGCATTTCAAGGATCTTTTGATACGATATAATGCCCAATACCAATGCATTGATACGATAAAATTCCAGATTATTTATCATTAGATAAGATAAGATTCCTCTTGTATTTTTTTCTCTGTTTTTGAGTAGAAATTCAAGTAAATAAATAAATCAAATAAATTTTTAGGTACTTAATTGTAGAAATTTAGTGCAATTATTCAACATCAATTTTGGGTGTCTTGTTCCAGTACAAATGGAGTTGGTAAATGAGAGTAGTGAAGAAGATCTTGATCGTTTCATAGTAGATGAAGAAGATATCGTGGTTGCAGCTAGAGAATTTCTTGTCGAGAAGGTAGTCCCAGGAAAACAGAAGGTAAGCGTTTCATGCAATGATAGGTACTTTGGAGCCTTCAAGAATCATAAATACGTCTACGGAGGAACTACTGGAGTACAGCAATTGTTGCACCCTTTACACTGACATTGTCAACGACATAATGGGTACATTGGATGAGCCAAACATCTCAGTCAATTCACCATGTCGTTCTATCATGTCGGAATTGGATGTACCTCCCGATGTTGTCCCAACTTTAGAGGTAAATGAAAATGAACATCATGCTGAAGAGCCCCTTAATGACGACTCCCCAAGCGTCCATCAAGACCAGTTCTCTTTTCCAGAAAATAACAACTTTGGGTATGCAGAAGGGGCTGGTCGTCACGATGCCGAAGACTTGAATAGCGGCCAACGAGATCCTGACTTCGATCCAAATACTGACTGTAACTCCGACTCCAGTGGCCTCATTGCAGTTCCAGAAAAAAATTCCGTCGAAGGTCATGTAATTGAAGTCCGAATGAGGAAAAGTAAAGGGCAAGGGGTAAAAAGGAAAAGAGAGGAAGCCAAAACTCATCGAGAAAAAGGGGAAGCGTACCTCGGGTATCATAGGAAAAGAAGTACAGGAAACGGATTTGTACACCGTATGATCCAAGATAATCCAAAAAACCCGAAAGTAATGGGACCTCCCAGTGACTCGGTGAAATGTAAAAAGTGGGCCACTAGATCGTGCGAGACAGTTTCTGAAACTGACAGACATGCTCTTCACCAGTTTTTGGAAAGATATGTCTTGGGACTCAAAGAAAATGTTCATCTGCAGTCTTGCTGACATCAAACAAACAAACATTTCGACCGTCAAAGAGCGAGTGGGAGAAGCCACGACTTCCCGAAGACATTCTACCTTGGCATACTATTTAAAAATAGGAAATCGAAAAGTTCAGGTGTGTAAAAAGATGTTCCTTCAGACATCTGGTCTTGGTGAAATGTCAGTGAGGCACTGGTTGAAAAACTATCGCGAATATAACGAAATCGCGAAAATATGTTTGTTGTATTATGTTCATCTGGAACAGGGTTCCTACCTATATTTTAAGGTAATAATGAAAGCAATTTAAACTGTGATTACGAATTTACCTTAATAATTTACCTGTGATTGCGAATTACTCTGTAATTAATGTTTTATTGTTACCTATATAAAAGATAAAGAAGTTACAGATCGAAACTGGATTGTTTTTCTATTTACATTTTAACTGTGTTTATTGTAAAACATATTAAGAAACAATCAGTACTTCTTCTCGCAATTTTATGTTTTATATATTGCATTAAAAAAATAAAGCACCTATTGAATTTTGCAAGTTTTATTTTCTCGCGATTATAACCTATCAATATTGCACACAAGGATATCATATCGTATCATGCTAGGAATTTTTCGAATCATATCCTATCAAAATGGGAAATTACATCATCATGACCTATCAAATGAATGTTTTAAGGTAGGCATTTAATAACTCGCGAATCTATGGTATAAGTCTGATAATTGATTAATTCACCCACAGAAAAGATTTTTTGTAGAATTCTGCCAGTGGAATGCTTATTAAACAAATTTCTGTGTCTCTTGTAAAGTAGCAAAATGTGAGATAGGTCATGATTACCCTTAAGCGGCGATATTGGCTTTATGCTAAAATGATGAATGTGGATAAATTCATTGTTATGGCAATGGAAAAGTGATGCATGTGCACATTCATGTTTTTGGCGTAACTAAGGAAACGTACAGAACACATTCATGGATTAAGTTCCATCTTTTAAGGCCTAAAATGAACATCTGACCCATTTCAATCGATTTATAATAAGTAAAGGAAGTCTATACCAACCCTTTGTGAAGCCGAACTCAAAAATCAATTTTTGGCACATTCATGGTTTTGGCATAAAGGGGACGATATGAAGCTTTCTATTTTTCCAATCGAGTGTGAAGCGTTTAGTTCTTTCTAATAAACTTGATTGTGAAGGTGTGAAGCCAGTATGGTGTGGTAGGTATTACCTAGCTGGTAGGTAAAAAAAAGTTGGTAGGTAAAAAAAATGTTGGTGGGTAAAAAACGCTGCAAATCATTGCTCAAAGGACTCTTCAGATCACTGATCAGCTGAGTGAGCTCCGAAGACATTTTCAATCCTTTTGAATGGAGGTGCTCTTCCAGGCGTCTCCAGCATTCGAGGAGATCTTCTTCACTCTTCAGATCACTGATCAGCTGAGTGAGCTCCAAAGCCATTTTTACTCCTATTGAATGGAAGTGCTCTTCCAGGCGTCTCCAGCATTCGAGGAGATCTTCTTCACTCTTCAGAACACTGATCAGCTGAGTGAGCTCCGAAGCCATTTTCAATCCTATTGAACGCAGGAAGCTGAAATTTGAGAGGGAAGGTCAAGGAAGAATACAGATGGTGGTAGGTGCTATTGATGGAGAACCAGTGATCTATACAGAAGGGTGATCTATACAGAAAATAATAAACCTTTGAGCAATGATTTGCAGCGTTTTTTACCCACCAACATTTTTTTTACCTACCAACTTTTTTTTACCTACCAGCTAGGTACTACCTACCACACCATACTGGCTTCACACCTTCACAATCAAGTTTATTAGAAAGAACTAAACGCTTCACACTCGATTGGAAAAATAGAAAGCTTCATATGGAAATTTGATTACTGGTTACGCAGAAGGCAAAACTGTATACAAATCGAAGAAATGAACAGCGATCGCATTTTAGTCCGATAAAATTTGATTGGAGATTGGACCTCTTTTGCGATTCACACTCATGATTCTGTTTTATCGAAGGAAAACCTTCAAGTACAGGTAGGGACCGAACGGTTTGTCCAACAGAGCTCCGGGTGGTCTCAAAAATTTTTAAAAATTCTGTACTATTTAAAATTGGTGAAAAAACGATACCTTTATTTCGAGAGTTTTCGAGCTAGGGCACTCTTGAAAATTTCAACCCTTAATTTTCACCCCTTAGAAGTGACCTACATCAACCAAAAGCTTCGCGGCACAACTAGACCCCAAATGGAGCCCATATACCAAATTTGAACCAAATCGGTCCAGTGTTGCTAAGAAAAGTGCCGCGTACGGCGGACGGACGGAAATTTTTTTATTCGATTTTCGTATTCTACGTACCTTTAAACGTAAAACATCAAATTTTGAGGGGGGGTTAAAATTTGTTTTTCTTGCTCGATTCCAAAGGCTTATTATTGAAAATAATAAACCAAAAATGAAGGTTTATCGTTCTCAAACAAAATACATCGTATCTATTGAGAATTCAATGCAAAAATTCCCTTATTAAGTGTCCACTATTTGTGCTTTTACCTTACTGGAGTCCGATGAGAGTTGAATCATCTGAAGCTCAAGCTGTTCGATGAGTAGGTCGCATACGTCTTGAACAAAGTCGGCGGAGTCGATTTCGTCGCCGATTTTGTAGGCGGAGTCGATTTCGTCGCCGATTTTGTAGCCGTCGGACATGAGGTTCTTGATCATGGTTTCCACCATCTCGCTGGAGTCACCGTGTTGAATTACTTGATCAACTTTTATCGACCACGATCTAACTTTTCTGTAAACTGTTTTTTGTTCAGCGTTTAAGAGGCGAACGACCTCGGGATCGAGTTGAATCACGGGCATCGTAGCGCGGAGATTAGAACTAGATTGGAACAAGTCTGGAAATTTCTCAGCACTTGTTTCGCGATAAATTCCCGGGTTTCGGCACCAAATGTTTACTTCGGGAATGAGAACTAAATAAACCACACTGGTTGAGAACTAAAACTTGTATCAAACAGAACTAATAATTAATTTGAATGAAAAATAGAGCGCAGAGATAACTTGGTAGGTTCTAGAGCGCAGAGATAACTTCTAGGAATGTTCTAGGCAAGTGGTTCTAGCACAGAGTAAGTGGGACGGATAAGAGAGCACGGAGATAAGTGGGGTTGTTCAGGGTTCTAGGAATGTTCGAGGCACCGGGGTCCAGTGTTGCCAACAAGCGGCTACCAAAACCCCCTGAGCCAACCTCGAAAAACCCCCAAAAAAGAAAAACCCTAAAAGTTAAGGATGAAATAAAAATATCAATGAATACAAAGAAATTTTTTTTTAGTAGTAGATTGTAATTTATTAATGATTTGAGGGCGGAGTGGATCTAGAAGACAATGCAATTAGTAATGCAATGCAATTGTATTAGCGATATATGTTTCAGGTCATAAAGGTTTAAAAAAAAATTAAAAACATTAAAAAAAATAAACTAGTTTTTTCAGGTAGGGTACTTTTTTGTACAAAAAATCAAAATGTCAAAAAGTATGGGTGTGCGTCGATGTACCCCGCGCCGATGGGGTTGCTATCGCTGTACCCCCCGGAATTGTACCCCCCGAGCATTGAGCCCCCGTCATTGTTCCCCCGGAGTGGAATCGATTTGGGAAGGTTTTACTGTACCCCCCGGAATTGTACCCCCCGAGCATTGAGCCCCCGATCATTCTACCCCTGAGCTCCTTATCAGTTAGATACTATAACGCACTTCCATACAACCACCCGGCAAAGTACCCCACCTCATTGGTGTCGCAATCAATGTTAGTGCTTCGATTCTTGAATCTCAATAATCGATTCTCTATAAATTGATGTGTGATTCACATTTACGCAAATTAATCCGTAATTACCTATAATAAATTGTATTATTCCAATTCGAAATGAAACCTTTCTTGAAATGGTGGATATTAAATATTGTAATTATTTTAATTTTAAAAAAGTAATTTTTTTTTGTAATGAATATTCTTTCAAACAAGTTAAACTTTCAAAAATGAAGTTCTATCCACATTTAAAGGTAGATTACGACGAGACTTATTTTGATAAATACGAGATGAAAAATTATCAAAAAGATAGAATCAAAATTCAAGCACTCTAATCTCAAAGGAAAATTGTTTATAAGGGAAAAAGAATGAACGATTGTTTATGGATGTTTAGTAACTTGATATTCATGAATTCATGAATCCACACAACGCTGTAATTGGCGGTAAATTCAAATTTTGTTCTTAGTTTACCATAAATATTGGGCTTGAGCATTGTAACGTGAATCCACATTATACTTGGTACTTGATGGGCATTTTACTGGGGTGGAGATATGAATAAGTATTGTATGTAAAAATCTGTTGGTCAGGTTTTATTTCACTAAGTACTTACCTGCACAAAAATCATCAGCCTTAACTGTGACCTACATTTTTGTACCAACGTTTTGAAGCAATTAGGTAAACTGAACAAATCCAAACTACTTGAGATGGTTTTCCCTACGTTTGTTAAAAATCGAATTTAAAAGAGAAAATAAAAATCTGATTCCAAAATACTGCCGTTCAAAGGAGAAAAGCAGTACTTAACTCGATTTTTTCACATTTTCAGCTCAATCTCCACCTTTCGGTAGGTTTTTCAATGGTGAAAAACAGTCTCCCATGAAAATTTAAGAAGTTATTACTTACCATTAGTAGGTAGACTGCCTTCTAATAATAATGGGTGGTACATGGGTAAAAGACAGTTTGCCTTGAGCAATCCAAAAAACAGCAATACGGTCTCTTTAACTGAAACAAGGTGGTTTTCCGTTGCTTTGATCAGGCAATCGGAAGAGAAGTAGGTAGTACAACAGTTTGGTTGATAGAATTGTGTTTCCCCATTGTCAGCTACCTCTTACTGCTAGCTCGGATACTGCTCTCGAAGCGCTGTTTTTCACCATTGGATTGATCACAGATCCGGCCCCAAATGTCGCCCAAAAAACTGTTTTCTTCCGTTGCATCTGGTGAACATTTTGAAATGCCAGCTTTCGTCGTTTTCTCGTCATAATATGTTGAGTTTTAAATATATAACAGCGAATATATGGTTTGTAAAACATGTTATGAGGTGCGAAAATGGTCGTTGCGTGCAAAAAACTAAAAGTGATGAAAATAGTGTTCATCGAAGCGAGAGAATTTGCGTCCAACGGAGGTTGACATGTGGTGACAGCGTTGTTGAGAATCAGTATGTACCTAATGAGTTCCCCGCAGAGATTTTCCCAATTAAAGAGCCAGGTAGGGTAGGGTGGGGTAAGTCCCCGCACTTTCGAATGTTTTCCATTTATAAACACCTACTAGGTCAATATCCCTCAACCAACTCATTGGGATACTAGTTTGGGACCTTGGCTATAATGCCTGACAATTTTCATCACTATGTCATCAGTATTATGGAAGAACTGAACATTTTTTAAAAATTTGTGTCTGCGGGGCTTTGCCCCACAGGAAGGGGTAAGTCCCCGCAGTCATGGGGCAAATCCCCGCAGTGCGGGGGTTTGCCCCATTCTGGGGAAAGGCATTAATTTCAGTCAGAAAGCCAATATATTTATTCAAATATGCTCATCTATTCAGTCAAAACATCACATTTTTTACAAGATAAAAACTTTTTTGAAGTTCACATGCCTTAATAACAGTAAGCAACTCATTTTTTTAAACAATTAACAAAGGGTCACAGTCAAATAGTTTATAGCATTTGCTGGTAATAAATTTCCCACACATCTTCAATGCACAATGAAAAGTCAATTGTAGAATATTCGAAAAATCACAAAACATTGAATTAAATGCAACACAACTAAATTTGAGACAAGAAAAAAGTTAAATGATCGTCCAGGAGAATACATTTTTCTGATTTTTTTTTCCTAAAATTAACACATTGTTTGTTTAGTAACAAAGTAAGCAGGTATCGCGTTTAAAAAAAGTACAACAAACTGCAGGATTCCAATAACTCCCAAAATGCTGGTTAGATACTTGTACCTTTAGTTTCTGGAATTATAAAATGAAAGAAGATAGTGGGGAACAGAATAAAAACAAGTTACATACAAATAGGTAGTGGTACCTGACATATAAGTCAATTCTGTGCATGGTTAACTGCATGAAGGTACCTAAATTTATCATCGCCATCTTCCAAATAAAAACGAAGGGGCAAGTCCCCGCACAAATTTTGTGCGGGATCTTGCCCCACAAAGAGTGCGGGGCTTTGCCCCAATTTGCCATTTTGACTAAAATCGACCTCAGACAAGTAAAAATATGGTTACCAAGAGCGTTGTCACGGGGTTTTGACGGGAAGAAGCACCTTTTTCTGACGCAACACAACAGACACGAATATCAACGATTACGGAAACATATCATTGAAGTAAATAATCATAAATATTACATCAGAGCGGAGGAAAACAAACTTACCTCATTTTGTCTGTCACCACGCTGATCCGCACTACAGGAAATTCCACACAGAACTCGCGACATGGCAATTGGCTTACCATCCAACGGACATAGTCATAACTTGCACAGTAACACAGAAAACCCTTGTGCGGGGACTTCCCCCGTGCGGAACCTTACCCCACCTTACCCTAAGTAAACCTACTTGTACCTACGTTTGATGAAATATATCATGAACAGTGTATGCATCACTTGTTTGAAATCCCACTCATCACCAAGCTCTTTATGTACCTACCTACCTAGGTACCTATTTGGGCGGGGTGGTCATAATGACAAAAGTATCTATCTGACACAAATCAATGTTCACTATAGGGTTAAGTAACTATCAAGGTTACAGATTTTTTCGCACTGTGCCTGTTTCATAATATGAAACTTATTATACTTTTGTCATTATGACCACCCCTCCCAAATAGATATCAAAAGAGCTTGGTGATTCTGAGATGGGTGGAATTTCAAATAGGTTAGGCGAATCTGTGGAGAGAGTCGTTCAGTGATATTGGATGGAGTTTAATCACCAACCTATTATTTTATTCTAACTCGAATTTTTAGATGGTGAGACAGGAATCAGTGACAATGAAATTCAAACTTTTGGAGAGGGAGAAAACGTTGAGTAGACGTACTTTGGAAGAGCAAGAGTGCCTGCTGAATGAAGATAAGCCCAAATGAGACCATCAAGACCAACATGGGAAGGAAGAGGGTGGAAACGGAAAAGACGAGAAAACAAGTTGAGGGGGCAGCCGGAGTTGGCGGAAGGTTCACATGGACGTAAAGAACAGAATGATAACCTTCCTCCTGGAAGCCTCTGAAATGATAACCTCTCTGGTTATATTGCTCTTGGAATTTTCAAATTGCCCACATGCTCATTAATTTTTACGAATGCCAGCTGAACAACGTTTGTAGAAAATTCACAGTTGGGATTCCGCAATAATTCTGGGAATACATTACCACAATGTATCAATCTCATCATAACAATCGATTGTTGGCTACTATCGACAGCTGGCCACCACTAGTGCAACCTCCACTCGTGGTTATCATTCCTGACCACTGCACTGGTGCACAGAATACACGGAAGAAGGACAACGGTATAAAAATTCCTTCTGCCGACGGGTTCCATCAAGATGGCAGCCACCATTCTCAACCGGGGAAAATCAGCCAATCAGATTGTGATATTTCTTTCCATCTTTTCTGTTTCCGCCCTCTTCCATCCATGTGAATCCAGCTTCTAAGTACCAATCATAATGCCCCAACGCGTAACTGCATCAACCACGCCCATGTGAACTCAGTTTTAATGCCACTTGAAGACCGAGATTTCATTGAGGCGTTCATATCTTTCAGATATTGAGACAGTTCCTGACGAGTACTCCCTTTGGACAGGTTGCTATCGAAGTACCCCGCGCCGATATACCCCCCGGGCATAGTGCCCCCCGTCATGAATGAAAACCTCCGCGGTCATGAATGACGGGGGACAATACGGGGGACACTATGCCCGGGGGGTACATCGGCGCGGGGTACATCGACGCACACCCCTTTGGACAAACACTGAGATTCGATACTTCTCATTCGTTTTGGATGACCAAAATGTCTTCTAATATTGTAGACATTACTTTGGTAGGTACTAGACACTGGTTTCCGACTGCTACTTGGCTTTCTCCAATTTCGACACCTGTCATGAGTTTGTCTGATTTGAGGAACAATTTATTGTGCAATATTGTCTCAAGAGATTCCTCATAGGTATTGTTCTATTTGATGTTGCATCTAAATTGCCATTAGAAAATTGGAATTTTAGGATTTAGAAATCAGAATTTTAAATGTAGAGTCTCGTTAAGTCCAATACCTGCCTACCTAAGATGTAGTTAGTGATTCGCGCTAGAAACGAACCTAAATTGATTAAACTGCGTATTATTGATAAAATTTAGATTCACTAGAGAAAAATAGAAGGTTAAGGTCATGAATGTTTTACTGATTGACAAATCAGCCATAATTTGAATAATTCTCGTCCTAGACAACCTTATGATCCACATGATAAACCCCAAACTTCTCATGTGAACCAGCAGTAATTTCGAAGACCTAATTCTGCACAAAATTCGACTTACAGGTATCAACATCATAAAGGGAAGTTTGGCGAGAATTCACACATCTGCCCTGACATCGCAGTACCGCTTTTCACGAATGTGGTAGATTGCTCGCAAGCTCGATTTGGTAGTCTTCATCCTCTTTGTCTTGGTCCTTCGCAGACCATTCAGGATTTTGCTGCACAGAGCTACCGACCTCAGCATCAGGCTTCGCAGAAGCCCAAGGATCGACGACTTGACCTCTGCTCACGAACTTCAAGCGGACAACTGAGTTACTCAGGTAGTATCTATCCATTTTGTTTTGTTTTGGGTGCTGATAGTAGTCTGATTACTCGCACTTCATTCCACAAGTTTCGTGGCAAAATAGTAATTGAAAACGTTTTGCTGAAGGGACGGCCATTCAATAGAATGGTGGCGTCTCTACCAGATCTTGAGCAATGTGACTGTTGATGCCCTAGATCTTGAAATAAATTTACAAGACGTTGAAGGTGTAAAAAAAAAAAAAAAACCCCATTCTAGAATTTTGGGATCAGATTTATTGGAACATAATGTCAGTGTTAAACTTTCGAATAATAGTTGTACATTGGTACCTACTATTAGATTTGCAATTGTCATATAATTGAAAAAGAAAATCGAACAATGAGTATGAACCTGCAAAATCTTCTTTGGAATCTAAAGACAACATTTTTGAAATTAATCCCAAGCAATTTGTTGTTGACGAGAACATTGACAAATGCTCCTCATTTGTGGATAGTGAAGTTAAAATCAGTAACAATATGGCGATAAGGCAACCTGGAGCTGAGTGCAAACGATTTTGATCTTCTTTCAGCTCATTCCGAAGTATCAGACAATATTAAACGCCGTCAATTCAGTATTTTCGGTAAATATTCTGAGTTTTCCACTTTAGGGTTCCCTAAAACTCGTTTGAGGGATATTAAATTTAGAATTGAATCAAAAGATCCTAGGAATATTGTGAATCGTAAGCCGATGTCTAATATTCCAAAACAATATTTATGGGAACATCTGGCTGAGTCAGAAGCCGCTGGGTGAGTTGATTGGGAGTAGTCAATCTCCGTGTGTGAGTCTTATTATTTTGGTTCCAAAAAAGAACCGTTCGATGGGATTAGCCATCGAATATCGATTTTGAATGATAATTCAATTTTAGTTTACCAATCTCTTCCTCTTATACAGGACCAGATTGACAGGCTGGTAGGATCTAAGTTGTACCCTGTGTTAAACACTGCTAGTGGGTCGCATCAGATGCAGTGTGATTCTATTGATAGAATGGCGTTCATCACCCCTGAAGCTCAATGGGAATTTTAGTATGTCCATTTGGGGTTAAAAACGCATCTTCTGCTTTACAGCAGGCTATTTTAGACAGTTTGGGTGATCTTTCTCACCAGTAAGTCGTAATTATTTTCTCGATTGTCCCATGATTGCCACCACTACTGTAATGAAAGCATTGGCCAGGCTTAATCATGTTTTGGTTGTGTCAATTCAGGCAAAAGTGTCCCTGAATCACACCAAATACCGTTTTGTTGTAACGGAAGTTGAGTTTTAGGCTAGAATGTGCAAAATGGGGAATTATGCCCCAATAGTTTGCAAATATAGGCTCTCGTGGCTTTCACCAACATTCACAGTGACATAAGGCGACTTCTGGGACTGGCTTCGTATTTTCGATCCTCCATCCCTAAATTTTTCGAATACTGCTGCACTTTCGTACTGACTGCTTTCATCAAAAGGCAAATTGATTTGGAATGACGCTCATGAAAAGGCACGTCAAACTTGGTTAAAATATTTGACCCATTCTGACTATTTTTGATCTTTCCTTACCAGTTGAGTTGCATGTAGCATAGGAGTATCAGGGATTCTTATCAATCGATAGGCATACGATAGTATGTCTAGGGTTGTCGCTTATTTTAGCAAGAAAAATAGTGGTGCAGAACAGAAATGCCTTAGTTAAAACTTTGAGACAACGGCTGTGGTCAGAAGTCTTTCGCATTACAAAACAACGTTGCGAGATATTTCCTTTTCAGTAGTTACCTATTGTAAGTCGCTCAAAAATTCATTGTTGAATCAAAATTTGAATACCCGAGTTCACCGTTGGTGGTCCTTCATGCAAACCTTTGATTTTAAAATGCAATACCGTCTTGCAGGTCGCGTGGGGCACGCTGATTATTTTCCACTAACTGAAAAGTTTTATTCTAAGGAAGTTCTGACAACTGTACAGCTGCATTAGATTCGTGTAAATAATGAATAAAAACTGTAAATTTTGGTACTGCTAATAATTGGTTGCTGCTTGCTCAACAATCAGATAGTGAAATATCGGAATTGGCTGTAAAATGTAGTGTTTTTTTTGTGGGATTATTCGAAAAGGTCATAAGACTCAAACTTATTCAAAAAGGTCTTAAGACTCAAACTTATTCGAAAAGGTCTTAAGACTCAAACTTATTCGAAAAGGTCTTAAGACTCAAACTTTACCTATTATTCCTAGATTTCACCGTTACGCAATTGTTCAGAATTTTCGTTTCTCAGTAATGCATCTGGGTTATGGAAAACTTTGGAAACGACCGCTGAATTTTATTGGTTCGAAGGTATAGCTAAATAATAAAAGAAATGTTATGAAAATTGCCTAACATGTGAGGTAGCCAAAACACAGTCTGGAATGCGACAGGTGTTCCATCATCCAATTCCCGAGGGCATTGTACCATGGTCTGTTATTAATTTTGACGTTTATGGCTAATTGTCAGGGAAAAGAGGATAGCGAAGAATGTTGTTTAGTTTGATTAGTTCTCATTGATGGGTTCACGAAATTCGTTCATTTAAATCATATTTTCAATCTAGACACCACAAGTGCCACAAGTGTATTTAGGCTCATTACCTTGTTAGGAGCCCCTGCTACTATTGGGGCGGATCAAGGTAGATGTTTTGCCTCAGAAGATTTTAAATTTTATTGCGATAAGCATCAAATTGATTTTCATTTTATTGCAGTTTCGGCTTCACGTGGCAATAGTCAGTGTGAAAGGATGATGTCAGTTTTGACATCCTATCCGTTTTGACATCCTATCCTATGTCAGTTTTGACATGTTATCCGACTTTCACCACTGGAAATGTTAATTTGTAGAATAGGATGTTACTGTTGGCATGATAATCCCTTTTCCTGATGTTTTACATCCTGTTGAAATTGATTTAGATTTTGTTCCTGAACAAGAGTCACAAAATATTATCAAACGTTCTGGGTACGACGAAGTTAGATTTGATGAATCTAAAGTACCGTGAAACTATATTCTAGAGGTGACATGGTGTTGGTTAGGATTGAACCGCATCACCAGTGTAAACTCGAACCTAAATTCAAAGGCCCTTTCAAAATAGTTGATGTTTTGAATTAAGATCACTGTTTGCTGAAAAATTTAAAGTTGATAGAACTTGAAAATTCTCACCTGGAAATATGCGAAGTATTCTGGATCAGAATGAATTGGGTTCCCTAAGGATTCAGAATCTGATGCACCTGGCAATGAACCCTGATATTGGCTTGTATTTTGTGATGGCTATTTACTTCCTCACTGTTTCATGCTGATTCGTTGCTTGTAATGGTTCTTACCTTCGGTAAATATGTTAACACTGTCATATTTACGATATGCCTCCAAAGTTTAATTTTGGCCTGCGTGACTTAGTTTTGTTACAACTGCATGTACAGTTTGTTTCTGCTTTCGTTATTTTCTTCACAATATCGGAAGTTACACGCAAGGAATTGAATACTGGTTTAAATTATAATAACTGGTTAGTTATGATGACGTTTATGTGATTGTTGCAATTACTGTAGTTCTGCAAAGTTGGCAGTGATGATGAGCTTTCTTGAGTCTGTTTTGAAATAACGTTTTGTTAACGACAATCGTGTTATCAAAAAGTTGTTAATTTGGTGTAACTGTGCTTTGCTTGCCATTCAATCCATTAAGTTGGTATTGATTAGCATTGTGTTGAATTGAATGCCGATCTCGAGGATTGGTTACATATGAAATTTGATGACTAATGCACAGTAATTTGATCAACCTATCTTTGGTGATGAGGTTGTTATTCACGACGTTGTATCAAGATTTGATTGGATTGGATGATTAGACAATGATTTTATTGGATTGGAAATTTTGGAATCCAGTTGTTAGGGACAGTGTATCCCTGAAGTAAATGAATTTTTCTGATTTTATTGGATTGGAAATGTTGGAATCCAGTTGTTGTTGGGACAGTTTATCCCTGACTCAAATGAATTTGACAATAGAAGTTGAATAATTGTTTTCAAAACGAAGTTAAAGCCAAGGTCTACCCCATATAACACGCTATAATGTATTGCACTACGGGCTCGTAAGCAAGACCCGCACTGCTACTGTTTTGCACCACACGTGTCAGCAAGATTGTGTTGGATTGAGGGCTATCGGTTGGACTGTTTAAGGTGCTGTTTCCGTGGTGGCCACCCGGGGGTGTTGGATTGTACCAGCAAGCAATCAACACCTAAAATCCTAGGTTGATATGGTTTTCAGAGTTCCAGTCTCTCTGAATGTACGACCCTCGAAAGTTGTTGGTCGGTCGTTTTGCGCACATATTTTTATTTCTCGCTAAGGTCTTAATCCAATTGCCTCAGGAGAAATTTTCGTTTCAGACGGATTGGACAGCTGGCACCGGCTGAGCCAAAGTGGGTTGCGTGTTACCCACAGGATTTGCTGGTGATATGGGCAGTGTTAGGTTGTATGACGGTATGACTCAGGATTCGGTATTGGGCAGCTTCGATGCCGAAACCTCACAGCATACCTGGTTAGTAGACTGCCGGTGTTAGAACATGATCTCGAGAGATCCGTTGTTCTGTTCTGAAGGTGAAACCTTTCGAGGTTAGTCCATGATGCCGATTTGCCCAAGACTACCATCTTTCTGTGCTGGCCCTCGGTAGGTTCAAATTGGAACGCTGCCTTGGGCGTTAGCTAGTACTGTTGTATGTACTAGATCAGTAATGTTGTATTTACTGAATTTGGGAGTACTGTTGTATGTACTATCTCAGTACTGTTGTATGTACTGTGTTCAAAGACTGGGTGTGTGTGTGCTGTTATTGACCAATCCCACCTTACCTATCCTTGGAATGCACCTTCATTCCTTCCTTGTGGTGATTGTTTACGGTATCGTAGTGCATACGATTGGATGGTCATTTTCAATGGGGCTAAACATTCAATGTAAATTGTTTAATAATTTTTGGCTGCTTGTTAGTGCTGTTGATGCACAAGATACCTTGAGATTCAGTTTGACTCCTGGTATGTCGCTGAAGTAAAGTTGAGATTCATCGCTATGTTGACTTCAGTTTAAATTTTTTTAGCTGAACTTGTGAACGAACATCTATCTCTCCCGAGGGAATTTGTTCAGTATGGCCGAGTGGTCAGGGCCAGTGTCGGCTAAAGGATCAGCTGTGGCTTTCATCAATCAAAAAACTTGAAATCAAAGGAAATTCAAATTTTACGTCCAGTTAATGCTGATGGATCATGCTTTGGATTTTGCTATTTAATGTTAACAAGAATAGCTTAGAATTTTGCTAATTAACGCTATAAAAGATTAGCTTTACATTTTGCTTCTGGTTAACTCGAACAAGAATTATGATATGAAGGAGAATTAGGCATTGAAAGTAGAAACTCATCATGACATGCCTTATAGTAAATTGGTGAAATTGGTAATATGCTCACACCTTGTTGTTGGTGAGCTTTATGAACTTGTTGTTCCAGTGTCTATCGCTTCGACTGTTATGTTTCAGGCTGCGAGACGCTAGCCAGTCAGAATTGGCCGTGTCGGCTAGCCAATTGAGCCTCGTACGTTATTCAAACTGAAGCGGGAAATTGACATTGATGTGGAACATGTTGCCGCGTTGACAGCTAGAGTCGCATGCAAGGAACAACTCCAATGACAGCACAGAATACCCGTCTGGGCTGTCAGCACTTGAGGGCGAAGAAGACGAAGGCTTCCCGCGCACTCCTCACTCTACTCGGATGTTTTGTCTGGATCGGACGTTACCTTTCTGGTTGTATGGCATGGACTCAAGTAGTAGCTTTCCTCGCGTCAATTTGTCGAATTAACATTAGTTTGGTTAATACCGTCAATGTCATATGTCGTTGTGTAGCTGTCAAGAAGTGTCATTATAAAGTGGTCCCATCTGTCTTCGGTTTTGTTCTTTATCCACGGTTCTACCACGCTCACAGAACATTCATCCAGGGTGTCTCCCTCTTTAATTTGACATATACCTTTATACGAATTTACATCAGAAATGGAGTAGGTACGTATACAACGGTTGCTTTATCTTAAAACCAGGAAATTATAAAAAAGAAACCGCTGCAAATTATTACACAAAGGTTTTTTTTTTTATTTTTCGGTATAGATCACTCGCCTGCAAAGAACACAGCTTTGTCATCGTCACTACCTACCAACCATAGCTACTTCCTTCCTACTTCTTACGTACTTCACAATCAAGTTTATTTGGAAGAAATAAAAGCTTCACACTCGATCCGAAGAAATGGGAGTTTCACATGGGAAATTTGAATACTGGTAGCTAAGGAAGCAAAACTTAGTAAAATTCGAAGAAACGAACAGCGATCGCGTTATGGTCAGATGAATTTTGAAGGAGATTAGACCTCTTTGGTGATTCACACTCGTAACTGTGTTTTATTGAAGGAAAACCCTTGAGTTTTCGTAGGGAGCGATTTTGGGTTTGTCCAACAAAACTCCGCGTGGTCTCTAAAAAAATTTCATTCAATACTTTCTTGAATTGGTGAAAAAACGATACCTTTATTTCGAGCTAGGGCACTCTTAGAAATTTAAACCCTTATTTTTCATCCCTTAAAGGTAATTGACATCAATCAAAAGCTTCCAAAAACCCAAAATGGAGCCCATGTACCAAATTTCCACCAAATCGGTCCTTGGTAGGTAAGGAAAGTGCCGCCAACGGACGGAACAATTTTTGTTCGATTTTTGGATTCTACGTACCTTGATTACGTTTCCCACAAATTTTGAAGGGGAGGTTAAACTTTTTTTCTAGGTCGATTCCAATGGTTCATTATCTATATAAATAAAACCCAACAAATCGAACAGTTTGTTTTTCTATCTTTTTTTCTCCAGAAGTTTCATTTCTTTTCGATGGTTTCCGTCAACTTGATTCCTTTGTTTTTTTTTTATGTAATAATGTAATTGGGTTCGCACGTACAAATGTAAATAAATAAATAAACCCCAACCGTACGTACGTATGTCGCCCGAACGTGGGGGTCCCGGGTTCAATTCCAGGCCGTGACATAATTTTTTTTGAAATAAATTACGTGTTTATTTACGATTTGTTTTGCATGCTTTAAGCTGGCTTTTCAGCTATTGAAAATAATAAACCAAAACAGACAGACCAATAATAAAGCACAAAGAGTGAAAATAGAGGACTCCAAAGTGAAAAATGTGAAACCCCGAAACAAAGCTGATGTTGAGACTTTACATCGCACGCCGCATGCTCGTGCGAGGAGAAGGTCGTTGAGTGCAGAAACCGCGCCAGTCACTTGACTCAAGTTGTTTTTGCGCTCACCGTTCATAAAAGAGGCCTCGTATCAGTCGAACTACTTACCTGAATGACGTGGTTTTTGCACTCAACACGCATCTCTCCTTCCTGAGCTAGTTTCCATTGAAAAACGAATTTTCGAATTTTTCGACTGAAGTTGTTTCTGCATTCACCGATTCAATTAGACAAGCGTCTTAATACTACCTACTGTATGACCTGTCAGATCTCAATAATTTATGAATTGCCTAAAAAGTAGAGTATGTATAAGAGTAGAGCATAAATATGTAGTAGAAGGCTCTTCCCTCCGATGGAGGAGAAAGAGTTCTTGTTGCTTGCAAGGGAGTCTATTTGATGACACTCCCCACGGATGAAGTGGGAAATTTCGGATTCCAAAGGACCTGAAAAGGATCTGCTAAAAATTACTTAGGTAGGTACTTATTAGTACCGAGGATCGTGTGTTCACTCCTTATCTTTTGAAATGTTGGTTTTTCTTCATCTTCATTTGTGTTTGCTTAATTTTGATTTCATTGTTATTTAGTTACATCTCAATATGCCGAAACCGAGCTTTCGGAGCTACTCGATGGAACACATTGAAAAGAAACAACCATGAGCCCATCCTCCTAGATCCCACACGATTGGTCAATTTATTATTTAATGAATATACCTATAACTACTACCTACCTAATGCCCAATTCATATTGTTAATAAAAACGCTGCTAATCATTGCTCAAAGGTTTATTATTTTCTGTATAGATCACCCTTCTGAATAGATCACTGGTTCTCCATCAATAGCACCTACCACCATCTGTATTCTCCCTTGACCTTCCCTCTCAAATTTCAGCTTCCTGCGTTCAATAGGATTGAAAATGGCTTCGGAGCTCACTCAGCTGATCAGTGATCAGAGGAGTGAAGAAGATCTTCTCGAATGCTGGAGAAGCCTGGAAGAGCACTTCCATTCAATAGGATTGAAAATGGCTTTGGAGCTCACTCAGCTGATCAGTGATCTGATCAGTGAACAATGATTTGTAGCGTTTTTTACCTACCAACATTTTTTTACCAACCAACTATTGGTAGGTACTACCTACCACACCATACTGGCTTCACACCTTCACAATCAAGTTTTTCAGAAAGAACTAAACGCTTCACACTCGATTCGAAAAATAGAAAGCTTCATATGGAAATTTGATTACTGGTTACGCAGAAGGCAAAACTGTATACAAATCGAAGAAATGAACAGCGATCGCATTTTAGTCCGATAAAATTTGAATGGAGATTAGACCTCTTTTGCGATTCACACTCATATTCTGTTTTATCGAAGGAAAACCTTCAAGTACTCGTAGGGACCGAACGGTTTGTCCTACAGAGCTCCGGGTGATCTCAAAAATTTTTAAAAATTCAATACTATTTAAAATTGGTGAAAAAACGATACCTTTATTTCGAGAGTTTTCGAGCTAGGGCACTCTTGAAAATTTCAACCCTCAATTTTCACCCCTTAGAAGTGACCTACATCAACCAAAAGCTTCGCGGCACAACTAGACCCCAAATGGAGCCCATATACCAAATTTGAACCAAATCGGTCCAGTGTTGCTAAGGAAAGTGCCGCGGACGGACGGAAATTTTTTTATTCGATTTTCGTATTCTACGTACCTTGAAACGTAAAACATCAAATTTTGAGGGGGGGTTAAAATTTTTTTTTTCTTGCTCGATTCCAAAGGCTTATTATTGAAAATAATAAACCAAAATAATTATTATCAAGTACCTACGTTAGTATTTGTAACGGGGAAATTACAATGACGAGTTGAAATTTTGGCATCGTTCCATGACTGAAGCAAAAAATTCCAACTTATACTCTTGCCTTTATTTAAAGAGCTCTGGGATTTTTGAAGGCCCCAAAGGTTCGGCATCGCTGCAAGAATCCGAGCCCCAGCGGAAGGTCGAGGTATACCTGCGCGACCCCTCCGCCCGTGAACCCCCCCAACCCCCCAACAGTTTACCCTCTTCTGCAAATGCACACTTGATTCACAAATTATTTCGATCATCCCATCACCAAAATCGTGATCAGCGAGAAAAATTGAACATATCGAGCATAAACTCGAGGCAGGTACGATTAAAACTCAGCAGCCCTCTCCCGGCCAATCCACCCAAACGAATTACGCCCTCTTCGCCGAATGGGGTGTGCGCCTTGATTTTTTTTAGATTTTTAATCGAAAGTAAACTACATCCTGAGAATTTTGGCACCAACCGCGACCTTCAAGCGTGAGTAGATCTGTTTCTATGATTTTTCAAAGTTTCGACCGTTTATGACGTCACGCGCCCCTCTCGCCTGGGCGGGACCCCCCAGCCCACTGTGACGTCATAAACGGTCGAAACTTTAAAAATTCATAGGAAAAGATTTACACACGCTAGAAGGTCGCGGTTGGTACCAAAATTCTCAGAATGAGGTCTACCTTAGTTTAAAAATAACAATAAACAGTTTTTCCTACCGCAGGCGCACACCCCATTACAGGAAATTTGGACTCATTTTCATCAGAATAATTGGTACGTTACGAATTTAAATTACAAAAAATGTTCACCGAACGATAAATAATTAAATTGTATGTTGATAGAAGAGGAAGAAGGAAGAGGGATGATGGGTTTTGACCGCGAAGGGTTGTGAGTTGAGACCCCAAGGTGAGCACCTTGCAACGTTGCCACCTCTTGGCAGGGAAGGGGTTTTGGAACCCGCGGTCCAGAGCTCTTTAAATAAAGGCAAGAGTATAGGAACACCCACAATTTTCAGCGTTCCACTAATGGAACAAAACAAGAAGCTGAGGAAAACGGATTATTATAACAAAAAACTACTTTTAAAGCGATTTTCCGTCATTCTCCGTAAAGGGGAAGATTTGCTGGAGCCATTGGCGTCTTCATAAGTTTTTGATCTGAAAAATTTAGAAAAATACTACGAGAACCGAGTACAATTGAATTGCTAAGGACCTTAAGCATTCCACCATTGGTGCTTTTACCTTAACGTTATTTATTTCGGGTTATTAACGTTAAAATCTCGGGTTATTAACATTATTTATTCGTGTTATTAACGTTATTTATTTCGGGATATATACGTTATTATCTCGGGTTATTAACATTATTTATTTCGGGTTATAAACGTTATTATCTCGGGTTATTAACATTATTTATTTCGGGTTATAAACGTTATTATCTCGGGTTATTAACATTATTTATTTCGTGTTATTAACGTTATTTATTTCGGGTTATAAACGTTATCTCGGGTTATTAACATTATTTATTTCGGGTTATAAACGTTATTATCTCGGGTTATTAACATTATTTATTTCGGGTTATTAACGTTATTATCTCGGGTTATTAACATTATTTATTTCGGGTTATTAACGTTACTATCTCGGGTTAACATTATTTATTTCGTGTTATTAACGTTATTTATGTCGGGTTATAAACGTTATTATCTCGGGTTATTAACATTATTTATTTCGGGTTATTAACATTATTTATTTTAATAACCCTGTTACGTTATTTACTAACAGGGTTATTTTGGTTTATTATTTTCAATAATGAACCTTTGGAATCGACCAAGAAAAAAAAAATTTTAACACCCCCTCAAAATTTGATGGTTTACGTTTCAAGGTACGTAGAATCCAAAAATCGAATAAAAATTTTGCCGTCCGTCCGCCGTACGCGGCACTTTTGCCACTTAGCATTGACCGATTTTGATGAAATTTGGTATGTAGGCTCCATTTGGGGTCTAGTTGTGCCCCGAAGCTTTTGGTTGATGTAGGTCACTCCTAAGGGTTCCAAAATCAATTTTGAAATTTTGAAAACGCCCTAACTCAAAAAATTTCGATATAAAGGTATTGTTTTTCCTTCAAATTAAGATTCTATAGAATTTTTAGAATTTTTTGAGACCACGCGGAGCTCTGTAGGACAAACCGTTCGCTCCCTACGAAAATTTAAGGGTTTATATTGAAATATATATATATATAAATCAAAACACGAGTGTGATTCGCAAAAGAGGCCTAATCTCCGTTCAAATTAGAGCTGACCGAAATGCAATCGATGGTTGGTGATTTTGATTTCTTTTTTTTGATTTTTTCGATTTTTTTTGGATTTTTTTATTTTTTGATTTTATTTTAATTTTTTTATTTTTCTCTTCATATTGGATGGTTGGTGATTTTGTAGACGAGTGATCTATATAAAAATAATAAACCGTTGTGTAATAATTTGCAGCGTTTGGTAATAGGTTCCAAGCTGAATTAACGAACCCCAATTATACGTTATTTTTAACTGTTACGTTAAATACCGCCCATCTCTACTCTCTGCTTGATTTTCACCACTTCCTGTTCGTCTAATCTGTGCTGTGATTGCATTGGTTTTGGCGTTAACATGGTAAAAGAATTTTATTTTCGATTTGTTATGAATTTCAAGTCACTAGAGACCGATAGTACTTTCAGACAGTTCAAACAACCACGTTTAATGTAATTACCTAACAGAATATACAGAGTTGATATTTTCCTCAAATAAACGATTTTCTTCTTCGCCAATTGTAAACAGGAGCATCTGACCTATGATGATCATAACATATTACTCGCCTCAGATTAGAGGTGGGAAGTAAATAAAAACAACTAATTCACTAGGTACTTTTGTAACAACGAACGAATTTATTTATACAACGTAAAATATTTTGTACAGTGCCAACGGATGTTGATATCTATCGACCAGGATGCCAGTAAATGTAGATTCTAAGCTAAACAGTTATCGAGAGAAAAGTATGGTGGTTGTTACTTGAGTTTGGTGAACAAGTCCTTGACGACACAGCCATCCACGCAGTGGAGGAAGTCGAACAATTCCTCGAGGCAGGACTCAGTGGTGTTGCTTCGAGAGTTCACTCGCTCATTGCAGCCCTCCAGTTTGCTTTTCCAGTTGGCACATTTTGGCTCGCACGCCTGTTTCAATGTGTCCTGAAAGGAGGAAAATTAATTAATAAATCTTTATAGTAACAATGATGCAGCACATTACGGGAATTGATCATTTATTTACCCCGAGGAAACTATCTCAACTATATGAAGATTTCTGAAATTGTCTGAAACTTGTTTGTACCTACCTATTTATTAGAGGTTAGGACCGTTTCAAATGCTTACAAAAACTAGATAGGCTGTTTGAGGCTGGATTCACATGGGACGGAAAGGTCAGAACGACGGAAAGACATAAAAAGAAATAATGCAATCTGATTGGCTGATTTTCCCCTATGGAGAATGGTGGCCGCCTTCTTGACAGAACAGCAGAAAAACGGAAGAAAATTTTATACTGTCCTCCATCTTCTGCTTTCTGCACGCTGATAACCACTAGTGGAGGTTGGACTAGGAGGCAAGTCTTCCATGAGGAAGGTTATCATTTTGTCCTTTCCATCCATGTGACCCTTCCGCTGACTCCGCCTACCCCCTCCACTGGTTTTCTCGTCCTTCCGTCATTCCGACCTTTCCATTCCATGTGAATTGAAGAAAGCTTTGTGCCATAAGTTAAGGCAAAGCTTTCTTTTTCGATAGGAAACCATTAAAATTATGGTTGATAAGATCTGAAAATGCTTCCATATTAATGTAGAGCAGCGGTTCCCAACTAAATTTTTCCAAGGACCCCTTCATCAATGACGAGGACCCCCACTATCTAAAGTTACCTAAAAAGAACCAAAATAAATCAAACTGATGCTATAAAACTGAGGATTTACTCGGGAAAATACAGAGATTTTTCAAGGTTCAAGAGACGCCGACGAGTTGGGTTCAAGAGATACTAGCAAGTTCGGTTCGAGAGTCACTGACTTATTAACTTTAACATCAAAAGCATTTTCTCGTTCTTCATCTGTATGCCTAGGCCGTTTTAACGATCCAAATTTTAACCAACGGTCCATAACATACGCGTAATTAACTTTCCGTGAAAAACAAAGCTTTTCAATCACTAAAATGTTGCACAAAATCACACATGTGAACAACTCGGTCAGGGACCGCACTAGCACTAGCAAACTCCACTAGCACTAACTTGTCTCCAGTATTCTGTGAGCACTAGCGATAAATAACTAACAATATAGCAATAACTGACATCTCTGAAATACATAAAGCCAAACTAGAGTGTGCTAGCGTTAGTTGTCATATGAAGCCAAACAGAAGTCAACGTTCAGAAGCTGCAAATATATAATTAATTTGTATATCCTAAGGACCCCTCAGCTATACCTCGCGGACCCCCGGGGGTCCGCGGACCACCAGTTGGGAACCGCTGATGTAGAGTAACTATAATCTAAATAAATAGGATTTAAGGCTGAATTTGGGAAAACCCCTCATTGGGAAATTGCGGGAGAATATGCCAATCATAATTTCATCGTCAGAATTTAAAATTAAATCTTGCCTCATCTGCATTAGTAAAACAGCGTAAAATTAATGAGTTGAAAGGAAGGAGTTAGGTACTTGGTTATGCAAGCTTGTGATGGGGCTGGGAAATATTTCATATATTAAAATCAAAAATATATTAAAATACTTTATATTATATAAAGTGCTTGGACAAGCTGACGCAAAACTTCTAGACACCATTTTTACCTGCATCAAGTGAAACATGCAGTTTCAATTTATCTAGATTTTTTTTAGGAGGGGGCACCACCTCGTTAATTTTACTAAGGCTGGTGTTGATTTAAAACTATGAATGGCATACCCTCTCTCAATTGCCTACTTCCCCATCATGAGAAACAGTGAAATCAAAATATCATCATTTCAAGCTTTAGGATCCTTAACCCTCGAGCAGTCGCGTGTGCGGCTATTTGGCCGCATTTTTGAAAAAATAGGCTGGTTTTTCTATATTCATACTATACCGCGCAGTAGCCGACGTGTACCTTCAAGTTGCTGTTCAAGAAGCTAGACTGCGCTAGGCTCGGACTTCAAGTCGCGCGTAGGGTACCTCAGTTCAGTACCAAAGTTGAAGTCGTCCATCAACCTCGTTTTTGCGGCCACGTTCCTAATATTTTCTTTTGTGAAAAGTGTTGTGGTATGTGCACCATTTTTTAGTAAAGAACAAGTCATATTTGTTTATAATGCATCTGAAATACGAGAGAAAATAAAGAGGCAAATATTGGCAGGAAATATTGGCTGTTTCATACAATATGTACCATAGGTAAAAAAGAAGATTTTTCTAAATTTTGATGTTATTCTAGTTGACTTTGTGGAATTTGTTGAGTAATAAATTTATCGTTTAATTGAAAATTGGTTTCTTATGTGTACCCTGCGTATCATTTACATAAAGAATATATGCGTATACGCGTTACACAACTGAAATTCGACTAAGTTACGAAGTGCGGCCAGTTTGCCGCCACGCGCTCAGTTATGTGTTTTTAAAACACGCGACTGCTCGAGGGTTAACTCACTAATAACATGAAAAATGTAGTTTGGCGTGCGGAACTTTTGAGAGATTGGGTTTTTCGAATCTGATGCATAACTGGACGATAAAGTAGAATTTGAAGTTTTAACGATCTCCCCGTTCGAGTGTTCGAGTAATCTACTCTAGAAAATAATATAATGTAATACCATGATAATTTATCTAAGTAATAGGTACATTATTACTAAGGTGTGTTGAGTGTTGTGACGATCCTACTTTTTAATAAGGGACAATCCAATTGGTTTGTTCCCGATTTGTTGGAGCTACGCCTTTAGGGATATCCGATTCATAGAGATATGAATCGATATTCTCTTCAGGCCGGCTGATTAATCTAATCACTGATTTGAAGGGGTAGGGTCATCACACCCTCCTCTGTCTCATATATGGGCAATTAGGTGTATTTCTCATTTGTTGTACAGATGGAAATTCAACCTACATTGTTAGTGTTACGGATATGATAGGTTGGAACACCCTAGTGGCAAGGGAGTTTAAAAATAGGGACTCACCTCTATTTCAATCCTAGGTGGGTTTTTGACTAATCTCACGAGTAGAACATGACTAGTTCCTCAAATTATCAATACTACTCACTTCATTCGGTATTATTTTCGAAATTTATCATCTAAGTAGGTACCAACCTGAGGGTCGACCAACTCCTCCTCTTCCTCTTCAGCTTGAGCGGCGACTGCAGGGACGCTGAACCAGCTCCACAAAGGCATATTTTCCGGTGTTTTTGTGAGGGGACAAAAACAAAACTGGCCTAGCTTTCTTGAGAAAAACTCAAGAGAAAATCCGCACTTTTCAGCTTCAAAAAGACGGCAAAATCCGATAAGCACGAGAAAATCGGAGAGATCAGCTGTTGGATAAAAAACTGTTGCCAACATAACACAAAATAATTTTTGCAGACTCGATGTGATTTCTACCCGAAACGCATGGGAATCATCATAAAACCTTCATAAAAATAATCAGTTTGAGTAATCGAATAAATTAGTCAAATTCGAGATTGATAGACGTAATGAATTAGGTTTATCACAATGGTGTCAGCCCCACATTTTTTAAGCATAGAAAATGAAGAAACTAGTTCGTTTAGCAATGAACAGCTGTCTCAAGTTGATGCGAAGACAGAAACTTATGGACGTGAATCAACGCATCAACAACTCCCGATGTTCCGATTCGTTTTTTCAATTGGTGATGGTGGTCGTGTGCCAGTAAAAGCAGATTACAACACAGATTACTGATACTAGGGAGTCAGTTTCTAAACGATTGATTAGCTTGGACAAACTAGATTGGCGAGTGAAAGTAGGTTTCATTGCAAGATTGGCACCGGAGAGCTGGAACAGGATTGCTTTGCGGGGTCCTCAATATTCGACCAGACAGGGATTTTTCAGGTAAGTAGGTAGATACGTTGTGACTGTAGAGGTTGTCAGGCCTCTGGTGACCAGTCATTCAAATTTAACTGACATACTTTATACTTACCCGATAACTTATTGGGTGTTGGAACAGTGATTTTTACTCTGTCGACAATAATCAAATCGAAGAGTATTCAGCGCTTCAACTCGTAGATTTAAAATGGACCAAGCTTCAGCCATCTCCCTGTAATGATCAGTGGATATCCTATCACTCCAATATCAATATTAAATATTGACTGCATACATTTTATGGAGTCAACTTTTCAGTAGGTAGGTACTGGATTGTCATTAAGAGGGTCTCAGTTGGTCGTCGTTGGTTCCTTGTTCCGGGTCAGTAATTCACGAAATTGAAGGCGCAAAACTTGAAAAATTGTACCTAAATTTGAAAATTTTAGAAATTTATTAGTGCACTGCCTTAGGGAATTGAAAAACTGAAATGTTGCCGCTGGAATCATCAAAATCGAACAATAATTGCCAGAGAAAATTTCTCATTTCTCATTTAAAAAATTCTCAAAATTTCTCATTTAATGTGGGAAACCCCACATTTCATTTCGTTTACAAATCAAGTATCTTATCAATTTTACCTTATTTCAATATAGGCTCTCACACTCGGTGATCTAAGAGTATTTAGGCCCTTCAGGTTTTATTTGACTTCAGGAAACTTTACCTACCCTCGAGCCGCTACAGTCACCTACCAGGAAAAATCTCTATATTTATTTAAATTTCATTTTGATTTCATTTCGTTTACAAATCAAGTATAGTTATCTTATCAATTCTACCTTATGTCAATATAGACTCTCAATCCATATTTAATTGGTCTAAAAAGGTATTCCCTCGTATTTGACGAGTGAGTACCGCAGCTTACACTATCTTCATAATAAATGGGTAGGTACGTGAATTTTGTAGGTATATTTCTCTTATTTGGCTGAATTTTTGCTAACTTTGGTACCTATTGGTATGCGACAAATCGAATTCAATAACATAGTATAGAGAGTGTACTCGGTTGTAACCTATGTTGAGAAAAATTTATGCTTCGAATATTTCTACCTAGTTTAGTTGTTCGATTCCGCTACCTACTTAAGGTGTTCGTATATTTTCGAAGCTATTCAACTGGCAGTTCGCAGTTGTGAACACTTTGGTACCTTGTGACTACAAGTCATTTCACTTTCGTTTACGTTCGTACTGACCTACCGCAATATAGTTTTCGTTGCCTCTTATCCTTTTCAACAAGCCCGGTGACGGTGATGTAGAAAAACATCCCGAAGTTATTGCTAAGCTACTTTGTCAAGAGAGAGAGGAATTGTACACTAGTTTGCAGCAAATCTTTGACGCTAGTAAGAAAAATGCTAGCAATGTAGGTTCTTAAGTACCAGATATGATCGTACTTTCAAAATTGAAGATAAATTGGATAATCTCAATGCACGACTCCGTGAATTCAATATTGCCGTTCCTGAGTCGAAATACAGTGTAGAAGTAATCAAGACTAATTTAAGTTTTCTCGATTTAATTGAAGGCGTTGATCGCCTCTGGTGAAATCTTTTTTCTCGGTTCAGTTGAATCGGCCCTCGAACTCCGATCAAAATGTTGGTGAAAACGGCCCTAAATTATTCGTACGAAGCTTTATTAGCGTACGTATCGTAAGATTCATACTTAGCATCCTATGATCCACTGCTACTAGACTAGGCTGTCCTATGTCCATGAATTTTGGTTTATTATTTTCAATAATGAACCTTTGAAATCGACCAAGAAAAAAAAAATTTTTAACACCTCAAAATTTGATGGTTTACGTTTCAAGGTACGTAGAATCCGAAAACCGAATTTAAAAAATCCAAAATTCGAATAAAAATTCGTCCGCGGCACTTTTACCACTTAGCATTGACCGATTTTGATGAAATTTGGTATATGGGCTCCATTTGGGGTCTAGTTGTGCCCGAAGATTTTGGTTGATGTAGGTCAGTTCTAAGGATTCCAAAATGAATTTTGAAATTTTGAAAACGCCCTAACTCAAAAAATGTCGATATAAAGGTATTGTTTTTCCTTCAATTTAAGATTCTATAGAATTTTTTGAGACAACCCGGAGCTCTGTAGGACGAACCGTTCGCTCACTACGAGAATTTAAAGTTTGGACGTACGATAAATCAGAAACACGAGTGTGAATCGCAAAAGAGGCCTAATCTCCGTTCAAATTAAAGCTGACCGAAATGCGATCGATGTTTTTCTTCATGTTGGATGGTTGGTGGCTTTGCAGACGAGTGATCTATATAGAAAAATAAAAAATATTAAACCATTGTGTAATAATTTGCAGCGTTATTTTACTTAGGTCATTTACTTAGGCATTTTAGCCTGGGATGACTAGCAAACCTCACGAAATGGACTTAGGACGAAGTGATTTTTCTATATTTTCCCATCGATTTAGGAAATTCTAGGCAAGCACATATGATGCGGCTGATTGAGCTCTACAAGATCATGTCCTTATCTCAAAAAGTGAAAAAATGGACTTAGGACGTTTCAGCTTTGGACGGCAGTAGAGGCATGCCAATACTCACAAATCAAGACTGTGCAACCTGATCTAATGGCGAAACCTTCCAGAACTGTTACAGATTGGTCAAGTTATTGATACTTTGGTCTCTTCAGAGAGGCAGTCCTGAACGGTTTGGAGGAGTCCATTCGCCTCTATCCCCTCCCCTTTTCAGTTCTGGTTCAGTTCCTGACTGCCTCTCCAAACGTACCCCAAATCAATCTGGGGGGCCCAGTGAGGAGGAATGGAGAAATACTATTTCATACTTCTGGCAAATGTAGGTTTCGTCTATCATGTTACTCAGATTATTCTGTTGTTAACACTAAGGAATAACCACCAAAATATGGATAATAGGTATCCCGTTCTCCATATCTATACCATGGAATAAGGAAAAGGAAGATCGACGTGTAGTTCAATGAATAGTGGCTCTCTTAAATCAAGCCTCTTTGACCATTGCAATTTGGCGAGCACTAAAAGGCTTTGAGATTAAAGATGGTAACCATGTGACAGAAATAACGACAAGCACATAAAATTAACGAGTACATGATGTAATCAGTATCTTGATCGACCCTTAAACACTTCACAGGCACTAACTCAGGCCTCTTACCTTATTATTGTTCTCATTGAGAACTGAAATCTGTTCACTTTCAATGACAAGTCTGCCTTCTAGCATAATGAAGAAGTAAAAAGTGAGTTGCCTTGTATTCAACGCCTGTCTACCAAGTGAGCGCCGTAATAATAATCCATAGACAATGTTGTGGATTGCAAAAGAATCACGAAATATGTAACACAAATTATAAAGCCTTTTATTTAGGAACTCTCGAAATTAACTAACTCCTCATCTCTCTTCGTCTCTTGCCCCCCTTCTATCTATTGCCCGTGGACGGGTGACATGTCGGACACAACATCCCTCCTCAAGGAGAAAAAAAACGAAAATCAGGCAACCCCCAGAAAGTAAAACATCAGTAACATACATACAATAAACATATAGTAACATTATAGTAAATTTAGTAACACATTTACAATAAGAAAACCAAAACGCAGACTCTTCAAGATAGAATAAAGTCTTGGAACTTAGAAGGCATCCTGGTGGCACGGGTAGACCTTCGAGGACCTTCTTCGGAAGCTGTCTCATTTTGAGCCATTGATTCTTCTTCCACTGGGGGTCTTGGAGAAGACAGACCACAAGTCAGAGACGTGGGAATCTTCTTCGTACATGTCGAGTTACGAGTCACCACAGTCTCCCCTCTAGCTGCTGTTATCTGTGAGCCTCTAACATCCACAACTGTATATGGATCAGGGTCAAAGTTAGGGGTATATTTGTCCCGTTTTGGCTGACGAACCATCACCTGATCACCAACATCGATATTGTGAGGTTGAGTCCGACGCCTGTTGTCGACATACTCCTTCATCCTCGACTTGCTTTGAGCGTCCATTAACTTGAGCTGCTCGTCAAGCTCATCTTGCTGTGCAGGCAAATAGCTAGGCAGGAACGTCTGGAAATTACAGCGAAGTAAGGCTGCTGCAGGTGAAATATGAGTTGAGGAATGAGGGGTTGCACGATATTGCATCAGAAACTCTGGAAGGTGGAGCTCCCAATTCTTCTCCTCCAAAAGCAAGGCCTTAACTGTCTTGTTGAGCGAAGACATGAAATGTTCGGCGCGGCCATTGGCCTCTGGCCCTAGAGGTGTAACCTTTTTGTGAAATATACCCAACCTGGCACAAAATTCAGAAAATTGCGAACCATTAAAGGGAGGTCCCCCATCAGTTTTAATAGACTTGGGAATCCCAAACATTGCAAAAATGTCCATCAGCCTAGGGAGTACAGCCGCCGCACTAGTAGATCCAATGACCTCAGCAATGGGGTACTTACTGTATTCGTCAATAAGCACCATTATGTATTTCCCATTAGGGAACGGCCCATCGAAATCCATACACAAATTTTCCCAGGCACCAGAGGGCGTTGGGGTCGGCTGAATTGGATCTCTACGTGGTGAAGTGCCATTAGCCAAGCATGGCTTACAGCTGCGGACCAAATCCTCAACTAACTGATTCATTCCGGGGAACCAGGCATAACTTCTCAATAGCTCTTTGGTTTTAGTCATACCCTGGTGACCGACATGGGCTAGCTTTACCACTTCTTTGTGCAATGCTGCTGGGATAACCAGTCTGCAACCGCGCAAAAGTAATCCATCAGGAGTGACCGAAAGTTCTTCTCGCAATCCTCTGAACTGCACAACAGTAGGGCTGTCCCATGAATCTGACCGAATGGCAGATATGACTTCTTGTAGCAATGAATCCATTTTCGAGGCATCCGTCAGCCGCTGACGAGTGATGGTGGTTGGCAAAACCAACTCAGCCATTCGATTCACTAAGTCTTCAATGTTTGAATCATTGACCTCCCCCACAGGGTGACGGCTCATATAATCGGATGGGTTAAGTTTGCCTGGAACGTGATGCACCTCGAAGTTGTAACCCAACAATTTGAATCGTAAACGCTCCAAACGTACAGAAGTTGGCTTACTCTTTGCCAATAAGCTGATCAGGGGCTTGTGGTCTGTTTTTATTACGAAGTCCGATCCATGAATAAACATTCTGAAGCGCTCCACAGCCCAGGTGACAGCAAGAAGTTCACGCTCAATTTGGGAGTACCGCTTCTGCACTGGAGTGAGACTACAACTCGCACATGCTACAACCTTGACTGTGTCCTGGTGTGGCTGTGCCAAAATCGCGCCCAAACCGTGAGGCCCCGCATCCACATAAAGATGGCACGGACGATCCACGTCGAAAAAACTGTTCAAAATTGCTTGCCCAACAAGGGCCTTGATTTTTGTAAAACATCCTTGCTGTTGCGGGCCCCAAATCCAAGGACACGTCTTCTTTATGAGATCCCGGAGAGGTCTAGTTTCATTTGCCAAATTTGGTATGAATCTGGTCATGAAATTCACCATACCCAGGAAACTTCTCACCTCGTGCACTGTTTTTGGTGGCTCCAATGACTGGATGCACTCAATTTTATATGGATCAGGTAAGATCCCATCTGATGAAATTATGTAGCCCAAATACTTTATCCTCTTTTTCCCAAAAGAACATTTATCTTTATTCAGGGTAAGCCCTTTGTCTTCCAACCGCCTCAGCAGTTTTATCAGAACCTCATCATGCTGCTTCTGGTCTTTAGCATAAACCAATAAGTCGTCACTCACATTGACAACATTGTCAAGGTCTGAAATGACTGATTTGACGATAGAATGAAATTTCTCTGGGGCCGAATTGATCCCAAAACTCAGTCTTTTGTAGCGGAAGAGTCCAAGGTGGGTTGAAAACGTGGTAATGCTCCTAGACCCCTGCTCCAGTTCGAGTTGGTGAAAACCTTTTGAAAGGTCCAATTTTGAATATATCTGCGAGCCTGTAATTAGTGCAAATATTTCATCGACAGTTGGGACTGGATGACGCTCTCGCTTTATTGCTTTATTGGCCGCTTTCATATCAACACACAGCCGGTACCCTGTACCACCATCCTTTGGAACCAGCAGAGCTGGAGACACCCACGGAGTGGGACCCTCAGCCCGTTCAATTATATCTGCCTTCAGTAATTGGTTTATCTCTTCCTCCATGTGTTTCCTCCGGTGGAAAGGAACCCGTCTGTATCCTACTGCCACAGGTGGAACATCAGGGTCAATATGAAGTTTCACCTGATAGTCTCTCATTTTCCCAATCCCATTGAAAATATTAGGAAAACGCTTTTCAATGACATCACGATCGAGGCGAGTGCACTCTGATTCATTTTCTGCAAGGTGAAGGGTCAGTTTCACAATGCCCAGCGCTTGCGCTGTTGTGTTACCCAGCAGAGCTTCCCCTTCCTCCGCCACAACAAATTTTGCCCCAACTGTCCGGCCATTATGACTAACACTGGCTGTAAACTGCCCCATGGTCCTCACCTTACCATCCTGGTAACCAAATAACATGGAATCGTGTTTGTGAAGAGGAGGGGGATTCACCAGTTTGGAGTATTGATATTGATTGATCAAATTAACGGACGAACCCGTGTCGACAATCAGCCTGATCCTGCGACCCAGCAATTCTGCTTTCACACTAGGCAAGCTTGAGCTCCCCCCTCCCAGCTTCAATGTAACATCTGAATCGGACGAATCTGACCGGGAACCCTCCGGAGCTGGCTCATTCAATTGATTAACCTTTGACTTCCGCCCCTTATTATTAACCTTTTTAAATTTATCCTTACCCGTATCCTTGTCTTTACTTTGGCCCTTCGACCGACACATGGGAGGGAGATGGTTAAATTTCTCACACAAAGGGCACTGCTTGCCCTGCGCCGGACATGGCGAAGAAGTGTGAGGCCATTTACCACCGCAAGAAAAGCAGGACTTAGAAGAGCCATCCATGGGGGGCTGGTTGCTAGACGCAACTTTGTTCACCTCCAGCTGCTTGCTTTCAAAGTTGACAAAAGACTTGGACTGCGAGGTCACCACCTCCTCAGATTCACCCCACACTATGACATCATCCAACGTGATTTTTGGATTCTTGAGGATTTCCTTCCGCAGCCTGGGAGAACTCGTACCCACCAAAATTTGGATCAGAAGTTCCCTTTTCAAGTTATCATTGAATTCACAATTGGCGCTCAGATGACGCAATCGAATATAAAACTCCTTAAAAGTCTCTGAGGCCTCCTGTTTGCAATTTCGAAATTTGAAAACCTCAAAAAGAGGATTTAGAGTGGGCTTAAAATGCTTATTTAGCGCCGTAATGAGTTCACCAAAAGTCGTACCAACATCTTCCGCAGGCAGGCTGTGGTAGACTTCCTGTACCTCCTCTCCAGCGAGATTTAGAAGAACAGCTTTCTTCCGTAAATCAGCAGTAATGTCGGCGGCAACAAGGAAAAGTTCGAAATCCTTCATCCAACGCGACCAACGAGCCTCCAAAGACGCGGGATCGCCGTGGACTGCAAACGGTTTTGGTTTATTGAAAACTTCCATACTCACTTCACGCACAAAAACACCAATAAATAAACACGAAAATATTACCGAACTGCGCCAAAATGTTGTGGATTGCAAAAGAATCACGAAATATGTAACACAAATTATAAAGCCTTTTATTTAGGAACTCTCGAAATTAACTAACTCCTCATCTCTCTTCGTCTCTTGCCCCCCTTCTATCTATTGCCCGTGGACGGGTGACATGTCGGACACAACAGACAAGAATTGTCACCAAGCAGGTGATTAAACCAACTCAAATTTCTCTTTGCCTTGCCTGTCGGGGTGGAAATGAACATCTGCGTCATGTAGTGCAGCTGTGTCCACAGACTCATGGGGGCCACGTCACAATGTGGTTGCCAAGCAGATAGCAGGTCCTTGTCATCTAGTGGCTGGGATGTTGAGAGGGAGAGATTATACCACAAGCTGAGAGACCTGGGTAAGAAGCCTGACATTGCTGCCATCAAGCCTGACAGATCTTGCTTTATCCTGGATGTCCAAGTTGTCAATGATAGCTTGGACATGGAGCAGACCTGGTGGGCTAAGATAAGAAAGTATGATAGAGATGATTTACGGTGTCAGACTAAAAAGAGTGGATCCCAACAACATCAGGGCAGGGCGGGGAAAGCTCAATGCTGTGGACCGGGTAAGCGTTGTGGATGGTAACTACGTTCCTAGAGGTAGTTAGGGTTCCTGTTCTCAGATGGCAGCGCTAGTAGTGACGACCACCTTACCATCATTGCATTTCATGTAGCAGGTTTGTAACATTCAAAAGCTGTGGATGAAGAAACTTCACCAACTTTGATTGACGATAGTAATTCAATAGCGTAATAATTTTATTTCCCAAACATTTTTTTATGCAAATTATTATAATTTGTAATTGAAAAACTACAATTTGAGTAAAATTGTCGATTTTTTAATTTTTCGCTGAATTGCCCGAGTCGTTTTTTTTCCTCTACCATTTTGAACATTTGAACCTGCTTTCTTGCAACAACGTATTTTGTTTCAACGGAACTTTTGCATCGTCGAATTTTCATCTTGCTTACCTACTTACCTTTTTTCGTCTTGTGTTTATATATGTTGTCTTGTTTCTCGACGTGCTTAATTTCGAAATTTTAGTGTTTTAAAAATGAAGATACGCATGATCCGCATACACCACCGGAAAATAGACAAACTGACGGTAAGTAAATTCAACACTTTTGAAATCCAACTTTTACAACAATACTTCTCATTCTCGCTCGGTTGTAGAGCCACAATTTATGTAGAAGGTAATGAATTATTGTGGAACGTAGGTTAGCAGTAGGTACAATATCAGTTGAAGTGAATATTTCCTGAAATTAGCAGTACCTAGTACTACTTACTCATTAGTTGATGGTAAGTTTGCTACCGATCGTCAACCTAAACATAACTCCGTAGGTATTTATCACGCAATGGGGGGTGCGCCTTGATTTTTTAAAGATTTTTAATCGAAAGTAGACTACATCCTGAGAATTTTGGCACCAGCCGCGACCTTCTAGCGCGAGTGGATCTGTTTCTATGATTTTTCAAAGTTTCGACCGTTTATGACGTCACGCGCCCCTCTCGCCTGTGCGGGACCCCCCAGCCCACTGTCATAAATGGTCGAAACTTTAAAAATTCATAGGAAAAGATACACGCTAGAAGGTCGCGGTTGGTACCAAAATTCTCAGAATGAGGTCTACCTTAGATTAAAAATAACAATAAACAGTTTTTCCTACCCAGGCGCACACCCTATTGTTCAACTATTATTGAACTGTACTTGCCTACCTTTAGCTTTCCAATAATCATGTCATCCTGTGGCATCATGTTCTCACTTGAAAGTACCTAGGTCTGTAATAACTTTGAATGATACATTCGTCGTCTTATTAACACTCAGTTGGAGGGAAAGCATAAGCATGGGTGAGTCTAGTCTGAAGAGGGAAAGGTTTACCCCAAAGCGCAACTTTCATCTTTTGTCTCCAATGAAAACAAGCATTGTAGATGGTAGCACCACTCAATTAATAGTAGTATATCCCTGTCTTCTGTTCTAGCAACTTCTTGTCAGTGTTTGCTTTGTACAAACTCTGTCTACCCTGGGATCAGAGGTAGATAGGTAGGTACCTAGGTATTCTACCAAGGGAGCTAGGTAGGAACTACCATTCTGTGGGCTCTACATTCCAGGGTTTTTGCTAAGAGCTTTCCTATATAAGCAAGTTGTACTTATGTTCATATTAAATTATACGTATGTAATACTAGGAATAAATTGTCTGCTAAATGCTCTGTACCAATAATTTTTTTCTTGAATTTTCAGTTTCACTTGCGCCATTGTCGCGCGCTAGGATGCGACGCAGCGAATTTAACTGAAAAACTGATCGTGTCTCCGTTCAATGTAGAAAGGTGAGGAATAATAGTTGATGTACTTGTTAGGCACTGCTTACAAAGTGCTGATCCAAAGTGGTGAAAGTATAAAAAATAATACACCAGTTTTATGGGTTGTCGATTCACGGAATGGATTTATTTTTATTTATAGATTTATCTCACTAAGCTCTTTAATTTCATCAATTAATTTTCAAGCTATTATCGTCAAGAAAACTCAATAATAGTTATGTTGAATTTGAGTTTTTCTGAAATTAAAAAAAAATAAAAAATATGGAAGATGGATGGACATAGCGCCTTTGTGCTTTAAGCTATCGATGTGTGAGTCTCCACTCACTGGGGAACATTTCCAGTGAAGAGACTGGGTTAATTCGTTAACTCCCTTCCGATCCGAATTTGTCATAGCCACCCGCGGCGATGATTGTCAGATTCGGGTCCGTGGTCAGCTCGGAAGGTGACGTCACCCCCCCCTCAGCATGAAGACGCCGTCTCCAGCCAGAGCGTCCCTCCCTCGGCGGGGGGAGCCAATCAGAAGTCTCCACCTGGCAGGCGCCCGTCCGTCGAGGGAGCGGAGGGGGACCATCCGGAACAAAACCAACGAGCAGCCCCCTCCACAGGCAGACCCCCCTTGATATTCAGTACAAGTCATTGAGAGCCCTGCTGCCCGTGAACTTAAAACTGCTAGAGTCAACCGCCCCCGTAAATACCTTCACACGCTTTTTTCGTAAGATCCCTGACCATCGGAAATTGCCGTGTCGCGCCGAATTGATCTGGAGGAAGAGAACTTGGATTCCCTGGACGTCCGTCGCCACAACCACCACAACCGCCACATCACACCTGGAAGGATACCTCAGGGCCCTGACACGTGTGAGTGAAAAACTATAACTTACCTTCTAACCATTGGCCAATGCAGTTAGGACAGTGCGTAGAAGTAATTCTGAAACAATCGGACAAAAGTCGTAAATTTGAGAGTTGTAACTTAATGCTAAATTCGTACCTGAAACACAAAGTTAACCTATACTTACCATACTCACCTTTGTTGAAAACCTGGAACGTTGAACTGATATACTCTGGAAACCTGAAACATAAAGTCAAATTGGAGTTATTATTTTGTACATTTGAAACATTATCTGAAAATCTATCCTATTGAACATTGAATCTTGTGCCATACTTACTTGTGTTGTTGCGCCCGTCAGGCTTCTTTTCGACACACCCTTCGGTGTGCCTAGTCAGAAAACCATTTGCATATTTAATAAACTTACCTTTTATTGTTGTAAATCTGCATTTGAATATCTTTTCTCATTTTACCTGGTTCCTCAGTGTGAAAAAACCGGAGCTTGGTGACGCGTCACACTCCGCCATCTTTTCCGAAGCGTCCCTCAGACGCCTTCGTAGGCCCCTTCGGCAGCGTCGCATTTGGCGGACGCCATTTTCTCAGTAGGACGCCCTTAAGGCTAACATTTCAGATTGCATCATCCCGAGGAATTCGACTGGCCGCTTCACCGCCTCGTCACAGGTAAATACCACACGCTACCCTTGTAAAATTAACTATTGTTTCGATATTTGTTTGTCTTCCCCTTCCCACCTGAGCTCGCCACGTTAGGTTTTGTGTCATCCGGTGAACTTGGGATCGGCACGTGGCGTCACAACCTCGTGCTGCTACCAACTACGCCGCGGAACGAAACCTTAACCCTGTCGAACGCAAATCCCGCTTACAACTGGTGTGTCGCCACAATCGTCACAATCACCACGAGTAAGCCGGGACGCTACCTCTGTGGTCCATCGACACAATCGCCACAAGTAGCAGGCCTACAAATTTGGTGGCAGCGGAGTGGATCCCGGTGTGAGTAAGCCTCACACGAGCCCACTCAAACTCGTAGGCCGTTCGACACGAGCTCAGTTTTAAATTTAGAGTCTATCGAAACAAACTTCAAAAATAAAACACACTGAGACAGGTAAAAATAAAAATAGGTAGGCTGTACATCCATTTATTATACAGGAAAAGTGACATTAGAAGCAGCCTTCCGCACGAAACGACGCGAGAAGACGTCTCTTCTCGTAGTTGTATTTTTCTCGACTTAGACCGATTCACGCCGACAGACTTCTTCGTGCCTAGGTGGTAGTTAGTATCAATCGCTACCATGTTCCTCAATAATCCGACACCTAGCGACAGGGGGACCGAGACCCAATCGTCCTCCGGCACGGAAGCTGTAGAAACAATGACTCAGACAATGAAGGAGATGAACATTCTCCTTCAGCGATATAATAACGTAACACACGAAGCCGATAGGGAGGACATACCGCGCTCGGTATTCCTCGAAGTAGAGTCGTGGGACCCAGACGCGACCGGTGCATTAAGTGTTGTGTCGTTTTTTGCGAATTTTGATATGGTGACCACGGGTTTGACCTCGCGACAACGATACCGTTTACTCCGCACAAAAGCGCGGGGAACCGCTAAGCAATTCCTTATCGATCGGGATGATACGCTCGACGTAGACAACGTCTACGAGATCGTCCGTGACGACATGATCAAGTGGTTCCAAAAGGAAAATCCACAACACGCCGCCGCCCTCCTGTGGACAGTCAAGCGGAACGCCACAGAAACGCTCCGCCAATTTGCCGACCGAGTCCGCAGCCTCGCCCGGTGTGCCGTCATGGAAGAAGGAGGACAACTCCGACGTCACGAACGCCACGACTGGGTAGAAAGAAAAACCCTGAGCGCTTTTATACGTGGTGTCAGCAAAAACATGAGCGCACTGCTCATCACAAATCGCCCCAGATCGATCCAGGACGCGCTGAGCAAGGCGGAGGAATTGGAGGAAACCCTAGACGACACAATCGACACAGACGAACGTTGGGACTTGGCGGCCATTACCAACGACCGCCGATGTTACAACTGCGGAAGTCCTGAACATTTCGCCGCTCGATGCCCGCGAAAAGACGAACCCCTACAGCGTCATAATCGACACAGGGAGGAGGACCACCGCCAAGATAAGTCCAGCGAGCGCCGAAGCGCCGAGAAACCAACCCCGCGATATCCGTGTATGTTTTGCGCGGACAAAACACATTTTCCCGTAAGTTGCCCATTCAGCCCGAACAAGACCATATTTTGTGACTTCTGTGGCGTCCGAGAACATCTGGAGGAGGATTGTTACAAAAAGAAGCGTCTCCTCCCCGTGTCGCAACCTGTCATGGCGCCGGCACATTCAATGGAGGTCGCCCGTTACAAAAAGCCAATCGAGGAGGCACATGTTCCCGCCGTGGAAGCTCCAATGTCGCGGACGATGAAAATCACCGTGGGACTGGGCCCGGAGGAACGAGAGATGACCCTGGACACCGGAGCTACGCTTTCGGTACTTTCAACACCCGTAAAGGGAATTCCAATTCTCCCAACCCGAGCGATCGCGTGGGGAGCTGATGGAATGCCCCTACATTTCTCCGGAGAACAGCGCGTCGTCACAAGGATCGGCGAATGTGTATTTGAACACACATTCTTAGTATTCGCAAGGAGAAGCGCTACGCTTGATCTTTTGGGGCTCGACGTACTTCGAAGGGTACCCATCACATTTACAACGGGACCGGAAATGAAATTCCGCACCCCTAAAGGCGTCATCCGCCCATATACGCCGGTCGACACACCCGAGGAAATCTACAGCGTGGGGGTAGTGTTGCGGCCCGAGGGGCGGGAATTTGGGACGTTCGTGGATCAAAATGAAAGTCATGATCACAACGCTCCTCTCCCTAGCACCCCTTCGGCGGCAACAACTGCCTCCGCCACGCAAAAACCATTGTGCGTGGATTACCAAGAACCGGACGACGCTTCGGAGGTGCGGGCAAATTTCGCCACAAATCAAGATGGCGCCGGAAGCCTGAAGTTTTGGAATCGGCAGTTCAAGGGCGTTTCTGTCCCTATCGATACACCCGTTGAGCGGTACGACGATACACCCCACTACAAGAACTTGACGAAGGGTCCGGCCCAAAACCTTCCACTTCCTCCGAAAGTACATTTCAGCACACCAATCTCACGACATTGTGCAACCCCCACTACGCCTACCGAGTTCCAGGAAGTTGACGACGCAAGCGACAGCACTGATCCCGCGCCGGACTTGGATGGGAAAACCTCCCTCGAAAAATGCCTCGATCGGATGCTCCACGACTACCATCGGACTTATGTCGACACGGTGGATCGACACAGTGCGACACAGTTCGTCACAGAGGATCGTCACAACGCGACACAGTTCGACACGGTGGATCGGCACAGTGCGACACAGTTCGATATGGTGGATCGGCACAGTGCGACACAGTTCGACACAGCGGATCGGCACAGCCCGACCCAGTTCGCCACAACCGACCCATGTGTTGAACCATATCCCGATATAGTCGATACCCCTGATGAAACGAGTTCTAACGTATCCCTTAGAGAAGAAAAGGCCTGCGCCGAGATTTGTTCTATTATTCCCCCGATTCAAAACTATGAAAAAGAAGTATGTCCCGGCGCCACGCCAGACGGTCTGGAAGAAGAGGAGTGGGGGGAGCTACCGACCGACCAATGGGAAACCCCGTTACCCGAGTTCGACGTGACCTTGCAAGAGAAACTGCGACATCTCACAACTTCGGACGCGGAACCAACTAGGGAATTGTTGTGTAAATTTCGGGACTTATTTAAGCCACCTACGGGGGAGGGATGTCGATTGAACGTATTCCATGAGATAGTTACTACTCAACCCACCGTTACACAACAAAAACCCTACCCGGTTCCCCACGCCCTCCGCGACGTCGTTGAAACTCAAATCAAGGACATGCTGTCAAATGGGGTAATTAGCCCGTCTACTAGCCCGTGGTGTGCGCCGGTACTACTCGTCAAAAAGAAAACGCCGCCTGGGAGAAAAGCAGCTTTGGCGATTTTGCACGGATTTCCGACAGCTCAATAAAATCACCAAAGGAGACGCTTATCCTCTTCCCCGATTACAGGAGACCCTTGCGATGTTAGGTCAGTGTAAATGGTTCACAACCATCGACTTAATATCGGGTTATCACCAGATACCAGTTCACCCCGAGTCAAGGGAGAAAACGGCCTTTTCAGTTTTAGGACGTCATTTTCATTACGAAAAGATGCCGTTTGGACTGAAGAATGCGCCCGCTACATTTCAGCGAGTCATGAATGATACCCTCGATGGAATCCTCGGAGATCATTGTCTCGTTTACCTGGATGACATCATAGTATTTTCCGCCACTCGAGAGGAACACCTCCAGAAATTGACTCAGGTTTTCGATCGATTGACCGAGGCCCGCCTGCAAGTGAACTTGTCGAAGTGCGAGTTTTTGAAAAACGAGGTTCGCTTTCTAGGTCACCGCATCACGCCCGACGGAATCCTTACCGAGCCCGAGAAGGTCAAGGCCATTAAGGAATTTCCCGTACCTACCTCGGCGTTGAAACTGCAGTCGTTTTTGGGGCTGGCTGGGTTTTACCGGAGGTTCATACCTCGATACTCGGAGCTCTCGGTACCCTTGACCGACCTCCTCCAGAAGAACCGACCCTTCGAGTGGACAAGTAAACAACAACAAGCGTTCGACGAACTCAAGGTCAAGTTGACCGAGGAACCCGTACTCGCCTTTCCTGACCTGAATAAACCCTTTGTGTTGGCCACCGACGCTTCCGGCTCCGCTTTGGGGGCTGTCCTTTCGCAGAACTTTGAAGGGGAAGAGAGGCCCGTGGCGTATGCAAGTCGAAAACTAAATCCGGCCGAAACCAGATATTCCGTCACGGAGAGAGAGTTACTCGCCGTTGTGTGGGCGGTCCGCCATTTTCAAGAATATCTTTTAGGTCAGACCTTTGAACTTCAAACGGACCACATGGCACTCACGGCCGCGATGCACCTCCGCGACCCGACATCGCGAATCGGGAGGTGGGTTCTCAGGCTTGCTGAATACGACTTCGTTCCCCGATACAGACCCGGAACTCAGATGAAACATGCGGACGGATTGAGTCGAATGGACATAGCCGTTGTAAATCTCGATTTCCCGCGCGAGCTGATGATCGCTGCACAGGATCTCGATGATTGGGTCCAATCGATGGTTTTGAGTCGCGGTAAAGAAGGATTGCGAAAAGCTAACGGAGTGTGGGAAATGAGAGTGCGACACGATGGTAGACACGAATGGGTGCCCCTCATCCCTAGTTCACTTCGTGAATGGTTGATTGACCGATGCCATAAGAATGAGTGGGCGGGACACCCCGGAGCCGACGTAACGGAAAAGGTGGTGAGACGACTAGGAAACTGGCCCGGACTATCGAGAGACGTCAAAGAGCAGGTACAACGTTGTGAAACGTGTTTACGTCGCAACACCCCGACGAATCTGAAAAGTCCGATTCAGAAGCCGCTCCTCCCCGAGAGACCCGGACACATCGTCGGTATCGATTTCGTGGGGCCCATCGTGACGAATGGAAAATCCAAATACCTCCTCACCGTAATCGACCATTTTACTAAGTATGCTGAAGCATACGTTACCACCAATTGTACCGCCTCTACTGTCGCGCAAATTTTAGCGAAGGAATTTATACCGAGACACGGTGTACCCGAGAGACTTGTTTCAGACCGTGGAACCGCCTTCACCGCCGGATCGACACGCGAACTTTGTGCCCAATGGGGCATACGGCAGATCTTCACGACCGCGTACCACCCGGAAGGAAATGGGGTGTGCGAGCGTTTCCACCGAACCTTGACCAACATTTTGGCGAAAATTACCAAGAAAACTAAGGACTGGGAAACCATGTTGCCCGTAGCACTCGCAGCGTATCGATCCAGCCCCCATAAGAGTACTGGATTTACTCCAAATTTTCTTACCTTTGGGAGGGAAATACACCTTCCGAACGACACCTTTCAAGGACTTCGAACACCCTTACCTGAGTCCTCCTTGTTGAAGAATCTCCGAATGGCCCGTGACGCCACGACACAGTGCCTACACGAAGCCTGGAAGAAACGGACGGAAGCCATCAACGCCCGCCGCTCTCTACGCTCTTTTGAGGCAGGGGATATGGTGTACCTAAAAGACATGCAGCCGCCCCCAGGTGTCGTGAAAAAATTCTGGAGTCCATGGAGTGGACCGTGGACGGTGCTAAAGAAACACTCGAATGTTACTTACGAAATCAGGGACTCACCCGATATAAAACGTCAGGTAGTACACATTAACCGCCTCAAACCGGCCTTTGTGCTGGGTGTACCGGACGATACGTTCCTGGACCATACTAAATCCCATCAAACCCCGGAAATAGACACAATAAGGAACATTCACGAAACGGAAACGGGGATACAGGAAGAAATGATGGAAGACTCGGATGAGGAACTACGATGGCCGCCTCCAAAACCGACCATGATGGAATGTGGCGATGTGCCGACCGAATCTCACGAGAACGCTCCCACTACACCGTTTTCGGAAAAGTCGAACCAGGGGACTGCTTCGCCACAACCGACTCACCTCGAGGACGCGGATCGACACTCAGATCGCTCCTCGACCAGTGAAGAAGATAAAAGCGTCAGCTACCCTTCGGGAAACTCAGCCGAAAATCCAGCGGGAAACTCACAACGCCCGGTCAACCATTCCGAGGACGCTCGCCACAGCGAACACGATCGCCACAGCGAACACGATCGCCACAGCGAACACGATCGCCACAGCGACCACGATCGCCACAGCGAACACGATCGCCACAGCGAACACGATCGCCACAGCAACCACGATCGCCACAGCAACAGCCCTCACCAGGAACCAGTAGTACGCAAAGCCGAAGAGCCGTCGACACCTGAAGGTCTACCTCCGAAACGACTCAGAGGAGAGGCGCCAACCGGAACCACGCCATATTCGTTCCGCCAACGTGACCCTTCCGTAAATTATAAGCAACTCCACTTAGGCCGAAAGACAAACTGACTGACTACTAGGAAAGACTGACCACGACCTCGACACATGGTCCTTCAGACCAACAAATTCAGCTTGGGTCCTTCAGACCAACCAATTTCAATTGGGTCCTTCAGACCGACAAACTTCACTTAGGTCCTTCAGACCAAGCCGAACCATTACTTCTGCTACCTTCCTAACAAGGCCAGAATAATTTGTGTGAAGTACCCTGAGATCAATTCCTGAGTCACTTTTCCTAGGCAGGATGTTACAGTAGGGCGTTTATTTGTTTGTTGTAGGATGGCACAAGAACCGCTAGATGAGTGGATAGTAGACGGGGGTCCCCAGTCACCGGACCCCATGGTGGAACTCATGAGGAGGCGGACCGAAAGATTTATCGCCAACCTTCGAGACCAGTCGCCGGGACACGTGAACACGCCCGCGCCACCCGACGACCCTTACGACGTACTGGAAACGCTCTCCAACTTCGTGCGATTCACAATGTGTGGCGACACCCCAACCAGCCGCCACACGTCAGGGAATTCGGCGCTCCTCACGATCCTCCAGATACACAGGTGGATTCCCATCTACCAGAGGATCGTGCAGGAGCGGGATGCGTTGTTGGACCGCCAAGCCAAGTGGCTGCTGGATCGACAACAACTGATCCAGCAACGGGACGCAGCCGTGGCGGAGTCCAAGGCAGCCAACGCACAGGTGGTGGTGGAGCCACCTGCGGCGAAGACCGCCACACCTGAGGCAATCAACCAGCTATCTGCAGAGGCACCTGCGGCGAGGTCTGCGGAGGCTGAGGAGAAGTTGGCTCGCTCCCCGGCTCCGCCTCCAGCTTCGTCCCCCGCCCCGTCACCAGTGCCTCAGGCCATCGAGGTCAGAAGCCCAGCACCAAACCCGTACGTGGCCTTGACACCACTCCACTCGCCGCCAACGACGCCTCGACCACCCCGGCGCGCGCGTGGGAGAGTCAGTTCCTACGAAGAGTCACCCACCCGGGACGTGCCACCGACACCCGGGCGCTCTCCCACAACCTCCAGCGAAGACGAGGCAGCACCGGCCAAGACAATACCACCTCCGGCCCACCCAAGGATCGTGCTACGGATCAGCAAAAAGCGTCAATGCCCTGTCTGCACCAAGAAGGTACCACAGCTCTTCGTCTTCCGGTGCCCAGGGTGTAAGGAGTTCTGGCAACGTCTAAAGAACTTCCATCGCCAGGGACGACCACTGCCGGAGTGCCCCGAGGACCATCGGGCACAACGCGACCCAGCCAACTGTCGCGGGTGTCGTCGCCACGCCTACGAGCTGGCCATAAGGAAGGCGCGTCCCTTGGCTCCTCTGGGAATACCCAGCGTCGTCTTTGACAACGCTGGCTCCCGGAGGGAAGGGGGATGTGAGTCTCCACTCACTGGGGAACATTTCCAGTGAAGAGACTGGGTTAATTCGTTAACTCCCTTCCGATCCGAATTTGTCATAGCCACCCGCGGCGATGATTGTCAGATTCGGGTCCGTGGTCAGCTCGGAAGGTGACGTCACCCCCCCCTCAGCATGAAGACGCCGTCTCCAGCCAGAGCGTCCCTCCCTCGGCGGGGGGAGCCAATCAGAAGTCTCCACCTGGCAGGCGCCCGTCCGTCGAGGGAGCGGAGGGGGACCATCCGGAACAAAACCAACGAGCAGCCCCCTCCACAGGCAGACCCCCCTTGATATTCAGTACAAGTCATTGAGAGCCCTGCTGCCCGTGAACTTAAAACTGCTAGAGTCAACCGCCCCCGTAAATACCTTCACACGCTTTTTTCGTAAGATCCCTGACCATCGGAAATTGCCGTGTCGCGCCGAATTGATCTGGAGGAAGAGAACTTGGATTCCCTGGACGTCCGTCGCCACAACCACCACAACCGCCACATCACACCTGGAAGGATACCTCAGGGCCCTGACACGTGTGAGTGAAAAACTATAACTTACCTTCTAACCATTGGCCAATGCAGTTAGGACAGTGCGTAGAAGTAATTCTGAAACAATCGGACAAAAGTCGTAAATTTGAGAGTTGTAACTTAATGCTAAATTCGTACCTGAAACACAAAGTTAACCTATACTTACCATACTCACCTTTGTTGAAAACCTGGAACGTTGAACTGATATACTCTGGAAACCTGAAACATAAAGTCAAATTGGAGTTATTATTTTGTACATTTGAAACATTATCTGAAAATCTATCCTATTGAACATTGAATCTTGTGCCATACTTACTTGTGTTGTTGCGCCCGTCAGGCTTCTTTTCGACACACCCTTCGGTGTGCCTAGTCAGAAAACCATTTGCATATTTAATAAACTTACCTTTTATTGTTGTAAATCTGCATTTGAATATCTTTTCTCATTTTACCTGGTTCCTCAGTGTGAAAAAACCGGAGCTTGGTGACGCGTCACACTCCGCCATCTTTTCCGAAGCGTCCCTCAGACGCCTTCGTAGGCCCCTTCGGCAGCGTCGCATTTGGCGGACGCCATTTTCTCAGTAGGACGCCCTTAAGGCTAACATTTCAGATTGCATCATCCCGAGGAATTCGACTGGCCGCTTCACCGCCTCGTCACAGGTAAATACCACACGCTACCCTTGTAAAATTAACTATTGTTTCGATATTTGTTTGTCTTCCCCTTCCCACCTGAGCTCGCCACGTTAGGTTTTGTGTCATCCGGTGAACTTGGGATCGGCACGTGGCGTCACAACCTCGTGCTGCTACCAACTACGCCGCGGAACGAAACCTTAACCCTGTCGAACGCAAATCCCGCTTACAACTGGTGTGTCGCCACAATCGTCACAATCACCACGAGTAAGCCGGGACGCTACCTCTGTGGTCCATCGACACAATCGCCACAAGTAGCAGGCCTACAAATTTATAATATTTAATGCCTTGTTGTGGCATTTTATAATTATTCTGACAAACCATACAGTATTATAGTTGCATTTTCCTTCAAATTAGTGATTTTGACATAGGAGGATACCAGCCACACAATTTGACACGACGTCTTGCCAAACAGGCGTATGCTTTCCTTTTAAAAGTTTTCATTCTTTTGTGGTTATTAGCGAGTTATAGAAACTACCTACCTATTCTGGAAGTGAGTGCTTGTTAATTTGGAAAGTGAACCTGGGCAAAAAAGGCAACTGGCAAAAAAAAGTTCCTAATTTCAAAATATGTATTTTTGGGCAAACAGTTTTTAAAAAATATTATATTTATTCAGTCAAGTGATCAGAAGTCCAGTTGATCACTAAATGAGAGTATAAATTGAAAGAACAACTTTCCTAATAATATGCATTGGTATATATAATGATACACTATCAACCTAAGTAGTTCTAAGTTATTTTGTGGGTTGCAGGTATTTTACAACCGAGAGCCTCTGCAAAGAGGCGAGAGCCTAAGAAACCTTATAAGGTGGAGGAAAAGGTTAGCGTTACCACAACCAAAGGACTCGGGAGGAAGTTCAACTCAATTTTTCGAATTATGGCTTGGAAAAGGTGAGTTGAGAACTAACAAATTACATCTGTTCATTGTTTTGATACCTGAGGTGGTGAAGTTGCACCCACATAGTTTATGAATTATCTTTCTGTGTTAATAGTTCTTTGTCGTTGAGGGAAAGGTTTCAGTAACTTTTCACTGTTACGCCTTAAAGAGCTCCTTCTATGTTTCAGAACTTTTAATGGAGTGTGAAGTTTGAAACTAGTAAAATTAATTACTTATTGTAAAATAAAAATTTGAAACAATCTATTTTTTTCCAGTTGCAGTCAGTGAAGCTGTTACCAAGAACCCCGACTTTACCACCTTCCTAACTGGGTACCTACCAAGAAAGAATTACTGAGGTCTGAAGTAGGTCGTTAATTTTTTATGATGATTTTTGATGAAGGAGGTAGTTAATTTTTGATGATTCAACAGTAACTATGTATCAGTGTACTAGATAATTCTATTCATTTAATCATACAATACATCTTACTTTTATTCTAATGTGGGTTTTTATGAACAGTTGCAGAAATATGTACTTTACTTGGTACTGGTAATTCAGCTAGTATAGCATAACATTTTTATTTGTATGTGTAAGTAGGTACCAGCTATAAGAGGTCCCTAAGCCTGGGAGGTCTTAGGTGCTAAAATCCTATTATATGAAGGGTATAATGAAATACTCTTCTTCTTTCCAAATCGATGCATTTCGAGCGGTGGTCTCCACTCTTCATCAGGATATGTATTAGAAAGAGATACAAGGCGGGGTGGTTCGTTCTTAAGATATAGTGGGTACTGCAAAAAACAAATAGTTTTCTGGGGTCAAGGATAGGCAATATTACGAGTATACTGCCCTCCTTAGTAAAAACGTCCTATGTCCATTTTTCAAGTTTCGAGAAAATCGCGTTTTAGTTTCGGCTTCTGCGCCACCCAAACCATTGAAGCTTGAGATTTCGTTTTGGTCAGCTTGAGGTGATGATCAAAAAACGAAATCTCAAGCTTCAATGGTTTGGGTGGCGAAGAAGCCGAAACTAAAACGCGATTTTCTCGAAACTTGAAAAATGGACATAGGACGTTTTTACTAAGGAGGGCAGTATAGTCGTAGGGGACTTAGTAGGAAACCAGATTATTTTTATATATAAAAATAATCTGGTTTCCTACTAAGTCCCCTACGACTATACTGCCCTCCTTAGTAAAAACGTCCTATGTCCATTTTTCAAGTTTCGAGAAAATCGCGTTTTAGTTTCGGCTTCTTCGCCACCCAAACCATTGAAGCTTGAGATTTCGTTTTTTGATCATCACCTCAAGCTGACCAAAACGAATGGCAAATGGCTTACTATGGTGAGAACATACCTTAAGTTGCAAATCAATGTTGCATACACAAGTGCTGATCGCAGGCAGTGAAACAAATTGTAGTTACAATGGTGGGTAAGTGCAGGCAGCATACCAAAAAATTCGGACAGAAGGGATTACCCTAGGAGAAACTGTGAAAGATACAGATAGGTTTTTAGATTTTTAGATGTTAGGGTTGTGGGTATTTATCATTGTGTATATGCACTAATAACATGGTATATAATGCTTATAAGAGTAAGAAGGACAAATGTGGAAAACATAACTTAGCATAAGTTAGAAGGTAGTGGTAAAAGGGGAAAAGTACCTTCTGGTTAATTTGCCGCTGCAAAATATTTTTTGACTGGCGTTATTAATACAATTTTATAAGTGATATGGTATTGACAGGCTCTCATTTCAAAAAGTGGAGACCACCGCTCGAAATGCATCGATTTGGAAAGAAGAAGAGTATTTCATTATACCCTTATACTTTTCACCATATAATAGGATTTTAGCACCTAAGACCTCCCAGGCTTAGGGACCTCTTATAGCTGGTACCTACTTGCACATACAAATATTATACTTACCCAGCTTTTAAAAATATCATTTTGAAATAGCATTTTTAATTACTTGTCGTGTTTTGATAAAAAGCTTATTGACACTAGCGTCTTCCTGCACTACGAGGTTTAGAGCAAAATGTTTCCATTTTATGTTTAGAAGAAGGTAGTAGGTAGTATGGAAAACTTGGGAAGAAGAAAATTCAAAGATGATAAATACCAATACTTGTAGACGGTTACTATTATTGGTAAGAAGGTAGGCATGACAATAGGAGCGTATCTACCTATATCGTAATAATATTACGAAATTAATTATAAATAATATTAATTAATATTAATAATTAATTAATAGTAATTAATATTACGAATATTATAAATATCAACTTATTGTTGACTCACTACAATGAACTTGGTTAATGATTTTGTATGAGTAAAAAAATACGTCGCTTGTTTCTTTGCTGCAGTACTTTATTATTTGTATAGATGTAATATACGAGATAGTTTGAATCTGCCTATTCCCATTTTTGTATTCAACATTCAATAATGAGTCCCTCTCATACTAATACTTTCCTCGTATTCTTCATTCATAAAACGGTTTGCTTTCTGTGACACCTTAAGGTAGGTACCTAAAACATTAGTTATCTCAAGAATAAATCAGTTTTGTAATGCTACATTATTTAACAGTTCTTAGAAATCATTTTTCGGTTGTGAGGTACCTAGTTCAAGTTATTAATTAGGTTAAGAATCATCAAAGCCTAAATTCCTTTTGCTACTTTTTACTCAGCTGTATTTGTGTTGGAAACTCGTAGTGGTAAGCCCGTACTTCTAAAAACTTGTAATAATGATAATTTTAGTTTCGAACCAACGTCTATGATGTAATAAATGTGATTATGCCCCTCCCGGTGCAAGATTTTAATCAATATTGAATAGTATTATTCTTTTCATTAGACGATAGTGTTGTTCGTCAAACTCTGAAGTAGAAAACAATTATGTGAATAATTTCCTTGTAGTGCAAATTACAATTGAATGAGATAACGACGTTCCTTCAAAATTGTTTGTAGTTAGTAAAAGTAAGACCTCTATAACTACATTGTATTGTTTACATTTTTCTTATAATGGTATTGATATTAGTTATCAAAATAACAAAGAATAAAATCTGTACTATCCTCATCAACTGTGTTGATTGATATCTATATTCCTTAATCCACAGATAAAGAAGGGTATTATTTCATTTCCAAGTTATTTTTTTTTTTGGCCATTTTTCTATTTTTCATCATTTAGGTTTGAAGAACAACTTGTAACAATTTTTCATGCAAACCATGGTATATTTTACATTTGTTTCTTCAAATAAAACAAATGTAAGATATTTCATGGTTTGCATGAAAAATTGTTACAAGTTGTTCTTCAAACCTAAGTGATGAAAAATAGAAAAATTGTAGCTACGAGCGAGAACGAGCCGACATTCAAAAAGAAGCGGGAACGGGAAAACATTTGAAAAGAAGCGGGAACGGGTCCAGGTTCTTCCCCCACCCCTTTATTACCGTGGGTTAGCACAAGCTGCGCTGCCGTCGCGATCCCCCTGAATATAATATCCATCTTATCCATGCTTGCCATCCATTTTAACGTTAGCTTTCTTCTCTGTTAACTTGTCTCCGGTACTCTGTGCATCAGGGTGATGTTGACAACCTTGTCATGGCACAGAGTGAGGTGGAGGAAAATTTGCACGAAGTTTCGCATCTCATTAGGTATACTCCTATTGATGCTTTCTGCTTGGCTCATATTTGAACTGGTGATCTTTTTATAGAAGCACTTCCCTTCATCCCTCTCCCCCATCCCAACCTCCTTCATCATCCCTCATCCCTAGGGCCGGCGACGGGTGAGTCCTAGGCGTCCTCCCCATTGATATTTGTTTCATTCTTTGATTTTTCATTAATGTTAATAATTACCAATTTTTCATTAACAAAAAAAACATTCTTTGTTGACAAGGCAGGAAGGTGACCTCCGGGTTCACTAGATGTTCCTGACTAATCTTTGTCCGACGTTAGAAACACGAGTGCAAAACCATCCCAATTAACTTTAATCAAATCATTAGTAATTGTAAGGAACCTCCCGTACCACCAAAAAGGGATCATGAAAATTGAAAAATACGTGATTTATCGTTCGCACCTTAGTTTTTCTCCTTTCTTTACCAATTTATTATCGATTTCCAATATGAAGAGTCACCCAAAGAGTGGATAGAAGAGACGAATATTAAAAATCTGTGGTTTTAGTTTAACATGTTGAACACAGAAAAAAGCCCTTTGGTCCTCTGTGGCGGAGACTTTTTTTTTGGAAGTGTGCAAAGATAAGGTGTCACTTTGATAACTGCTCATGACCTTCAACCTCAACCAATTTAGCTTCAGATTGAACCGTTCGTCTCATAAACAGTTCATCTATTTAAACAGCTATAAAAGAGCAGTAACGGAGAATAAAAGAACAGGAACAGAAATTCTTAAACCTTTTGCGAGAGGTTTTTTGCGTGACATTGACGCCAGAGGGACCCTGGGATTTGCGTGATATAGACGAGATTTGCGTCCAATGTGTTGAACATTCCGAGAAATTGAGAGCCCCGATAGAAAGATGTACTTGTGTGTCTATAATATTTTATTCAAAAACCATTAAATTATAGGATAAAACCAAAGAAATAACAAATTTTCCAGTTTATATTTATAATACTATTATATTAAACTATTGGTATATTTATATTATAACACTAGAGACTTATGTTCTATTAATTCGATTCACTTATATTAACTTAGGACGCAGGATGGATGCCGTGAGGAGGCATGCTATAGCCACCTTCTCCAGGCCACATGGAGGAAATCTCGATGAGAACTTGAGACGCTTGGTGGCAGCCATGTCGAAGCTGACGCGTGAGGACGTCGGACTGGACGTGAAACTGATGAGAGACATCCGGGAGGCTCCAGTTACCTACGTCAGCATCCAGGTCTGTGTGGTGTTCGATCCCGTCCAAAATTAATAGAAAGCTACTTATTTTTACAATTAGTTTATTAGGTTACCCTTTTAACTACTATTGGAATACCTCTTCGAATTGAAATGGACTACGTGTTAGAGATGAGTCGTACAGTAGATGGTAATAGTAGGTTAGATATTTGTACTTAACTGGCGAAAAAATAGTTCTGTATCCAAAACATGACAGCTGAGTTCATGAAGAAACCTTCGATGTTCTCTGGATGTTCAACGCTCAATTGTAATCGTTACTGGAACGTTAGTAACAGTGACGAAAAATTCCTAGAACGACCCATCTCTACTGTTTGTAAATGTATGGTCTATGTAAATGGAATATCAGACAAAATGCCACCTCATTGGCTGTTGAAGTTGAGCCAGATGATCAAAATTTCAAAGCCAGATAAACTCATTTATCACAGATGATCATAATAGGCTTGCCTTACTTCATAAATATTTTTTCTCAGGAGCACGAGGACGTTACCATCTCCATGTTTGTTCTGAGACATCGATCACAACTACCTCTACACGATCACCCTCTCATGTATGGCATCATTAAGGTTCGTTGATTGAATAGTGTATCTCACTTTGCTGGTAATTTTTTGGACTTGTTATTTTATACAAATTCTTATCTTTAAGTAGTGAATCAGCAAAACAAATCCCTGTTTTTATTTTTCACGGGACTTCAACGTGGCGAGTTGAACACTAAATGAAATGATGAGCTGAGACTTAACTGTGTTAGAGAGTTTTTGCACGCCACTGCCAGGCCCCGTGGAACCTCTTCACAAAGATCAGAGCTCGTGGGTGACGATGAAAAGGTTCCCCAGACAGTCACCCGTTTCTAGAGCCCCCCCCCCCCCTGACAATAGTTAAAGGGCCTCCTCCTTCAACTGAGAAGCATCCTGGGTTGCTTGCGCTAGTCTCCTAACAGGGCAGCAAATTTATCCGTCAAATGTTGGCAGCAAAAACTCTCTATTGCAAAGGATGAGCGAAACACCTCCTGGCAAGCGGAATGTACAGTAAAACTAGGAAAACATAACCGTACGATTTCCTGAAGAAAATGATGCAGATAATACGGCTTTGTTCAAGTTATAACACAGACCTTTTCTCGAAGGGGCAAAGGCACATATTTACGATAAACCTCCATCCTTATTTTTGAAAAATGTTGAAAGAATTGGGGAACCTAGGTCCCAATGCCCTCAATTAACAATTTTGGGCCGGGCAGATCATCCTACCTACCACGGATCATCATTGTATCGGTTTCACCCTCACCTTAGTCGTTTTAACGGTTATGGGTCGGTCGACAAACTTTTTCACAGTCTGAGTTCAAATACCTAGTCAGTCAAAATTTGTCAATTTTATAAATTTGATCAAATCTAATTTCCAGTATGGTAGTGTGATTTACAGGGTGGGATAACATAACTTCCTTATTTCGTAACTCAATAAAAACAAGTACTAGAGACATTTTTCGTAGTGTTGGAAGTATCTTGAAGTTTTTTGTGTCATGGTTTTGAAAATCACGCTGGCCAAGTGACGTCATCCATTCTGATCCCACCACTCCCTCTCCACCCTCTTAAACATGTTGAACGGTACGTTGGCCACTTCCTCGAGAATGTTGTTCTTCAGGTCTTCAAGAGTCCGTGGACGGCTGTTGAAGACCAGGGACTTGAGGTAACCCCACCTAAAGAAGTCGCAGGGTTAAATAGGGACATTGTGGCAGCCACTCCGAATCACCCTTGGAGTGCCATAGCTTCGTCCTGTTGGAACCATTCGTCCCCTAAGTCTTTCTCATCAAGTTGTGACCTTTGGCTAGTGCAGAGGACTCTGCCTTTTTTCGTGTGGTCTCAGGTCTCTTGAAGACCAACATTCTCGAGGCCAACATGTCGTTCAGTGTATCAGAAAGGGAGGCCGTCACTTGGCCGACATGATTTTTAAAACCATGTGACAATAAATTGAAGTTATTCGAATAGAAGTTATTCCCCACACTTTAACCTTCCGTCAGTCGCGCCTGCGGTGTTTATACCACATTCAGAAGAAAACGCTTGCCCTTTGACCAAATTTCCGAAAATTCACACAACCCCCTCTGTATTTTTTGTTTAGGATCCCACTCCCTAAATTGCTATGAGTCGCCACCTTGTGAGCGACCTAAAAGTTGCTATTCAGTTTTGCTTCAGGCGTCGTCGAGTAAGTACCTAGCGGTGTTTGGACAGCTGCTCGACGAGACTTTCTGAGGTTTTATTGTTTTGTTCAAGTTTACACATTCTACCCAATTTTTGCAATTGTATGAATAAAAATTTTAACTGAAGCAAGCGTACCTCAATTTATTGTCTCTCAGATTGTCAAATTTTCCAATTTTGAGCAAAATACGCATCGGGAATGACTGTGGTGTAAACACAGCAGCGCGACCGACGCAAGCTTAAACAAGAAAACAATTATTATCTACGTAGCATATTGGGGAATCCATCGTAACCAGCAAGTCAAGTACAGGAGGCGAGCGCTTTCGATGTAAGGACACCATCTTCGGGCCGTCGAGAGAGTACTAAAGTTTGTCAGTCCGTCGTTATATTTATAATATAAATATAGTCTATATTTTAGTCTGGGTGAAAGGATCAGAAAGGAAAGGGGGCCACGTGGTGAAAGGTTGTTTGTCTGAACGACGGACTAACAAACTTTAGTACTCTCTCGGCAGCCTGAAGATGATGTCCTTACATCGAAAGCACTCGCCTCCTGTACTCGACTTGCTGGTTACGACGGATTCTCCAATACGGTACGTAGAAAATAATTGTATTCTTATAACTAGCGGAACTAACCCCATTCATTTAATTAAACGACAAACTTTAAAAAGTCTTGAATGCTTTTAGTTTTATTGCGTTACGAAATAAGGAAGTTGTTATTCCGACTTCAGAAAACCCATTTGTATCGTCAAAAAGAAGGTAATACAATAATTGTTGTTTTTGTGCTAAAATTACTGTTTATCATGTTTGATCGTCAATTTATGTGGATTTCACCGTGTTTTTAGGTGGTTAGCGGTATTATAGAAATCAAGAACTACAGCTTTATCGAAGACCCTACAGAAAGTTTGCGGCAACAAGAAGTCTTAGTCAAGAGAGAGCCCCCGAGAATAATAAGTGAAACTGACCCTCCTATCCTCCTCACACCTACTAAGGGTTTGTGGATTAGTTACATATTTCAATTTTATTACTTTTAAGAAAGGAATTAATCATTCTCCGACAATTTGCTTCTTGTCAGACACGAGAAGAAATCGGTTCCCTAAGCAAATCCACCTCAGACTCTCTTTGTTCTCACTCTTGTGGCGTTCGGAGAAGACTAAGTTCCTATAGAATAATAAGAATTAGATAGTAGACGATGGACCGGTTACTTTCCCAGATTTTTGACCTCGTCGGAGCAACTCTTTGAACTCTGAAAGCTCAGTTGGGGGAAACTATCTTCCTTTCCCAACGGAATGCAGTCTCGACCTGACTCTCCTAGTTGGACAGTCGTTATAGATGTTGCGAACTTAGGTTTGGAAAATTCTCTATGATTTAATTAATTTATTTTGAATGATTTAATTTTTAATTATTTTAAAAAAATTTATGATAATTTTTTGGGGGCTTTTTGTGTGGGAGCCGAATTTTGTTTCTTTTCAAGGCATTTTCTTTAAGAAAAAAAATTAAAAACTATTAAAGGTTTTCCGAATCAAAATAAAGGTTTCCCATTTCAAAATTAAGATCGTTAGAATACGTTCATAGCAGATGGGGTTCAGCTGTGGCCGAGCGAGTTCCTGCATGTGTTCCTGGAGACGAGACTCGGACCGGTTGCGGGGCCGTGAGTTCGAGGCTCGCTTCAGGAGCATATTTTCGGGTAAGCCGGTCGCAGTTCCCCCTCGTCCCAACCCAGGGCGGTGAGGCCAATGGGAAGCCATGAGAGAAATCATCAGCGGGCCCCACACGATCAAACATGCTTGACAAGCATGGTTTGACAAGCCGCGCTTGTCAAGCATGTTTGACGTTTGACGCCGCACCCACACGTTCAAACCAACTGTTTCAACCGCATCCACCAAGCTTCAGTAGTGTTCAGTGTTCATGTTGCGTTCATCTGTTCAATCTGTTTCAAGTATGGATATTAACCATCTGAGTTACCTGTATTGCCACATCAGAGCTGAAGCAGCGTGAAAAAAAAGAATTTTGAGTGGGTTAAGAGAAAATTGCTAAGAGACATTTTTTGTTGGAAATACCTTGTAGAATCGAACCCTGAAGTTATGCCCATCTTGAGTGTAGACACCCTGTAAAAAGTTTAACTAGTGTTGTTATTAACAAATATTTCCGTTTGGAGTATTATACAAGGTATTGTCATTTATCAGGAAACATCCACGAGATAACGTGTCGCCACAGCGCAGGCGCAGCCTTCGTGGACGTCCTGGCACCTCCATACGGCACTCTCGTCCCCTCCCTCGGACCCCGCTCCTGCTTCTACTACTTCGAGTCCGACGAACAACCCGCCAACCCAGAAACTGCTAGATTCATCAAATCACTGGAGCATCCCGAATTCTGGACGGACGTCGCTCCCTATTGCGGACAATGAGTTTTATCCCTAATAGTTACCACGGTGCTTCATTCCACGCTTCATCACTCCTATTTAGTGTTGAATACTATTAAATTGTATTCAATCCTCCACTTGAAATATGAGGCCAAATTTCCTGTTCTAATTATAAACAGTTCTGGTCGAGTTCTCGAGGGACGTGGTCTTGGTGATGGTGATTCTCAGTAACTCTTCCTTTGAATGGTGTACAACTGTATGTCGAAAAGGCTAACCAATTGTATTTGCGATTTCCAAGTGATGTTAATTTCCTATGAGAATCCAAAGATTAATTGGCTGGTAGGGGGGGGGGTCGTAAATTACGATCTAAATCTACGAATTAATCACGATATAATATAGTTTAATCAGTTGATGAATAAGTCATGGAAGAAGTGTTAGGAAGTGTCACTCAAGGTTAAAAAGTGTACCGGAAAAAATCCCCCTCTACTGCTGCGATCTGGCGAAGCGTAAGAGAAGTTCTCAGCTAGTAGTATTAGAGGACGCCAATAGGTAGAGTTGTAGACGCCCTCATGACCAAAAATTCAAATAAATGCGGACAATGGCTCGACTTCCCAGAAAATTCTAGGAGCGCAGTGATTTGAACCCAAGACCTGGCATCACTGTACTGACCTTGTAGACGAAGCTACAACGCTTTAGCTCGCTCGGACATCCTCACATCCCTGATGTAAGTCCCGACAACAATGATGTTCAAGAAAAAAGAATTATACCACGTCAAATTCTCAATAATCTTGATGCACGAGTACATAAATTTATATTCGGTTCTTACAAAAAACACTATTACTTTAATTGGCCAAAATATAGTTGAGCTTTTTTTTTTTAAATTCAATTTCACAGTTTGGATTGGCCACAGCATTGTTCATAATTCGAACAGCCCAAAATATTCTACATTTAATATATAAATACACAAACTTCTTTTCCTGTTCCATAGAGCACAATGACAAATTTATGTTCTTATTCAATATTTATTTTACGATACACTTAGCAATCCCCACCTTATAGCACCTGGGTGAAAACGCCTGATGGACGTGACTTGAAAGTTTACTAAATTATTATGTATAAAATAGAAACTACATAAAGATATTAACAAAAATTAACGAAACTGACTAAAAAGTTAACGAAAAATCGTATAGTAAAAAACGCTGCAAATCATTGCTCAAAGGTTTATTATTTTCTGTATAGATCACCCTTCTGTATAGATCACTGGTTCTCCATCAATAGCACCTACCACCATCTGTATTCTTCCTTGACCTTCCCTCTCAAATTTCAGCTTCCTGCGTTCAATAGGATTGAAAATGGCTTCGGAGCTCACTCAGCTGATCAGTGATCTGAAGAGTGAAGAAGATCTCCTCGAATGCTGGAGACGCCTGGAAGAGCACATCCATTCAATAGGAGTAAAAATGGTTTTGGAGCTCACTCAGCTGATCAGTGATCTGAAGAGTGAAGAAGATCTCCTCGAATGCTGGAGACGCCTGGAAGAGCATTTCCATTCAATAGGAGTAAAAATGGTTTTGGAGCTCACTCAGCTGATCAGTATCTGAAGAGTGAAGAAGATCTCCTCGAATGCTGGAGACGCCTGGAAGAGCACTTCCATTCAATAGGAGTAAAAATGGTTTTGGAGCTCACTCAGCTGATCACTGATCTGAAGAGTGAAGAAGATCTTCTCGAATGCTGGAGACGCCTGGAAGAGCACTTCCATTCAATAGGAGTAAAAATGGTTTTGGAGCTCACTCAGCTGATCACTGATCTGAAGAGTGAAGAAGATCTTCTCGAATGCTGGAGACGCCTGGAAGAGCACTTCCATTCAATAGGAGTAAAAATGGTTTTGGAGCTCACTCAGCTGATCACTGATCTGAAGAGTGAAGAAGATCTTCTCGAATGCTGGAGACGCCTGGAAGAGCACTTCCATTCAATAGGAGTAAAAATGGTTTTGGAGCTCACTCAGCTGATCAGTGATCTGAAGAGTGAAGAAGATCTTCTCGAATGCTGGAGACGCCTGGAAGAGCACTTCCATTCAATAGGAGTAAAAATGGTTTTGGAGCTCACTCAGCTGATCACTGATCTGAAGAGTGAAGAAGATCTTCTCGAATGCTGGAGACGCCTGGAAGAGCACTTCCATTCAATAGGAGTAAAAATGGTTTTGGAGCTCACTCAGCTGATCAGTGATCTGAAGAGTGAAGAAGATCTCCTCGAATGCTGGAGACGATTGGAAGAGCACTTCCATTCAATAGGATTGAAAATAGCTTCGGAGCTCACTCAGCTGATCAGTGATCTGAAGAGTGAAGAAGCCTTTGAGCAATGATTTGCAGCGTTTTTTACCCACCAACATTTTTCTTACCCACCAACTTTTTTTTACCTACCAGCTAGCTAACTACCTACCACACCATACTGGCTTCACACCTTCACAATCAAGTTTATTAGAAAGAACTAAACGCTTCACACTCGATTGGAAAAATAGAAAGCTTGATATAGAAATTTGATTACTGGTTACGCAGAAGGCAAAACTGTATACAAATCGAAGAAATGAACAGCGATCGCATTTTAGTCCGAAAAATTTGAATGGAGATTAGACCTCTTTTGCGATTCACACTCATGATTCTGTTTTATCGAAGGAAAACCTTCAAGTAGGTACTCGTAGGGACCGAACGGTTTGTCCTACAGAGCTCCGGGTGGTCTCAAAAATTTTTAAAAATTCAATACTATCTAAAATTGGTGAAAAAATGATACCTTTATTTCGAGAGTTTTTGAGCTAGGGCACTCTTGAAAATTTCAACCCTTAATTTTCACCCCTTAGAAGTGACCTACATCAACCAAAAGCTTCGCGGCACAACTAGACCCCAAATGGAGCCCATATACCAAATTTGAACCAAATCGGTCCAGTGTTGCTAAGAAAAGTGCCGCGTACGGCGGACGGACGGAAATTTTTTTATTTGATTTTCGTATTCTACGTACCTTGAAACGTAAAACATCAAATTTTGAGGGGGGGTTAAAATTTTTTTTTCTTGCTCGATTCCAAAGGCTTATTATTGAAAATAATAAACCAAAAGTTAACGAAAAATCGTATAGTAAAAAAAGGCTGAGATGATTTGCAAGAAGGTAAGGATGCTATAGAAATGGCATCTTTTGGTTACTTTCGCCATGGAAGAAGTAGTATATTTCTTCCATGCTTTTGCGTTTGCGTTCTACTCTCTCTCCCAATTCACACACTCTTGCGATCGGCCACCTAAGCTGATAGTTCATTTACACTTCCAGATGTGGCACCACTGCAGTAAGCGTAACAGATTCCCCTATGGAGTGATTCTTCCTAATATTTCTTCCATGAATAAGTATTTGATTTCCCTCCTCATGATGAATTTGAGCACAATGTGTGGAGTTTGTTGTTTGAAACTGCTCGGCCCTTAATGGTACTCCTCCATCCCCAACTTGCTGCCCCTTCCAAACCATAATGCAGTGTGAATGAATTACAGCAGTTTGGCGTAGGCATGAGCCCCCAAACTTTGATGTATGTACGCAGATTGGATGGCTTGATGGCACCAACACAACCCTTGAGTACAACTGCAGGTTTTTATGTATGTACGAAGTACCAAACGTAGGTAAACTCAGTTACCGGTCTGTTCTCAAAACAGAAATTTCGGGAATGAGAGTTGACCGAATAATCACTAACGCCCCCGCCAATTGGAATCATGTTAGACTTACGCTGATACTCGCGAACGAAAGCTACAAAATAACACCTACAGTGAGCATATATCGATTTTCACCAAAAAACTACTTATCCCCCCACCCCACCTCCACCAGCCAATTTATTAGGTGACAAGGTTTTCTTAGATATTTATATGCGTCAGTTCTTCATATTGAAAGCCCAAATGAACATTGATGTTTCGAGTCACTTGATATACCAAATTGGTTGTCGTCTTGGGTGGTTTAGAACGTGTGTAGCCTGTACACAAATCCATGGCATAAAATATGAATCAATGTCAACCTAATGATAAGGAAAACATTCAGTGCGAGGCTTCACACTACTTTCCTCACCGCCCCTTAAAACGACTGTTTTCAACTAATATTCTGTTGAGAAAAAGCTTTAAAAACTGCTTATACTTACGAGTATTAAAAAAAATCCTTTGAATTCAACCAAATCTTTAGTTTTTGAGGAAAGGCGCCCAAATGTGCTAAAATGAAATTTAATTACCGGGAATACAGCACACATTATTTTTGTTCATACTGTGTTTTGTTTTGGTGGAATTTTCGTGGTTTTTAAAAATGTAAATGTCAACTATAGGTCTGCCACAGAAACTTTGCATCCCTTTGGCACATTCTTCTGGAGAACATAGAACTCCTTATCTCTTATCATCAAGCAGAGTCCCGCGCCTATGATGATGTTTTGGGAATTTCTCCCCTAAAAAGGGACTTGATTTCCCTCCTACTGCAGCTTGAAATTCGTACATTTCGTGGCACTACACGAACATCAAATTTCTCACGGCTCAAATTTCCATGTCAAGGTTTCACTGTGGAAGGTTCACTTGATCGTTATAGTTCGCGGATCCGCCACCTAGGGGGCGCCACACGGACGCAAAGTTTTTGTGGTAGACCTATGGCTACTTGTCTTTGTTAAGTTACCTCTTGAAACTTTGGAGTTTCAACTTGTAATGGAGCAACTGGTGTGCAGGCCATGCCAGCTGGTCTCTGCTAGGTATGCGCACAAGCCTCGTTCAGGCTAATGTAAAGTCGTATTATTTATTAACCATTCGTATTACTGTAGGTGCTCTTGTTTACTATTGTAAGTACCTGTGTTAATTTGGAAAATTCAAACCGAAATATTTTTATTTTTATATGAGTATGTTTTATGTGAAGGTAAGCTACCAAAACAAGTCTTGTAAAATCAAGATAAAGATGGATAACCAAATTAGAAGGTTTCTCTTTCTAACTCAAACCCTCTTCCATTTCATCCAAGACTCTCACGACAGTACTGAGACGTTACCCTCGAGTGATAATTCTCAATAATTAATACATTTTTCATCAAAACAACCGAATCAAACGTTCAAAATTATCTCACTAAGTAGGCTCCAGAACCTACCTAGTGCACAGAACTTCCGAAATTCCCGAACCAACTTTAGTGTACAAAACCTACTTTTCACCAATGCACAATTCTTAAAATAATAGCTTATTACACCAAACTCTTTAATTTCTTCAAAAAATGTTCAATCTGTAATCTTCAAGAAAGTCAATAATAGATTTGTTGAATGAGGAATTTGCCTCAATGGGGCATTTCGGTGGGTCAGAAATTCAGGTTTTCGACCTCAAATTTGGATTCAGCGCCATTGAAAACCTCCATACTCCAACTTTTGGCCCATTGATACTTTAACATGAAGTAGAAAAATTAAATAAAGAGATTACACGGTTGAAAAAAAGGCGGACCTCCATGAATGCACACACACTACACCGCGGGTGTGTGTGCGTAGTATTTTGTAGTATCCAAGGCCATGAGGCGTTCGAGACTGCACGGGATTAGTGGAATGTCTCGATCCAAGGTCAGCAAGTTACTACGTCACATCATTCGAATCTTCAACTTTCATTAGCTTCTCTAATTTCTTCTAAACATTTTCTCGACAAACAGACCTGATTACCGTTATTCTTGACCCATGCTCTTTTGAAGAAAAAAAAATTTTTTAATTGACTGAAACACCCCATTTCCCGCAAAACTGTGTCAACAGGTACAGTTGTAGGCGCCCTTGTGATGAAAGGAACGATCCAATCAAATAATGTGATTCAAATATCAAAACTAACTAATATAGAAACTGAATAAGAGAAGGTAAAGACTAACAATGCTTGATAAACTAATAGGTAGAATCGTATTGTAAAAAATAGTGAACAATATTGTTCACTATTTTTTACCACAGGGGAAAAGGGGAATAACTGCCATTTTCGAAATTTTTCAGCAGAACATTTTTTGTGCGGAAAACGCCATTACTGTTCATGTATGAAAGCAAAAAATAAAGACACAACGTTCTTCAGGTACTAGAGAATGTAACTGCATGATCAAAGTTCGGCAATTAAGTCACTGTTGGGCCAGGGAAGCCAGCTAACGCCTAAAGGTCCAACTGTAATGGGGAAAAGGGGGTATCCATTGCGGGTTTTCTCCATGGTATTCTTGGTCTATGAATTAAAGTTAACACATTATTTTCAGCTCCAAAACATAAAATTTATTTGTAAACCATTTAATTGAAATCTTTCTAAAAATAGTAGGTACCTGTTTTAGGTAAGTTGAAAGTTTACAGAAGTGTTGGGTTACAATAATATTGTTACGCAGATAATTTTGTAGCAGAGGTAATAAAGTTCTTCGGCAAAGATTATTCTATTTCTTGCTGGATGGCCTGATTTTCGTGAAGTATGCTTTTGTTTTGGAACAGCAAAACTGCATCAAATGCTGGAGGTCATCATATTTTTCCCTGGAGATCGGAAGTGATTTCTTGTAGGCTCGGTTTGGGAAGTGAAATTCGTTGTCACTGAGTTGCTGTTGGGTTTTTGGTGTTGTGTTTGAAGGTAGTAGTTTTTTCCTTTTCTTATTCCTTGAAAGATTCGGAATTACGACAGAGCTGGTCCAGGCTCCAATGTAGGTATCCCGATGGTATCCAGTCTGGGATGGTTCTTGACAATGTTCAACTCTCTTATTCCTCTTGTCTTCATGGTTTTCGGTGCTTTTTATTTATTTAAAAAATTATTTAATAATGTAATTCACAGTAGATAGCTGTGAATCACAGGGTCGCGGGAGAGGTGGGAATGTTGAACAAGGAGGTTAGATGCGTGATAGAAGGGAGGCGCTCACGTTACCCCCTTTTTCCCCAGAATCGCTTGGAGAGTCCCGTTCTTCCCCTGTACGCATTTATTTCACCAGCGATTTTAGCCTCTTTGGACCCGGTTTTCCCCAGTTTTGATGTGCCCATTGTGTTCGCCATAAAAAAATCTATAAGGTACCGTCTCCAACTCATTTTGAGAAAAAATCAGTTATCTCCTTTTTCCCCTGTAGTCTTACATTTTAATTGCTTCTTTTGGTCACTTTTGTGTCTGGGTTCTTTCTGACAGTTTGCGGCTCACTCGTGTGTTCGATCACGTAAGCTAATACGAGGGTGGATCAAATATGAACGGGACTATTTTTTTTTTTAATTTTATTTGTTAGAAAATAAAAAGCGGGTATATGTCACTTTTCTACATAGTCTCCTGCTTTTGTGACACATTTTTCCTAGCGAATAGGAAGTTTTTTAATCCCAGCATCAAAAAACGATGAAGGTTGCGTCTGAAGCCAATTGCGCACGAACCCCTCGACCCCCTCATCATCCTCGAATCGCTGTCCGCCTAGGGCTTCTTTAAGTGGCCCAAACAAGTGAAAATCACAGGGCGATAGGTCAGGGCTGTAGGGAGGATGATCAAGTGGACTCCAATGCATTTCTTCCAATTTTTGAACAGTTAGAGCTGCAGTATGGGGCCTTGCATTGTCGTGGAGGAGGATGACGTCACGAATTGGTTGATTCCGTCTTTTGCTGCGATATGCAGCCCTCACCTGAGTCAGCAGCTCACAATAGTAGGCAGCATTGATTGTTCTTCGCTCATGCAAAAAATCAATGAGCAAAACGCCTCGATAGTCGAAAAAAACAGTTGCAAGGACCTTGCCAGCAGACAGTCGAGTTTTTGCTTTCACTGGGGCTGTCTCCCCCTTCCTCCGCCACTCCATACTGGCTTGCTTCGATTCGGGTGTGTAATGATGGACCCATGTTTCGTCGCAGGTGACGATGCTAGCCAAAAATGCTTCCCATTCTTTCTCAAACCTTGCAAAAAGCCTCTGACAGACCTCCAAACGTCTCAACTTCTGATCTGCAGTCAAAAGGCGAGGGACCCATCTGGCACACACTTTACGGAATCCTAGGTGCTCTGTAATGATCGTTTGGCAGCTCCCATAACTTACCCCTACCTGCTCAGCGATTTCGGAGACAGTCACACGTCGATCATCTTCAAGAATGTCACGAACCGCTTGAATGTTCTCATCCGTAATGCTGCTCCGGGGACGACGATCGTGTTCCTCATTCTCTACTCGTTCTCTTCCCTCCTGAAACTCTTTGTGCCAGGCAAACACACGGGTCCTAGAGAGGGTTTGGTCCCCGAACTGGGCAGTCAACCTTTGAAAAATTTCCGAAGGTTTGACTCTTTCACAGGTAAGAAATTTTATGATAATTCGTTGCTCAATGGAAACGGGCACCTTTTGTTCAGACATCGCGATAACTACTCATGAAAGGTTGTACAGGGGAAGACGCCCCCCTCATCCACCTTCTAATGAACCTGTTCAAACAATCTTGAAGTGACGGGCCCGCTTCTGTCAACCGTCGGCGCTCAGAGGTCAGAGTCCCATTTATATTTGATCCACCCTCGTAGTTTCATGCGCACTTTCAGAGGTAGCGCTACTGTCGTAACGAGAAACTCATCACATCACAGACTCCCGGTACATTCAAAATTTCCATCTTCCTCAAATTCTGTAAATTCAGCAGTGTACCATATCAGTGAACCCTCTTTCAAAGAAAAAAAAAATTGTGAGGCAAATTCCCCATTTGAGTTTGGAATGAACGTGGAAGATGGATGGACATAGCATCTTTGCAGTTCAAAGGGGTCAGTCGCCATTCGTTCCTCATTCCGGGTTAGCATTTCTGTAAATTACAGGCGCTCAAACTAAAAATTTGTAACTAAATTTAAAATTTTCAATATTCATTAGTGCAGCAGTCTAGGGAATTGAAAAACTAAACGATTGCCGCTGGAATCATCAAAATCGATATCCAGAGAAAAATGGGAAAACCCGATTATTCAGTTAGGCAGGTTTTTCCCATTTTTCTCGGGAAATTATTGAACCACAGTGGTTGTGATTAGGCAGAGCCAGTCAAATTAGTTACGGAATTCGATCTTTCGGAGAACTTTGTTATAAAATATACGTTACTCTGGGAATTCCGTGAAAATCGTCGAAAGTAGGGGAATTTTGAGATACTGTTGTGGATTGTCAAGAAAGCAATGCTTGGTAGTTGTATCTACGAGTTAATTATTGTTTTAGAGTTTCCAATAAAAATCTCACTTCTTGTGTTGATTGACTTACTAAAAGTTGTGTCCGTATTATTTCTCCGCTATTAGTCTTCCGAGATAATTCTATTCGGCCCTACTGAACAGGATCATAAAAGTGGTGGCAGCGGTGGGATTGCTGGCGAATCTAATTGAGTTCAAAGTGATCCCTATTTGCGATGGACACTCGGTCAACCATAAGATCTCGGGAATTGACCGAACAACCAACTGATGGTTCCCTTCCCTTTGAGCCATCTCGGGAAGCTGGCTCTGCTGAGGCAAGTGAAATGATTGAAGAACAATCTTCAATTCAAGAAAATGTGCCTTTGAGGAGGATTGATTCCCAAATGGATTGGGAATCTCAGAGAAATTCACTTTTCATGGAAGTTCGGAACATGATTGAAGAAGAAAGAAGAGCTATGTCAGAAGATATGAAGCTTGAATGGAGTGCATGTCTCGGCGAATTACGACGGCTAATAGCAGACCCGATGCAGAACCCTCCAGTCGAGAAGAGACAAATAAACACCGCCACCAGCCCTGGTTTAAACTTGAAGGTAAGGACGTTTGATGGAACAGGGAACTGGGACGCTTATATAATCCAGTTTGAAGACATAGCTACAAAGAACGGGTGGGACGAATCCATGAAAACCACATGTCTGGAATCAGTTCTCTCAGGCCCGGCTTTGGATGTTTTGTTGGAAGTGACAACCCCTAGAACATTTCGTAAACTAGTTGATGCGTTGGAAAGGCGATTTGGATCAAAACAGCATGCCCAACGTTACATGACCCAACTGGTAACACGAGTGCAACAGCCCAAGGAACAAGTAAGTGACTACCATCTAGCTATGACAAGACTTGCTAGACAATCATGGCCAAGTGCAGCTATGACAGAAGAACTGGAGGCCATGGCTGTCTACCATTTCATGAGAGGTATTCGAGATCCTATTATAAGAGACAAGGTGATGGGGTTGTGGCCAAAGACCTTTGATGAAGCTCTAGAAGTGTCTCTGAGATTTGAAACCATTGCTCAAACTTCTAGAGCTATTCCTATTTGTAGAGTGGATGCAGAGGTTACATCTCTTAGTGAAGGGCTGGTTGAAGATGAAAAGTCACCACCAGTAGTACTAGATACGAGAAGAGTGGAGTCAAAACCAGTAATTCATCCACCCAGACAATTCCGTACGCAGTTTGGGGGAAAAAGGAAAGAAAATGTGTTCTGTTGGAGGTGTGCAGCCCCTGGACATGTGGCACTGGCCTGTCCACATCCCCCTGTGGGATGGTCAGCACAACAGCCGGTTTCCACACCACACACATTGCCTCACCCCTTCAGAGGTTCTCAACAACTAAGTCTGCCGGAAAACCAGCCTCGGTCAGACTAAAGGGGCAACTTCTGGCCCGAGACAATCAGCCCCATACACAGGAATGTGTCTTGGTGTATCGTGCAGCACCAGACAAGTCACTGGTGATCAGAGGAATGATAAGTGGAGTACCCTGTGGGCTGGTCGTTGACACAGGGGCAACACGAACCATTCTTAGTGTCCGGATTCTTGAAAAAGTTGGGGTAAAATTGTGCTCTGCTGGGTCTCTGTCTTTGCGGTCGATTTCTGGTGAACTGATACCAGTGCAAGGGGAGGCCACAGTTGATGTTGATTTGGGAGATGGAAAGCGCAGACCCCATGTTGCCTTGGTAGCCCCTATTCATGAGGAATGTGTTCTGGGCTTGGATTTCTTAAGTAAACAACGATGCCTAATAGACCCTTCGAGTAATTTGATTCATGTTGATGGACAGAAATTGGGCACAGGGCAGTTTGATGGGTACCAAGTCACAGGTGTTGTACATGATGATGACGATGATGATGGATCATTCCAGGAGCTTACGCCATTTGATGAACCAATGAAAGAAATTTATGTAGGATCAGAACTTCCAATCCATGTGAGGAACCTGAGCAAGGAAGCAGGTAAAGAACTCACTGAGTGCCAGAAAGAGCAGTTCGACAGCCTATTAGAGGAGTTTTCAGACATCTTTGCGAGAGACGGTAAAGACTTAGGTCAGATAACTGGGTCGTCTCATACCATCAATGTAGGTGATCAGTCACCAATATGTCAGCCACCTCGCCGGATACCTCCTCATAGGTTGGAGGAAGTTGATAAATTGATAAGAGACATGGAAGAAAACAAGATAATAGAAGGGTCTCAAAGCCCATGGGCCAGCCCAATAGTTTTAGTGCCAAAGAAAGACGGTTCTACCAGATTTTGCGTCGATTATAGGCAGCTTAATAGTGTTACAAAGAAAGATGGGCACCCTCTACCAAAAATAGATGAACTTGTAAGTTCAGTGGCGGGAAGCTCATGGTTCAGTACACTTGACCTGCAGAGTGGCTATTGGCAAGTCCCCATGGCAGTACATGACAGAGAAAAGACTGCCTTTTGCACGCCTCGTGGGCTGTGGCAATTCAGGGTCATGCCCTTTGGGCTCTGCAACGCCCCTGCCACATTCCAGAGAGCAATGGCAGGTATATTGAGGGAAGAGATACGACAAGGAAGGGTGAAAGTGTATCTTGATGATGTGCTGATTGACAATCCCACTTTTGAAGATCATGTGTTTTGGCTGAGGAAGGTGTTCACCGTCTTCCGAGCGGGAAATGTAAAGTTGAATCCCAAGAAGTGCACACTATTGGCAAGGCATGTAAATTATCTGGGCTTTGTAATTTCTGAAGAAGGCATCGAGACAGACCCAAAGAAGACAGCCAAAGTTAGGGACTGGCCAACCCCAACAAATACCAAAGAGCTCAGATCATTTGTTGGGCTATGCTCGTACTACCGAAGTTTTGTTGAAAATTTTGCTGAAATAATGAGCCCCCTTTATGCACTGCAGGACAAAACTCAAGTTTTCAAATGGTCCCCATCTTGTGAAACAGCTTTCTCAGACATTAAGAAAGCTCTCACTTGTCCTCCAGTTCTAGGACATCCCATTCCAGGGGCAATGTTCATATTGGACACAGATGCTAGCGAGAAAACAGTTGGAGCTGTTCTGTCACAGTTGCAGGAGGGGAAAGAGAAGGTTTTGGCTTACTTTAGCAAATGTCTAACTCGCCCAGAACGAAATTATTGTGTAACACGAAAGGAACTTCTTAGTGTGATAAAGGCACTACGACATTTCAGTTCATACGGTCTGGAGAGTGGAGAGAAATTTCTAATAAGGACAGATCATGCCTCATTACAGTGGTTGAAAAACTTTCGAAACCCAGATGGTCAACTGGCAAGATGGCATCAACTATTGGCACCTTACAACTATAGGTTAGAATACAGGGCTGGAAGTAAGCACCTAAATGCAGATGCTATGTCGCGCCGACCGTGCATAGAGCAAGACTGCCATAATTGCCAAAGACAGGAGCAGAAACAGGAGAATGCCGAAGCTCTCCTGGTAGGGTTGGATGTTCCTGAAAAACACTGGGTAGAAGAGCAGAAAGCTGATCCGGTGCTTGGACCTGTCTATCAATGGGTGTTGGAGGGAAGGATACCACCTTGGCAAGAAGTGGCTGTGTTGGGAGGAATGACCAAGGCTCTGTGGGCACAACTGCACAGGCTCGAACTAAAGGATGGACTGTTGATTCGGCGCTGGGAAGATGATAGAGGAATAGGTATTGTGGAGCAAATATTGGTACCAAGGTCACGGCGAGAGGAGATTCTTCGGACTGCACATGACTTTGGACACTTTGGGCGACGACGAACATTGGCGGAAGTTCGCACTCGTTTCTATTGGCCTGGGCTGCAGGGTGATGTGAAGTTGTTATGTGCAACTTGTGAGACTTGTGGGCGTAGAGGTGGAAAAAGCAAGAAGAAGAAAGCTCCACTCCAAAATTATGTGGTAGGTAGTCCATTTGAACGATTGGGTATTGACGTCGTTGGCCCCTTGCCAGTTACACATCGAGGAAATAGGTTCATTGTGGTAGTTATGGACTACTTCACTAAGTGGCCCGAAGCCTTTGCTGTCCAAGATATCCGAGCAGAAACTGTAGCTGAAGGTCTGATCGCTAATGTGATCTCTCGATTTGGCGTGCCAAGGGAGATTCATTCTGATCAAGGCTCGAATTTTGAATCACTCGTATTCAAAGAGATCACTGCGCTTCTCAATGTCCATAAGACCCGAGCGACCCCACTACATCCTCAGAGTTCTGGATTGGTAGAGAGATTCAACAGAACATTGTGGGAAACTCTTGGCAAGGTAGTGGATAATAACCAGCGGGATTGGGACATGAAGCTTCCATGTGTCCTTTTGGCTTATCGAGCCACAGAACACTCAGCGACAGGTTTTTCACCTGCCCAAATGGTAATGGGAAGGGAGCTAGTGCTACCAATGCACCTTTTGGTTGGAGCAACCCCAGGTATGACACCTCAATCGGCGTATGCCCAGATGTTGCAGGAGCAGTTGCTTCAAGTGCATGAAATGGCCCGAAAACGGATTTTGAAGGTAGCGGAAGGAGTCAAGAGAAAATATGATGTCCACACCGAGAAACCTCGGTTCAAGGTTGGTGATGAAGTGTGGTACTACCGACCTCGTCGTCGGATTGGAGTGTGCCCAAAGTTGCAGTCCTCCTGGATTGGGCCATGCCAAATTACTAAAGCTGTTTCCAACGTTGTCTTTCGCATACGCACTCCCCAACGAAAACTGTTCGTAGTTCATGCAGACAAACTCACCCTATACACCAACCCTAAGAAGAAAGAGGGGGAATAGTGTTGTGGATTGTCAAGAAAGCAATGCTTGGTAGTTGTATCTACGAGTTAATTATTGTTTTAGAGTTTCCAATAAAAATCTCACTTCTTGTGTTGATTGACTTACTAAAAGTTGTGTCCGTATTATTTCTCCGCTATTAGTCTTCCGAGATAATTCTATTCGGCCCTACTGAACAGGATCATAAAAATACTATACACTTTTGAATTATAGGGCGTTCTTTACCTCGCAAGAAGAATGTTTAAATAAATGATACGAACAAATAGGCCCAAATTCATTAATCAGATGAGCTAATTAAAATTTCTTAATTTTCTCAAAACTTACTGTCTTAATTTCTCAAAATATTGCAAATTTCAAGCTTTTTCGTATGGGATTATATTTAAGTAATTCTCTTTTTCACTGTCTAAATAGATAGACCTGTTAAATCCTACTCACCTTGTTTTTTAAGTTGAAGAACTCTTTATTTAGTTGATAGTTTTTGAAACAAATCGACTTTGAACTCACTAACGCGACCAAAAATGGTATGTCAATCGTTATTCGACTAAGTTTTTGAATAAGCTTACAGTACCTACTTTGATTGTTCTAAGATGAAAAAATGTTATTAAATAGGTATTATATTTTTTCTAAATAACACTTTTTTTACATGATATTTTGAATTTTTATTCGTAAATGATTTCAACCTATTTTACTAATCTGAGTCAGGAAAATTTGGGATTTGATCCGGAAAAGGTCAGGGAATATTTCAATTCAAGTGAGTAACTCAGGAATTTCATTGAGAATTGAAACATTTCTAGCTTTATTCTCCAAGCCGAGCAGAATTTCCCTACTTATGCCAGTTTTTAACAATTTCCAGTCTTTTCCCGAAACAGAAAATTCTCCGACTTTTTGAGGATTTCCAGGTTTTTCACAGAAAGATATTGATGGTGATGCAGTAACATACAGATAACGTAACATTAAGTATAATCACATAAACGTAAAATTATAATTCGAAATCTCACAAAAGAAAAAGACCAAAGATTTTAGAAAAATATGCCTCGCATTCTGCGGCCTAAGCCCTGGCGGTCGTAGAGGAGGTTGAATTTGTTGACCAGTTGGTTCATGTCGTTGCATCCCTTGGTGATGGTGCCCAGGTAAGTCATCAATCCGACGTCATTACATTGCTGAAACAAAAAAGGTCACCGCATCAATTCAACAGTAGCACAGACCTGCAACGCTTCCCGCACATCTTAATCTCAACAACTCTACCGCTAAACCATTTTTGCCTAATCCCTGTCACGTGTAGGATGTAGATCGGATCCGAACAGAGTGGCCATGGAGGAAGATAGGAGGAAAGCTCAGTCAACGTTAAAAAACGTGACGAAAAATCGCCCCCCGCTTTCAGCGCAACCTTTAGGTGGCGAAGAAAAACATAGTCCTCCGATATTATACCACTCAGTCGCTAGAGGGCAGCTTCGTCCCTCCTGCTCATTCATTGCACTTCATCAATATTACTCGTGGAGTACGATTTTGGACGCTCTGTCCTCTATAACTATAGTAATAGTTATAGAAATAAGATACCAGGGGAAAAGGAGTAACGGCAGGTACGTACATGCCTACCATAAAATGAAAAACAAAAATATTGTGCTAGACCACACTAACTGCCACAAAATATGACAAGTGCAATTTCTTTTCAATATCAAAACACAACAACTTTTTCAATATAACAACTAACTAAATTCCTACACTACTTGCTTTAGCCTTGGACTAACTACCCGAAAAGTGTCGCGCGGGAGGGAGGGTGAAGCAGTGCTTATTGTCCACCCCATCCCTACTGTGCCGAAAAGCGCAGATAAAGCATGTTCCATGTTTCTTGAATTTTTGCCATAGGCTCTAAGCCCGAGGGCCGAGTTTTTTAAAGAAGGACTCAAAGGTAAAAAAACCTAAACATTGAAATCTTCTTGTTGAAATCTACTTTCTTCGATCCATTATGGGTCTCAACAGCCGCCTACCAATCTCTCCCCGTCGAGGGAAAAACTTTCTCAGAACGTCAGCATCAACGGTCTATTCAAACAGTTTTTTGAAGTTGACCTTTAGGGAGAAAAAGTAAGTAGAAAAGCAAACTGCACAACCATTGCAGTTGGATTTTCGTCCGACTGCCATTCCTGCCATCAGCTGTCTTCCAAAGGGAAGATCAGAATTTTTTCTGATGATTTCGCTCATTGCTTCCCATTGCCCTGGGTTGGGACGAGGGGGAACTGAGCCCGAAAATACGCTCCTGAGGCGAGCCTCGAACTCACAGCCCTATACAGCCAGTCCGAAACTAGTCGCTAAGAGACGCACGACGTAACGAGCACGACTACAGCTGACCCCCCATTAGGGAGAAAATTGCGTTTGATCACCCTTGTTTAGGGATAATTGATCTTACGCTGATTAGATCAATAAAAAATAATCGATTATTACTTTTCGGCAAAATGGATTTCTACCTAACAGAAAATGAATCAAGTCGCTGGAAGGTTCTCTCGCTCAGTAGGTAACTATAGCACCAAGCTGAGTAACCAAGCACAATGTTGGTGATAGCAGAAAGAATGAAATTTTCATTGACTCACATTGTAATAGTCGCCGTGAAACCGTGGGGACTGAATGACAGGGAGGCGATGACTGAGGGAGTAGGCGTCTCGGAGAACATCGTGGCTACGTGGGAGCTTCCCAGTCTCTACCATCCGCAAATAGTCCAGAACGAGGCGGACCCGGGAGTGCAGCATCTTGATCGCTGAATGCTGCGCACTGAGATGCTCTGCCACTGTCACAATGAGGCACACAAACAATTAAGAAATGACGCTTATTGTTCGATTAATAAGATAAGCCAGTACAAACGGCTGATTAAAATTACATCTGATTGTTACAATTAAATTGAGTAAGCGGGTCGTGGAGTAAAGGGCCCCATTCACGTGTATGCCCGGAGTCGCCACTGCGTCCCTCCAGGTACTCCCCGAAGCCACCGCAGTAGTCCATTCACCTGGCTACCAAAACTAACTGACTCCACAGAATGGCGGACTTGCTACCAACCACAGAGTTCAAAAGATGAATAGAAGTGAGGAAAACGGTAGGGCTACGTAATGTACTGGTGGGGGTGCGACCGGGCATCGGCCTCACTTCAACCATTCACAGGGCTGCCGAGGATTAACCTAGCCGCAATTTTCGAGCATGTTCAATTACCTGCCGAGCGGTGGACGACCGCCAGACCTCAAGATTTTGTTCACCATTCACGGGTAGTTTTCCCCTTTGACGGCAGCTAGGGATGCAGCGGCGACTCTGGGCATACACGTGAATGGGGCTCTTAAGTTATCACCAAATATTTCATCAATGCAAAGGGCACGCATCAAGAAATAACTTTCAGAAATCCGCAAAGGGTGTGCGCATGGGTCGGAAAAACTGTTTATTGTTATTTTTTAATCTAAACAGACCTCATTCCGGGAATTTTGATACCAACCGTGACCTTCTAGCGTGATAAGACCTTTTTCTATGATTTTTCAAAGTTTCTAATGTTTATGACGTCACAGTGGGCTGGGGGGGTCCCGCCCAGGCGAGAGGGGCGCGTGACGTTATAAACATTCGAAACTTTGAAAAATCATATAAAAAGATCTTGTTGCAAAAGGCGAGCTAGAAGTAGGGAAAGGGTACAACGTCGGAGTAGGGGTAGCAAAAGGGAGGCAAGATGAAGTGCTCCGAGGCTAGAAGAGTCTAATGCCTATCGGGAGTGACTTGTGCTCTAACCTGGCGGTCGTAAGTTCTATATACCTAATAATGATTTATAACTGAATTCCTTGTTGTTTTACCTATTATATGTTGGTTCTTTGTTTCTATTAGTTTCTACTCAGACCTTATGGATTGATTGGTTAACTATATGATGATCAAGCTACAGTAGGATCATCTTGGATGTGCAAATGTGCACTTGGTTTGATGCTAACAATACTAGCTAGCGAGGTTCGGGCCGGCTATAAGGGGCGGTTGGAGGCTGGTTGGGGGAAAACTACATACCCGGGAATGGGGGAATAACTACCCCCATTCAACTACCCCTAGGAGCGAGGGAAGAGCTACCGTCTGGTATTGGGGAATAACTACCCCAAGTATCGAGGGAAGAACTACCCTCTGGTTTCAGGGAATAACTACCCCAAGTGTTGAGGGAAGAGCTACCCTTTTGTATCGGGGAATAACTACCCCTAGAGACGAGGGAATAACTACCCTCAGGAGTAGGGAAAACTACCCCTTTGGAACGAGGGAATAACTACCCTCTATAGCTTATCAAATCAATTATACATTTTTTACAATTGCCTGGTAATTAATAACATTTCAGAAGCGTCAAAAATATGTCAGTTCTAAGGGTAAGTTCAAATTATAGTATCTTTTCCACTTGCGTTAATTAGTTTTAATACTGGATAAACAAATAACTCGTAATTATTAAGAATTTACGATAAATCTACTCATCCAAAAAGAGAATGGCTGGTGTCAAAATTCTCAGGATGAGGTCTACTTTCGATTAATTTTTTTTTTTTCAATCAGGCGCACCCCGTATTTTATAATACAGTGGATGGTTCACCCTCAGACTATTTTGACGGTTAAGCCGTAGATCGCCAGGGGGGTTTATACGGCGTTTTTACATATCAACTACCAGCTCCACCATGTCCGGCTGGATCGAAATACGTTTGGATACCTAGCTAGCTCAAAACCGCCAAAAATCTTGATAAGTCAAGATCACTTCGTGAGGTAGTTTCACTCAACGTAAGCAACTAACAAATAAAACGGTTTCATTTGGTATCCAACAAGTTCTACAACCGGAGAAGTCTGGCAAGTAACAAACTGATGTAATCAAGGTGGAAGAAAAAATCTACCTAAGGAACTTTCACTGGCATCGGTGTTAGACATCCTTGCAACGTGGTCGACGCCAATCCGCTCAGCTTCCTCCGTGGCTAGAGTGTAGTGTAACTCGACGAACAGCATGGTTGCTTCACCGTCTACAAGGTCGATCACAGATTCGTAGAGAGTGACAGGAAGTTGCTGAAAGGGGAACAGATAAATAAAGTAAGTTTATAGAAATTACATTTAGAAATTACAGTAAATTTTTGTCAACTATACATAAATTTACTATTGAATTCTGTAACTTGGAATGGCAATGGCCGAATATAGTCCGAATTCAGGATTCTTTCAGCCGTTTGTCTAGATCGGACTACTATTTGGTTTTAAGGAGAGCCGATCCAAACAGGATTTCGCAACCCCCTCCATCTGCAAGCAGATAGATGAAACCCCGAAAACCCTAGGAGGGTGATCAAGGGAGTGGAAGGAACTCACCACCCGGGAGCCCCAGGGGAGCTAGTCATAACTATCAGCTCCTCTAGGTACCTGTTTGTATTAACACCACAGGTTAGGCCGAACCTTCTAGCTAAGGTTCTACCAACTAGACAGGTAACAGAACTCACATGCCGAGAGACATCTTCAGGGGACTAGCCCTTGAGGAGGCCATCTCTCCCCTTATAGCCTTCTTGGTACAAGCCCATGAAGTAGGGTTTGCTCAACCACGACCACCACAAATCCAACCTCAACTGAGGGGCAGGCAGGTGATGCTTTGACCGAGGTCGGTGCATCTGTAGCCTGGGGCTCCCCTCGCCCGTGGTACTGGTAATTGAGATGAGTAATAAGCCTTTAACGGCATTACTGCTAACCCCGGAAGCCCGACCAGGTAACAGGCCCGGAAGCAGAGAATTTGTACCTGCTCCCCACAGAGTAATGGAGACAGAATGGTTAACAGAGAAGAAAGCCAACGTTAAAATGGTGTGCAAGCATTTTTGAGGCTGCCTCAGTTGCGCTATCTACTTTCAGCTAGGATTGAGGAACTACTACGGAAGTGGTGGGGAGGGGGAGGCCACACTTTATACCGCTTCTTTTCAAATCCTTTCGATCGACCAGAAATTGATAACTTTTCGTTTCATCATCATTTAGATTTGCAAAAATTACTTGGAAAATCCAATCGAGGCGAAAGGTAATTTCAGAGTGCCTTATGCAATTATTGTTGTCCCTATCGCCAGTAGTTCAAATATTCAATTGACAACTGCCACCCAAAGAAACGTTTGAAACCCAGTGTATTATTGAAAATCGCTCGATTTTTTCGTACATATCGCGAATATAACTGAATGTTATCAAATTAATTACTTATATGCAGCCGGTAACGCACCAAGGAGAAAAATATGTGATAAACAAGGTGACTTGTTGTGATGAGGTTGGGAACAAGTGATCATGAACGCTATCTGTTGCTTTCCGCTATAACTACGTCCTGGAGTTCCACCAATCAGAACACTTCTCGGGCTCCCACATTCAGCTTTCAGCCCAGTGCTGCTCCCTAACCACTCTACTCCTGTCAGAGGCATGTGCCAGAGCCCTAACATTAAGGGGGTACAGGAGAGGGAGGCATGGTGCGCGGCGGTACCCATACCAGATCGGTATAGATCGGACTCCTTGGATCTTGATTTGAAAACCCCAGTGCTTTCAAAACTATGATATGAAGGCTGATACGTGATTAATAGTCGAATAACATTACGGCCAACTGCTTGTATGTTTCTTATGTATGTATTTTTCCCCATTACTATGGTACATGTCAAGGGGCCTTTACACTAGCAACATTTCTGTCGGCAATATATCTTGCTCCACATTGCCGGGCAACTATTCTCGTTTCGGCAATATTGCCGAGTGTTGCCTGGGGTTGCCGAGAAATAGTTGACGCGAGTGGAGCAACATTTCCGGGCGTTGAACCCACTTCGGCAATACTTTTTCGTATTGCCGGTGTGGTCCGACCCCCTTGGAAAACTTCCGGCAACATTTCGAACTGGAGAAGGTTGGAGACGTTTTTTTCGGGTGTTTTTAATGCATAATTGAACTTTTATATATTATATAGGTTTTCCAAGTCAAATTCGGAATTTTCCAAATCAAATTCGGAATTTTCCAAATCAAATTCGGAATTTTCCAAATCAAATTTAGAATTTTCCAAATCAAATTCAAATTTTTCCAAATCAAATTCAGATTTTTCCAATTCAAATTCAGACTTTTTCAAATCAATTCAGGTTTTCCAAATCAAATTAAGATTTTTCCAAATCAATTCAGACTTGTCCAAATCAAATTCAGAATTTTCCAAATCAAATTTAGAATTTTTTCAAATTAAGTTAAGGATCACTTTAAAATGTTTGCGATGGAGTCTGAACAATAAGCGTATATATATTAGAGATATATATATATATATAAAATATTATATATATATATATATTATATATCTATATATATATATATATAGATATATCATCTCTCTATAGATCTAGAGATCTAGATCTCTCTATATGAGATTCTCTATAGAGATCTATCTAGAGAGAGATATATAGAGTCTCCTCTCTATCTCTATATCTCTCTCTCTCCTCTATCTCTCTATCTCTCTCTCTCTCTCATCTCTCTCTCTCTTCTCTCTCTCATCCTCTCTCTCTCCTCTCTCTCTCTCTCTCTCTCTCTCTCTCTCTCTCTCTCTCGATCTCTCTCTCTCTCTCTCTCTATCTCTCTCTCTCTCTCTCTCTCTCTCTCTCTCTCTCTCTCTCTCTCTCTCTCTCTCTCTCTCTCCTCTCTCTCCTCTCTCTCTCTCTCTCTCTCTCTCTCTCTATATCCTCTCTATATCTCTCTCTATCTCTCGCCCCCTCGCTTTTTGGGTAATTCCTTTTTTCTCTGGAGGACGGGGAACCTTCAATTTATGGCTGTTCGCATGTACGTATATAGGATTGAGATGCAGTCGAGGGGGTCATGGTGTCGTTCGACCCACCTTTCGCTTCTACTTCTTATCCATCATACCTGCTGGAACCTGGAACTATCAATGCCATCCTGAGCAACAATGGTAGTGAGTTGAGAATGGATTTACCATACCAACCTGGTTTTTCAAAGAAACTCCCGTTACCTCTCCCTCTCGTTGCCTCTTCCCTCTCCCTCCAAATACGTATCGGAAAACATAGTAACATGCCAACCTTCGTATTTACCCTTGCTGTGCCCATCGAATAGGTATTAAACGGTATCTAATTGAAAAATTTCTTTGAAAATTCGCTCATTAACTCATGCTGCATGAATGGACTTTTTTATTTTATTTTTTTAAAGTGGGAATTATCACAGAAAATTTTATTTTAATGCTGAAAAACGTGGATTTTTTTCAACGTAATAAGCGTTTTAGCATACGATGACTCCAGGGTTGGACAATGGGAAGAGGGGTGGTCACTGGTTCATTTAACAGTTATACACAAGTTATAGGAAGTTGGTACAAAAGTTCAAGAATTTTGATATTGAAATGATGAACCCTGACATTGAATAGGAAAAGTCTGAATTTGATTTGGAAAAGTCTGAATTTGATTTGGAAAAGTCTGAATTTGATTTGGAAAATTCTGAATTTGATTTGGAAAATTCCGAATTTGACTTGGAAAACCTATATATGTATATGTAACAAGCAAGTTACTAGTTGAAAAAACATGTAAACATGTAGGTACCTACGAAATAAAATTAAGCAACGACGACCTCTTCCTGATACATTTCTAGAGCAACTGTTTCCAAATCTCCCTCCCAGTGTAAACGTAAAAATTGAGCAATATTTATGGAGCAACATTTGTTGAGCAACCTCCGGCAAGAAATGTTGCTCGCAATGTGGAATAGTTGCGGCAATAAATATTGCCTTGAGTTGCCGGGCCACATTTGTAGAGCAATATTTCCCAATTCTAGCAATATATGTGGCTAGTGTAAAGGGGCCTTCACATACAGGGTGCGGCATAGAAACTTCCTAATTTGAAAATTCAATAAAACAGTCAATACTTTTCGTAACGATTTTTTTTTTAATTGTGAAGAAAACATCTTGAATTTTTTTCTCTCTCTCTCACTGCTCTACCCTAGTTTTGAAATGTTGCTCCACTTTTTCCAACACATCGACGGGAATGTTGGCGATGGCTAGGCGGATGTTGTCCTTGCAGGTGTTGCAGGGTCCGGGGTTCGTCGTTGTAAACGATAGATTTGAGATAACCCCATAAAAAACAATCTCGGGGCGCCAAATCTGGGGAGCGCGCTGGCCACGGGACATCACCCCTCGAGGAGATGAGGCGCTCGAGGAAGTGTTCTCTCAAAAGCTCCATCGATGTTTTTGCTGTGTGAGCCTTGTAACATGAAAATTTATAAGTGCCGCCATAGTATCTAATAGTATCTTCCTTGTCAGGATGCTTTCTGTGTACTCTGCAACAGCAGTCCAGCTCCTTTCACCTTCCAGCATCCTGCTGACAACATCCTCTGGTGTTGAACTCTGGGGAGCTAATTCCAGGTCTACCATCAGCTGGTCTGTTCTGCTGCAACTGATCCTTCGCACTTTGACGCCCAATTGTAATCAGCAAGTTTCTCCACCACACCCTGTATTATACGAGTATTACATTTGAAGACTACATGGGAAGAACGCACCATGTCCCATTTTGTAAACTTTTCAGGAAATAATTTTTTCCGGCAAAAACCCAATATTAGTTCGAATTTTTTCGATACAATTTAAAAAAAAAGGTATTTGTATCTCAGCGTACTGTAGAATGCGGTGGTACAATCAAAACTACTGCAAAAAGTATTTTAATTCCCCTTAAACTCCATATTGCTATCCAAAGTTGCAAAGGTCCATCTGTACAGAGGAAGAACGCACCATGAACGTGTACCTATTGCTGGTTTTATTCATAGTATCCTGCCATAAGATTTCTCTCTTTTTCAGGGCATAACGGTTTCGTAACATTTTAATAATATATATAATGATTTGGTATTGTCAAAAGTTCACTCCCGAAGAAGTTTTGCGAAATATTTTAATAGAATAAAATCCAGGAAATTCATTTTTGTTCTTGCAAAAAAGGAGTAGGAATGTATTACAAAAAAAAATTAAGTACATAAACATTGATTTAGAAAAAATTGTTCATTTAATAAAATTTGAGGAAACTGATGTTTGTATTTTTTAAAATCAAGGAAAACCCTTTGTTCTGAAAAAATTACCAAAAAACTCAAGACACGTGTTTTCATTTTTTGATCTTCAACTTCTCGAAATAGGACTAAGCCACATCCGACATCCTTCCAGTAGATGTTCTCTTCTTGGTGGTAACAAGATTAATCCCATCTTCCTCGCTTTCCTGTTCCATATTCACTTCCACGAAAACAAATCAGTTTTCGCCAACAAAAACAAAAACAGTTTCACCGTTTTCAAGAAAACAAACACTAGTATCTATCTCAAATAATCACTCTAAGCGCATTATTTTGTCACTCAAATAATGCGCTTAGAGTGATAACTGGAGCTGCTAAATCCACTCCCATAATGGCCATGGAGCTCCAGACTGACATCGAACCTCAAAAGTATCGCAGAGAAACTGCAGCACTTGCTCTGTCAGAGCATCTCAAGAGAAATGGGGTTCAGCATTGGAGAGACTACACCCCGGCATCAGCCCGGCTGAGGACCCAGGGAACTTTTTTGTCGAAGGTCAGGGAACTGCAAGAAAAGTATGACCTCGCGGGGGCTCTTGAGGACCCCGAACCATTCCTGACTGTGATGGACCTGACCCCTAGAGCTACTTGCATAAGCTACACGTCGCTGGTGGTGCCAGTTTCTAGGGAAACGACTCCCACTTATGAGTTGAGAGTGGTGGCCCTCGAAACGCTGCAAAATCGATATCCAGAGCCGGACTGGCTTAGGGTATACACTGATGGTTCAGCGATTGGAGCTACTCGTAACGGGGGTGCCGGAGTTTTCTCTGTTGCTGGCTCCATAGCATCGCCTGTTGGAAGGCTCGCTACAAGTTTTGATGGTGAAGTGCGTGCAGCTGTCCTGGCTTTGAATCTAATTAATGAAGTAGGCTGCACGCGCGCTGTCATACTTATTGATTCACAGGCAGCAATCGTGGCACTTGGCTCCAGTGCGAGGACCCAATCCAGGGATGTGGCGCTTGGAAGAAAAGCCATCGAGGAACTCCAAGCAGGAGGAACCACCATCGCTTTGCAGTGGATTCCTTCCCATTGCGGCATCTGGGGAAACGAGCGTGCCGATGCATTAGCCAGAGAGGGCTCCCAGATGGAGATGCCAAACAGCCCGGTTGCATATCAAGCTGCAAAGGGGTGCATCAAGAGCTGCGTGAGGGAGAGGATGGTGGAGTCCCAGACACAGACGGCGACCGGCAAAAGATGGTCCACCCTGTTGGAACCAAAAGACCGAGTTCCTCCCAACCTATCGCGAATGGAAGCTGTGGCAGGTTTCAGGCACATCACCGGCCATGATTACCTGAATGCCCACCTCCACAGGATCCGAGTAAAGGACCACCCAGGATGCACATTGTGCCAATCCCCTACCCCAATGACGACAGACCACCTATTTGACTGCCCTCACCTTGAGGACATTAGAAATTCCTTCTTGCCGGACGACACCCACTGGGTGAAAATCGCAAAACTATATTGGGCTGCTCGAGGTCACATGGCGGAAGAGCCGCAGACCTAAAATGGCGTAGGGAAAAAAAAAAAAAAAAAAAAAAAAAATCTCAAATAAACTTATTGGTATGAAGAAAATAATATTTATCGCCGCTAACAATCGAAAATAATACTGTGAAACCCAGGAAAACCGCATGAATGCGTGAATCACAAAGATCCATCAGGTAGGGGAATACGACCTGGGGGAGGGAGCCCGAAAGTTCGTTCTTCCCCGGTTGCGCTCGGCTTGGTGCGTTCTTCCCCTGTGCGGTGTTTCGTTTCTCGCATTTTCTCTTATATTGGATCGTTTTTGCCCATTTTGGTTGTCACCATCGAGTCCGCCGTGAAAAAATCTATAAGGAACCGTCATAACCTATTTTTCGCAAAAAATCGACTTGGTGCGTTCTTCCCCTGTGGTCTTCAATTTTATTTCAATGGCCTCCTGCTATGTCAATAAAATAAATACCCCTACTATTGAGATAGGTTTTAAAAATTGTAAGTTTCCCAGTTTTTTTAATTGTCCAAAGTGGCGGGAAACTTGTTTGTTGAATAGCTGAGTAAAATCCTGCTTATCTTTAGACGCTTTGAAAAACTTATTTCCAGAATGGTGCCGATATGAGAAAACATTTGTTTGATGTAAGTATAAATTAATTTCGAAAAATACGGAATATTTTGGACAACACCTGCACTCAAGTTACAAGAGGTTTGTTCCAGCGCAAAAAGTTCATGAACTCAAGTTCATGAACCCGCTGGGTGTGAGAACCCGAAAAAGTTGAAGAGTTCATGAACTTTTTAGGTTCAGGAACCTGTGCGCTGGAACGTTTTTAGTAGTTAACATGAAATTCGGCAGGGAGCGCGGAACTCGGCTTTCAACAAACCTTGAATAACCTCCTCTCATCTCAATCTTTAGCGGGATTTTTTAAGTTTACGATTGAACGATTCTTCACAATTTTAACAAACAATGTCTCCTAGCTATTTTGTTTCGACCCCTTGTTTTTTCAAGTTTTCTCAATTTAAAGATTTTTTTCGTGTTTACTGACTTACGTCATTAAAACTGTTGTAACTCCTGATATTTACCAAGTAAACTCAAATTTGAGGGTATTGTTGAAAAGAGCGTTAAATTTGCTAGTTAACAAGTGCGAAACCAAAATCTTTTAGCAATAAAACATGTTTAAAAAAATCAAGTCAAAAAGCAAACTTCTAAGTTTTTACTCTAAATCCCTGCCTATTTCGATGGATGCCTCTTCGAAAAAAGCATGCTCGAATTGTCAGTTTTCCTATAGTCTATCAACTTTTCTTTTCAAAAAATTCATATTGGAAGAGTAGGTACCTAAATCAAGTTTAGTGCCAAAAAAACGTGTGTTTTACGAAAAAATCGAGTGTTATACGTGGTTTATCATGGTCACCCTCGATCTCAAGATAAATTGACAAGTTTTTGGTATAATTAATTTCCTATGCATAGGAGTTACATGTAATTTCATGCTGAATCCAATGGTGATACTTCTTGACTGCAAGATAGTGGTTATTTCGATGAAATCCTTTATTTTTCGTTCAAAAAATACGCATTATTCGTAGATAAGATGCTGAGCATAAAGTAACTCCTTTCTACTCAATAACAACATCATCTTATTTTTGTTACGTTAAAATTCAATCTTATGGGACTCAAACAACATTGTTTCAGTAGAAAAAACGTCGCAGAGTTCATACCTGGAGTTCGGAGGTTCATTTCATTGATCAGCTTCCACTATTTCTTCAAAAATTTACTTTCTAACAGTCAGAATTTTTCGGAAGTATCGCCAATGAATTCAGCGTGAAAAATTACTGAAGAAATGATACGAAAATCGTGAAGTCATCTTGACATCGACGGGTGACCGGACTCTGCGTGAACCATTCAATTTTCTTGTATAAGCTTCAATTTTCTCGAAAAAGCTTTCAATTCAAACGCAGCAAGCCACTATTGTAGTCAACAAATCAACTTTTGCCCATCACCCCATTTTACTGGTAAATAGTTTGCAGAACAGAGGGATGATGTGAACTTCCTTGACAGACTCTCCGAATAAATAGACAGAGCCCACTGTAGTGATAATGGAATAATCGTGTATTTGTGAAAAAAGACAGAGTCGATCGAAAATGGCTTCTGTTAGAACACAAGTAATTTCCAAAAATTTACACTTCATTCGAAAAACACTTCATTCTAGAGAGCTCTTTGAGAAAGAGGGGCTCAGCACAACGAAAAGAAAGTTTGAGAATGGAGCCAAGTGATTAGCGTGAAAACTGGTCAACAAATGAAAAATTTAGTAGGTTTCACGTGACCAGCACAGGTTACCCTTCAGTTCGAGTTCACAACCCTGCCTTCGATGAGTGCAGAAAGTTCATGAACTCAGTTACAAAAAGTTCATGAACTGGAAGCGCTGGAACGCGGTTTATGTTTGCAAGTTCTCGAACTCGGCGCCGCTGGAACGCATCAGTTCATGAACTCAACATGCGCGCGGGTTGTGCGCAGGTTGGGTGTAAGAAAGTTCATGAACTGAGAGGCGCTGGAACAAACCTAAGGTAAGCTGGGTTCACATAGGTGCTTAATGTCCGTAATGTGTAATGCAGAAAGTGCGTAAAAGCTTTCACATGGCTGATTGATTACGCAGAAGCGCGTAGTATGTTCTGAGCAGAATTGTTTCCTAAACAAACTGATTCGGTCCCCATCAATTGGCGCCAGCCAATAGCATACAACTATGCATTATGGACATTACGCACCTCTGTGAACCAAGCTTTACACACCATGACAACTTCTGGTTAAACACCAGTCAACCCTACAGCAACCATGCACAAATATTAAAAATTTTGGTGATTCACCTCAGAATGAATGGCCATCGGATTGAGCTTCAAGAGAACTGGACTCTCGTTGATTTCGCAAATCTGTTTGTGAACTTTGATATCGCTGTCTTCAGGCCCTTCTCCCGTTGTGTACCATCCCAGGAAATCCATGTCCGAGAAGACTTGTTTGACTAGAAAATAATTTATGGAAATGTAAAAAGTCATGTAGTAGAATAGAATACGTTTTTATTTCTTATATCTTCTCTTAATTGACTATTAAAAGCAGAGGGAGGGCACTAGAAAGAAAACTAAATAAATTGAAACAGGAAATAGTGCGACTAGGATTTGAGGATACGGGGGGATTGTAGGGAAGTGCTCCTCATTGGAAATACCACCAGTACGTAGTAAGTGATGAGCAAGAAGAGGGTAGTGACGCCACGGAGTTCTCCTGTGGAGATTCCTAAACCACTTTAACCACGCCGCGCCAAGATTATGGTTGCCACTGGCTCCAAGATTATGGTTGGGTGTCAATATCCCTCTCTCCTGTACACTCAGATCACAAAAACAGTATACCTACTTATTTTTACTAGCTACCAACTCTGGTGTGTTGCTTTTAACTGCCAGAGCCTGAGATAGGGTTTGGGTCGGAATTGAGGAGGAATCGATAGTAGTGAAAAGAGTAATAAATATTTCCCTTTATTATTATACAATCCCCCTTAACTAGTTATCCTAACTCTAACCACTCCAAAGTCTCTCCTCGGGTACCTCCTCATTGATGTCCGACAGAGCTGGAGAGGGGCTTGAAGACAAAGGCCTGGTAGAAGTTCGTAGCCACTGCAGTTGAGAATTGCAGACATGTAGATTTGGCACTGCTAAGTACCTACCACATGGGAGCTAGGCGCCTGGGATCTCTTGCAAGGTACTGCTGAACAAGAGCTAGTTACACCGCTGCATAGACAGTAATCTTGGAACAGAGGAGCCCTTTTATCATCGCCCAGTTGGTGAGAGATATTTTCACGGGTCCCCATGCACCCCGATCTTTGTGAAGAGGTTTCATGGGCCCTGGTAGTGGCGTGCAAAAACTTTCTAATCAGTCGGTCGAGAAGAGGCCACTTCTGGCTGGTCCCACCACACGGGTTCCTACATAACAATTGCTCGTTGTAGTGAAGAGGATGCTCAAAAACTTATTCTCCTCCTAAAGTAGGCCCCAGACTGTACAACATGGAAACCCCCAGTAAAAAAAACAAAATTCTAATTGAAGGAAAAGATTTGAGCGAAATTGGGTCAGCCATGAAGACAATTAGCAAGTTCTCATAATGCTTTCCATTGGAGCGAGAGAATGGTCTTATGATCGACAGGACGCCTTCATGCGAAACTACTCTTCCGAGGAAGGCGACTGCGTCTCCATGCAAAATCACCCATTATATGTAAAGGTCACGAATTGTGAAAGTACCAAATTGTGTTCGAGGAGACCAAAATATAAAAATATAAACAAGTATAATTGAACGTTTTCAGAAAACCTTGAAATGGGATTTTTAATTTGAATTTTTTCAAGGTAAGTTTAGTATTTAAAACGATGATTTATTTTATGACGTCGGTTCTTGCTCGTTGAAAAAGAAAAGCGTTGGAGTGCCGGACTCCATTCAGATAACTTTCTTAAAGCAGGACACCCCCTTCGACAATACTTGCTAGTTTACTAGGCCCAAAATCTTGTCTTACTGCCTACCATTAGAGTAAAATAAACATTCATTACGAAGACATTTTTATAACAAGCAAGAAACCAGCTGAGTTATCAAATTCAGATTAAGCAACTTACACTGTTCCTCTTTGGTATTGTAGTAGTCCTTGTCGATTATGATATCACCTCCAATTCTGGTGAATACCAATTCGAATGAATTCATCAACTCAAGATTCCTCCCTTTCTGTTTCCCAATCACTGCTCCGATCACTGAAAAAATTGACACAGCAATAGAAATAGTACGTATTCGACCAACAAAAATATTATTAAAATATTCTAGAGCTCTGGAACTTGACTTGACATTAGTCATTCAGCTCTCAGAAAGTTAACCTGGCCACTAACGCCTTGGAGTAGAAAGAGTTTTTGTGACAAAATGACAGTAGGTTCTGCGCAGATTAAAATAATACCCAACACTTCGAAAATTCACGCATTGTTACTATTTCTGCCTTGACCTACTCAAAAGAAATCCATGGCTGATAGAAAGACAGGTGTGATTGGCTGGTTGGCAGATGGGGGGTTTGAAAGGGACACATCTCACGATTCAATGTGCGAAGTTGGGATGCTGTGAGTTTAACGGTTCGTCATTGAGATTTTTTCTAGTGAAACAACTTTTTCCGTTTTGGCGAACACGTGTCATGGCAGACAGCGTGGAGCAACGCGCGGCCGTGAAATTTTGTTTTCTGTTGGGAAAAACGCCGGCGGAAACTCTCGTAATGCTTAAAACTGCTTAAGGGGGTTCGGTAGTCATAGGGTAAAAATAACCTTTTTCGTGACCCATTATCTAGACAACGGTAAGTTCGATCTGCATGATTTTTTTTTCATGTTGTTAAGCTACTCAAGGACAACAAATAAGCATATTGCTTTCCAAAAATATCTTTAAACTTTTTTTGTACAGCTATTTTAGATAACTCTTTTTTGAGTCAAACAAAAAAAATTTCTCGGCTTCCAAGTATTTTGTTTACAAAAAGCATATGCTAATGTGTAGAACTATTATTCTTTCATAACACAAAAAAAAGAATAATCTCGATATCATGCGTAGTTCCAGAGATAATGGGTCACACGCATTGAAAAACATAGTTTTGAGAAAAACGCAATAAACTGAAAAGGTACCTACTACGACGATTACGTCACGGTGCGTGCCAACTTGTTTCTCTTTTCCATGAACCTTTATGAAACCTCATCACCAAACTTTTTTTTAATTGCTACATGAATAATGTGCTTCACAGCAACTTCCATAAGCATGAAAAAGTGGAAAAAATGGCTCGTGCAAATGTTGAACAAGCAATAGCAGAGTAACTCCACTGGTACCGAAAAGCGGTTCGGAGATACTCAACTTCAGGCAACGATTGCAGGACATTTCCTGACTCAAACATGAAAGTTTTATATACCAAAATGTCGGGGATAATGTGTAGAATAATATTTTTTTTAAATCTGAAAAATGAAATTTTTGAAACTTTTTGACTACCGAACCCCCCGGGGATGCTGCATTAAGCAAAACACATGTCTAAGAGTGGTTTCAACGTTTTAAAAATTGGCAAATGAGGATTGAGGACCAATCAAGGTTCTGGCCGCCTTTCAACGTCAAGAACTGACGACAACGTTGATAAAATCAACATCATGATTCGCGAAGACCGCTGTGAACGGTTGATCAATTGGTTGAGATGTCTGGGAGTTTAATCCAGAGAATTTTATCGGAGGATTTGTGCATGAGAAGGGTTGCAGCCAAATTTGTCCCACGCCTTCTAACAGACGAGCAAAGCCGCAGCACTCACTGCCCTGTCTGTGAAGAAGTTTCCTACGAAAAATGGCATGACACCGATTGTTAATAGGTTTGTTCCAGCGCCTCTCAGTTCATGAACTTTCTTACGCCCATCCTTCGCACAACCCGCGCGCATGTTGAGTTCATGAACTGATGCGTTCCAGCGCTTCCAGTTCATGAACTTTTTGTACCTGGGTTCATGAACTTTCTGCACTCATCGAAGGCAGGGTTGTGAACTCGAACTGAAGGGTAACCTGTGCCGTTCACGTGAAACCTACTAAATTTTTCATTTGTTGACCAGTTTTCACGCTAATCACTTGGCTCCATTCTCAAACTTTCTTTTGGTTGTGCTGAGCCCCTCTTTCTCAAAGAGCGAGTCGTCTCCAGGAATGAAGTGTTTTTCGAATGAAGTGTAAATTTTTGGAAATTACTTGTGTTCTAACAGAAGCATTTTCAATCGACTCTTTCTTTTTTCACAAATACACGATTATTCCATTATCACTACAGTGAGCTCTGTCTATTTATTCGGAGAGTGTGTCAAGGAAGTTCACATCATCTCTTTCTTCTGCAAACTATTTAAGTACCGTAAAATGGGGTGATTGATTACTCATGTGACATAGGCATTTTGAATTAAAAGCTTTTTCGAGAAAATTGAAGCTTTTTTTCAAGAATGTTTTACGCAGAGTCCGGTCACCCGTCGATCTCAATATGACTTCACGATTTTGGTATAATTTCTTCAATAATTTTTCACGCTGAATTCAATGGCGATACTTCCAAATAATTCTGACTGCTAGAAAGTGAATTTTTGAAGAAATATTGGAAGCTAATCAATGAAATGAACCTCCAAACTCCAGGTATGAACTCTGCAATGTTTTTTCTACTGAAACAATGTTTGAGTCCCATAAGATTGAATTTTAACGTAACACAAATAAGATGATGTTATTGAGTAGAAAGGTGATACTTTATGCTCAGTACCTTATCTACGAATAATGTGTATTTTATGTACGAAAAATGAAGGATTTCATCGAAATAACCACTATCTTGCAGTCAAGTGTCACCATTGGATTCAGCATGAAATTACATGTAATTCCTATGCATAGGAAATTAATGATATCAACAACTTATCAATTCATCTTGAGATCGAGGGTGACCATGATAAACTACGTATAACACTCGATTTTTTTAGTAAAACACACGTTTTTTGGCACTAAAACTTGATTTAGGTACCTACTTTTCCAATATAATTATAAAAAGAAAAATTGAAGGACCATTGGAAAATTGACAATTTGAGCATGTGTTTTTGAAGAGCGCCCATCGAAATAGGCAGGGATTCAGAGTAAAAACTCTGAAGTTTGCTTTTTGACTTGATTTTTTTTTACATGTTTTATTGCTAAAAGATTTTGGTTTCGCACTTGTTAGCTTGGAAATTTAACGCTCTTTTTAACAATATCCTCAAATTTGAGTTTACTTGGTAAATATCAGGAGTTACAACAGTTTTAATGACGTAAGTCAGTAAACACGAAAAACTCTTTAAATTGAGAAAACTTGATAAAACAAGGGTTTGAAACAAAATAGCTAGGAGACAGTTTGTTTTAAATGGTGAAGAATCGTTCAATCTTAAACTTAAAAAATCCCGCTAAAGATTGAGATGAGAGGAGGTTATTCAAGGTTTGTTGAAAGCCGAGTTCCGCGCTCCCAGCCGAATTTCATGTTAACTACTAAAAACGTTCCAGCGCACAGGTTCCTGAACCTAAAAAGTTCATGAACTCTTCAACTTTTTCGGGTTCTTACACCCAGCGGGTTCATGAACTTGAGTTCATGAACTTTTTGCGCTGGAACAAACCTAATTACTTTGAAGGTGATCAAAATTTGGTGTGAAAATATTGCAAAATGAAGAAGTTATGACGAAATTCCGGTTACTTTTGGGTCCCCCCTCGCAGGTAATACCGTAATACAATGTTGACCTGTGCGGAAGTGACAAGTTACCCATCGGATCCAAGGTACCAGCCGCAAGAAATCGACGTTCTTACAGCCTCACCACCATAGGTGGCTACGATGTGGCAAAACACACTGAAATTAATAACATTCAGATACGCTACCACTTGAGCCATCCCAGTGGGTACGCGACGAAACTTTATTTTTCAAGTGTACAAATGAACCAAGTCACGTCAAGAGAGCACTAATCAATTTAAACAAAGTAATAATGGGAGAAAATTAGGAAACATTGAATCAAATTACATATCGCGGGTTAAGATTTATCATGTGCTATCTCACTTTTTTGGCCAAAATGAGTTTTATATATCGATCGACGCGGAATCTCGCGGTCTTTCGTGCTACGCTCTCAGTTCTTCAAAAATCTCAATAGATTGCGCGCAATCGCCTAAAAACCTATCATGTGCTATCCAAAAGCTTATTGTTATCAGGAGCTATCTACACAGTGGCGTACAAAAGGTCCTGCTTTCTCCATCCGGTAAGTAAATACTATTGTTTTTTTTAATCAAATTACGCAATAATTCCGCTTAGTTTAAGTTTATTTTTAATAAGTACCTAATTGTATTCTACAAAATGAAGTCAAGAGACAAAAAATGAGGCAGATGGAATTTGAGCTAGCTCTGTGAATCACTGAAGGAACTCACATTTTCTCCTTCTTAGAATGCAAAAAGATCTAACTTCTTTTGAAAAGTTGCAGTAATTTTTGTGTCCAACCTATACTGTTTAAGGTTTTCTTGTTGCAGGTCGTTTTTTAATTCCAGATAGCCTCTAAAAGTGACGACGAATCTTTCGAGCCTAGTGACGATGATTATTGTTCCGATTCATCCCATCCTGTATAGTCCATACCGTGCAAAACTTTTGGATCACACCTTCTTTACTGATTTTGGAGTTGAAGAAAAAATTATATACCATTTTATTCGTCCAGGAAGAGCATCAGGAGATCCTACTGTTTTGGAAGTGAGGGTATTGCAATTCAGTCCAAATTGGTGGATTTCTTACAAACTCAATTTCACAGACGATCTTCGAGAACTACCATAAAGACCCCGAAAAATTGACAATAACGCAGCCCAAAGCCAAACGCCCAACGCCTTTTCCAAAGCTGTTTGTTATTCCACCGCCACCGACTCCTCGTGATAAATACGACGATTTGCAAATTCTTTGTAGATTGCTTCCATACGACGTCAAGGTGTTTTATAACTCTATTCGTCACGAAGAACAAAGTGTAAGAGAAGCAAAGAAGCAAGAGAAGAAAGGGAAACAAATCAACAAAGAAGTTATTAATCAATCGGGTGATCATGAAGAAAATGGGAAAAGAGGGAGAAAAAGATGTATCATGAAATGAATAACTTTAGTAGATTTTTAATTTATATTTCTAGTAAATTTGTGAAGAACTTTCAGCATGCTTAGGTTCTGTTCGTTTCAATAAGTGGTGCCTATTTGGTTTTCATTTTCTGGTTTAATTAATCATTTTGGTTTATTATTTTCAATAATAAACCTTAGGAATCGATAGTGTTGAATTTTTAGAGACCACGTAGTTCTGTAGGACAATCCGTTCACTCCCTACGAGAATTTTAGATTGAAAATAAATTGATTGTTTTGTAAGACTGATGGCAACTTATTGACTGTAACGACAGCAACGGATAAAGAAAAAGAATTTCGTTTAAAAGAAACCATGAATTCACAAGTATCCAACTTACGAGGTTGTGTAATTCCTATGTGCTAGAATAAAAGATTATTTTTTCACCAATAATTGGTGAAAAAATAATCTTTTATTCTAGCACATAGGAATTAATGAAATTATTTCATTAATTAATTCACCCTTCCACCAGTTCGATTATTTCAAGACTTTAATAATTCATTGAAAGTACCATTATAGTACTTGGTATGTATCAAGAGCTATCTTCTAGATTTCAGAAATTATCACATGCTATCTAATGCATTTTTCATTATTATTGCAGTTTTGAACAAACCATTGATTATCGTCGGATTCGAATACTTAACTAACGTAAAAATATTTTTTAAAAAACAGCAACAGTCGAAAGTAACCCCTCAAATCGGTTTGTTGTCTCTCCTGAAAAGTTGAAAAAAGTAAGATAGCACATGATAACTCTTAACCCTCGATATACGGAACCTCCAAAAAGGAGGAAGGCTGCAGAGCCACACAGATGAAAGCCGCCTGCTTCTCAGGCCCATGACAAGTTTTGAGGCAACTGTTAACCCCTGGTGTGTATAAAGTGTCTGACAGACACGAGGGAACGTTCCATGAAGTATGTTGACAGCAGTGAGCATTTTAAATATCTCAGGCGCTCAGTACCTATTCCCCCTTTATAGAAGGTTCCATTTCAAACCTTCAGCTGATCTAACCGCCACGAAAAGTACTTTGTTCCCTAGTTTCTGAAAACAACCGTGTCTCAGACATTTTATACGCAGGCAATCAAAAAAAGTACGTTTTGTGGAATTATTTTGCCTCAATTTCCAACCGATTTGCGAAATTATTTTTTGTTTAGATGACTTCGAATGACCAGAATACAGAAATTAGCATGGGGAGGGGGCGAGTGGGAGGATAATATTAACAAAATATCTGATTTTTCAATATTCGGTTCTTTGTAGCTTACTAATAATTAGTAAGCTACAATTAGAGTACAATTATTGTACTCAAACTATGAAATTGAAGGGACATTATCAATATTTCTGTATATTTCTGTATTTTCATGAATTAAGAATTCTTTGTGCCACCATGGAACAAATTAGTGGTGCCACCATGGTGCCAGGACACCAGAAACCGCATATTTCGTGAATTTTGTGTGATTCACCTTGAATGCGGATGTGAACTTCTGTGGATTATCTACCTAGACTGGCATCGAGGGAAGGAGCATGAGGGCTGAGGGCTGACTCGAATTCGCTTGTTGGGTATCGTAGATCATAATTTTTGACATTCTGTTCAAATTAGACTGCTTGAGATCCCCATAGACTACTTGGGAGTAGGTCTAATTACTTTGTTTCAAATAATAGAATGTTGGTTTGACGAAAAATACAATAATTAATCAATCATGTTGCTCAAAAACAACTTTACGGTTGCTGCATGTCTGTCAGACCCTTTATACACTGGGAGTCCATCAGAGGGTTTATACACACCAGGGGTGTTGTGTGTCCATCAGAGGTTTGTTTGAACTCATTATTAATAATACCCTCTCTTAATTATCCTTCCTCATCACGTTATCAATATTACTGAGTACTAACCCTGTTGGGCAGAGCCTTCTTGAGCCCTCACGCGGGTCCAGTGTTCCGAGATGTTCATGAGAACAAGCGGATGTAGCGAAAGGGAAACGCTCCCCACAGCCGCAGAGTTCGCCATCACGTTTTCCTTCTTTTCGTCGACCTCCATCTCTCCAGAACCAGACATTCTTCAGCCGGAATTAATGAGTACAACAACTGAAACTACAATTTGAATCACCTACTAGGTAGAAAACTCAAAAATGGATGGGTTGACACACGAAGCCAAATACTGCGGCCCGACACTAACCAAAACTTGGCATTTCCAATAAATACACCATCTTACAAGATGGATGTAATGCAAAACTTTCGGGAGATAGAATATTGGGAAATTAATTTAACATGAAAGATCAAAATAATGAAAGATATTTGAGAAATAAAAATACCTATGAACCCTGGGAACACACTTCTTCTACTTCTTCTTCTTTCTTCTTTTGTTTAATTGACACAGAGGATTCTATGATGTGTCACAAGCGTCGGGAATGTGGAATTTGGTTTTTAATGTAGAGCTTGAGGCTATAGTGTGGGGGCTGCTTTTGTACTATTATATGTAGGATAATATCCTACATATAACTACAAAGCAACATATTATGTTGCTTTCGGCGACCGAAGAACAGATATATCCGTAGATTGCTCTCAAATCCGTGAGCGTTTAGTGGATACTTGAGGTGGTGTTGTATGGGTAAATGTTGGCTCAGGCGGAGAGATGAGTAGATTGAGGATCGGAGGTCAATAGTCCTGCTGCAATGGTTCAGGGGATGATCTAGGTCTGCTCTTGAGGGCATGTAGGACAATATGGGTTCAGGCGTTTCCTCATCAAGAACCGGAATAGAGGGATGTTGCCACGGCCGATAAGAACGCGATTGATGGTTGAGTCATGGTACCAAGGTTGGGCAGTGGGATCCTCAATTATACCTCTGGTCCAGTGGCCGACCACCTGGGTTCTTTCCAAGGTTTTCACTAAGCTTCTACTTGAGGTGCTTCACAAAGTCTTGATACGTGAGTAGGCCCTTTTTTGGAGGCGCTCCGGGATGTCTAGCAACAGATTTAGCCGTATTATCCGCAACTGTGTTCCCGTATATTTGTACATGTGGAGGTATCCATTGGGACCTTATGGAGGCGGCTCGGTCTCTTCTCATTCAGCGGACCAATCGCAGGATGTCCTGAATGGTGAACGGTAGGGTATCACCCTCTCTGATATATTTGAGGGACTCAAGTGCGGATCTAGAGTCTGAAAAGATGACAGCGTCGTTCTGAGAGAGAGGGTTGTCTAGCATGTGTTGTAGCGCGTTGGATACAGCCACGAGTTCCGCATTGAATACACGGGTGCATTCGCTCAATTTGCACCCCTCTGCAGTTTGATCCGATTCCCAATAGTCCGCTGAAGCTGTACTTTTTCCAGTTTTCTGCTTAAGGTGCTTCACAAGGTCCTCCCATCATCCAATGTAGACCGAATCATCCAATCATCCAATTTAGACCCATCAGTGAACAGTCTATTAGTGGAAAAGTCATTTGCTTCCAGAGTTTTTGGAAAACCAGGGTTGGAATTTGAGATCCTTTACCCAATGCCTGCGATCTTTTTTCATATTCTGAGAACAACTATCTGCTCTGGAGTTCCCTCAGTATTTCACATGTTATCTGTCGTTGTAACCACTTTCATTCTCTGTTAGCAAAAATACAAACACCGATGTATATCAAAAGTCTATGCCTATCATAGATAGCACTGACAAGGGGTCCATGCAGCCCCAGGCTTTCCCCAGATCCAGAATGATTAAAAATAAAAATAATAATCAGCATAAAAGCAGTCCACAGAATCCTACTTCTATGCTTAACATTTGAAATAAATACATCACTTGCTGATGAATCCTCATGATCATTGATCCTTTGATGATGATGATCCTTGATGATCATTCCTTTCTCAGCAAAGCGTGAATATCCACTAGCACCTTATACCTAATTCCTGATTATTTCTGTTTGTCTTGAGTCCACAATTTTTCTCACTGAGAGCACCAAGCTCTCGCGAAAGTACCACTCTATATCATAGTCTGTAGCAAAAACGAGTTCTGTCCTAGATGACCATCATCATCTGCCACACCATTTCGCTCATCATGTGTGTGCCGCTAGGGCCGGTTGTGACGTATTTCGTCATCATCATTGTTAACACTGTGTCTGATATGACTGCGGCCAAGGTGTTCAAATTCGAACAAGAAGAAGAACTTAACTAGATAAGGCTGATAATTTAATAATCATTGAGTTTTATTACGCTTTGCTCGAATAAAGGCAATTTATTTATTACGTAATGAGTTGACAGAACGAGTTTTTGGTAGGGAAGAAATCTTTGTTCTTCGACTCCCGAAAACGGAACCATCGGTAACCAAGGTCAGTTGTATAAAAATACTCCAAGTTGTCTCCGTTACTCTGTATCTGTACGTACCACACCTAGCAACAAGTTAATTTGTCTAGAAAACAGGTCGCTAATTGAATTTGACAAAGAATGTAGCTAGCAGGAAAGATGTCTCAAGACTCAAGCAACATCACCATCATTACCTTGAGACTCGAGCAACATTATTTTATTAGATAATTGTTCTTGAAGAGAATACTACGTGAAAAGTGCTAGGAAATTGACCAGGCGCAATCATTCAATCTGGGGACTAGTTGTATTGTGTATTTTTTTAGGTGAAGGTTGAATATCCAGGTACAATAATGGTGTCCCACCCTTAAATAATCAGGACGATTTAGATAATAAAGCTAATCCCACAGAAGAACGATGAACAGATCATGTACCTACCTATATTTCATTCTTGTGACCAAGCATTACGGTAACCATGTAATTGACATTTATCCAACTGTCAACAGGATGGTGAAAGCCTGGTATATGGATGATAGCTCCGAGGACCAGAGGTTGGAGCATCATCGGAACCCCCCGGAGTTTGTTGACCTCTCAGTACTGGAAAAATCAACAGGAGTTGAATACATCCAGATTGAGGACATTGGGAACCTGGCCAACAACGAACAACTGTCAATGCTTATGAAGAAGAGGGGGTACACTTACGAGGATCTCATCACTTGTTCCAAAGGTTTGCCCTCATTATCAGTACTTAAGGGATGTGTGAAGAGAATCGATATTTTTCACACTTTTGGTTTTTTATTTTCAAATAATGAACCTTTGGAATCGAACAAGGAAAAAATTGAAGCCCCCTCGAGATTTGATGGTTCACGTTTTAAGGTTTGAGGAGTCCCCAAATTAATAGGGTGTGCGTCTTGGTAGGAAAAACTGTTTATTGTTATTTTTAATCTAAGGTAGACCTCCTTCTGAGAATTTTGGTACCAACCGCGACCTTCTAGCGCGTGTAAATCTTTTCCAATGCATTTTTAAAGTTTCGACCGTTTATGACGTCACAGTGGGCTGGGGGGTCCCTCCCAGGCGAGAGGGGCGCGTGACGTCATAAACGGTCGAAACTTTGAAAAATCATAGAAACAGATCTACTCACGCTAGAAGGTCGCGGTTGGTGCCAAAATTCTCAGTATGTAGTCTACTTTCGATTAAAAATCTAAAAAAAAAACAAGGCGCACCCCCATTAAGAAATTTCTGACAGTCCGCCGTACGTGGTACTTTGCTCAGTTCCCGTGGATCGATTTTGATGAAATTTGAGATACCGGCTCCGTTTGGGGTCTAGATGTGCCCCGAAGGTTTCGGTTATTGTCGGTCACTTCTAAGGGGTAAAATTTCAAAACGCCCTATCCTGAAAACTTTCAATAATACTGATATATTGTATATATTGATAATATTGTATATTATACAAGTAATATTTTTTTGGTAATTTAAAATATCGGCGATTTTAAAGAATTTTTTGCCACCTCCCAGAGCTCTGTGAGACAGACCTTTCGCTTCGTATGAGGATATTCAATATTCAATTAGTGAATAAATAACTACTGAGTTTTTTCGTCAATTTAAGGTAGTATGCTGGTGTGCTTAAGCTAGTATAACGAATGAGATCATCCAGAGCGCTGAACATTTGAACCTGCTGTATCAGAGTGGATTTGATTGTCTCGGGGGCCTATTGGCCCAATACAATCAATGCAGTGATTCTTGCGGCAGTAGTGGTTTTTCTGTTCCTCACTCTATCATTGCGATACAGCAGGCCCTCCTGTCCCCTCTGGCGTTAGCGACACTCATTTCGAATGTGCCTGGGATGGCCCACGTGGAGGTGCCAGGTTTTCTCAGGATGGTGTTTCTAGGGACAGTAGGCAGCACCTAGGTACTCTTCCCCTCCTTTTTTATCTTTCGGTTTTCTCATTGTTGGATGCTGCTTGTTTCTTATCTCCTGTTACGACAGCACCTAGGTACTCTTCCCCTCCTTCGTATAACATGGGTTTTTCTCATCATCGGTTGTCGCAGGGTTCTTGCTCATGTGTTGTGAGGCAGGGCGAGTACTGGAATATCCTCACCTGCCTAATACGCAAAATCAGTAGACACGTAAATATCACAGGCATATCACAGGGATTCCATCATCCATTCAATAAATACTTTCGCTCAGTCATCCATACTAGCCAGCAGTGTAGGGGACATCACTGACCGGCCCTCTCGAGCCCACCCAACCTAGGACGGCCACTCTGGTTCCCGTCTTGTGGGGCTTCCCGCTTTCTTTGGGCGTTGCTAAGTCCAGAGTGGCCTACAGCCCTTGAAATTAATAATACGGAAATTAATAGAATGCGAAATCATAATATTACTAGATAACCTAGCATTTAAACCATGGTTCACGGGGCTCTGGATGGTCAAATAGGTTTGATTACGCTGCCGAAGAAATCTACGGGTACCAAATAGTAGGAAAAAGCCCCCACTTTCAAAATTTCGAAGTCCCGAAATCCTAATACTTCATTCAAATGATTTTCAGCCATATTAGCTACAACTGTCCATAATATGCACAGGACATTATACAGGGTGGTCACTGTGATTGGTCAACACTTCAGGGTTCGATTCTACTAGGTATTTCTGACAAAAAATGTCACAGAGCTATACCGTTTCAACCCCTTGTTTTTTCAAGTTTTTTTCAATTTAAAGATTTTGTTCGCGTTTTCGACCTTACGTCGTTAAAATTGTCAAAACTCCTGTTATTAACCAAGTAAATTCAAATTTGAGGATACCGTTGGAAAGGTCGTCAATTTTTCTAGCTATCTGGTGCAAAACTAAATTCTTTTAGAAGTAAAGCTTTTTTAAATCAAGTCAAAAAACAAAGTATCAAATTTGTCGAAATTTGAATTTTTTATCGGAGTTTTTACTCTGAATCCCTACCCATTTTGACGTTTGCTCTTTGGAAAAAACATGCCTAAATTGTCAGGTTCTCAACTGTCTATAATTTTTCAGGTCTACTATAAAAATTATTATATATAATAATTATATTATACCTATATAATTATTAATCTGTTCAATTTCTCCCTTGCGAGGGAAAAACATTAAATCATGTTTAATGTTTTTCCCTCGCAAGGGAGAAATTAGATTGCCGATCACTCAGCTGATCAGTGACCACTCAGGCGCCTTCAGCATTCTCCATTGACCCTGCTTCTCAAATTTCAGCTTCCGGCGTTCAACAGGAGAGAAAATGGCCTTGGAGCTCACTCAGCTGATCAGTGACCATCTTGGTACAACTAGACCCCAAATGGAGCCGATATAACGTGGTAACTAAGAAATCGGTCCGTGGTAACTAAGAAAAAAAAACGTTGCAGATTTGCGTGTCGGAATTCACAGAACGACCCCCAGCCCTAAAACATTAAACATGTTAATTTGAGGATAGAAATGGTGTTTGAATGCGAAAAAATGTGTCGCTTCAAAGTAAATAAAGTTGAATTTAAAGGGGGATAAGAAAACAATTCTTCGAGGTCAAAGTAGTTGTAAAATCGATTCCTGGTTGAAGTATTGTTGATTGGTTTCGAGACACCATAGTCCCTTCGACTTGTTATTTTCATAAATAAAAACATTGAATACGAGCTCGGATGACCTTCCTAAATGGTAGAAAAGCGAAGGTAAGAAATTCGAGTAAAAAAACCAATATTTCGAATTATTTTCTGTTTTCAGAATGTCTTCCGAATTACGAAGAGAAAATCAAGTCATTCTTTGCCGAACATCTCCACACTGATGAAGAGATTCGTCTCGTTCTTGAAGGCTCTGGTTACTTCGACGTCCGCGACCCCACCGATCAGTGGATCAGAATCCAGGTCACCCCTGGTGATTTACTCATCATACCAGCTGGTAAGACCTTCTGTTACATTTCAATGGTTTCCTTATTATAAATTAGTCGAGAGATAAGTTTGAAAATTGACCAATCAGATAATAATTTTTGTTACAACTCGAGAACAGTGGTCTAGGTAAGAAACTCTGTGAAGTTAACTATTTAGAGGATAATAATATTGCCTTATAATTCTTACCTACAGATGTATAGATAACATCTTATTTGCGATTTGCGAGTTAATCTGACCATACACGTACCGGCAAGCCTGACAGTTCACCTGAACAGTCTGCAGGCGACATGCAGGCCTGTGGACCAATATCGACCATACACGTTCAGTTGAATCTCGGCTGGCAGACATTCGATGTGGACGCAGACCTCCTACTTAATCGTGGATTTGAGTACCTACTTATTAATCAAAGTCCGATATTCAGGCGTCTGGCCGCCTGGCACCTCATCCCACTCACCTACCAGCTTGCCTGAACTCTCTTCAGGTCATCCGGCAAGATTATTGAAATTTCGTTCGATGACAGGCCGCCTATACAGTTATAACTGACAGGCCAGCGGGATGACATTCACGATCCGGTTGCCTGTCGCCTGCGGACTGTTCAGGCATAACTGTCAGGCTTGCCGGTAGAAGTATGGCCAGCTTTAAAGGGGGAAACCTTACGATCTGCAGGTGGAGAAGGTTGATCGTATATCCTGAAGTAGCTCCGTCCAAAAGTGTGTTCCCTAAGAAATGAACAAGGACAAAGTTTTTGATCGTCAAACAATATTTTGGCCGCAGGTATCTACCATCGTTTCACCCTGGACACCAAAGATTTCATCCGAGCCAAGAGGTTCTTTGTTGGGGAGCCTGTTTGGACTCCATACAACCGACCTGCTGACGACATGGCTTGTAGGAAGGCGTACGTCGAGCGACTGCAACTCGCTTCATAGTTCTTCATATTTGTGTACAATTCGAGAGAATGCATGTCAGTCATTCAGGATTAATTCATGTGATGATTTACCATTTTGAATGCTTTATCATACTGTTGTCACACATATCAGCGAAGTATTTAGCGTAATATGTATGCATTGAAAATTATTGAAAAAGAACAAGAAAATCAAAAAGTAGAATCAGAGGAAGAATTCACGAGACTTTACTGATATTAAGTCTGTGACTTTATGGAAGCATCATTTTGTCAACTGCAAACTCAATATGCTCCTTATACAATCCTATATATTTTTGTAAAATGTATGCAAAACGTTGTACATTCAAACAAATAAATTTGACTAAATTTCTAATTCGTAATTTCAAATTAAATGGTGAAGTGAATCAGAAAATCACCAAGCTCAGGCGTGCATCCCAAATTCCCCAAGTGTCTTTCTGTCAATTCCTTTCTTCAAACTCCTTGTAAAAGAGTAAAACTGTTCGACGTTAGAGTCCTAATGTACGTTACAGTCAATGTAATTTTCAGGGATTGTGCGAATCAAGGTGGAGATGGTATTGGTTTTTCATTTAGTAACACGCCAAATGTAGTGGCAACACTGTTCCCGTCTTCAACCAGTCTGTTAACCTCAATGCTGTTATCTGCTCCTCCATCCATGGTAAAATGTCTTCGTGATCTTTAAAGTGAAGTTTTCACTTTTAACAAGTTTGTTTGATCGTTCATTCTCTTTCGTCACTTTTCCCCAATTCCACTAGGCACAATTTAGCTCTGCTTAGCAGATGGTCTCCCAATAAATTCATGACCCCTTTTGACAGCAGCCTCTGTGCATAAAACATCCATCCGAATTCGATTAGGAATACATTTAAGGATTATTACGATCGTGATCGGATCGTTGGTAGCTACTGCACATGCCCCAACGTGAAATCCTTGATGAGCATAACTTTAACAGTTTCCATTCGATTTTTAGGAATTTTCAGGGATTGTGTTGTGACTGGATGGATCCCTCAACGTTATTGGGCACTCGAAATTGTAGACGGTAGTGGTAGGTGCTTGGTAATTGAAGATTTTATTATCAATTGTGAAAGGATTACCCAATAATGTTGTTATGGATACGAGGAAGCTATGTGCCATGCCCACTTGACGTCTTATTTTTTGGTTGATCACCTGCAAACTGGAATATTTGTTTCTCAACAATTTTGAGCGTTGTAATTACTTTTTGTCATATACCTACTTCAGTTGATGAAACAAACATACCTACTTGTAAATTGAGCTTATCATCACTTCTGACTCCACAGCGTATGTACTCAGGTAAAATATGGAGATATTTCATCGTACTCGACTTCTGGCAATATAATTCATCTTCAATATATTCATCTAGTAAACTAATCATTCCTCAAGTTCAAAATTTGGGAAACCCTCACAAATTGGATATCGAGAGAGGGTATAAATACAATAATTTGCTCTTCAGAAAATAATATTTATGTTAAACCTTATCAGAATAGGTATAAAACTGACTCAATTAATGACCTTTTAAGGGAAGAGAGTATCGGCTCATGAAAAAATAGGATGCGAAGAATTAACCTCTGATCCTATCAAGCATTCTGACTTCAGGAAAGGACCATGCGATGAAGAAGAGTTCAATAATCACTCGAAAACTTCAACGAGCTAATTCTTTTGATCATAGGTTTATTTCAAGAGAATAGCTGGAATTCAGAGTTCTGCCGAATATATTTTTGACGCAAAAATGACCTTTTCAAAAAGCTTGGTAACTAAGCACAGTAGGCACAGAAAACCGGAGACAGTAGGTTAGTCTATGACTAGCTATGGGTACTGCCCGTCCAACATTTTATTTATTATCGAGATAATTGCGCATTTAGTTAATCAAATATATTTGAATATTACCTCTTATGACATACCTCAGTTTGTGTGAAGATTCGAAGAAATATCAAGTCGTTTTAAACTGAATTTAATGACATACTTCGACAGAAAGTTACAGACATGAACCTTATTCCAACAGATTGGTACAAAGACAACCAGTTCCGAATTAGCCCGCCAGAGCAAGCTAGTAGTAGTAGTGAGGCGCAGTGTTGTTCCAGTGAAGTCATTATCGTAGGGGAGACGTTGTTATTTTCAACACCCCCTCCCAACGGCAACACGCAGAGAATGGAGACAGGGCAGATGTCTCAGGAAGACAGCGCTCCATCATATGAGTGAAGAGCGGTGCAGAGAGTTGCAGCAAGGTTGAAGAGAAGAAAGTCTTCACTTTGCTGCCTTGAATCCATTGATACCATATAGGTGATGCTGTTTCAAAGCATCCTGTTTTTTAGATGTCGTTCTGGTCATATAATGCACATAGTCTAAAATTCATTCAAAGATTATACAAACAATTCGAACTGAAATTAAGTCATTATTGGATTACATTCAATTACATTATTGGATTACAACATTTACAGCTCAATTTTTTTAAACATTAGCTGGCTTAAGGTTTTTGAAAGTTCTTAATTTTATTCCTTTAAGGGGGTTTTAGTGGCTATGTCAACAAGTTTGTTGTAAATGTCAATCCAAGTGATTTTTTTAATACTATACGAATTTGATAATCTGTTCAAGAGTTAGACTCGACCGACTTAGCAAGCATAACAACTAGCTCACAATCGTTCCAAAAGAGCAGGTATCAAGTCTAGATTTTGAACGTTCTTAATCATATTTTTCAGACTAGCTAACTTTTCAAACAAGAAAACCACTTAACCCACTTATTTTTGAAACCTAACAAAGTATTAACATCTTGTAATATACTAAGTCAGGACAAAATTTTACAAAGTGGGTAGTGAGCTGAATATTATAGTGAACAAAAATACCACCCACTGGGAAATTATTACTTTTTTTTTCGAAATTCTATCAAACGTTTGTTGTTGACGTCCACAGTAACATTATGGAGAGATTAAGAACGTCAGAATTTGATTTCCAACACAATTTAGATAATTTGTATTCCCAGTGAAAATCAATCCTAGGTCAATTGTCCGTATAGATACCTCCTTATTCGAATCACTGTCCCCCAATATTTATGAGAGAAGTTAAATTGTCTTTTACAAAGCAAATGCAAAGACAGAATGTCAGGGAGTGTGCCAATAGATAGTATGCACGTATTTATAAATTAGGATAAGCCATGAATAGATACAAAATTTGGCTCCCACACAAAATGAAGCCAATAGAAATTCCAGGTGACAAAGAAAAATTATCAGTTCACCAATCTCGCCAAATGGCACGTCAAAATAATTGGAGAACTGTGGCTGGCTATGGCGCAGTTGCCAGCATCGTGAAAATCCTTCTTAACTACAATCCTACTAATAACGTACGTCAACAAAACATTTCCTTCTCCATTATGACTGAGAATAAAACCCCTTACAATTCCTGACCACGTAGACAATGCAACAAACTTCAACACACCAAAATCCCACATTAGCTGATGTGTGTATTTACTGCCCCAAGTGGCCAATATACCCGAGTTTCTCATATGTAATAACGAAGAACTATTTTTCTAACTAATTTTGCAGAACAGCACACAGTCAAATTTTCTGAATGCAGTCCCCTTATCCATAAAAACATTTCAGATTATAATCTCTGGCTTTTCCGAATCAGAGGGTTCCTAAAGCACGACCTAATAAGAATAAGACGTTGCTGTTGCTGTTCAACAGTGCCTACCAGATTAGAATTGACATAAATTAACGTGATTGCATGATTTTCCCAGGTAGACATGCAAACCTGGAAGTCGTACTGGCGAAACCAAGTTTTAGACTGACATCCTGATAGTTATGCTAATTACATTATCAACATTAAATAAACTGAACATCTGAACGTCGAGATATTAGTGGAAAATTAAAAATTCAGACAGTTCATTAAACTCCCTGTCTGAGGTGGCATGAGGCGACACCATAATTGAATCGAGACATTAGACGAGTCTTTCAAGTAGACTTCTGTCTGAATTGTTCAAGTTATAAATTAATTGCTTCAATCCGCTGATTGACATCAGGTGAATTGATGACTTCCAAATAAGGTTGGAAGGGGCAAGCCTAACAGTTCATTACTTTGAAGTTAAGTGATATTTTTAATGTTAGGTTATCTGGTAAGGACTGGTGAACTGAACCACATTGAATTACATTGCCTAGCATCCCCACATTCCAGTAGCCAACACAATCAGCTTCAGGATTGATTATAAAGAACATAATGCTAACAGCCAATTTATGAATGTACTCTAGTGTAGGTAGTTTACCAATAAACATATTCAAAAAAGAAAAAGGAGCCTATTGACGAATTTAGGATAGCTGAAGACGTAAGTCCCAAAGTAGAAAAGATATCATGGAGAAATTCCTGATGATACAAGGTTGACTCAGATCTATTATTCTAATTCTCTATTCAGTCATTCAGCAATATACGCGATGTGCAGGATCGAACACTTTTCCTTTTATACTTTTATTGTCAATGGTCCTTAATTCTAAACATCATCTATCTTAATTTTTCTTATTTTGGCATTTGGTCCCTTGAGTTTTCAAATCAATGCAATGAAATCTAACAGTGCTAAGTTATCATCTTTATTTTTCTTATTTGCTCAAAGATACTATAGACTCAGTGAAAAAGAAAGTGTCTTTCTATGCCTAACCAAGAGAAAGTAAACAACCATCTCAGGTCGTCATCAGCTGATGACGGTTGCTGATTTCTAATTTCAACGAATGATGGTTGCTACTTTTACTCTACGCTTAAGTGGAGAGGGTTCATCAATAGCCCAACCCAAAAGGCTATCAATACCTGCGACACCAACTTTGGACAGTCACCAATCCAGACAATCTCCCAGGCAATCTCTCTTGGGAACTGGTTCATTAAACCAGCCAACGGCCGTTGATTTTCCATCTAACCACTCTTTACTTGTTTGTAGAGAGAAGCGCAAGCCAATTGAGTTATCAAGTCAAGTAGCTCCTCTTTCCTGAGGAGTAATGAGATTGACAGTACATTCATAATGATTTATCTTCCCCCTCCTACACCAGGAACTACTAAATTTGTAGAGCCTACTTCTTCAGTTTCAAATGGACACTTTATTTCAAGCATGATTGCATTTTTCGGAGCAATAAAAGCATCATCAATGGGAAGCTTGAAGCCACCCACCAGAAACTTTAATTAAAGTGTACATGTTTCAACACATCAAGAGTGATTTCATTTTCAAAGTGACTGATTGATCAATGACTCCATCAGACATGTTATCGTTATAACAGAGCTACAGTTAATAAAATAAACACAATGATGATTTGCTTACTTCATCCTTGAGAATACAATGATATTTTACCTGATACTCTAACATCAACAAGAATGTTTCTACTAAACATGATACGTCACTTTCCTCTTCAGAGCCAAGAATTTTGGACATAATTTCATTTCACCTGAAATGAACATTTTCAAGAATGGTTTCTACAAGACCTGATTCGTCACTTACCTCTTCAGAGCCTTGAATATTGGAATGAATTTAATTTCACCTGTTTCGTCACTTTCCTCTTCAGAGCCACGAATATAATTATCTGACTCAATTTCATTTCACCTGAAATGAACATTTTCAAAACTGGTTTCTACTTAAATCTGATTCGTCAGTTTCCTCTTCAAAACCACAAATATCTGACTTAATTTCATTTCACCTGAAACAAAGATCTTTAAGAATGGTTTCTACTACACCTGTTTCCTCTTCAGAGTCACGAATATCGGTCTCAATTTCATTTCTCATACCAAATTCATTGTCAGGAAATGAGTGTTTCTTACACATTCTAGGAGAGAACTCACTATTCATCAGCTGCACATAACAAACGAACGAGACATAGGAATTGCTAGAACGTATAATGTATAGCACAGATTCTGAAAAATTCAACCAATCAGGTACTAAATAAAGTACCGAACGATTTGAATATTTATAAAGTAACGACATTAATCTGATCGATCATTTTGGATACCTGTTTGCAAGTTGTAGTCAATCCATCCAGTTCTGTGACTTCCACAGAATTGATTTCTTCGTCTACCAACATCAAGGTTGTCCACACAACACATTGTTGATCGTTTGGCAAGGTTAACTGTTAACTACACTGAACCTGTGGACTTCTCAAGAATACCTACCTACCAGGTAATGGCTGAAAATGGGTGTTATCAAAAATTGTTAGTAACAGATTGAAACATCCAAGGACGTGGTAGATGGGACTCAACTTTTAGTGTGGAACAACTGAATTGAGACCTTTCTGTCAGGCAGGGAAGAGAAAACATGGATAGATTTCAATAAACGTCATCTCGCACTAGGCGCGTGCAAGTTCACTTAAGTATGTACAAGGATGTAGAACTGCATGTTTTGAGAATGCATTATTCATCCATCTATTGGAAGGCAGACTTCAGTGTCTGGCCTCCCTGCCTTTAATGTCATCCAGAATCATGTTTTCTTCATTGTTGTTCATGATTCTGGGCTGCATCAAACGATTGCACATCATTCTGTTACAGTATCAATATTCCATTTTTCGTTTTAAGGAACTGCTTAGCAGACCTACTGTTTACAAGATACTACTACGTAAAGTAAAGTAAACAACCATTTCAGGTTGTATTTTCGTCCGACTGCCATTCGTGGCATCGCAGACATCATCAGCTGTCTTCCTAAGGGAAGATCAGAATTTGTTCTGATGATTTCGCTCATGGCTTCCCATTGCCTCACCGCCCTGGGTTGGGACGAGGGGAAACTGCGACCGGCTTACCCAAAAATATGCTCCCGGGGCGAGCCTCGAACTCACAGCCCCACAACTGGTCCGAGTCTCATCCCCAGGGACACATGCCAGAATTCGCTCGGCCCCAGCTGAACCCAACGTCGTCAGCAATGATCAATCAAATGAATTGAGTAATTGACACAAGCAACTCAGCTATGAATATAGTCAACATAGTACTAAGTACCTGGAACATACAGTGTTTCCTGATTTAAGCAAAATAATCAAAATGTCTTTTTTTTTTTAAATAAAAGTGAAGATTAGAATTTAGTCTAATCATTATTGTAGGTATAGGTACCTACATTAGTCACTTTAATATTGTCGTGCTATTTGAACAATAAATTTAGTATCTAATTAATCTTATTAGTGATTCCATCAATGTGGTACACTTATTCTGAAATAGGGTTCGAAAATTAATATATCGGAAATTCAATGTTTAACTGAGATTAAACTTAATATGAGTTCTGAGAGGGTGAGTTTTAATGGAGAACCAGGCTGTAAGGTGCTGAAACGGGCGGAAAAGTAGATAGCACACTCAGATTGCCCCACAGGTCATTCTTTCCCTCTTTTCGAAATGAAAGTTGGTATGTTCTGGAGTAAACTCTTTCCCTCCAAGTAACTGCGCTTTACAACTGAGTGTGCTAACCGTTCACAACGCACCATTACCTTGTCAAAAGATGAGCGGAGGTAATGACAGCCAGATAAAGGAACTCCAAAAATTCGAAAGTTAAACAATTCACTCATGTACTTATTAAAGTTTTTTTTTTTTTTTTTTTTCCGAGTAACAGAATAGCAGGGGCTTTGCGATAGATTCCTGCTTATTATGAGACTCACCCTGTCAGACCATTTGCTGCTTGAATCCAGGTAGCTCCAGTTCATGTTTACTTCATTCAATTATAAAGTCGAACTCAGTCTTGAGTTTCTTTTAAAAGTAAATTCGTTTTCTAGGTTTTTGATCTTCCTATTTTATTTTGGCGAACTTGTACCTACTGACTTCCAAACATCCATCACCGAACATGGAGCACCACAACAGTTCATGGATTATTTCACTCACATACTTTGTGGTATCCGTCACTAGACATGGAGCACACGAACATGCATGGATTACTCACTGTATGCTATGGACCATCCATCACCAGACATGGACATGGAGTCCACCCATTTCTGGTTTCCCACTTCTTCTTCCGTTATAGGTAACGCGAACATGTGCCATTGCGTTAACGTGAAAGAACGTATCATCAAACCAAAATTTGGTTATTTAATAACAAATGACTTTCATTTTAACGAAAAAACTGTCAGGCCACAGACTATTCCCCTTTGTGGTGTGACATTCAATGAAGAATAATCCACCTGAATGAAAACAGTATTCAATAATTGAATAAATTATTTATTATTCGCCTATTTGGCATTGGCATGTTCTCAGGACACAAATCATCGAAGATCATAAATCATCGAAGGTCATAAATCATCGAAGTTCAAAAATCATCGAAGGTCATAAATCATCGAAGTTCGTAAATCATCGAAGGTCTTAAATCATCGAAGGTCATAAATCATCGAAGGTCTTAAATCATCGAAGGTCTTAAATCATCGAAGGTCTTAAATCATCGAAGGTCATAAATCATCGAAGGTCTTAAATCATCGAAGGTCTTAAATCATCGAAGGTCATAAATCATCGAAGGTCTTAAATCATCGAAGGTCTTAAATCATCGAAGGTCATAAATCATCGAAGGTCTTAAATCATCGAAGGTCTTAAATCATCGAAGTTCTTAAATCATCGAAGGTCTTAAATCATCGAAGGTCTTAAATCATCGAAGTTCAAAAATCATCGAAGGTCAGCATTTTATTGGACACCTAGTGGTGCCAAAAGGTAGCCTCAGCACCCATCATCGAAGGTCAGCATTTTATTGGACACCTAGTGGTGCCAAAAGGTAGCTTCAGCACCCATGTCCTGAGAACATTCATATTCACCTCCTTTCCACAACTAGAACCACAGAGTACTGGAGAATCTCCAGTCAAGATTAGATTAGATTAGATTATCTCCAGTGGAGATTATTATCCAGTTAACTAGAACGTTCAACCGTTTTCAGATCAGGGGCCCGACAGTGCATTCGTTTTCCATAATTCCAAATTCAAAACAAAAATAATACATAAAGGATTGAAACCAAAGTTCATGAACTAGAGACTACCTGAGCCTGCTTTCCGCCAGCAAGCCAAGCTGAGCTCATATCGAGATAATTGCGCATTTAGTTAATCAAATATATTTGAATATTACCTCTTATGACATACCTCAGTTTGTGTGAAGATTCGAAGAAATATCAAGTCGTTTTAAACTGAATTTAATGACATACTTCGACAGAAAGTTACAGACATGAACCTTATTCCAACAGATTGGTACAAAGACAACCAGTTCCGAATTAGCCCGCCAGAGCAAGCTAGTAGTAGTAGTGAGGCGCAGTGTTGTTCCAGTGAAGTCATTATCGTAGGGGAGACGTTGTTATTTTCAACATTTATTTGTGTTTTAAATTTCGTTTTTTTTAAATCCCAATTTATTTTCTATTTGTTATTCAAAATCGATGAAAGAATATCCTAACGGAAATGAATTATCATCTAACCCTAGGAATGGCGTCTAAGTACTGAAGTGAGTCTGTAATCTACTAAACCCAGGACACTCCATCACCGATCAAGCAACAGAATGTGAATGTTAAAATACTTTCATACAGAACTTTCATCTGTCTTCTGAAATAGTTTGTCTAATGACCAGAGTACCATGTTCTGTGGCCAACACCGACAACATTATTATATTTTATCCATATTCTAAGTTAATTTATTATAATAAATTATGTGAATCTTAATCTTATAAATTATGTTAATTTATTAAAACTAGTAAATTAATTTGAGTTAATCTTATTCTACTCTTTGTTTGGCTTTGAAGACTGAAGAGTTGTTAGGCTCTAGCTAGGAAATAGAAAGTTTACAGCTTGAAAAAAATTGAGACCGGAGATCGTCATGAAAACGGAAAAAGGCGCGGACTGACAATCGGCAGGGTTCGGCCTTGTTCGCTGATAGCCGAAGCCGTGTGCGGAAATCCTCCCTTTAACGTCTAGTGTTCTTTGCGTAGCCATTGGTGATGTTGATTGGGGGATGCTTAATTGGCTCCAGTTTCTCTGGTGGATCCTTCATTGGCCCAACACGCCGAGCCAACGTGTCAAGATGTTATGAGCATAAAACAAGTGTGTGTCACTTAGTAGAAGTTATGTCTGTTACATGGAATTCACATTTGCGTCTGCGCACAGAACATTTTCGATTTGGGGGACCATCTCCACCCCAACTCGCACTATTCCTGAAAATTTCATCGAAGTCGGATGGGAATTGTAGAAGTTATGGCGGTAACAGGGAAATAACTTTCGTTTGCGCATGCACAACGGCTACAATTAGTCCGGGGGTGATGATTTCATAGGGGCCCATCTACACGCCAACCCGCACAATCCCTGGAAATTGCATCGAAGTCGGATGAGAATTGCAAGAGTTACGGTTGTGGCAACGATTTCATGACAGACACGGAACGCAAGTTGTCCAGGAAGGTCCGAAACTTGAAACGCGAATGGAAATTTTGATTTTGGCGAATTTTTTTTCCACCTTGATAAGTGAAAACTAAGCTTTCGCTACCTTGGTAGACTCGGAAGCAATTTACCTACTGACAGAAATACAAGAAATCAGGTTCATGTTCAGGGTCATTCTTCTTCCATGACTGACAGCAACAACATCCTTGTTGGTTGGAAATGTAACAATCAAAGACGAACGAGAAGAAGTGTTTCCCTCGTTTTTCATAGATGTTTTTGTTTTCGTTCGATTTTACATACTTTTCCCTCGACTGTTGAAAATTATTTAATGCCTAGTTATTTTTAAAGATTAAAACCGATCCAGTCATAACTAATTTGTCGTTTTACGTTGTGTTTTTACCGTATGTCTAGGTTACAGCAAGTTAGGTAACAACAAGCTGTTCAAGAGCCTCGATCAGGTAAGTACCTACCTACTTAGGTACTAATTACCTAAAACCTATGTAGCGTAGAATCCTTGCTATTAGATTTGTTCAAACATTGATCATTCTCTAGGAGAGACGGATCGTATTAATTTAGATTTATCTCATTGGCCACTTCCCACTCAAGGTAGGTTGGCAATTTGTTCCGAATTAGGGGTCATAACTATCAAATTTTGGCTCATGGGCTCGAATTGTTAGTTTCTCCTTCATGTTCCCATCTACTGGTGATGTAGGTACATAAATTAGGTCCTACCACTATCTCATGCTCATAGTTTCTCGTCCTAGTACTTTTGAAAAACTAGTAGAATACTATAAATGTTCGCTGACTTTCTGGGGTCCCAGGCAAAGGGAATGCTCGGCTGCACGAAACGGCTCCACTACAAATTTTGTTATCTCTATCACAATGCTATCTAACACAAAAACCCTCGGCGATAATATTGATTCCTCACAAACTGAACTAAGATTGGTGTACAAATGAAGCATCGAAACCAATCCACCATCTACTTGAGGTTGACAAAGGCCACTGACTAACCGACTACACTCACCTTGAGTAGGCCACCCGGTCGATAGCCATGATCTCTCTTCAAGTTGGAAGCTGCTACTAACTGCACTATTCAGTCCCCTCCGAGCTATCGATATGACAAGCTTTGTTAGAAAACCTTCAGTTCATCATGAGATAACGCAATTCAATAGGATAGTTTCATGAGCTGGAATTTCGTATTTTTGACGTCAGATTCAAATTTAGCGCACTTGAAATCATTCCTGTTTTAGTTTTCTGTTCGAAATTCCTTTTAGTTTATCCGTATTCCCATAAGGAACGCTGACTACTCCTCGCTAAAGGAATCTCTAGAGAGTACGTTATGATCACTATACCTAGTCGAGGACAGATTCAAGTCTGACCACATTGAAATAAGGATGCAAAATAAAAGTAAAAGAAGTTGAATAAACAATAAAGCATATTCCCTCTGCATGTTAGAATTTCTCTTTTAATTTAACAGTAATGAAATTGTTGCTCTCCCTCGTGTTTTTGCACTGTTCATTACAACTCTGACGTAGTCCCCCCTACAGTGTTCTAGCCAAAGGAAAGTTTTCTCGCTTGAATCCGAAAATCCCTTTTTAGGACGACCCACAGTAAGTTAGGGCGTCGTTATGCGATCGATCTGGGGTAAAGTTGGACAACACTCAATAGAGAAAAAAAAATAACCACACTATTCCGTTTTAGACCATTATGAATCCAAATCCGCGAAAAAAAACCATTGGTGTATGTCTGTGTCTGTGACAAAACCACTGCCGAGCCATTAGTTTTCAACCGATTTTCGTGGTTCTTTCTTTACACGACGCGGAAATCTATCTAGTTCTGCATTACTTCGCCGGAATTTTGAATTTTGTCTTTTAATGGTAGAGGAGGAAGGGGGGGTTAATGGTTAAAGAACATGCGTTTTCGGGCATAATCTTGTGTACTCTGCCCAGGCCTCAATTTCTGACCAATTTTCGTGGTTTATTTTTTATTCGACGCGGAAATCTATCTAGTTGTGCACTACGTTGCGATTTGCGTGTTTCTTTTTTAGTTCGACTCAGTAATCAATGAGGAATTTCACCATATCGGAATTTCCTATTTTTGACCCCAAAATCGGATTCAGCACCTCGAAAAATCTCCTAAGGCAAACTTTCAGCCCGAACTTCCTAATTTACGAATAAACAAAACAGTGTAGAAAATAAGAATGTTTAAAAAAACCGGGAAAATGACGTCATGCTGGAATAGTTCATTTATGGCCGCTTGAAGTGCTGAGATCGAGAAATCCATAGTCCCCAGATGCAAAATTTCATGAAACAGTAAAGTTCGAAATCGAAAAACTGAAGAAAAAAATATAAAAAGCGAGATGGGGAAAATTAGGTTTCCTCTGTTTTTGTTTGATAACTTTTCTCTTAGAAAACACGATTTTGTCGTCCCAATGGGCAACACTGGGATCCGAACAGCCCAATCAGCGAGCGTTCCCGCTGCACGTCTGTTTTCCCGGTTAGTTTTGAAATTAAAAATTTTGATTGTCTCCCAAAAATAACAGGAGACTTATTTTCCGAAATCAGCCCGATTTTCATCTATCCCACACCATTAACTATTCAGGAAAAATGCAAACAGAAATCGGTGAAATTCCTCATTGTACCCAAGCTTTGAAATTGAGGGCAAATTCTCATTATACCTCCGGATTTTCATGAATTATTACCTGTACCACCATGGAACTGGTTTGGCGGTGGACTTTGGACCGACCACTACGGGGATCTTGGGTTCAAGGCTCATCGCAGGCAACGTGTCTTTTTCGGCGGCCGGGGCTCTCATCGCATCTCACGGTGAGGCAATGGGAAGCCATGAGCGAAATCATCAGAACGATTTCTGATCTTCCTTTGGAAGACAGCTGATGACGTCCTCAATGCCAGGAATGGCAGTTGGAAGAAACTCCAACCTGAAATGGTTGTTTACTTCACTCTACTTATTTAGTGGTGCCACCATGGTGCCAGAGCACCATAAACCGCATATTTCGTGGGTTTTTCGTGTTTTTACGACGAATTACCCCTTTGGTGTCAGACTGGCACCATTGCCGGTGGTGGGGGGGGGAGGGGGACTCGAATGGGCATGTTGGGTCTGTTGGCATGTTGGGAGAAGGAAGTCTGAGCTTCAAGTATCATGCAAAATGACCCAGGCCCTAACTGGCCATGGAAGGAATAAGGTCTCGCTCTTCCCTTTTTGCGGATGTGATGGAGTGACCGAGCAGACATGGGTCCACCTCATCAATAGCTGCCAGTTGTTTGAGCAGGTGCGAAGTAGGCTCATTCGGAAAGTGATGCTGACGGGTGAGCTGTGGCCTCTCCATACTCATCAATAGTATGGACTTCGATTTGCTGTGATATCTATTGATAATTTGTAATAGTGAAATACATGTAGTCTTGTAAATGGGAGCATGTAGAATAAAGTCCCTCAGCCCTGGGTGTACTGGCTGCTGAGGAAAAAAAAGGCATGTTGGGTATCGACGATCATGGATTTTAAAATTCTCTTCAAATGCGAGGCTCCCATGCCGCTAGAAATGTTATGGTGGATAATGGTGAGGGGGGGGGTCACTATTTCTTGCCTATAATCTATATACATAAAACGCCAACTGTACGTATTTACGTATGCACGGAGGGGTCGTGGGAGTGGGGAGAGTCGGCGGAATCGGAGATGGCAGGAGTTGGGGCGGGAGGAGTTGGAGGAATCGTGTTGCCTACTTTTAGTAGGGTTTTCAGCTAGTACTTAGTAAATTTCATCAGGTGAAAAAGTTTTTTCGCTTACCAACTGATTTAAATTGACCTAATGCTTATCCAATATGACGTCCCCTGGAATGCATGCATTACTTAACAATATGTTTTTAACTCTTTAATTTTTAAGGAAGCGTTTAACTTACAAATATGTACTTCAGTAAGGATTCACTACATGGAAAAAACATAAATAAAATAAAAAATATACACATGCAGCCACCCCATTTATTATTTAGCAACACACTCTTCCTTGCATTTAATAGGACCGACCAATGCGGTGAGCGATTCACTTTGTACATTTGATTCCCTTGCCGAGCCAATAAGAATTCCTCCCTGTCCTTTCCACTTCTAGTCCTTCTGTTAATCCTCTTTTGATAATGAAATTTCTTGTTTTCAGAATACATCTACCTACACCAACAACCATGGATTATCCAGACCCCGATGAAGAGTACGAGCTTATGCACGCTGATGAGTTTGAGTTGATGAATGAACTGGAAGAGGAGGAGTTTGATTTCCCTCGCAACGTCTCCAAGCAGACTCCCAAGCGACAACTAAATTTTTCGAACTGTGCACCGTCCACATCCGAAGCCAAGAAGCCCGTGAAAATCATTAAACCACCAGACGATGAGTACCCATCAGATGATGATTTGATGAATCTCCAAGAAGTTCCTGTTCCTCCCAGCCATGACTCGAAAACTTCACCAAGTTGCAATTCGAATGCACCTAATCTAACCTCCAGAAATGACGCATCTCCTCGTACTTCCAGTAATGGTCTGGAGTCTAATGCCTCCTGTAATGAAGCTAGTGCGTTGAATGATGATATTCTTGTTAGCAATAAAAGAACTGTGTCCGATTTATTTGGTGACATCACAGATCTTGAACTCGAACTGTCTAGTCAAACGAAAAGGCAGAAATTGGAAGAGGAGCAATTCGAAAAGGAAGCTCGTCAGGATCTCTTGATACGAACTATTGTTGAACAGCGAAGGAAACTCAACGAGGAGAAATCATCCTTTGGGTTGATCAGGGATCAAAAAGTCAAAAAACTCGAAGACTGCATCTCCTACGGTTCAGTCCCTAAATGGCCTTTCATTCCAGCCTGTGTTAAAGGCGAAAGAATTTATATAAGACTACATGCTGAAGAGAAGATCCAGAAAGACTTGAAAAATGTGGTATGTAATTCTCGAAGTACTGGTCTCCTTGGGGTTTCTTACAAAGAGCTGCACAATTTAGCCATGTCAGAGGTATCTAGGAAAATCGACAAACTTGAGTCTAAGAAGAAAGCAGTAGTGAAATCCGCTGATAATAAGGACCTCTGGGTCGAAAAGTATAAGCCCAAGATATATTTGCAATTACTCAGTGATGAGGCTACAAATCGCTCCCTACTGTATTGGCTCAAATTGTGGGATAAGGTGGTTTTCAATAAAGAACCTAAAGTAATAAAACACGGGTTTCCTGGGATAGATAAGCGCGAGCTCCTTGACGAACACGGTCGGCCTGTTCAAAAAGTGGCGCTTCTATGTGGGCCACCAGGCCTTGGTAAGACGACCTTAGCTCACATGATTGCAAAGCAAGCTGGATACACACCCATAGAAGTGAACGCTAGTGATGATCGTAGTGCTCAGGCGTTCAGGACGCACCTCGAGTCTGCGACGCAAATGAAGTCTGTCATGTCATCCAACCCCAACCCCAACTGTCTCATCCTGGATGAGATCGACGGCGCCCCTCAGGCAGCCATAGATGTCCTCATCAAGTACATCACCGACAAAGGTGACGCGAAATCCAAAAAGAAGAAAGGGCGTGGAATCCTGAAAAGACCGATAATTTGTATTTGTAATGACATTTACGTCCCTGCACTTAGATCCCTCAGGCAAATAGCCCACACTATTGTATTTCCACCAACTTCTTCATCAAGATTGGGTGAAAGATTAATGGAAATCACTAAAATGGAAGATTTAATTACAGATCTCGGTACTATGATGGTTTTAAGTGAGAAATCAAATAATGACATCAGAGCTTGTTTGTCTATTTTACAGTATCTAAAAGCCAAGAGCCCTAGAATTACACTAGGACAGGTTCAGTCATCGAATGTTGGAGCTAAAGACATGCAACAAGGGTTATTTACTGTATGGGAATCAGTGTTTCAGATCAAGCTAAGTAAGAAAGGACAAGGCGTTTCTTTAGCCAGTAAGGTTAACGAAAAATCACATCATGGGAAGAAAACCTTTTTGAGCGGCCCTTTGGCAGAAGTCTTGCAAACAGTCCAGAGCTATGGAGATTACGAGAGGCTAACCAATGGTGTCTTTGAAAATTATGCCAAAATACGTCCTACTGATTTGCCGATAGCACCGATAGTGAAAGCTTTGAACTGGTTTGTCTTTCAGGATCTCATTTCCTCCCACATTCAAACTTCCCAAAATTATTCTTTGTACGGTTATTTACCTTGGGCTTTTGTGCAGTGGCATATCCTGTTCGCTTCGATTCAGAAACCAAAGTTGGTATACCCCAGCACTGCCTACGACGTGGCCTCTCGTATTCAAAGGAATCGTCAGGTTTTGGATTTCCTTTTCTCCGGGATGTCGCCGAAACTGCAGTCTTACCAGCAACGAGGTAATTTGCTGCTCGACGTCGCTCCTATGCTCGTGATCCTCATAACTCCAAATGTGAGACCCGTTAGTATTCAGTTGTACACGCAGAAAGAAAAAAACGAACTTAATCGAGTGGTTTCTGTGATGGCTGACTACAATGTGAACTACAGTCAAATGAGAACCTCGGAAGGTCACTACAATTTTGTATTGGACCCCAACATTGAAGAGCTCGTATGCTTCAGCGACAATCCTACAGAGAACATCACTACTTACACAGTTCGGCAGCTCCTTTCTAAAGAGGTTGAGTGCGAGAAAATCAGGAGGTCATCTGCAAAGCATTTCAGTCACAGTGAAGACAGCAATGCAAAAGATACAACTCCTGCCAAGCTTCCCTCGAAAGACCAAGTGAAAACACCATCACTCCCAAACCATCTCCAAAAACTCACTCCGAAGGCTATCAAAAAGAAAATCGCGGATGTTCAGGCTAAAGACTTTTTCGGCAGAGTTATGGAAAAGTCCCTGGCTAGTGAGAGGAATAAAGCAAAAACAGATGAAATCGTAAAAAGTGATATTTGGTTTCACTTTAAAGAAGGTTATAATAACGCTGTTAGAAAAAATGTATATATATCAGATCTATTGTGATGGGTTCACCAGAGGAGGGCAAGAGCTTTGCACCTTTGTATGAAATATATAAGATACATGCTGTATATAATGTAGGTACTAATGTATATTTGTCAATACAAATTTTATGTTTTAAAATCCTGTTTTATTTTAGATCCCAACTTATAAGCTACCTCAGAGTCGTAATTTAACACGTTCCACGCGGATTGCCTACTGGCTGGCAAAAAAAATCCCACCCCCTGAGCGGTTGACGTTTCGAGCGCTTTCTATACGTTGTATGAACTACTAATTTGCGAACTTGCAAATTACGAAATTGCAACTATTGCAATCATACTACCTGGAAACGAAACGCAACCTAGTGGAGAACGGGTATTACTAAACGAAATCACATGGAGAAATCTGTTGAAAAAACTACCAACAGGTTCAACTATGAAGAAACAGATGGCAGTAGAGCGGCGAAAAAGTGCCTACTGGTAGGCACCCCGTTTGGGATCCGCGTTGGTGATGAAATCTCCATTTTGGACCCGCGTGGAAAGTGTTAAGTATCTAATGAGACATAAATTCCCTACGTGATTCATTCTCTCCAAAGTTCAGTTTCTAATTTAGGGTCTTCTAGAAGTTGATAATCCCGGTTTTTGATAGTTCACACTTAATGGGGTATCAGTCAGTCTCTGTTCGTTCCGGGTTAGTATTGCTCTCAAGAACCGTCGCTCAAAGTGTAACAGTTGTATTAAATTTGAAATGTTCAAAGATTTTCGACATTCATTAGTGCTGGGACCTAGGGAATTGAAAAGCTAAAAGATTGCTGCTGGAATCATCAAAAATTTAACAATAATGGGGTATTTCAGTCAATTGAAAAAAAAAAAATTTCAAAAGAGTATGGCTCAGGACTAACGGTAATCGGGTCTGTTTGTCGAGAAAATGTTTTTAAAAATCAGAGAAGCTAAGGAAAGTTGAAGATTTGAATGGTGTGACGTAGCTAGCCAACTGTCTTTGAAAAAAGTATCCTTGCACAGAGAAGAGATGAAACCCTTGGAGGACCTCTTGGATACTACAAAATACTACTCACAAACGCGCGCGGCATGTGTGTGTTAACACTTTCAATGCGTATCCGGAAACGTGGCCAAGCGCTGGTGCGGGAACGTGTGTTTGGCGAAATATTCCATAAGAGCACTAATTATATATTCCTAATGTATTTATATTGATTATAATGTGAAATTTTGAGTTTTCATTCGTTTTTTAGACATGTATCATATGAAGACGTCCGCACGCGGGGATGGCCGGAGGTATGCAAAACCAGCAATACACAGTAATTTCTGGCTTGAATATCTCGGATCTTCCCCGCTTGCGGGCGTCTTCATATGATACGACCTAAAACACTGCGCTTTCCTCACTCCCTATTACTTTTATTCACTATGTATTATTTGTCTAGCTTTATTTCGATGCTGTACACAACCTTCAGGTATCTAGACATCTGACGAGAAGTAATGGTTGATCAAAATATGCCTGGATCCCTTATCACACTTTCAACTGAGATTGTGGTAGTTCCTGACTCGATAGGTGAAAACGGCGAACTCTGTTGGGTTCCTGGTGATCTAATGAAGCGAACAAGACAACTCCCGCCCTTCTAGAGCCATTCATGACCGCATGAGAGCGTTGTTAGTGAGATCATTCTACAGGCAGCTGTGTATCATATGAAGACGCCCGCACGCGGGGGAGTTCACTTTGTATCATATGATGACACCCGCACTGAAAGTGTTAAGGGAGGCCCGCCTTTTTTTCAAACGTGTGATCTCTTTTATTAATTTTTCTACCACATGTTATAGTATCATTGGGCTTAAAGTTGGAGTATATAGGTGCTGAATCCAAATTTGAGGTCAAAAACCTGAATTTCCGACCCACCAAAATACCCCATTGTTGATGAAAAATGGGAAAAATTTTTAGTGAATATGATGATAAGGTGAAGGTGATTCCAGCGGCAATCTTTAAGTTTTTCAATTCCCTAGGTAGATGCACTAAAGAATTTAGAAAATCCTTGAAAATTGAACGGTGACTGACTGAAACCATTTTAACTCGTAAGGCGCAGATTGCGTCTATGTCATGCAAATACCTCTCCCAAAAGGTTCAAGAATTTCTGCTCCTGTTCTTTCATTCTCGGTTACTGCTGTTTTCTTGCTGTTTTTGTGGTAGATGAACTATTTATGAGACGAACGGTTCAATCCCGAGATTAATCAGTCGAGGTTGAAGGTTATGAGCAGTTATCAAAGTGATACCTCATCTTTGTCCGCTTCACGAAAAAAAATTCTCCGCCACTGTGGACCAACGCGTTTTTTCCAGTTCAATGTGTTAATGTAATCTAGTAGGTTGGTGCAAGGGCCCTGCAATTTTTGGTTTTTTTACCATCCAGGAGCAGATTTCCCAAAAATTATATGCTTAGATCTTACCTGTAACCATGTGAATCACCTTGTCACTTTCAATCATTGTTTTATGAGAAATTTGACATAAAAAAGGAATGGAGCCAAATTTGCATCCTTCATACTGCGCCAAATTTGAGTAAGAAAGAATGCACGTTGGTCGAGGAAAAAATTATTAGTAGGTATAGCAAAGGTATGAGTGAGGTGACAAGTGCACGTCAAAGGGAATCATGATATTAATATACAGGTTATTGAATGGGGACTTTGCCTCGATTTTAGATTCTAGAATTTGAAGTCAAATCCTATAATAGGGGTTAGAATAGAGGTGTGTAAGACAAGGTCATTTGGCGGATTCGAATCCCAAACGGTCACTCATTACAGAGACCAGGTCTTTTGAATCTGTTCACTCAAAAGACAAACAACCAACCAGTCAGAAGTCACAAAAACGAGCGAGTCTGTAAACCGAACTAGTCGAAACGTTGGGATCCAGGTCGTGACTTGAAAAAACGCTGAGTCGAAAAACCGAACGAGTCGGAAAAGGTTACAATGAGTAGGCGATTTGAATGGATCGAATGAGCTAAAAGACAAAAACAAATGAAAGATCGATTCGAATCTATGAATCAGTCTTTGAGTGTGTTTTGTCTTTTTAGTCCTCAATCCATTCTTCACTTGGATGATGGTAGATTTTGCTTGGAAAACCACTTCCATCAACTTCTTTCTGTTGATACTTCCTTGACATTTTTTTTCACACATTAATGATCCATGTACAAACATGCATGTATATAAATATACATTATACATCACCTCTAGCCTAGAATAATCTTTAACACCAGGAATACCCAAGGAAAAAAAATTATTCTACAAAAAAATGCATAAATCTTTTATAAAAAGCTCTTGAAAAAAAAAAAACACGGCAAAAATCGAAGGAGACTGAGCACGTCACACCTTGGGGTTCCTACCGCAAGAGACACGAAAACTGACTGAATTCACACTGGTGTGCTGGCGAAGCCTAAGAGAAGTAAGTCTCAGCAAATAGTATCTAAGAATGACAACAGAGTTGTTGTAGAGTTGTTGGCGCCCTTGTGACCACATGCAACGATCCACTCAAATAATATGATTTAAATAACGAAACTAAGTCAGAGACGATGATGACTAATAATACTTGATAAAGCAATAGGTAAGTAAAATCTATTGTGAAAAAAGAGTGAGTAAAATTGCTTTATTTGGTCACTTTTGCGTTTGGGTTTTTTTCTCTTCCCCAGTTGTGCACTCCTTTGTTGACTACATAAACTACAGTTTCATTTACGCTTCCAGAGGTAGAACTATTGTCGTAAGGGGCACAGATCCTCCTATGAAGTCAGATTGATAAGAAGGCCAGATTCGTGTAACATGGCTGCCTCCATATACAGATCGCCACTACATTTAAAATTTCCATTTTCCTTAAATTGTCTAAATATTTGGTTTATTATTTAAAAAAATGAACCTTTGGAATCGACCAAGAAAATAAATTTAACCCCCTCAAAATTTGTTGGTTTACGTTTCAAGGTACGTAGAATCCAAAAATAGAATACATTTTTTAAATGTGAGGCCCATTGTGCCGATCAACTTGAGCCTGTTTCCACAGACTTGGATTTTCATTATCAAAACCCAAGATTTTTTAGAAGTTGTTAATTACAAAGCATTTATTATTAAGCACATTCATAGGTACTGCTCACAGAGTAATGGAGACAATGGACGCAACAAGTTCTTGCTCTCCTAAACCTAAGTTTTATGTTCCGCGTATCTTCCTTTATCCACCCATTTGCGCAGAATAGTAAGTTGGACCTCGGTTTCACATTAGGTATTTCCAATCAACTGAACATTAAAATATCATAAATTTTGTTTTATTCAGCGAAATCGTTAGTTTAAAGCAATTATCGAATAATCTGGAATTTCGATTAGGTACGCTCGATATCTATTAATATAATTTAAAAAACAGACGAACCAACCAATAACAATGGTTTTTATTTATACATTTTGATGCTAAGTTATACATTTCAAGTATAGAAGCAATATAAATGGAATCGAAAATTCGGTAGGTACTAAACATATTCAGTGCATAATAACAAATGAAGAGGAATGTACCAGAGAATAGGAGTGCTTAACAAATTTCAGTCTTATAACAATAATCTCACTGTAATCCCCACAAAATATTACCGAGGTGTTGCCACACTTTCATGGGTGATCACTGGAATCATGAAGAGGGGAGCAGAAGGAGCTGTTCATCGAGATAATAATTGAAGTACTCGAAGAGGGTGTATGAAAGGTGATTGGGACCATCATCGTGCTTCCCATTGAACTAGAGTAAATAGGTACCTATAGAATTAATCAGCGTGGTTCCAGCCTTACCTATCTCGTAGCTCGTCAAAAATACGAGGGTGAATCAAATGTAAACCGGAATTTCGGCTCTAAAATTTATTGGAACAAGATGAAAATGAGCATGTGTATTGTTTTTCGACATAATCTCCTGATTTCGAAAAATACTTTTCCCGACGGATCGTTTTTTGATGCTGTCTTGCCAATTGCGCACGAAGGCCTCAACAGCTCCATTGTCGTTGAATCTTTCCCGTCCCAGTGCCTCCTTCAGTGGGCCAAACATGTGATAATCACAGGGGATAAGATAAGGGAGGGGGGGTGCTCGAGCGTAACCCAGTGTACTGCTTCAAGTTTTTCTCGAGTCAGGTTGGCTGTGTGGGGGCGGGCATTGTCATACAGCAAAATGGCGTTTCTGATTGGAAAAGCTCATCTTTTCTGCCGGTAAGCAAGCCTCACCTCATCCATTAGCTGGCAGTTGTAGGCTGCGAGTTTGTTAGCTGTGCGACCTTCAAGAAAGAAGTCGATGTGCACAATCCCTTTGAAATCGCACAACACTGTGGAGAGGACCTTCCCTGCTGAGAGGCGTGTTTTGGCTTTGACGGGTGCACCTTCCTCCAGCGTGGGGCTCATTTTCAACTGTTTCTCGTCCCCCTAAAAACTTCTTGTGCCAATCATACACCTGGGTTTTCTTCAGACAAGTATCCCCGAACTGTGCTTCCAGTCTTCGAAGGATTTCCGCCGGTTTCACCCCTTCACAAGAAAGAAATTTTATTATAACACGTTGCACAACCTGGGGAGGTACCTCTTGCTCTCTCTTGGGTTGTTGGGGTAGGGTAATAGAGGGTGTTTTTATCTCTACGGAGCCCTTCTTATCCCTACCCAAGTCATGGTCATGCGTCCCCGTCGCACAACCCAGGCCCCCTGGTTGGACAGAGGTGGTCCCATTAGGTTTCCCTGGTGGACCCCTCTTGAATTACCAGGGGTGGCTGAATGACCCTCTAGCGACTAGGGAGGGAACCCCTGTCAACAGGTTCCCTGACCCTAAAAAAAAGCGCATCCCCGTTATGAACAATAACTCGAATCAGCCTCATAACCCCTGCCAGCCCATTGGCTCGCAGGGTATTAGGGGAGGCGCTCAGAGGCGCCCCAGGCAGGGGCGTTGGCCATCCTCTCCTTCCTCATCATCCCTACCCTCTTCCTCTTCCACCGCCTCTTTGAACCACCAGTGTGCCCATTGTGAGCGGGCATTCACCTCCAGGTCTGGCCTTGGTCTCCACGTCAGACGGAAGCATCCTGTTGCTGCTAATGCTGCTATTGATATTGAACGAATACAGCACAGGTATGCTTCCAAGGAATTGCGCAGGCTGGCGGCAGATGAGGCAGTGGCTGTGCACAATGGGGTAGGTAACATCAATGTTTATTTAAGCGAACGTTTTCCCACACGCACAGTCATTGCAATCAAGAACCTCTGCCAAAAGCCCCACTATAAGCAGCTTGTCCAGGAAGCTATCCTGGCAAATAGCAGTGGGGCTTCTCCCGCATCTCCTACTGCTGATGTGGAGCAGCAGCCTGCCATTCAGTATCCCTCCCCCGGGACCTCCGGTCTTCTTGCAGATCTGAAGACTGAAGTCCTGAGGCTCAGGGGGCAGGTAGGTCGCATTGAAGGCTATGAAAGCGCCTACCTGCGGGATCTGGTGAGGCAGGCTGCTGAAGGGCTGGATAGCCTGGAAGATGAGGTTGCAGCCTATTTAGGAAGAATCTTCCCGCGGGTTGAGGATGCGACTGTGACGCAGCACCAGGGGGGACCTCCTCCCAGAGTGGTGTTGCGTGGAGGTCGTAGAGCAGACTGAAAAACAGGCTGGTGGAGAGTAAACGGAGTGGGTGACCTTTGGACATCCTTACCAACGAGTGGGAGCCCGCTCGAATCATTCTACTTGCCGCAAGGGAGAAATCCTGGTTCATATTTGATTCACCCTCGTACCAAACCAAAACAAGCCCAGGAGGGAAATTTAATAACTTCAAAAGTTTCTAATGGGCAACTTTCGTGGGTCTTTAGTTCCCGATTTTCTTACCACATTCTGTTGAATAACATAAATTAATACTAATAGACCATGTGACAGTGATTATGTAGGTTAGTTTATATTTAAAACAAGAGCAAATATCTGAGTTCCCGGCGTGATTGACGTAGCAGCTGGAATGACTAAAGGAGAGGGTTAGTAAGGACAAATCTTGTGCTCCCTTCTTGGTGGTTCACGTTACTCAATGTTAAATTAAATGATTTCTCTATGACAATACCAAAGGTTTATAGCAATATAAATGATTTGGTTTGTTGAATTGTTGAAGTTTTTGTGAGTCTATGTTGTAGTAAAATAAAGTAAACTACCATTTCAGGTTGGATTTTCGTCCGACTGTCATTCCAGACATTGCGTACCTCATCAGCTGTCTTCCAAAGGGAAGATCAGAATTCATTCTGATGATTTCGCTCATGGCTTCCCATTGTCTCACCGCCCTGGGTTGGGACGAGGGGGGCGATGAGAGCCCTGGACGCACAAAAACGCACGCTGCCGGCGTCCAGATTTGAACCCACGACCCCCGCAGAAGTCAGTCCGAATTCCACCGCCAAACAACGCTCGCACCTGCGACCGTGGCTACACCGGACCCCCACGAGTCCATGTTTCATACCGTCCTCTCGAGGTTTCGATCAATCGGTGCCAGTTCAGCTGCTACGTCGAAATTTCCAGCCTCCTTCATTACAATAAATTTTTCAAACAGTACGCGTAAGTTCGGGTTTTCCAAGGTCAGTTAATCCAAGGTCAGTTAATCCAGGTCAGTTCATTAGAAAGAAACAAAACTGACGAAAATTTCCCATTTTATAGAAAAGTAGAGGCTCAAAGTTTTGCACTACAATAAGAAGGAATATCATGTGGTTTACAGTAACATACCTACTAATAATAATAGTTTTAAATGCGTCAACATCCTATTTTAAAAAATGAATAAATAACAACCCAAAACATCACAAATAATTTTCTCAAATCGATCATTTGCAAACGATCGACCTTTTCTCTGTTGACAATTTGCAAAAGCCTCTAAATTCTACCCATTACCATAACAGACCTTACATTTTCTTGTCTCTCGCCGACAAAATACACAAAACAATTTAATACTAAATGTCTTCAAATTACAAATATATACCTGTATTTTACAAGTAAGTAATCGAGCAGGTATGTCTACTTGATATTCGAGCTTATTTGAATTCGGGTAGGTAAATACCCATTAAAATGCAAATGCTCGATGGTAGGTGTACACCAGCCCGGCTGACATCGCCTATGTTTTTGTTCTAATTCAGGTAATTGGGCAGTTTGGAGGGAATCTGTGCAGCCACACTTCCATTATACAGGGGTACCAACCTGTGACAGAGCCCTCTAGTGGACACAATTGTCAACTAGAGCAACTACATTACCCAGGCTTGTGTACACCCAACGTCGAGTCATACTAACCAGGTCACAAGGCATTTGTTCGTTCTTTATGAGCCAGAAGGGAGACAGAACTAAACTTTACAGGTAGATCAATAGTCCTATTTCCTACCAATTAACATATCTCTGTCTTCCCCAGAAGAGCCTCCTTGTAAGAATGCGCAGAAAAATCTACCCAAGGGTTGATAGTATCAATTAGGACCAATAAGAAAAACACAAGACCGTGGAGCACTTTCATTGGTGCCTCTTATCGTATTTTGGTTGTGTTGTACGAAAATTTTGAATAAGAAAAAAACAATCGGTTTTAAGAACGGTTCGCAGCAAATTCCCTTAAATGTGAGTTTAGATCATCACCAGAGTTCGTTCCAAGTGAGAAAATAGCCATTCTACGCTCTGGGGCGGCCGGCTTTAGTATCGAACAATTTTCTAACAAAATATACTTGAACACAAGTGGTAGTGACGATGGCAATGATTTGTGCCAGAGACCAGTTCAACACGTAGGACTTGTTATCTTCAAGAAGGTTGTAGTGTCGCGTCTCCATTCCTCGGAAATGGTTCTGATGCTGCAGGATTTCATTAATATTCCTCTCCACGGTTTGAATAGAAGACTGAAATCAAAAATAATTTAAGTTTAGCCTTTTCTTAAGCGTTTTTCAAAATTTTATTGATAAAGTAACATTCGCAGAGATATAATCCCACGAAATGAATTATTACGAGGGTTTGTCTATTTGAGAAGAAACCACAAGAAAAGATTCAGACATCTGTAACACAGAAAATTCAATGAAATTCTCTTCGCACGAGGTATTTAACAGCCGTTTTTCTGTTCTGTCAACCCTAGGTTTTTTTGTTGATAGAACGAAATAAATTGGAATGCATTGGATGTGAAATTTAGAGCAGAACGAAGATCGTACCACATAATCAACAATAACTTTAGGAAAGAAGAAGAGGGTTTCTCTTGTTTTGATAGCTAAAATTTAAGGTCACAAATCAATACGAGCCTTGTGCTCTTTGCTGAGTTGTGTCTTCCATTAGCGGACATAACTATGAACTCTCCATTCCTCTGGCTGAAGGGAATGAACCTATACTTGAGGGGGTCTCAGTCGGTCTACGTTCGTTCCTCGTTTCGGGTTAGTATTTGGCCAAATCGAAGGGGCAAAACCATAAAAAGTTGTACTTAAATTTGAAATTTTAAAGAATTTTAGAAATTCATTAGTGCAAGGCCCTAGGGAATTGAAAAACTGAAATATTGCCGCTGGAATCATCAAAATCGAACAATAATTGCCAGAGAAAAATGGGAAAAACCGTTAATTCAGTTATGTTTTTCCCATAAAATGTAGCTAAACTTTAAATTTTCAAGGATTTTAGAAATTCATTAGTGCAAGTCCCTAGGGAATTGAAAAACTGAAAGATTGCCGCTGGAATCATCAAAATCGAACAATAATCAGTAAATTTAAGTTAAGTAATTTCAGTTTTTCAATTCCCTAGGGCCGTGCACTAATGAATTTCTAAAATTCTTTGAAATTTCAAATTTGGGTACAATTTTTCAAGTTTATGCGCCTTCAAATTCGCTAAATACTAAAAACGAACGGCGACCGACTTAGAACCCCTTCTAAGGTAATCATCACTTCCACGACGCTTAACTCAAAAATGCTGCAAAGACCCCTCAAATTAAGCCCAGTTACTTTTTCAAATTTAGACCCCCAGTAAAATCAATTTTCAAGAACATGAATTATAAATTGGTTGAAAATATAAAAATGAATTAACTCACATAATATATACTCTGAAGAGATAGAGCTATGCTAGACTAAAGCTGGATTCACATGGGACGGAAAGATGGAAAGACGAGAAAATTTCACATTCATTTCACATTCCCTTTTCCTTTCATTCCACCAGGCAGGCAAATTGCATTGGCCCCGGGGCCAATTTTGCCAAGGATTGCATTTAGGTATCTCAAACCAACAACCCAGTGACTCACATTTATCAACAGGAATTCACTTTTATCCACTGAAAATCCAACAACTGTTGTCACCCGGGGCCAATGCAATTTGCCTGGCTGATGGAATGAAAGGAGAGGGGAATGTGAAATAACAAAACAAAAACAAGATGAATAAAATAAAAACATAATTTTTAGGGTTGAAGAACCAGCGAGGGTGTCCTCCATGACTGACACTGGACAATATATAAATGCGACGGCACATATGATGGTAACCAGACCAATTTTCGCAGGAACTTCCCTCTAAAAGTTTTGGCGCTAGGGCTTTACCCAGGGATTTTCGGGAAAAAAAAATTCCCTGGGATTTCCAGTAGAGCAAAATTCCCTGAGTATTCCCGGTTTTCCAGGTCTCTGGACACCCTGAATTACAACCTAAACTAGGTTCTTAAATAAGAGTAAAAAATGAGACTATTTACCGTGAAATTAGACACGCTCATATCCAAAGCTTCGATCTCCTTTGCATAAGCGTCCCATTGGTCGTACCTGAAAATCAGCGAAGATGCATAAGGAAGTAGGTACCGTCAGAAAAACGAAACTTGAAAAGTAAAAATATTGGATGTTGATTAGTCTCCATCTTACCTAATAACAGTCATATACAAATTCACCATTTTCCCAGCGAAACGAGAAAATTGATTGTCGACGCATACTTGATAATACCTGGAAACAGAGAAATTATTTCAAGTAAATTAAAAAACACCACGAAGGAAGACTAGTAGTGATGGGTATCGATACCCGATACATCAAAATATCGATACTTTCGTACCGATACTAGATATTTTAGGATCTGTTCGGAGAGGCAGTCCGGAACCAAACTGGAACTGAAAAGAGGAGGGGATAGAGGCGAATGGACTCCTCCGGGCTCCAAACCCCTCCGAACCGTTCAGACTGCCTCCCCGAAGAGACCATTAGTATCAATACAGTACCTACTATCCGATATTTTTGGATATCGACACTTTGGATCCGATATTTCTAAATATCGAATTTCGATACAGTTCTCGCGGACAATTCAACGTAATGGCTAAAAAATGAAGAGATGAAGGAGGTAGAGAGAAGGTTGGGTCAATACTCGGATAAAATAAATTAATATTAAGGAGAAAATTATCAATAATTAATAAAAGTTATTAATAATTAACGAAGTTAATAATAATGTTGTGTAAATACACTCAGCTTGGACTCTAGATAGTAAGAAATGAATAAACATTGTTGAAAAAAAAATTTCCTTGAGAAAAAAAACAAACAACAACACACATCCGATGATAATGATATCAATATCCTATGATAATGTTGATATTTTGTGACAGTAAAGTATCGACACTTTATATTTTGAAATATCGATACTCAAGCCAAACGATACAAGGGATATCGATACTCAAATACGATGCATTATCGATACTTTTGTAACGATACCCATCCCTAAAGGCTAGTTTGGATTACAGCATAGTCATTCCTGTAGAATTATACTGATTTCTGGTACCTACGTTTTGATAGATAACGATTATTGAAATTAAATTCAAATTAGTTTTACAGACAACGTAGAAAGAAAGTTCATAAAAATAACGTGAATAATTACTATATCTTTCTATTTCTTGGCAATATTTAAGTCCTCAATATTCAATATTAAAAGCAAAAACAAAGAAGCTTAGCTAAGCTCGAATTTAAAAATATTGATTCAGAGAAAACTGTATGCTGCGGAAATGATTTCTTTGAGAAGAAACTTCAATCTACTAGGCCTTTCAATATCAACCATTTAGGATGTGAAAGATTCTCTCCATTTCCACCTTAAGGGGGTCTCAATCGGTCGCCGTCAGTTCTTAGTATTTTGCGAAATTGAAGGGACAAAAATTTCAAAAATTGTACCCAAAATTGAAATTTTAAAGGATTCTACAAATTTGTTAGTGCACGGCCCTAGGGAAATGAATAACTGAAATATTGCCGCTGGAATCATCAAAATCGAACAATAATTAATTGCCAAAGAAAAATAAGGGAAAACTACTGAATTAAACAGGTTTTCCATGTTTTTCCCTTATTTCTCTGGCAATTATTGTTCGATTTTGATGATTACAACGGCAATATTTCAGTTTTTCAATTCCCTAGGGCCGTGCACTGATGAATTTCTATAATACTTTAAAATTTCAAATTAGGAACAACTTTTTAAGTTTTTGCCCCTTCAATTTGGCCAAATACTGACCCGGAACGAGGAACGAACGTCGACCGACTGAGACCTTCTTAATACAACACAATGAGGTACAACTTTGCAGTAGTGGAGTAAAACAGTTCTAACAAGCAGTCGAGTTAACGAGACATCATCTTTTCAAGTGCGATTTGAAGTGCATGGGTAATTGAGAAAGATTACATACCCTCCAGTGCTTTGTTGGTCTTGGTACTCTGCTGAAGCTTTCCACTGGTAAGGAAGAACTAGTGCACCATTTGGATGATGAACAGCAAATCCCGCCATCCCATCGCCTCCGCGTAACACCTAGACAATGGAAAATTCACGTCTTCGTTTTAAAACTATCCAACGACAATTTATTGCTGAACCAAGTGACATCTGCTGAAATTAAGTTTCCCGAGAATTTAGTTAGTTTTTGGAATTCTGTATTACCGCCTCAATCAGCTAACTATAACTGATTCATGACGTCGCTTATGTTCGCCTCAATACAAAATGTATTCCCAAATTAAGTTGCCTTCTGATTGTTGCACGCTTCAGAGCCGCCTTGACGACTTGATGGAGTGGTGTGCTTTGAACAATCTCGCCCTCAACCCATCTAAGTGCTCTGTAATTTCTTTTCACAGAACCCGTAGCCTTACAGTGCCCATTTGCCATTGCCACTACCTACCAACCATACTTTCCCATCACAATCAAGTTTGTTCTGAAAAAATAAACGCTTCAAACTCAATTCGTAAGATTAATCGTAAGACCAACCCTAAAGGTCTCATGAGGAGCGAACGGTTGGTCCGGGTGGTCTCAATCGATTCTGAAAATTCAATACTATCTCACATTGATGGAAAAACAATACCTACCTGTATTATATAGAAATATTTTGAGCTAGGGCGTTTTCAAGTGAATGACATCAACCAAAAGCTTCGGGACACAACTACTAGACCCCAAATGGAGCTCATATATTCGTAGGTACCAAATTTCATCAAAATCGGCCCAAGGTCAGTCGTCGAACGGACGGCCAAATTTTTATTCAATTTTCTTCAAGTTTACGTAGGTACATAAACAAATTAGGTTAGGTAAGGTAACAAATTTTTTGAGTGTGAGGGGAGTTGAAAAAAAAATTTCTTGGGCGATTCCGAAGGATCATTATTGAAATAATAAACGATAAGGTTCAACTAAAAGGTAAAATAAAAATACCTACCACAATATCAAAGTATGATATCCAAAAATATAGATTTAACTCTGGGCTTGATACTCGCTTATCACTACACTTAGCAGGTAGCCGCTTATCAGTACACTTAGCAGGGAGTACCCTTACAAGATCGATGGACATTCACTGGGGCGTCAGTCATCGATTCGGGATCTAGGACTAATCCTTGACTCCCAGCTGACTTTCTCTGATCAAATTGAAGTTATTACCAGCAGGGCACTTCGTACTTTGGGTTTCTTGAAGCGCAATTATCGTGATTTTACCAGTGTCGAAGCCTTGACGCACCTCTACAAGTCACTCGTCCTCCCTATCCTGGAGTATGGATTAGTCGTGTGGTCTCCATTCTACTCCACTAACAAAAATCAATTAGAAAGAATCCAGCGGAGATTTATTCGTTACCTGGCATTCAAATTACATATACCTTCTGACTTCATCAACTTCAACGAACTCTCTACAGATAACCACATCTCAACACTGGAGAATAGGCGGTTCATGGCAGATATTGCCTTCCTTCACGGACTTATAAATGGGAGTCTAGATTGTCCCTCATTGCTTCCTAAAATTAAGTTCAATGTCCCTCAGTACTCGACTCGCTCAAACCACCTATTTTTTGTACCCTTTTCCCCTGCGAATTATATGTGTAACCGCCCTATCTGTCGTTTGCCACGTGAGGCCAATGTGCTCCTTGAAGGTTGCCAGGAGGTTGATTTTTTCTATTATTCGCTCTCCTCCTTGAAGCGACATGTTAAGTTATTTTTATGTTAGATTTTCAATTTACTAAACTTCATTCTGTAGTTCAATGTTTTGTTAATTTTGTGGCCGCACTGTTGTACTCGTATTTTCTATATTCTCTTAGGTATATAATATATACCTAAGACAGGTACCTATATAATATATACCGACACCTGAGCGCCCAAAGGGCCAAACTGCTTTTTCTTGTTCAAAGGGCCAAACTGAAATCGGTTTCAATGTCAGAAGTCCGAAGGGCCAAACTGCAATTTGAACGAAAAGTTATTAGGGCCAAACTGCATCCATCTACGTGATTCATAGGGCCAAACTGCTAATCTTACCAACTAAAACGCAGCCACAAACTACTGTTAATGCTATTTGCTTGTCAGAGACCAATATAATGGCACAGAACCACAACAACTGACTAGAAAATCGATCTCTGATCCTTTATTATGTTCACGTCCACAACCTACCTTAGGGATGTCCTAAAAGTATCGATACTTTAAAGTATCGATACTTTCTGAAAAAATTATCGATACATATCGATACTTTTTTTCCCTGATATTTATCGTAGTATCGATACTTTTTTTCCAGTATCGGAGGTGATATTTTTTTACCTCTCATCTTAGATAAAATGCTATTTATTTTTTATCTCTCACATTAGATGAAAGTCTCGAATTTTAGTAAGGACCTCTTTCTCTATGTAGGTTGTTGGGAGACCCACCACTTCAATTAACTAAACAAAGATGATGTACCACCACCTCCAGCTCTCTATGGGTCTGTTTGGAGAGGCAGTCCGGAACCAAACCGGAGCTGAAAAGGGGAGGGGATAGAGGCGAACGGACCCCTCCGAACCGTTCAGGACTGCCTCTCAGAAGAGACCCTATTGGTCTGTTCGGAGAGGCAGTGCTGAACGGTTCGGAGGGGTTTGGAGGAGCCCGGAGGAGTCCGTTCGCCTCTATCCCCTCCCCTTTTCAGCTCCGGTTTGGTTCCGAACTGGTTCTGGACTTCCACTCCAAACAGACCCTATGATAACCTGCTGTCCTCTATCATCTTAGAAGGACCACCAAAATGTTAACCCAACCAAGTGCAATACGAAAACAAGTGCCTAAACAAAAAAAATTAGTGATTTGTTGTTTTGTTCATTCTATATTAATGTCAAATTGATGGAGCGAAACATAGAAGGCATTTTCACACATTTTTGTAAAAGTATCAAAGAGTATCGATACTTTGCAGTATCGATACTTTTTGATACTTTCTAGATGTATCGATACGATATTATATCGATACTTTTGAAGTATCGGACATCCCTAACCTACCTACCTACTTGTTGCATCCTGTGTTTTTGGTATATTATATTCAATAATGAACCTTTGGAATCGACCAAGAAACAAATTTTTTCTAACCCCTCCCCCCCTCAAAAATTTGTTGGTTTACATTTCATGGTAGGTAGAATCCGAAAATCGAATAAAAATTTGGCCGTCCGTCCGCCGTACACGGCACTTAGCTCAGTTAGAATTGACCGATCTTGAAGAAATTAATTATATTGGCCCATTTGGGGTCTAGTTGTGCCCCGAAGCTTTTGGTTGATGTAGGTCACTTCTAAGGGTTGAAAAATAAGGGTTGAAATTTTGAAAACGCCGTAACTCAAAATATTCTGATGTAAAGGTATTGTTTTTCCATCAGTTTTTGCGTTCGAGTCCACCAAGGTAGGGGAAGCTTTGTTTTCACTTTTCAAGTTTAAAAAAAAAAAATGTTCTCCAGAAACAAAGTTTCTACTCGTTTCAGACCTTTCTGAACAATTTTGGTTCCGTGTCTGTCTGTCTGTCCGTGTGTCTGTCATGAAATCCTTGTCGCACCCATAACTTCTACATTTTTCATCCGATTTCAATGAAAATTTCAGGGATTGTACGGGTTAGCGTGTAGATGGTCCCCTATAAAAATCATCGCCCACAGACTGATAGTTGCTACTGCGCATGCGCAAACGTGTATTTCGTTGTACCAGCCATAACTTTCACAATTTCAAAGCAAACATGAAATCTTTGTAACTGTCATAATTTCAACTTTTTCATCCGATTTCGACGAAATTTCTCAGGATTGTTCAAATTGGGGTATAGATAGTCCCCTATGAAGGTAGTGCAAGGTACATAGTAGCTTTTTAAGACTGCTACCATGTATCGGATCAACTGTACCTACAATTGGGTTATGGATACGAGGAAGCTATGTGCCACACCCACTTGGCAGGCGTTTCTTTTGATTGTCTTCAGTACAATCTTTTCTCCATCCACTCGTTCTTTTTCGAATGTGGTTTTGGAAAAGGCGATTTCAAACGATGGCTAGAACTCGAAGGGGGAAGCAAGGGAAAGTGTTCTCAACCAGATCTCAGCTCATGGTTTTTCGGGCCTTACAACTGAGAGAGGTATAATATACCTACATGTTAGGTATAATATACAGGTACATTATATTATATTATAATGATGATTCGAATAGTTTCGATTAAATTGACTAGAATATCTTTTATGACTCAAGGCTCTAGTGTCAGTAAGATTTGGCAGAATCGAGTTCGTTCTTTCAAGTCCTGATGTTTGCTTAGGTACAGACGATTCAGTTAATCAACTAAATCAATCAAACTGCATTGAATCAATTGAGTTGAAGTCCGAACACCAGAATCATAGGTAACTTGTCAAGTGTAATGATAATTTTCTTGAAGTCCAGTTGTGTCACTGTGACCACTCCTGCTTTTTCCTTCAGTTTGTGTACCAAAGGGGCGATTCCTCACCGGTACCACGCAGAATACTTCCAGATGAAGAATAAGCTCAACATACATGATCTCAACAACATGAGCTCAACATACATTGAGACAAATGAAGAGGACAATGCTGAATAGATGACGATATCTTACTATTCATCAATGGTTATTAGATTTGTTTCAAATGCTATGGTGTTCATTTACTATTGGAATAATGAGGAATTTCACCTATTTCTGTTTGCATTTTTCCTGAATAGTTAATGGTGTGGGATAGATGAAAATCGGGCTGATCTCGGAAAATAAGTCTCCTGTTATTTTTGGGAGACAATCAAAATTTTTAATTTCAAAACTAACCGGGAAAACAGACGTGCAGCGGGAACGCTCGCTGATTGGGCTGTTCGGATCGCCGTCTCCTCCCAGTGTTGCCCATTGGGACGACGAAATCGTGTTTTCTAAGAGAAAAGTTATCAAACAAAAACAGAGGAAACCTAATTTTCCCCATCTCGCTTTTTCTATTTTTTTCTTCAGTTTTTCGATTTTGAACTTTACTGTTTCCTGGAATTTTGCATCTGGGGACTATGGATTTCTCGATCTCAGCGCTTCAAGCGGCCATAAATGAACTATCCCAGCATGACGTCATTTTCCCGGTTTTTTTAAACATTCGTATTTTCTACACTGTTTTGTTTATTCGTAAATTAGGAAGTTCGGGCTGAAAGTTTGCCTTAGAGGGTTTTTAGAGGTGCTGAATCCGATTTTGGGGTCAAAAATAGGAAATTCTGAAATGGTGAAATTCCTAATTAAAATTTCGTTATCCGTGTTTCAGAAATTACTTAATTGCTGTTTTTTGGTAATAGAATGGCACTATTCAACCTTACCTACGTGAGTTAAAATCGGGGTTTCAAAGAAAGACGAAAACATAAGTGATTGAACAGGTACCAAATACCCGGAGAGTTGTAAAAATGGGTAGTTAATAATTTATTAATGGGTAGTTAATAATAATTTATTAACGTTTAATTTCAACTGATGTATTAATTGAAGAAGAAATTGCAGATTGACCGTAGCAATTTCCAGATGAAGGAAAGTCGCAAACCTTAGGGCCAAACTGGCAGTTTGGCCCCTTGTCGCTCACAAATCCCAAGGTCAAATTATGCCCATAGGGCTAAACTGGATCTCTTCCTAGTTTATTTTTTTTTCTTAATATTAAAAATTGCGGATGATTCAAAAAACGGTTTGGAATTCAATCTTACTTAGATTTTGGACCAATTACAAAAAAAACTTAGTTGACTTCATGTACACTGGCCTCGTTACAATCGTTTGCGTTTTAGAAATAGTAGTTCCGGAAGCAGTTTGGCCCTTTGGGCGCTCAGGTGTCGATATATTGTTGTTTTATAATCATAATTAATGTAATGTAATTGATATTAATTATCGTATAATAAATAAATAAATACAGAACTATATAGCCTTATTGGACCAATCTCAATACCAAACCAACTTTTTTTATTGCCTTTCGTGGCATGAAGATACACGATTTCTAATGGGTTGACACCGACATCGAGTTTTATGACCCATTGTTTATTTTTGTTTATGACCCATCCCTCTTTTACTATGATTCCTCCTATTCTAAACGCCCATGCTTTTCGTTTACTTCCTTGAAATGACGGCACATCTACCCTTCCCAGTTGCCCAGCTCTTACTCATTCCAAACTCCTAAAACTATCATCTCAGTATAATTCATGTTATAGTGTACCAGCGAAAGTTACTAGGTATATAAATTGTTAACGTTGTTACAAAGTAAATTTGGATTGACATAAAATTATATTCCTTAGGTAAGGACCTACCTGGAAAGCAACGTAGAATGTCGCCGTTGGATTTACGTACTGGAAATAACAGTCTTCCTTCCCTGGATCCACGTGGATCTAAAAAAATATGTACATTTTACAGAACATTTAGTGAAAAATATAGAGATAGGGCAATTACCACCTTAGAGGCGAATACTCACTTTGTAGTCCATTGCTACAGCTGGAAGATCTTCATACCAAGGCGTGGACACTTGAGCAACGATTTGTCCAAGAAACATGAACGAAACCAGAAGACTTATCGAACAAGGAATCATTCTGGAGACCAGCTTTCAACTCTAAAACAATGCAATTTCAAATAGAAAAATAATACTAAATTGCAGAAGTTCCGAACTCCATGCAGAATTTATAACTCGCTTCAAAATTTATTGAGACAATACGATTCTTGGTGTAAAAAGGTGTTTCGAATAACCGAATTTTTATATCAAATAATAATAATAATGAATACTAGAACTTGCCATGCGAAATAAATGCCAGATTACTTTCACTTGAGAAATCTGCCAACTATCACACAACTTTCGCTTGAAGTGACGCTAAATATCAACAAGTCAAGAGTATAACCGCGGTTAGGTTATTCTGAGATCCACAACATGGATGATAGGTCCATGATCCACAAGGAAGGAAAAAAATCCAAAAAGGTGACTACACGATGGGGCTGCTGTCAGCTTGAAAAAGAAAAGACTGGGATTTTAAATATGTAGTCTATGATGTCAATCTATAGGCTCTCGAATAGGGCTTCTTTTATTCAGTACCCTAGAACTGATCTTTACGTTGATCAAGAAGGATTCGTGACAACTTGGATCAAGCCAATGTTAGCAACATTAGAAATGGTCACACGTGTGATGCTTTGGGTCAGAAGAAATGATGAGAACAAGAAGAAGAAACTTGAATGTAGGATTCTGCTGTCTGCTCTATCTACTTTGTTTGTGTTCTACTTCATGCTCTATTCCCACTTATTCATTCATCACACAAAAATTAATAAAATAGTTTTTATTGCCTTTATGTCGGTTTAACTTGATCAAGTTCACAATCTGAGTTCATCTATTGGTGCTCACTCGTAATGATTCCGAACAGTAAGGAAGTCAATGAATGTCACAACATCGACATCATCGAGTTGAGAGATTATGTTGACAAATATGTACGGATTTCCATCAAAGGAGGAAAAGTATTTGAAGGCGTGATGTACACGGTGGACCCGGTATCTGGATGGTGAGTATGACAATATTTTAGGTGCTTGTAGTGTAGGTAGCCTAGGTAAGAACCATCAGAGGTTTGAACTTGAGAATCCTTTAAAAGTTTCCGACATTATACTGAATACCTAGTCGATGTGGGGTCTTCACTGCAGAGCCTTTAGCGTAGTAAGTAAAGCAGATTAGTGCAACTATGGGCAGTCGGGTTTTCGCATAGAGATCAGAAATCACACGGTTGATTGGCCGCTTTCCATGGTCTGTCAGTTCCACAAAAATCAGCTATCTAATCAATTATAATTTAATTTTGAGCTTCTTCTCTCACTGGTTAGCGTGAACATTTTTTGTGTGTACCCCAAGAAATCGAATATAGTTTGAACCCCACAAAAATGTACCTACCTCTCAAGGGTTTTAGAGGAGCTGATCACCATGAATTATCAAAATAAGAAATTATGTTTTATAACAAGAAAAAATCAAAAAATACTCCCCCAAACTGAATAGTAGGTACGTAATTCAAGGTTACCCCCCAATAATGTGTGCGCCATCAAACGAAAATGAGAGAAAAAACACACGTTCTCTGATCCAGGAAACACAGCGATAATTACCAATTCGAAAAGTTTGTTGGTTTAATGAACTGCCAAATTATTTCCATGTCATCGCAAGGTGAGAAACTGAGGTAAACTAACTGCGGGCGGTAAATGCGCACACCAGCTTTGACGTACATATATTGACAATACACCAAAATATACTTATACTTTTATTCTCTGATATATATCGTAGTATTGATACTTTTTTTCCAGTATCGGAGGCGATACTTTTTTATATCTCACATTTTACCTGTTTCAACACCTACGACATAAAGGTACCTACTTGACAGTACCTCTATCTCTACGTAGATTATTGGGAGACCAACAAACTTCAACAAATTAAACAAAGATGATGTACCACCTCCTCCAGCTCTCTATGATAACCTGCTGTCCTCCATAATCGAGGAAGGACCATCAAAATGTTAACCCCAACTAGTGCAATACGAAAACAAGTGCCTAAACAAAAACAAGTTTTAAATAACAAAATGAGTAATTTATTGTTTTGTTCATTCTATATTAATTCTTATCCTCGTGGTGAAGAGATGTCACACTGATGGAGAGAAACATGAACGAAAATTTCACCCATTTTTGTGAAAGTATCAAAGAGTATCGATACTTTTTGAAAGTATCGTATCGATACTTTGTGATACTTACTAGATGTATCGTACGATATTGTATCGATACTTCTGAAGTATCGGACATCCCTACACCAAAATCCCACATTTGGGGTATTCATGGTCTGATTCGATCGTCGAATTGTCGTAAACTCGAGGGTCTCATGAGGCTCCCACATTTCCCCCCGTCAAATCGTCAAAAATCGAATTGTGCGTAGCACCTTGCGGCATCAGACGATAACGAAGTCAGTGTCAAAAGAACCGCATGTTCAATAATTTCCTTTTATTTAAAAAATGAGAATACCCCAGAGGTTCCTAATAAAATCCTTCAACAAAGTTCCTAGTACACGAAAGAATAAAAATTTAAAAAGTTTCATGCTTCAGACTTCTGAATAGGCATCACCGATTAGGAGTCTTGTCTCAAAGGAAATCCCTTGCTACTTCAGTCACACAATTTTGAACGCATTTTTGTACTTAGCTCCTGGCTGAAACATGTTCGATGCTAGAAAGGATAATGTGGTGTGCTGGCTTTAATGCCAGCAAGCAACATTTCCACTTCTTCAGCAGACCATCAGATGGTTGCGTTTTTCCATAGCCGCTTGGGTGGCTCAGCTCCACTCATTAAATTTTAATCGAGAAAAAACCCACTTCGAACAGAATAAAAACGAAATAAACGAACGGAAAAACGGAATAAAAAACAAAAAAAAGGGTTGTTAAAAGAAAAACTCAAAATGAAAGGACGAGATCTGTTTGTTGATGTTATGATAGTTGCTTCACACAACTGCCGTTAGCGCTCGGATCACATTTTGTAATTCGACGTCGAATCTACGACGCCTTCAGCCCTTGGTAAATCGAATCGTCGTATTAGCCGGTGCGCATGCGCATTGACTCTCGTCGAAGATTCGACGTCGAATCTCCCAGACCATGAATACCCCTATTATTTGCCGCATTTACCGCCCGCATTTAGTTTACCTCAGTTTCTCACCATGTGATGACATAGAAATAATGTGGCAGTACACTAAACCATCCAACTTTTTGAATTCACAAACTTCAATTTGAAGTTGGTTCCATGTTGAACATGGTCGGGTGGTTGAAGGGAAGCCTTCCTCGCAGTCATACTGGGGAGAGAATTTTTTTGTTGGCGTACAGTAATGATGAGAGTTGAGAAGAATTTTTACAATGTTAGCAACTCGCAGTTCTCCTGATATTTTGACGTGGCATTTGGTGGAATTGGTAAACTGATAGTTTTTTCATCACCAGCAATTTTTTGGGGGTCTATTGTCATGTGCCATTGGGGGGTGCGCCTTGATTTTTTTAGATTTTTAATCTAATGTAGACCTCATTCTGAGAATTTTGGCACCAACCGCGACCTTCTAGCGTGAGTAGATCTTTTTATATGATTTTTCAAAGTTTCGAATGTTTATGACGTCACCTCCCGCCTGGGCGGGACCCCCCAGCCCACTGTGACGTCATAAACGGTCGAAACTTTGAAAATTCATAGGGAACGATTTTCACACGCTAGGAGGTCGAGGTTGGTACCAAAATTCTCAGAATGAGGTCTACATTAGATTAAAAATAACAATAAACAGTTTTTCCTACCCAGGCGCACACCCTATTTTTGTTACTTTCTTCAAGAAAAAAAAAATGTGCCCACCCTATTGAGGAAATGTTTGCCATCAATTACTGAGTTATAACTAATATGAGCTGTTGAATAAACATTCAAGATGTAGACCTTTCATTTAAACTTTCACTCGTTGACCTTGGAATCGGTTGGTGTCAGTTTTTACTGACACTCTCTTGGACAATAATTTTCCATCTAAAACATCAATTGTTTATTTGATGTTGCAGTGTGGTACTCGTTAACCGACCAACAAATTCTTTCGACTTGATCTTCGGGCACGCTGTAGACAAAATCGTCGTTCTCAAAGACACGGGAGAAAAGCTGACGCTTTTCGATAACCCGCAGGCCAACCAGAAAATCGACAATCCTAAGAAGGACGCCATGATTAAACTCAAGAACTGGTTGCTTCAGAATAGGATCCCAGTCGTCGAAGTTGGAGCCGAACTCAAACTCGGTGATATTCTGACCATTGTACCGCCCTACACCTTGGACTGCTGCCTCTGTACAAACGAAATTGTTCTTGCTAACGTTCAACGTCTCATCCAATCGATGCCGACCGAATGAACGAACTTGTTGCATATCTTCGCTTTCGAATTAGCTTTTCATTCACCTATTAATTTGAGACTGATTAATGTCATTCGTTATTCTATCTACCTTCTTATATAAGTGTATTTTTCGCCTGAAAAGGTTAATGCGGATTAAGCATCAGACTTCTTAAGATAGTTCAACGAAGTACCTACTCGTAAGTATCTATTCCAACATTATGATGGACGAATTGTTCATATTCATTATGAACATTTGGAATTTTTCTTCTCTCTAATAAACTTTTATCGTTGTTGCTCGATTTTGTGTTTAGCTTACCTTAATTATTAGCCCCACAACTCGAAAATTTGAAAAGTAAGTTATAAAAGTATATAAACTTTGGAAAATGTAAATAATTGATCACAAAACGTCATATTTCGGTCATATACCCGAAAAACTATGTAAGTCGGTATCTTTGCGAAAATAAGGTTTTGAGCTCTCTAGGTAAATTAGGGTTGCTTGATCCATTTAGTGAAGCCGTTTTCCAATCTGAAGAATAGTTTTTTATCCAGGAGGCATAGAGTACCGGAGACCTGTGTATGCCTTTATAGGAGTGAGCAGCTCACGCTGGTGGCAAGTTTCCATCAAAGATAGTCAGTTTTTTTTTCATGTAAAAGTTTACAAAATTCATAAATGTAGTTCGGAGAAAGTGATCATAAATAGAACCTTTTTACTTTTTATAAGTCTCAATTTCAGCAATAAATTCCACTCCTAGTGTTCTGCAGACACGTGATTTTCCATACTGTGGGCAACCCCTTAAGACCACGACCTACGTGTTTTTCCTCATTGTTTCTAAATTATTTCAGATGAATTAATTGATTTGTTGGCTGTTTGACGTAGCTGTAATGCTGATGTTAGAAAGAACAAAAAGAGATTAGTACTGCTACTGGTCTGCTGATGTTTTACAGGGAACCCTGTAAAATTAATGATACAAGAGATAATAATAATATGATGATTAAGGAAATCCAGCTCTGACCTATTCCTCACCCAAATCCAACCCATCCACAGCTCATCCCCAACCTAGCCCTAGCCCCTAACCAATCCAAAACCCATACCTAACTTATCCCTAGTCCATCCCTAACCCATCCTCAGCTCATACCCTACCCAGCCCTGACCTATCCCAACCCCTAACCTGTTCTTAGCCCATCTCCAACCTATTCCTAACCCCTATCCCATTCCTAACCCGTACCTAACCCACCCCTCGTCCATCTCTAGCCTAACCCAGCCCTGACCTAGCCTATCTCCAACCTATTCCTAACCCGTACCTAACCCATCCCTAGTCCATCTCTAACCCAACCCAGCCATGACCTATCTCCAACCCCTAACCCATCCCAAGCTCATCCCCAAACCGCCCTGACCTACCAACCCCTAACTTATACCCAGCCCATCCCTAGCTTATCTCCAACATATCCCTAACCCATACCTAACTCATCCCTTGTTTTAATGAAACAAAAGTACCTTGTTTCCTAACACTTAAATTCAATGCATTCCTACCTAGTTACGGTTGTGATAGGTAAAGTGTTCCTATAAGTAATGGTTGTAATTTGAGAAATTTTAATTGAGGAATTGGTAGTATATTGGATAATTTATTGCTCAACTCTAGTAATATTAAGTCTGAAGACTGTCATTTTGACTCAAGGAACCTTAAATTTGGACTGCGTATTAGTCAATGCCTATGAATTTTCATTTGAATATTTTCCTTTTGCATCGATTTGGGTATTTTGTGGAACCTTGAAACCTGGAGAAACAATTGAATAATATTCCTAACAATTAAATAACCCAAGCTGGGTATATTTTCATAAAAATCAAATTGAAAACCATGTAAGTCGAGTGTCAAAAGCTGGGTAAAAGCATGTAAGTCCATTTTGTCGTTCGCTGAAGTAAATTTTGATGAAATTAGTTTCAGGCTCTTTGAAATACTACTGTTACGACCAGTTTTAAGGAATGGAACGAAAAAACTTATTGCATATGGAATGAAAACTGAATTATTTAGTTTTTAGTGTCCCCTGTAAAATTTGATAAACTCGACTTACGTGGTTGTCCAGGTACATGAACGATTTATACCACCTAAGTCATCACCAAAGTATTTTTTGGTCAAATTGGATTGGTAAATTGGGACTAATAGATTTTTTGATCGAGAAAAGTGTTGACCTCCTGTAGATGGTACTCGAGACTCAGGAACTAGCTGGGTGAAAAACAAGACAAACAGTACTCTTACTGATAACAGTCTATTAAAAACAAAATATCACCTTTATTGAGTGTACACTTTTAGACAAAACCCTGCCCCATCAGGAAAAAATATAAAATTTTTGAGATTTTAACTGGTTACTGAAAGTTAAGGATTTATAGTTCCGTCTATGTACCTTTACACAATTAAGGGATTTTAACGTTTAAACAGTTATTGAGTATATATGATCAATAGTAAATCTGCAAAACGATGTATGTCCAAAGTGGCGTTAAACCCCTAGTTTTTCGGAAGTTAACCAAAGATTGCTCCCGTAATTATAATAGAGAGTTTGCTGCAAACGAATGGCCGCTAGGTCGTTGACGGGCTAAGGGCTTCGTAAGAAGGAACGTGCTTACTGCGCATGCGTGCAGTTACCTCAGAAATGGCCCAACTAGCCTGTGACGTAGGATCTCTCCAGCCCACATTTACACTAGCATCCACACGTATATTCCTTAGACGCTTAACCCATTTTTCCTTAGCTCGTCAACGAGCTAGTGACCAAATTTTTGCAGAAAACTCTCTGATAAATTCAAGGAAAGTTGAAGTTGTCGCGTAACTAGGGTTCAAATTTTTGGAAAATGACACATGGTTTTGCAGTTTTACTATCGTTATGTTGTATCCCTAATATATTACACTTATTACAGATTTCACTGTTACACACATCGCTCTCACTTCAATGTTTTGAAATATATAATTGAACTACAACATTTAATACAAAAATAACGAAATGAATCGGCAGATTCTGAGGATTAGAGAGTCCTGGAGGAGTTCCTCCGATTTTCACGGAGAAGTTTACGATGTGGCCTTACAGGTTTTTGACGGGATGGAGCAGGTTTTGCTGATGAAGGGAGAATTAAAAGTGTCAACTATTTACATTTTGTATACCTCCCGGCGACCCTTGTGCAGCAACAATATACATTCCAGTTCAGATGAATTTGAATCTTTAGATTTAAGACATCTTATGCGGCACGGCGATGATGGAGGTTTTGACTTGAGTGTAAGCTTCCAGTCCGTACTCTCCGAGCTCCCGACCGATGCCTGACATCTTGTAACCTCCGAAGGGCGTTTGAGGAAGGATGGTGTTGTATGTGTTAACCCTATAACCAGAAGAGACGTAGATTTTAGCACGTTCTAATTTTAAAACCATATTCTTCACTAGCAGAAAAACTTGAGAAACAATATCTTCATGCCAACAACAACCAAATCTCAATCAAAGCTGAGAACCCTTTTCCTTTAAAAAAAAATTGGGTTTTCAATCAGGAGGAAAGTGTGGGTTTCTAGAGGTTTGTTCGGCTAATGATTCCGAACCAGTTCCGGACAGAACGCGATTCTGAAAGTGGAAGGGATAGAATCAGTTCGGAATCGTTGTTAACCGAACGCCTTTGGAACTCGTTCGGAATCTAAGCCCAGGAGGGAAATTTAACAACTAAGACTAATAAGACTTCCTGATAAGCGTAATATCTAGTGTGCATGTGCGGAACTGTTGGTCCCGAGAAAATCTCAGAACTGGTAGAACTGATTCTGGACGGTTCCAGATGCCTAACCGAACAGCGGACTGACAGTTCCGAACCAGTTCTGGGCCTAACCGAACGCCTCAAAGGAGGTCGGAACCGTCCCGAACCGTTTGGAATCATTAGCCGAACAAACCTTAGAATTCATCACTCGTCAACAGGTTATGGCTGTTAGTGTATAAATAACAAGCAAAAACTTACCAAACCACACCAGATTGGAGAGCCTGAGTGATTGTATTGATGGTGTTAATGTTGTTGGAGTAAACTGCAGCTGCTAATCCATAGTTCGAGTCGTTTGCTCTGTCAATAACTTCATCGAGACTGTCAAATTTCATTATCTGTTGAACAGGTCCGAAAATCTGAAAACCAAGAATGTATCGTGAAAACCAGAAGAATTGAACTGAGAGAGACTGGATGTAACACTGTGGTATTTGTCATCCATCCCCAGTACAAGTCGGTCGATCAACAAAATTTGTTTTGTTGTCATCAACAAAATTATTTAATAATCTACGAGTACTTCATCCGAACTAACTGATTCACTAATTAATTGGGGCCTTAACCCCAATCGGACCATGGTGTCACTAGTGTCACCGAAAACATCTTAAGAATTCCACAGCTGTCCCAGAATTTTTTTTTTTTTTTTTGTTTTTAAGCGTTTATTTATTATAACAACTAGTTACAAACTGTATTGTTTACAAGTAACTATCTAGTTATTTATTTCTAATATATCACCGCAAAGTCTGTTATGGCGAATGTTCACTAGCAGGCACCACACTAATTTTACACTACAACGTCAGCTTGCAAGGTCCTGGGGTTTGGTCCTTTTCAGTCGCCGAATTTGTTGTGAATTGTCCAGTAGTTGTATGGCTTCTGGATTTGAGTGTACGAGAAGTCTCTTCTCGTAACGTCTTGCTGTTGTTTTTATGACATCAGTGACGCTCTCCACTCCCAAGTCTCTGTGGAGGTCGTCATTTCTAATGTACCAAGGTGCGTTTACAATACTCCTGAGTACTTTATTTTGAAATTTCTGTATTATTTGCACATTTGTTTTGGCAGTACAGCCCCATAGTTGAATTTCATAGGTCCAAATCGGCATCAGTACTGTTTTATAGAACAGAACTTTACAGCTGTCCCAGAATAACTACATTTAAATTGCAATTTAAAAATTAATGAACTAAGCTGAATTTTTAAACCTTTTTGTAAGTTATTAAAGTCAACAAATGATAAGTCAAAAATTATGAATTTTTTTTTCATTGAACTCTTGGGAAATTATTGTCGGAAGTCTCAAACCGCAATTACGACAATAGTTTCCGTTTTGAGACTTCCGACAGCCCAAAAAATTCTGCTGTCCTTTAAATTTAAAATTGCAATTTAATTTTGTTTACTCAGGGGACAATTTGGGAGAGCTGTGGAGTTCCTGAGATGTTTTCGGTGACACTAGTGACACCATGGTCCAATTAGGGTTAAAAATGATTATTTTTAAAAGTTTGATGAAAAATTGGATAAAATGAACTCCATGAAAGAAATACATCCTCAATCCATACTTTTTAGAAATCTTGTTCAAAGCTTTTTGAATCTCAAATCAATTCTCAACCATCAACAGTGCATCGAGGACAGAATAGATCTATGCTCCAAGCACAAGGGAGGATGTCTACCATTTTGCGGCAGTGTGCCCCGTCCATAATGAATTTAAAGTGAGGTGGCTGGGTGGTGCAGTGATCACTGAACGTGACTTTATTACGATGCTGAAAGACCCTGAGTAGTGGAAAATATTGCTACTATACAGAGTGTCCCATATGTTATCCACCAAACTTCGGGAGTAGTTTCTACAACTAATTTGCAACACAAAATGTCTCCTAGCAATTTTTTTTTAACCCCCTTGAACTCCAACTTTTTTGACTTTCAAGATTTTTTTCGTGTTGTCGACCTTACACCTTTAAAACGGTCTACTCCCTCAAATTGCTCTCAAGAATTAAAAATAAGGATACCGTTGGAAAGAGCGTGAAATTTCTCAATAGATGAGCCGTTTACAAATTGAGAAAAACTGAACGCTAAAGTAGTTTTTTTACCTCAAATTTTGATGATTTTTTCCCATGGAAACAAGGTATTTGCCAGAGAGGCTCAAAAGCTTAAAAACTGCTCCATTTCATCAGCTTTTCAACGGTCACCCAATTTTTAGTTTCTGTGGAATTAGGGGGAGAAAATGGTGTTTCAATGCGAAAAAACGTTTATTTTTTTCAACGAAATCGATGGTTTGACGTGGGGACGTGGTGCTTGGGAGGAGCGGCGGCGGAGCAGACCGGATTCCTCCCGTCCAACCGTCAATTTCGTTGAAAAAAATGCACGTTTTTTCGCATTGAAACACCATTTTCTCCCCCTAATTCCACAGAAACTAAAAATTGGGTGACCGTTGAAAAGCTGATGAAATGGAGCAGTTTTTAAGCTTTTGAGCCCCTCTGGCTAATACGTTGTTTTAATGAGGAAAAATCATCAAAATTTGAGGTAAAAAAACTACTTTAGCGTTCAGTTTTTCTCAATTTGTAAACGGCTCATTTGCAAGTCAAAAAAAAACCCTGTGTTGTTGCCTGTAAAGTCGGTATACGGGCGAAAGTTTTACGTGACAACGACTTTGAGTGGTAAAATAATTTTAATGTTAATATTCATTCGTATAGTAGGAAGAAGGATAAAATAAAATTCTTTGTCAAGTTGCACAGAGTAGGTATTTCCTGTAGGTAGTAGGTATTTCCCATGGGTGGGGGGGGGGAGTGAGTGCCAGGGAAGGGGGGCAGGGCGCTCCCGCTTTTGTGAGCGCCGGGGCCGCCCGCCTTTAGGGAGCGCCGAGCTGCACCCCCTCCGTGAGCGGAGCGTAACGCAGTTTCTTGAAGTGTCTCCCGGTAAACCAATTTATAAGACGTTATCACGTCAAAAAGTCGGATTTAAGGGGGTTAAAAGAAAATTGCTATGAGAAACTTTTTGTTGCAAATTAGTTGTACGAGTAGAAACTACTCCTGAAGTTTGGTGGATAACATAATATGTTATCCATCCATATTATGGAACACCCTGTATAATAGGATTATACAGGGTGTAAGCTTAACTGGTCTGCCATACGGTAGATTTCGTTGAAAAAAAAATCACGTTTTTTCGCATTTAAGCGCGGTTTTCTCCACTAATAAATATATTGGAAACGATTCCGACTATACCGTTGGAAAGCTGAGTTTTGGGTCAATTTTTGGGGTTAGAGTGGGAAATTAACCGGCAGTTTTAGCTAGGCTTACAAAATTTGGAAAAACAGTACATTTCCGAGATTTTACTATTCGGGCTCATTTTTCAACATCTGAGTTTAAAAGTTTTATTTAGCACTAGGGAGATGAAGAATTTAACGCTCTTTCCAAAGGTAAATTACATTTGAATTTTGACTGAACAACAAGAGAGTTATGGCTTTTTTAATGGTGTAAGGTCGAAAATACGAAAAACATCTTAAAAGTGGAAAAAGTCGGATTTTGACCGATTATTTTGTCAAGAGACAAAAAAAGTCGCAAATTTGTTGTAGAATCGAACCCTGGCCGGTGGTGCGCCCGAAAGGGTGACACCCTGTATATGCAAATAAAGGTATTTACTACTACTACTATTACCACGAAATAAATACATCGTCAACCCATACTTTTTGGTGGAATCTTGGTCAAAGCTAGTTAAATACAACTTGCACAATAACAATTATTTCTATTGATAACAGTAAGTGCGCAATCTCCATCTTCTTTCCTAGGGAAAAACCCGCGACAGAAATCAGAACCATCAATCTATAACAATTCTATAGAATCGATGATTTCAAGGGGTTTCTCTCAATTAAAGAATATAGATCGGCCCTGAAATCTCAGTGAAGGAAAAAGTTTACTAATCGTTACAAAATAATCGATTACCCGATTAATTTAACCCTTTTTACCAATTAAAAGCCATCGATTATTCTTTATGTGCCTTATCCGGCTAACCGGACGTTGGCAATCACTGCGGCGAGAGCGTCCCGGTCCTCTGCAGTTTTGAAAAGCTCCTCCGCACGCTGAATACCCGTCCACTTCCTCAAGTTATTCAGTCAGGAGAGCCGTCTTCTTCCAGCACCGCACCGAGCCGATACTTTTCTCCTCTCAATATGTGTCCCAAGTATGCAATTTTACGGCATTTCACCGTAACCAGGAGCTTCCTCTGAACTTGAGCCCGCTGGAGAACTTCCTCGTTTGAAATGTGGGCTGTCCAAGGGATCCTAAACATCCTACGCAATAGCCACATCTCAAAGGCTCCTATTCTGCTCAGGGTGGCAGCCTTTAGGGTCCAAGCCTCCGCTCCGTGCAACAAGACAGACCATACATAACATTTTACCATTCTCCATCGGAGAGAGAAGTTGAGGTTCTTATCACAGAAAAGATTTCTCATTTTCAAGAATACGGAACGAGCCTTCTCAATTCTACATTTGACCTCATCGATTATTGGACAAAGTAATCGACATCTATCCCTAGTAGGTACGAATTGGTACTAACCTCTTCTCTGGCAATAGTCATGTTGTCATCTACATCAGTGAAAATCGTTGGCTCCACGAAGTAACCTTTGTTCCCAACACGTTTGCCACCCACAGCGAGATTGGCACCTTCTTTTTTGCCCACCTCGATGTATCCCATAATCCTGTCCAGTTGCTCTTGATCAATCTAAAAAGAGGAACATGGATGGTAATGTAAGCCATTCTTTGTTGGATTCGTTTTATAAAACAATATGGAAAATGGCAGGATGAATAGGAACACGTAGTTCTGACTCAGAGATGGGTATTCGATTGACTTACTTGTGGTCCTTGTTCAGTCTTCATGTCGAATGGATTGCCAATCACTCTTTTGAGAGCCCGTTGAACGCTCTTCTCGATGAATTTGTCATAGATGTTACGATGGACGAAAACCCGGGTACCAGCGCAACAGCACTGCCCCATATTGAAGAAAGTTCCATTGTGAGCACCCTCCACGGCCAGGTCAAGGTCGCAATCGTCCATGATGATGTTGGGAGACTTACCTCCAAGCTCCAGTGTGACTTTTTTCAGATTTGATTTACCAGCAGCTTGTTGAATCAGCTTACCCACCTGAAACATACGCCAAATTTTGTAGTCATTTTTAAAGACAATTTGCTGTCACTAAACGCTTCATCCCAACTAGCAATGTGATGCTTACCTCAGTAGAACCAGTGAATGCAACTTTATCAACTCCCTCGTGGTTTGCGATAGCAGCTCCCGCATCTCCAAAGCCAGGGATAATATTAACAACGCCATCAGGGAATCCTGCTTCTTTGCAGAGTTCAGCAGCGTACAATGCTGTGAGAGGTGTTTGCTCAGCAGGCTTCAATACCACAGTATTACCTGAATTACAGAGAATGTAATTAATAAATGTTAGGTGGTAACAACTTATAAGAATGGCGAAGTAACGATATTATACCTGATGGTACTTTTCCTTCCGATCAGAGATGGGCGGTGATCACGAATAACGAATGCTTCAAAAGTATTCGTGATTAACGCCCATCTCAGCTTCTGATACACAATAGTATAACCTATCCCATTTACACTATAATAGGATGCTTCAACTATAAACAGTACAATTTATCACAAACAAAAAGGAAAAGGAATTTCAAATAAATGGTTCCGTTTCCAAGGTTGCGGTAATGAGAAATTAGCCTCAATTTTAGATTCTGGAATTTCAAGTCAAATCCTATAATAGGGCCCTAGAATAACGTTCAACACCAGGAATACCCAGGGAAAAAATTATCGTAGAAGAAAAAGCCTAAACAAGTGAAGCAGTGTCAAAAAGCACCGCAAAGATCAGGGAAAACGGATTACGTCACTCCCCAGGGTTCCTCCACTAAACTGTGCTCTGGCGAAGCGTAAAAGGAGTTTAGGCAAATAGTGTTGTCAGAGAGAGTCTGTTCGGAGAGGCAGTCTGGAACCAGTTCAGAACCATACCGGAACTGATAAGGGGAGGGGATAGAGGCGAATGGACCCCTCTGAACTCATCCGGGCTCCTCCAATCCCCTCCGAACCGTTCAGGACTGCCTCTCCAAACAGACCCAGAATGTCAACCAGTGAACCAGTTCGGAACCAAATGGGAACTTATAAGGGGAGGGGTTAGAGGCGAATGGACCCCTCTGAATTCCTCCGGCTTCCTCCAAACCCCTCCGAACCGTTCAGGACTGCCTCTCCAAACAGACCCAGAATGTCAACCAGTGAACCAGTTCAGAACCAAACGGTAACTGATAAGGGGAGGGGTTAGAGGCGAATGGACCCCTCTGGGCTCCTCCAAACCCCTCCGAACCGTTCAGGACTGCCTCTCCTAACAGACCCAGAATGTCAACCAGTGAACCAGTTCAGAACCAAACGGTAACTGATAAGGGGAGGGGTTAGAGGCGAATGGACCCCTCTGGGCTCCTCCAAACCCCTCCGAACCGTTCAGGACTGCCTCTCCAAACAGACCCAGAATGTCAACCAGTGAACCAGTTCAGAACCAAACGGGAACTGATAAGGGGAGGGGATGGATGCGAATAGACCCCTCTGAACTCCTCCCGGCTCCTCCAAACCGTTCAGGACTGCCTCTCCAAACAGACCCAGAATGTCAACCAGTGAACCAGTTCGGAACCAAACGGGAACTGATAAGGGGAGGGGTTAGAGGCGAATGGACCCCTCTGAACTCCTCTAAACCCCTCCGAACCGTTCAGGACTGCCTCTCCAAACTCTTCTCCGAAATTCTCAGGATGAGGTCTACTTTTGACTAAATATTTTTTTAAAAAATCAGGCGCACCCCCCATTTTTGTCGGACTGTCCCGGCGTTGCGGATGTCACCAGCTGTCTTCCAAAGAGAAGATCAGAATTTGTTCTGATGATTTCGTTCCTGACTAACTAATCCCTTGCCCTCTTCAGTGGAGAGGGGTTCACCAAAGACCCAACTCCAAAATGCGATCTCCCCCGGGAGCGGTTACCAATGCATCCAAATAATCTCCTTTGTCGACTGTCCTTATTTTTGGCGATCTCATGGGAACTGATTCATTCAACCAGCTAGTTCCCGTTGGTCCTAATAATTGGTTCCTTTTCCAAGGCTAAACTAACTTGATGAATCAATCTGAATTCTACTATTATTTTTCGATTTTAGTTAATCAATTAGAATAAATTTAGAATCAATTAGATAACTTCATGAATTAATTAGGTACTTCCTTAATGCAACTCACCAGTAGCTAATGCTGGCCCGATTTTCCATGCCCACATGAGGAGAGGGAAATTCCACGGAATGATTTGCCCACAAACTCCAACTGCTTCATGTCGTGTGAAGCCCAAGAAGTTTCCATTGACTGGTATAGTTTTTCCATGGTTTTTATCTGCCCAACCAGCGTAGTACCTTTCAGAAACACAAGAAGATACTGTTCAGCAATAGAGCGTACACCAGTGAATTACACAGCGTACTCCGCATTAATATAGCAGGAAGGGATCACTGAATTTCTTTGCCACTAATAACTAGTATTACCTTAGAACGTCGACGCTGTAAGGTACGTCGACCCCATAAGACATAGCAAAAGGTTTGCCGTTATCCAGAGTTTCCAAGCTCTAACAAGAAACAAATAAAACAAGTAGGCATCAATTTTGCAGAAAAAACTCTATGAAAACAAGGAGACACTACAAAACCTCAATAAAATACTTACAGCGATGTAGTTGGCATCTCTTTCCATAAGATCTGCAAGCCTGTTGAGGAGACGACCTCTGTGAGAAGCGTCCATTGTTCTCCAAGGAGATTTTCTGTGGAACGCAGCTCGAGCTGCATCAACAGCTCTGTTAACATCCTCCTGTACAACGAGAAATATTTTTACACAAAGGGCAACCTAATTCGACATTTTGTTTGATAAGGCGGAGAATCACGACCAAGTTCTATCCAAATGTCAGGCACTTGCCAGAAACATGAAAATGAAACGAATGTCATCTCTGTTTAGTGTCACAAATTTCCTATGAAACCACAACCAAACGTCGGAAATAATTCACCAATAATAATTAACCCTACAAGGACATGTGTGACTATACGACCACGTTTCAACCAGATAATGTCGGATGAATGCCAGAAACACGAGAACGATTCGCAATTCCACTTTTTGGTTTATTATTTCCAATAATGAACACTTGGATTCGACCAACACAAAAAAAGTTCAACCTGCCCTCAAAATTTGTTGGTTTCAAGGTACGTAAAACCGAAGAATCGAATGAAAATTTGGCCGTACGCGGAACTTTCCTCAGTTACCACGGACCAATTTTGATGAAATTTGGTATATTAGCTCAATTAGGGTATTGGGGTATATTGGCTCAAATTGGTATTTGGGCTCAAGTTGTGCCGCGAAGCTTTTGGTTGATGTCAGTCTACTAAGGGTAGAAAAATAAGGGCTGACATTTTCAAAACGTCCTAGCTCAAAAACTTCCAATACAAAGGAATTGTTTTTTCTTCAATCTAAAATAGTATTTGATTTTTAGAATCGAATGAGACTATCCAGAGCTTTGTAGGACCAAAGAGCAGGGGGTGAGCTTTGGGGTGTAGAGCTTTGTTTACACCCCATGAGAACTTGAGGGTTAGACTAACGATAATCAGAAATATGAGTGTGGAATGCTTTTTTTTCGTTATTAAGGCACATGCAACCTTCAAGTGGTCATGGGTGCCAAATTAAATCGTTACAACAAATTATCGATTAACAATTGAGAAAGTGAGAAAAACAAAAGCTATTACAGTTTATAGAATAGCTATAAAGTTCTCAATTTATCGAAAATAACGTCCAACCAAACTGAATGGTTACCCAGGAGCTCTTCTAAATTCTTCGGAGTTTCGGGTGGGAGCTTGTTAAAAATTCGGCAGTCAGCAAGTGGGTTACAGTCAGAGGGCATATACAGGTTGAGCAGTTGGGGGAGCAGCAGGAGGAGTGTGGAATGCAAAAGAGCCTTAATCTCCATTCAAATTTTAGTTGACCAATATGATTCAGTTTTGCGTCCTTAGCAACCAGTAATCAAATTTCCTAATTAGGGCACCCAAAAATCTTTATTTCTTCGAATTGAGCGTGAAGCGTGTATTTCTTCAAAATAAACTTGATTGTGAAGCGAAAATATGGTTGGTAGGTAGTTTTCTTTGCAGGGGAGTGATACAGAACAAAAATAAACCTTGGTGTATAATTTGCAGCGCTTTTCGATTTAAGAAAACTCAAAATGATTCAGCATCATTTGCCGGGAAGAACATCAACATTATAACGTTAACAATGTATGCACGTAATTAGCGTAAATGAATCATTAGGTACTAATAAATTGAGGTTACTCTACTATGGTTAGTTCAAACCATATTTATTGGGAAACGACATTCACTGTGTTCTGACCAATTACTGAAAAACGTGATCCAGAAGTTTTCAAACCAGGAGTCAGAAAACAAGAGTCTTCCGCCCTTCGGGAAGTCCCTCTGTAGCAGAGATAGGCGAATTCTTATTCATAAATACGATTATGAATACAAATCGTATCTGCGATTTTATGATTATGAATACGAATACTGGTATGAATACGGATGCAATCGTATTCACACTTTGAATACGATTTTCCCCGTATTCGCATTTTGAATACGATTTTAAGATTTTTTCTGATTTCCCAAAAAATCGATTTTTTAACGATTTTACCTGAAAATCCCGAACTCTGGACATATTTATGGCTTAACATTGTCAAAATAGTCAATCAAAATTCGAAACGCTCACAAATTCAGAAAAGATTTTTCACGCAGAATCGAATGAGACCACCCCCAGGTCGCTACGACTATTCGTATAGAAACTACGACGAAATTTTCGATGAAAATCTTACTTTTCTCAACGATTTCTACTAAAAATTATAATTTTTTACTTAAAAAAAACGAAAAAAAAATCGTAAAAAATAGGATTTTCAGCGGAAATGTCGTCGTTGTTTCTGTAAGGTTGGTCGTAGAGACCTGGGGGTAGTCTTTGAGATTCTGCGTGAAAAATTCTGAAAGAATTTGTGAGGATTAAGAATTGTTATTGATTATTTTGACAATGTTAAAAATGTAAAAAATATATATAAATATGTCCATAGTTCGGGAGAAAATCTTTTTAAAAAGTATGATAGGAAAAATCGTTTTACAAAAATCGATTTTTAGGAAAATTGTAGACAAAATCATAAAATTGTATTCAAAATACGAATAAGGGGGGAAAATCGTATTCAATGTGTGAATACGATTGATCACATATTCATCAATCATATTCATGCAGTTCAATCATATTCATGTTCATACCTGTACCTATTCGTATTCACAATCTTAAAATCGTAGATATGATTTGTATTCATAATCGTATTCGTATTCGTAATCATATTCATTCGTATTACAATGAATAAGAATTCGCCTATCTCTGCTCAGTAGTGTTTTCTCTAGGTCGAAAGATGAGGAGGTTGATTCCGAAAACCAGAAAGGCTTTTGGATTTTGTGTGCGTTTGATCTGACTTGACATCGGCCAATCAATCAGTAGAGTGTGTAAATAGATTTCTGTAAGAACTTGAGAAATTCACATCATAAAAGTAGGTACTTACGGCGTTTCCTTTAGCAACTCGCGTAATCACTTGTCCAGTAGTGGGGTTGATGGTTTCGAATGTTTCTCCGCTGCTCGATTCTTGCCACTTATTATTGATGAAAACCTAGAATCGTAAATGAAAAATCGATTTAATTAAAAGTGTAAAATTCCAATGGTTATAAACATGTAATCACTCATGGCCGTTAATCCAAGTGAACGAGCGAAATCGAGAAGTTATTTTGTTAAAGATCTTCTTGAAAGTAAATACTGCCTGGATAGAATAAAAGTGATTTTTGACCTTTTTTTAAAAGAACAACCACTCCAAAGTGTGGCTATCTGTCTCTCCTTATTTGTGCATGAATTAAAGAAATTGAGACGCCTGAAGATGATGTCCTTTCATCGAAAGCGCTCGCCTCCTGTACTCGACTCGCTGGTTACGACGGATTCTCAAATACGGTACGTAGATAATAATTGTAATCTGTTTTTAGTTCATTATTTTGAATAATGAACACTTCGAATCGACCAGGAAAAATAATTTTCAACCTGCCCTCAAAATTTGTTGGTTTACGTTTCAAGGTAGGTACCAACGTAGAATCCAAAAATCTAATGAAAATTTGGTTCTTAGTTACCATGGACCAATTTTGATGAAATTTGTTGTGTTGTTGAAATGTCTAGTTGTGCCCCGAAGCTTTTGGTTGATGTCAATCACTTCTAAGGGTTGAAAAATAAGGGCTGAAATTTTCATAAGGCCCTAGCTCAAAAACTTTCAATATATTCAACTCAACTTTCATTGTTTTTTCTTCAATTTAAAATAGTATTGAGTTTTTAGAATCCAATGAGACCACCCAGAGCTCTGTAGTACCAACCGCTCGCTCCCAATGAAAACTTGAGGGTTGTTCTTACGACAAATCAAAAACAAGGATGTGAATCGAAAAACAGGCCTAAACTCCGTTCAAATTTTAGCTGACCAAAATTTCCAACAAATTTCCATTTAAGGAACCATAACTCCCTATTTCTACGAATCGAGGGAAAGGTGTGTTTTTAGTGAAGCATGTATTTCTTCAAAATAAACTTGATTGTGAAGCGCAAATATGGTTGGTAGTTGGTGGCAATGGCAAAAGCGAGTGATCTACGCAGACAAATAGTAAACCTTTGTGTAATAATTTGCAGCGTCTTCACATTTAAACATCATTTTCTCCCTTAAATTTCAAAGAAAACTCACAAAATTGGGTTACCGTTGGATAGCCGACTACTTGGAGCATGTTTTAAAGCTTTTGAGGGCCTCAAAAGAGAACCGCGTTTTGGCAGGAATAAACCACCAAACATGTTTGAAAAAAAAAATTTGCAAATTTGAGGTAGAAATTGGTGAGAAATTTTTCTGAACAGGTCACGAGCTCATCTAATTGGAAATCTAACGCTCTTTCTATGGTGCAATCGGATTTCAATTTCCATTGTGGGAGTTATGACCATTTTATTGCCGCAAAGTGGAAAACAAGAAGGAAAAAATCATATAGTAAATATGATGAAAATCCATTCAATTATCACACCTTACTGAAGAGAGAGAGTTGTAATGCATGGGATGAAATTGGTATATTTTAAAATAAGACCAGATTTGGAAAAGTTGACGTATTGTATTATTGTTTATTATATTAAAAAATAGGAAGTTGTTTATTAGATTATTGTAAAAGGAAATGATTAAGTTCGCCACTATTCCAATGTAATAATCCTGATTATCTTTGTACATGCATGGCTCAAGGGGGTTTTCCCATGTGTTCCTGAGAAACATCATCCAATTGTCTTGTTTCTTGTGCCATTCTTCTTACTTTTATAATCTCTACACCCATGCACTTGTTTCATTCCAAAACTAATACTTCATAAGTAAAACACAAACGGTGGATACAGCTTTCGTACAAGTACGCAACCACGAGAGACATTTTATGTCTTATGTTTAATAAATTGAGAGCTTTCCAATGAGTGGTGAACGATTTTTGTGGGGTGGAAAATGAGGAAGTTAGTTTTCCCTAGGAACGATTGGTTGTACGTGAAAATCATCAGAAATTTCCGCGTAACGCTCCCCGCGTGACGATCCCCGCGTGACGATTTTTCATTTATGTGCCATAGTAAAGACATAAAATGTCAAAAAGTAGCATTTTGAGCAGAGTAAAAAAAGGTACCTGCGAAGAAAGAGGGGAAAGTTGTTGGAAAAAAATTAGTTGTAGAATCGATTCATGAAGTGTATTTCTGATTGGTTTCGCGGGAGATCCCGCGTGATGGTGCACAACACATAACTAAAACTGGATTGAGATAAATTTTCCAGTGAGCAAGAGTGGGCGGACGCCAGCACGTCAAAAATGTCAATTAAAAATCTAACGAGAAGATATGTCACGTACTGCGGCTGATGTGCCGATAAGTGCCGCACATTCCGAGATAGAGGACGCTACGAGATACGAGGTCATCTCTCACTCTTAGGGCTTCCGGCCTTAACAGTATTATGGACAACTCGTCAATACCACAACGCGTTCCTCATAAAAACGTTAATAGCTACTTAAAATACGATTAGGGATTACTCATGTCACTTTTCTCTCATGAAAGTGTTAACGAGATGGCCTCAGGATTCGTTAGTATGAAGGTAAGACTATAAAACATAACATCTTCCATGACGAATAGGTAACATAGAACTTAGTAGTAACAAGTTACTCATAGAACCTAACAGCATCATCAACCCCAACTGGGATGCCTATCTGCCTACATCGGGACTAAGCTGAATTGATAACCACAAAACCTGGAGATTTCGACTGATTTCAAACTTCAAAGATTATAAATTTAGGTCTTAAATATATTTGAATGGTCCCAGGAAATTTAGGCCAATGGAACGATGTTTATTGGGAGCATTCTTGTACTTGAACTTTTAATATCTTCAGTCCACCTAAGATGTGTAAAATCGGCAAAGATTTGATAAACTTCCTTCTCACTTGAGTCAAATATCTAAGAAGAACACATTTTACAAAAAATCAGGCAAATTGTTACCAGAATAAATAAATTCACGGTGTTCAGACATTTTAAAAAAAAGTGTCTTCCCATGGCACACCGAAAAGAGTAACTCATACCTCCTCCTTCACGCTTACAGAGGTTCATAATTCGGTCACAAATGTACACAAGGGGCGCTTATCAAAGTTTTAAAATTCCGAATAAAACAAGCTTGAAGATTTTACTTTTTTTCCCAACTCAATTGTGTCACTGCTATTTTAGCTAGATTTTTAATTTTTTTTCGCAATCTGTTGAGAATAAGAACTGAATCGGATCCAACCAACAATATAGGGAGAAAGACGTAAAATCACAAAAAAAAAAAAAAAAACGTTGGAATTTGTAAAAGCGCCTCTTGTGTTTTCTTGCTTTATTAAGTTGAGCCCATTCACATTAGACCCTTTGAGAAAACGCTGCAAATTATTACACAATGGTTTATTATTTTTCTATATAATCGTCTATAAAGCCACCAACCATCCGGAGATTAGACCTCTTTTGCGATTCACACTCGTGTTTCTGATTTATCGTACGTTTATTATTTTGATGGTTTATTATTTTATTATTTTAATGGTTTATTATTTTCTATATAATCGTCTATAAAGCCACCAACCATCCAACATGAAGAAAAATACTTGGAAAATGTCACCCCACGCATATTTGAGCAAAAACCTCTTTTTTGGCCGGTTATTTGCCCATAACTTCTATACGAATTAAGCGATCGGAATAGTTCGACGTTAGGACCAACTAGACCCCAAATGGAGTCTATGTGCAAAATAACGGGTTTTTTTAGACCGATTCTAAGGCCTTTTATGGCCCGGACGGCGGACGGACATTGCAAATTTGGATTCTACGCACCTTGAAACGTAAAGTGACAAAGTTTGAGGGGGGGTTATAAAAAATGTTTGCGATACGATCATAGGCACGACATAGGCTTATTATTAGAAATAATAAACCAAAAAATTGTATATTTTTTATTGAGAAGAAGGCGTTTCACAGGAAACTCAGGGCACAAGGGGCGCTTTTTGTAAAACGCCCCTTGTGAACTCGCAGTACAATATGTTTACATACATTCAGTACGATATCGGCTCCTCCTGGAATAGATTTGAGAGGTGATGGTCAAAAAACGAAATCTCAAGCTTCAATGGTTTGGGTGGCGCAGAAGCCGAAACTAAAACGCGATTTTCTCGAAACTTGAAAAATGGACATAGGACGTTTTTACTAAGGAGGGCAGTATTGTACTCAAGTAGATGAGTGAGCAAAAATAGTAGGCTGACAAAGGGAGGAAATAACCAACATTGGGTTTAAAACTTTTCAATTCTATCACGATTAGAGCTGCTTTCTCTCTCTTCGGCTTTTGAGAATTATGAAACTCAAAAATGATTTCTTCTTGAATGACAAGACAATTTTTTTTCCATTGATCGAAAAAGTTTTACTTCGTAAGAAGAAATTCTGTGGGGTTTATTAAATTAAACTCCCGAGTTATTGAATTTCCACGATTTCACAAGAATAAATTCCTCTCCTCCAAACTCGTTCGATTCTCCCATGAGAGCATTTTTACCCACGGTGAAGACTTGTAATTAATATAAATTAAAACTAGGTACCGTGTAATAAGTGTAATGCAAATTGATACAATAGCTGCCTACAAGATGCAAAGTATATTTTATTAGCTAGATTATGATTTCAAGGTTAGGAAGCTACTAACTGGTAATTATTTTGTGAGCTGAGTTCAACATTTTGATTGTTCCGACAATAAATGTTGATTTGGGAAGATGACATGTCATCTACTTGCATACCAAATCTTGAAACACTACAATCTGGAAGGAAACTTCAGGGAAGGCTAAAGAAGACAAGTTCGCCCTAATCAAGCTACAAATAAACTCAGTTGTGCTTCTTTAGCAAACGCGTACAAACGATGAACTTAATTTCGTCTATCTCAGCTCCAGTTACGTTTGAACAAATCGTTTAGTTGATTAGTTGAGGAAAACAAAAGTTGTTTGGGTTATTAATAACATGTCAGATGATAAGCGCTCACCCCGGTAAGTTTCACTTCAGGCTGTGGGATAGGTTTGGGAGCAGCAGACATACATCTATGGGAAACATTTTTGGGCAGACCCACGAAGACACGCGCGGCTCTGAGCATCTTGAAGTGGTTTAGATAGGACGCACACTGGAAACGAGAGAGCAACTGAATAGTGATCATGTAGGTTTATATCGGAAGATCTATTGGGGGGTGACCTTGCAACTCGATATAAACTCCAGTGAAGGAATGTTAAATAGTAAGATAACGCAAAGGTAAACAGAAAGGCAAACAGATACGAACAGATGAGAAAATCAAAACTTAAATTCGAAGATTCGACTTACCGAACGAGATCAAGAGGTGTCCGGCAATGAGTTTGACTACAAGTTAGCGGAGATGGAAGAAAATTCCTCTTTCGTTGAAAGCGATTCCACAAGTAGTTATATAACACTTCAGAAGTTAAATAAAAGCCGTCCACCAGATAACCTTGATTGCCTGAGTAGACGCTACACACAAATAATAGAAAAATGGAAGAAAAGTTTAGAACGGAACGTCAGATCAACCAACTCCAAATATGCCTACCCAAACCCACTGGGCTGAAAGCACATAGCTGGAAGCCCGAGAAGCGTTGTAGTTCCATAGCCTGTCAATGGAGCGCTGCAGTCGAGTCTCCTCCACTCTCTCCGTCACTCTGTGGTCTCAGCCCTTGCCGGCCATTTTAACGTTGGCTTTCTCCTCTGTTTACTTATCTCCGTTACTCTGTGCCCAAACCCAAAGTACAAACCTGTTGCAGTTGTTGTTGTTCATTTGTATTTGCCTCAGAAGATTGAGAACTGGTGTTGTCACTGTTTGTAGAATCTTGTCTGTCTATCTGTCTGTCTTCTCTTCTTCAATTTGACCTGGATCATACCGTGTGGTCATTGATCGTTATCACCTCTTTGTCTGTTCTGTTTTGCATATATATTTGTCTGTATTATTGTTGCGCTGTTTTGCTTCATATCCTTCACCCTGTATATTATACTTTCTTTGGATTCAAATATGTGCTCCGCATTCCTGTAGTTTGCTCTGTAATTGTAGTTGTCTGTCTGTGTCTGTAAGTCCAAGTCTCATGAATTGTTGTATATCTGTTTCACCATCAAGGACATTTACAATAGCATTACGAAATTTGGTGCATTGAGTGAGAGTGTGCTCCACTGTTTGAGACACATTTTCGTTACAGTCATGCATATTGGACTATTGTTAAGTGGCTTCATTATATGTTTAAATACATTGTTGTTGGCATGCCCAGATAGTAATCGATTTACTTCCATTATTTGTCGGTTGGTGATGCTTCGATTGCCTTTGTACCAAGGAGTGTTTGCAGGGGTCGTGAAGATACTCCGAGTCCACTCACCGGCTCCAGCTCCAGACTCATAGTTCACACTCCACTCTCTCCTCATTCTGCTCCTGATTTCCAACTCGAAATCCTTGTAGTTGGTTCTTTGCCCGACAGGCACGTGTTCCATACTGTTTACACGTCTAACATATCCGTCCACTTTCTCGTTGCCTGGTACTCCCAGGTGTGATGGAGCGCATTGAAAGTGTAGAGTGTAGCCCTCCCTCACGCTATTCCGGAGAAGTTCAGTCAGTCGAAGTAGGTTCAGTGGTGGTAACTCGTCCTGTCCAAGATTAGCGAGTGCATCAAGAGCTGCTTTAGAGTCGGTAATTATGACTATTTGTTTGTTTGTGTCATGAGCAGAGACGTGCTTCAGAGCCATAGTGAGTCCCTCCACCTCTGCCTGGTAACTGGAAGATAGTGCATGAAGCCTAGCTCCTGAGGTGAGTCTGTGTTCCTCACACCACACTGCTCCGGCAGCCCCCTCTGCACTTTTCGTTCCGTCTGTATATAATTTGGTGTTGTCAGAGTACTTGGTGTGTAGGTGTAACATGGTTTTTTGCAGCAGTTTGGACGGTATTCCCTCATTCTTCTTATTAACACCAGGTATGTTTGTAGATACCATGCCGCTCCAGCCTCCCTTAGGAACCAAGAACTTCAGTTGTTCCTCATTTGGAGTGCGCATTTTCATTTCTACTACAAAACCCTTCATTTTCGTGATGCTCTCTTCTATTTTATGGTATTTGTGGCTGTGTTTCAAGTGCAGATTGTTTTGCAGGTCATTTAGCTCCTCTCTAGCCTTAGAATCGTAGAATCTTTTACTGCCATTGTTCTAGTCAGTTTGAATTTTGCCGGGGCAAAATACACTAAATGAATGAAAAATGATCCTATCATCGAATGATGTCATGGATTCTACTCGCTCCCCATCAAATATACAAGGACAAGGAGCCTAGGTCCGGGAGGAGCGCATGGGTATCTCTTTCTCACTCTCTCTTCTTATAGGACAACCATAAAGTAAAGGCTCCATTTTTCTGTATCCAATAATGACACTCCACAAGAACAAGACCACATAAATAATATACTTTTTTTAAAAAATAACACCGGATTACTCAAGAAATTACAATTTTTTCGAATTATGGAAAAATTCAATCATTGTGTCCGACATTGTGTCGGCTTTCGATTGTAAGCAGTAATTAGTAGAACCAACCAATTAGTCATTAAAAATTTATGGTTGTGGCTTCGGTTATATGCACGTATTTATGTGACTACCCATAATATTGGTTGGACATTATCATAGTTAAATGAATCAATTTTGACTTCATCGATAGATGGAAAACCTAGGGGTTCGGGGTTGTGCAAACGACAGGATAGTTCTGGGTATCTACTTGACGTGAACCGTTTCAACCTGTTCAATTCGTTTTGAGTTGAGTTTATTGGGGTTAAACATTCCGTTGGACTTTGCTAAGGGAAGTCTTCCTATGAATTTAGGTATATTCAATCGAGTGAATTTGAAGGTAAGTAGGTAAATTACATCCTAGAGTTTGCTCTGTATAGCTATGTAAGTTAATATTGCACTTCCACAAAATTGAGTTTTGTATGGGAGGCATCTCTCTCAATTTGTTGATTTTTTTTTATCATTCAAAGTTAAGTACCTAGGTCAGCATGTAATTGTGTCCAAGCTAAACTAAAATGGAGTGTCTACTGACTATTCTCTTTCTGTTGAGTGCAGGAGGGCGAGGGCGGAGGAATGTATTCGGAGTGGGCGTCCCTGGCCAGCATCGTCCGTCATGAAACTTCTGACAAAGATTCGGTACTCTCGAAATTCCCTGACTCTGGCAAAGATGTCGCTATGTCCATTGTCAAGGAACTTGCTTCGAATATCGGGCTCACACAGGCCCCAGCCCCCAGCAATCTTGCAACGGATCGTGATGTGTTGTGGTGCATGGAAGTAATTAGATATTCTCATTATTTAACCTAGATATAAGTATTCTACTTTGGACTGATCACAGGGCTCCTCAAGAGCGCATAATCTTCTGATTAACATAGTTGTTGAGAGGAAGCACGGATTGTGTTGTGCAGTAGCTTAGACGACAAACGAAGGTCCCTTGAAACAAAAAATATACAGGGTCAACCCTGTGTGTCGAACCTTCAAGGGATCGGTTTTACAACTAATTTTCCAACATAAAATGCTTATTCCATATTATTTTCAATTTTAAGATTTTTTTGTATTTTTGACTATTTATATCACCATGTGAACGTAAAAATAAGGGCCCTCTTTTTTCACGCACCAAATTCTTCTCAAAATATTTTAGTTTGGCATCAGGGAGATGGTATATTTAATATCCTATGTATAATGGGATATTTAGTATCCCTCTCCCTGATGCCAAACTAAAATATTTTGAGAAGAATTTGGTGCGTGAAAAAAGAGCTCTAAGTAAAATTTGTAATAATTTTCTAAAATTTAATTTTTTTCGACTCTTTTTTAAACTTTTATTACATTGTGTTTCTGGGAGACCCTCCACGGGGAAAACTTCCTCAGGATCTCAGCTTTCCAACGGTATTATAAAAAAAACTTTGTACACTCAAATTTAGGGTAGAAAATTGTGATTTTTTTTAAACGAAATTAGCTTTACATGGGGGGTTGGCTGCGCTGTAATTAGCCTCCTCCAGTAGGTAGCCTCCTATCGTCCTTTACTTTGAAATTATCCATTCCATGTTTGAGGTTTAATGCCCTTGTATGACGTCATCTAAGTTCCTTACGACCATTTTTGTGGGTGTCTCAGTCGATCGCCGTTCATTCCTCGTTCCGTGTTAGTATTCCTCTCAATTACCGGCGCTCAAACTTTAAAAATTGTACCTAAATTTGAAATTTTCAAGGATTTTCGTAATTTATTTGAGCACCTGCCTTGGGAATCGAAAAACTAAAATATTGCGCTGGACTCATCAAAATCGGCAAAAAATGGGAATAACCTTACTGAATAAACGGGTTTTCCTATTTTTGCCGATTACTGTTCGATTTTGATGATTCCTGCGGCAATCTTTGAATTACGAAAATCCTTAAAAATTTCAAATTTAGGTACGACTTTTAAAGTTTGAGCGCCGGTAATTGAGGGAAATACTAACCTGGAACGAACGGCGACCGACTGAGACCCCCTTAACACCTCTTCCTGAATTCCTCAGATTTTTGTATCAATTTTTTTGGAGACATGCAAAATTGATGGTGGAGACTAACAACTATTGTTTTTGTTGTTGGAGACTATTTCTGCCGTGCTAAGCCGACCTACTAGGTTTCGTGGCGAAATAACTCTTTCACGGCATTATTTTTCCTCCTTTTACCACAAGTAAAGGTTTTTCTTAAAGGAAATTAGTGGATTTCCGGAGTCAACATTTTTTTGAGTGTTAATTATCAAAAAACGATGATACGAGTTTACGCTCTCGTAAACCCGAAGTTACGACTATTCTGTTCTGAATACGCAACCATGAGACTTTGAAATGTTAAGCACATTTTAATTCCTGAAACTTTATATTTATCTTTAAATCAAGTAATCGTTTCACCTTAATTATTTTGTCATCCTTCTTGGCTCAAAGTCAATAGTATTTCATATCTGTGTTCGGAGTGTAAGAAAAAACAGCTGAATCAATCAAAATAAACGTTCATACTTTACGTGAATAAACGTTTATTCACGTAAAGTATAAACGTAAAGTCACCACTAAATTCCGAGTTTTCAGAGGCAAAAAGTCGTATCATGCCGATTCAGAATGCAAGAAGTCGTATCGTCGAAATATTAAGGCCGATTCCCGTATCTGTGTCAAGATACGAGTTTTCTTCTTCTTAATCGCTCTGATACTACTAGTTTCTTAGCAGAATCAAGTTAACGCGTTAATCAAGGCTTGTTTGAGGCATTTCTAGTAGAGATACGACTCTAAAACTCCGAAAATCGATAGAAATCGACCTCCAAACCCCCCGGGTACTAATAACTCAATTTGGTCAAATTTTCACGTTACGACTTTCTGGCTTAGCACGGCAGTAGGGTGGTGGCACCAGTATCATACACGTTAAGGGGAAATTTCCAGTTTTTGCTCAATATTTATGCCAAATTACATCCTACAAATAGTTGAGGAGTCGAAATAGCTAGAGCGACTGTTCTTAAACGTTGTTAAACCAAGAGAAGTAAAATATTCGGTTTCTTTCAGCTTAAGTAAATGATTTTCGAGATCTCTTTTTTTCCCCAGCATCATACATGGCAAAAATTGGGAGGCACCAGTGTCATTCATACTTCGGAACCAGTATCATACACTTGCACGGAAACATAAAAAATTCCTATTTTTCATAATCAAAGGAAAAATAAAGATAAGAATCGCACACTAAACTTCGAGTAGTGTTTATTGATTAGAAAATAATTGGTTTGAATGCAAAAATTACTTTTATAGTCGACAGTCTTCTTGTTTTAGGAAACTCTTACCAATCTAGGTTTGCAAGCTCTAGGACCCTTTAGGAAAGAATGCTTTGTACCTACACAGGAACAAATTGTCTTATTTAATACTTGAGCATTATAATAGAAAATAATATATCACTTTAGTTTGAAATCACATACAAAGTACCTAGGAACATTTTTTTCTGGATATGAAACATTTTCCTCTCTGGACATACAAACTAGTTACTAACTCTCTCTTTTCTTCTCAAAACTTGAATAAACTCTTGAATTAAACATTAATAAACTCTGAATTGAAATAGAAACTTGAATTAGAGTAGCGTAATAGAGCACTAGCTAACGAAAAACTTGAATAAGTACGTAATAAATAACTCAAAATTAAATCACATTAAAAATCGACTTGGTCGATACCAAAATTCAATACTGAGCTTTCACATACCATCGGTGATGGAATCAGTCTAAAAGCGTTGAAAATGACGTGGAATTCCAACCCTAATTCGTTGAACCTGCCCGAGGCCCAACGAACCAGAAAACCTTGATTTCCATGAGCGCGACCACGTTTTTTAGCATTCAAACGTATTTTTCACCCCTAATTAGCGGAGTAAAATTAAAACAAATTATACCATTAGAAAGCTGAGATCTTTGCGCAGTTTTTGATGTAGAGGTACGTGAAAAATCATGTGGAAATAAAACCTTAACAATCAAAAGAAAAAGTAGGAAATTTTGACAATTTTACAAAAATGACTTTACGAGTTGATTTTTCACCCATCACGACCAATTTTTTTTTTATATAACCACTAGAAAGAAGGTCAATTTAACGCCCTATCCAACGGTTTAATTAGATTTTGAATTCCTTGTAAATTAAGCGAGTTATGGTCATTTTTATGGCTTAAGGTCGAAAACACGAAAAAAATCTCAAAATTAAAAAAACTCGGAAATTAAGCGTCTAACGAAAAATTGCTAAGGGACACTTTCTTACTAAATTTAGTTGTAGAATCGACTCCCGAAGTTTTTCGGTCCTTAACATGGGACACCCTGTATAAAAAAATGCTCGAATGGGAAAAATTAGCTGGGCTCTATGTCATACACCCTGTGGACCCATTATCATACACCCCTGTATGATACTGGTCTTAATACTGGTGATTTCAAAAAAAGTTCATAGTGTAAGTTTCGAGTCCCTAACACCTACAATAGCCGAGAAAACGCAAAACTTGGAATTTTTTGGGAATCCCCAGTCTCATACACATGTGTATAAAATGGGGTACCATTGGGGTACTGGATAAGTATCCAGTATCATACACCCTCTCAAAACGGGTTAAAAACTGTGTTTTGAGCAAAACAAATAACAAAAATGAATTGTACAAGTCAAAATACATTAAATATCACGCCCAGGGGAATGGAAAGACAAAATTTGTGTGAAAATACTAATATAGAAGGGGAGTCACCTCCTTAACCTAAACTGCAAGCAGACGCCGTGAACAGAGTGCTGCCTTCAAGGAGTCCCAACCTGCAAGTGAGAAACCCGACAAAAATCTTCCCTTCTACTTCTTCTTCTTTCCAAATTCACTATGGAAGCACACAGATATTTTGAACATATAAAATCATATCTAAGTCACCTAGAACTGTTATTATTTTGATTTGAAGATGAAAGTGTATGATACTGGGTAAGTGTATGCGACTGGTGCCACCACCCTAATTGTTAGTCCACTCTATAGTGTACTGAAATTCCAAATAACAAGTGAAGGGTAACAAAAGACCCGTACAAATACCTATTATCGGCATCCCTTATAATTTTGGATACATTTACCAGGTCATTTGCTATGGGCTGAGCTTGCCGTTGAACGAGCACGACGCTATTCGCGACTGCGTTCACATCTATTGTGATTGGCTCACAGTCCTCCATCCAGTGCCGAATGTGAGTGTCCCAAAGCCGCTCATAGACGACCCGAACCTGTACGCTAGAAAGATGATTGGCCATCTCCATAACCTTTTCATTCCTCGAAAAGGCGAAGGTATTGTGTATTACTAATTGATTGTAGATTCATTGTTGGTTATGCCTATGAACCAACATCTGATACACCTCTGATGTACCTACGTGTGATACATAAATAATTGTTTGATACTGAGCATGCATACCTACACGATATTCTCGTGCTGTCTCTCGTTACAGAAATTCTTTGTAAGCTGTCTGATTTGTGTATATTTGTATTTCCCTGTTAAATTTTGGGCCTCTATTGGCCTCTATATTGGCCTCTATTATTGTCGATCAATAGCAATCTTTTTTTCATGGAATTTGATTTTTTGAGAAATCTATTGAGCAGACTCATGTTGTTTACTATTCAGGAAACTAAGTAGTGGATCATAGGTGTCATTATACTCACATGAATACTTTAATTCAATTACCCATACTACTTTGATCCAAACTAAATGCTGCTACAATACTGTGAGCAAATAGTTGTTTTCACTAGGCGGTGTCTGTAAAGAAAGTGGCAACTCTCAGTAGGCACGATGATGGTAAAAGTAGTTTCTCTTACGTCCAATAGAGTGCTCTAATTAGAATTACCTATGTGTGATTGCATCGACTACAATTAAAATCAAGATGAAAATTTACAATAATTGTAATTAAAATCGTGATAGAAAACTTCCTTAGCAACCGAATCATAGCGACCCTGCGGCACTCTATTGGACGCACAGGCAACTACTTACTTTGACAACCAGCCAGCGCACCTAGCGGGAGTCGCCCCTTCCTTTACAGATACCGCCTAATATAGTTTTCTTAATCACAATCAATGGGGTATTTCAGTCAATTAAAAAAAAAATTTTTTTTAAAATAGAGTATGGCTCAGGAATAACGGTTGGTCGAGAAAATGTTTTTAAAAAATCAGAGAAGCTAAGGAAAGTTGAAGATTTGAATGGTGTGACGAGCTAGCCAACTGTCTTTGAAAAAAGTATCCATGCACAGAGAAGAGATGGAACCCTTGAAGGACCTCTTGGATACTACAAAATACTACTAACACACGCGTGCGGCGTAGTGTGTGTGCATTTATGGCAGCCCGCCTTTTTTTTTCAAACGTGTGATCTCTTTAATTAATTTTTCTACCATATGTTATATTGGGCATAAAGTTGGATTATATAGGTTTTCAAGGGTGTTGAATCCAAATTTGAGGTCAAAAACCTGAATTTCCGACCCACCAAAATACCCCATTGTTAGCAATGTCCAATATGACTTCCTAATGTTTACTATGACTGGAGGTGTTTTTATTATCTGAGCTGATGGTGATACTTGTTGGTATGTACATTGTTATTAGTATTTATTCTTGTTCTGTTTTTTTTTTTTTTTCCCCCCAACGTGAAGTCGTATCGAAATTGTGCTGGCATATTTCTGTTTCCATGCTTTTTGATCAATTGGAAACCAATTTTAGGAGTAAATCAACACACAGATACCTACCTACTTGTTGAAGTGGATAAATTCGCGTTCTTCAGAAACTACCCTCAAAACCATATCAATTGATTTGGTTTTTTTTCTTGTACTACGCATGTGACTTATTTTTCCATCTTGAGCCACCAAATCACACGTCTTGCTGTCTTCACTGTGCACCATCATGGTAATGCAACTCTTTTGTTTTGCAGTCTGGCCATTCCTGTATTCGGATTATGGTTTGTATACTATATTTCACGTTTGTTGGAGGGCGGGTTTGGGCTTTTCACACTATATTGTCTCAGTCTGGTGAATTTTACTTTCTTTCGGTGTTGGGAAATATGAATTTTAGTTTTGTTATATTCGTCTTAAGACAATCTGTAGTGTATTGCTCATCTAGTGTATGTATCGGTGTCAGCTAATTGACTTTTTGAGTTTGTTCGCAAAGCGTTTTATACAGAATGTCTACACTTAAGTTGGGCATAACTACAGGGTTCGAATCTACAAGGTATTTCCAACAAAAAATGTCTCTTAGCAATTTCTGTTTTAACCCCTTGTGTTTACAAGTTTTTTTTTAATTTAACGATTTTTTCGTGTTTTCTGTTGAAGGTTTTATTTTATTTTAAGTGAAATAATTGTAGACAAGTACTCAAATTATTCACGAGAGAAAAATATTTTATTAAAAGACAGAGAGCAGTTGCTTATCAACATGTGAGAATGAGATATGAATGTAGGAGTACAACAAGATGGCGTCAAAGCAAAAGTGCCTACTAGATGCCAGAACAGCAGTGTTGCCAAGTTTAGTTGAAATTAATATTCAACATTTTCGACCTTACGTCATCAAAACTGTCATCAGTCCTGTTATTTACCAAATAAATTCAAATTTGAGGATATCGTTGGAAAGATTTCCAAGCTGCCTAGGGCTAACCAAAAGCAATAACACATTTTTAAAAAATCAAATCAAAAAGCATAATTGAAAATTTATTTGGAAAAAAAAAAAAATTATCGTCGTTTTTTACTCAGAATCTCTGCCCATTTCATGGGCGCTCTTCGGAAAAAACATCCTCAAATTTTCAGCTTTCTAACTGCTTATCATCTTTTCAAGTTGGACGAGTAAATCAAGAAGTTTGAATGCCAAAAATCGTGTGAAACAATGAAACAAATCTTTAAATTGAAAAAAAAAAATACTTGAAAAAACAAAGGGTTAAAACAAAATTGCTAAGAGACATTTTTTGTAGGAAATACCTTGTAGAATCGAAATTTCTATTTGGCATAATAGTATTCCAATCCAAACTTAAAGGTGTCCAAATTACTGGTGGAACCCATCAGTGCAACATTCCTGTAATAGACAACAATGAGGAATTTCACCGAATTCTGTTTGCATTTTTCCTGAATAGTTAATGGCGTGAGATAGATGAAAATCAAGTTGATTTCGGAAAATAAGTCTCCTGTTATATTCGGGAGACAAAAATTTATGATTTCAAAAAATAACCGGGAAAACGGACCTCTTCAACGTGAAGTGGGAACGCTTGCTGATTGGCTGTTTAGACCACCGTCTCCTCCCAGTGTTGCCCGATGGTACGACAAAATCGTGTTATCTTAGAGGAAAGTTATCAAACAAAAACAGGGGAAACCTAATTTTCCCCATCTTGCTTTTTATATTTTTTTCTTCAGTTTTTCGATTTGAACTTTACTGGTTTTGTCCCATCTGGGGACTATAGATTACTCGATCTCAGCGCTTCAAGCGGCTGTAAATTAACTATTCCAGGAAGACGTCATCCACCCGGTTTTTTTTTTAACGTTCATATTTTCTACACTGTTTTGTTTATTCGTAAATTAGGAAGTACGGGCTGAAAGTTCGCCATAGGTGGTTTTTTGAGGTGCAGAATCCGATTTTGGTGTAAAAATAGGAAATTCCGACATGGTGAAATTCCTCATTATTTGGTTAGTTTTCTCTAAGGTTTGAAATGGGAAAACATATGAGGAAAACAAACGGAAAGGAAACGTTGGAAACAAATACTTGAATGTGATGTCATGGATCAATAATCGTGGTTGGATGAACTATTAAGGTACGCATACACTAGAGGTAGAGGTACACTAGAGGTAGAGGTAGAGGTACACTAGAGGGTCGGGCCACATCGCATCGCATCGCAAAATCCTCCTGGATAAGTTCAATGTTATTTAAACGGAGGTGCGCACACATCGCATCGGGAACATCGCTCTCCAGGCGGATTTTTCCGCCAATGCGCCCTAGTGCCTCACAGGCGCACTAAACAACAAAAAACAGGCGGATTTCTCTTCATCACGACATTTACCATGTAGTTTTTCACAAATAATCGAAAGGTATTTTTTTGACTTGATTATTTTGATCAATAAAAATTGATATCTTATGGTTGTGGAGGGAATTGATCTTATAATACATTAAATAATTGCCCAAATAATGCTTAGTTACGTGAATAACCGAGGTGAATTTGAGCAAAAACGTTTGGAAACACTTGATAAATACGCAATATGTAGCAACAAATAATTGATCCACGGTGCTAGAATGGCCTAAAAATACACTATTTTCTTAGGAAAGCCAATGTACACCAATAAACTAAATTAAATAATTATTTAATCGGGAGCTTCACTGATGCGATGCGATGCGGCCCAACCCGCCTCTAGTGTGCGCGTACCTTTAAAAGTTTTCTGTGTCACTCGTCTCCCCAAAAGATATCGTGAGGACCCAAGTTAGTTTTAAGGGGGACGAAAATAAATAATACGAAAATAATCTAGGAATAAGAAAAGTAATGTGAACCCTTTCATCAGATTCGTCGGGCAACAAAGTGGGCTGCGCCATGATAGAACCCCTACATCTTGTTGGGCGCTTAAAGATGAATTAGGATGGAATATTCAATAGTAATAACAAACGTCGGGGACTTTTCATTTGAACATATATCCTAAATATTACCTGGTATTTAGCATATAAGTACTCATTAATTTAGCGTAGTTGAGTAATAATTTGTTGTGTGATGGTGCACCTTGACAACGGGTACTTTGTACGTCGTAGTGGTAGATGTAGTGTGATGGGGTATTGTTGAGTTTGGGAACTGGTTTGTGTGGAAGACGTTTTGAACTGCCCATTTGCTTGTCAGTCATTCATTTCAGCTGCACGAATTCAAATTTGTTGTCGTCGATTATTCTTAAGGATAATGCTCATTCATTCAACAAATAATTTTGCATTATTGTTCATGTTCATTCACAATGTTTTTTTACGCGTACTTTATGACCATATTTTTGTCACCTTGTCCAATCAAGTATTTACATAGCTTGTATTTTGGTTTTTTTTAGCTCCCTCGTTTTGAACAAATAAAATTACCTTCATATTTTCAAGGTATCATTCTAATGTGGGTGTTCCCATACAAAATTATGAGGATTGTCCTGATTCTCATAATTTTGACCGATTTCCAACACCCAAAAACAACGAGGACGAGGTTTCTCAGTTTCTTGTATCGTTCTCTTTACCACTTGGTGTTGAGGGATGTCGGTACTTACTCTCCAGTTCTACAGGCCTGTGAGGCCCTTGGCTGTGCGAACTACTTCCCACCAACGATCCCGATCTTTTGCGGCTTCTCTCCAGTTCCCAATTCCTAATCGGCGCGCATCCATGTCCACCCCTTCGCCCTATTATTCACCTGTGGCCGGCATATCACAATCGTCCCGCTTCGATGTGGTTTTACGATGTCCTCATTTTCGAGGGTCTCGTTTATTTCAACATTCTCGCGGTTATGCCATAGGTATTGGCAGGAGTACTAATTGAAACTGTTAAATCATAAGTCAAAAGACTTCTTGATTCTAAACAACAACCATTATCTCTTTTGGAAAATCTATTACGTTTCGACAACTACTGGAATTCTTGTCCACCTTTTTTACTTCCACAATGTTCAATAAACTGTTTTCTCTCTCTCTCTCTCTCTCTCTCTCTCTCTCTCTCTCGAAAAACGTGTACTTGCCGTATTTCTCTTCTCATACTTACCAAAGTGTTTTTGTTCCGTGGAATGCTTTACGTTACGAGAAAGACCTTTTCTTTACGTGGGAAGACAGCCTTTTGTTATTAATTTTCATTGGTTGTAAGCGAATGTTGCGCGCTCATTTGTTCGCCATGACGTGTTGAAAAGTACTCTATTATGCTCGTAACTGATGTTAGTGCAGGGAGTCGCCATGGATTTTCCAATTAACTAGTTTATCAATATTTTAGATGCTTATAGTCTGACTGCAGGGAGCGTATCTGCTCCACGACCGCTCCGACGTGAAGAGGGCTTGAGTAATAGATACTTTCGTTGTGGTCGGACTTCTCAAGTTACAGCAAGGTTGACCCATTACATTAGTAAAACGGAGAATTTGCCTCACATTTTTTTTTTTTGCTTCCTCACTACCGAAGGTAGGGAAGCTTTGTATTCGTGAAAGAAGTGAAAAAAAAATGTCCTCCAAAATCAAAATTTCCACTTGCTTTTTGCGTTTTAGAGCTTCCCGAACAATTTTTTTTCCGTGTCTGTCTGTCTGTCGGTCTGTCTGTGGTCAATCCTTGTCCCGGGCAAAACTATACTAACCTGTGGTCCGATTTTGATGAAATTTTCAGGGATTGTGCGGGTTAGGTCCTAGACGGTCCCCTATCAATTTCAGCACCTTCGGGCCAATAGGAGCGAGTGCGCATGCGCAAACGTGAATTTCCTGGAACCTCGGTTTCTAATGAACCGATTTTGCTCAAATTTGGAGGTTAGTTAGGGACTAACTTCTAAGAGACACCCTATAAGTTTCAATCAAATTGGTCAAGCAATAGCCGCTGCGCATGCGCGAACTTTAAATTTATTGTTACAACCAAAACTCCGCAACTATTCAACCAATTTCGATGAAATTTTCAGGGATTGTGTGGTTTAGGTCCTAGACGGTGGACCGCTAAATAAAATTCTACGTTGAAAATACAAAATATTATAAACTATAATACCTTATAAAAATTATAAAAATATTATAAACATTAATACCTGCAACCCTATCCCGCATATTATCGCCAATATTTTGGTATTCAATAACTCTTTGAATCATAATTTTTTCGCCAACTGATTCTATACGTCCATGTTACAATGAGTGAGGAAGCTATACTGCCCACCCAACTTGGCAGACGTTTTTTTTTTTTTTTTTTTTCAAAAAGGGTTCACTAATATGGAAGAAAACCATAGTTTTCTAGAATTTAGAGTATTTAAAGAAGATAGAAATTTTAAAAGACGCGGCAATCTGTTCAAGGGGGCATGGGGTAACAACGTAATAGATTTTCTGACCAATCTGACTTGATAGAAGGAGCTATCTCTGCCCCTCTATGGTAGCGCTACCTCTGGAAATGCAAATGAAACTGTATCTTACGTGATCGAACACGTCAAACGACTGGGGAAGAGAAAAAAACCCGGACGTGCAAGTGACCAAATGAAGCAATTTTACTCACTTTTTTTACAATCCGATTCTACTTATTAGTTTTGTCAAGCAGTCTTTGTCCTCTATTATTTAGTTTCTTTGTTAAGTTAGTTTCGTCATTTGAATCACATTATTTGAGTGGTCATTTGACTGGATCGTTTCGTGTTGTCGCGCTTAGAAGGGCGTTTAGGACTCTACCTGTTGTTGATCTGCGGTACTATCTGGAGTTGTATACCAGAGCGCTCAGTATGTGAATCCAGTCACTTTTCGCGTCGTTTTTTTCGTGTGACATGAACGATTTTCCTCGATTTTCGCGGTGTTTTTTGACAGAGGCTTCGCTTTTTAGGCATTTTCTTCTACGGTAATTTTTTTTCCTTGGGTACTCCTGGTGTTAAACGTTATTCTAGGGCCCTATTGTAGAATTTGTCTTGAAATTCCAGAATCAAAAGTTGAGGCAAATTCCCCATAGATGGGAATTAACAACAGGCTGATGACGCACAGCAATTTAGAGCACGCCGTCAATGAATTGAAAGCCTACCTGTTAATAATGTCCAGTACCTGTAGGAAAACCAAATAAATTTATGTCTAATGCAAAATCAATCAACCTTTTCGAACAACATTCTCGGCTAAGACCCTTGTCGAACTCTGGTGCTGACAGAGTTTAGTACCCCTAACCAAGTAGGTACTTCTCAGATTGTTTTACTGTACATCGTTTTTATATTCAGGCGCTGATACCATTAGAAGACAAGCAGTTCTTTGCCACAGAGTACTAAGGACGTTGCAACAAGCTGCTCAATGTTCGACCGTCATGTCTCACGAAACGTGGGAATCTTTGTTGGTTTTTATGCTTGCCATCAATGAAACTCTTCTTGCCGCTCCAACTATTAAAGGTTTGTCTGTGCTTATTTCATCCACAATATCCAGTATGTACAATTTCAATCGTTGTACGACCTGATCGTACCTTGTCACCAAGTATGTATATGTGATACACTTGCATTGCAGATCAGCTAGTCTTTGGAAGGTTGGAAAAGATGCTTCCGCCATTGATGCGAGTTACCCCTAGGGATTACTTTACCAGTTTCGCCTACTGCACCCTTTTCCCAGAAAATTTTCAATCAGCTGTTTGAGTGTTCCAGATGATGTCGGAGACCAGTTGTGTGAGCGCGTGTTGTCCGTGCTTTTTGAAGTGTGGCTGGTCGCTTGTGGGAAGTGCTTTCCCAGTCCCCCGCTCTGGAAAACACTCCGGGAAATGGCCATCACCTGGAGACATCGAGGCGCTCTAATATCCACTTGGTCAAGAGTTTGCCTAGCTCTCACGCACAAACTCCTGGGTGTCATGTACCCACCAACTTTTCCCAAGCACCAATATTGTACGTTTTTGGTTATTTCGATTATTTTTGCCATGTCTATTCTTGAGTCTAGCAATTGACTGAATTACATTTTATCTTTTAGATGATTCAGACCACTGGAATGTCCCCAACGACCTAACTGATGAGACGATAGTCCAGGCTTGGTTCAGGTTTCTACATACTATTGGTTCTCCAGTGGATTTGAGTCGCCCACAAATAATTTCTCAAACCCCCAAGTTCCTCCAGTACGCCATGGTCTCTGACACCGATCCCAGCTCTCATCCTTGTCTGTATATTTTACCCCTCAACTTCCTCGTCGCCATCAAAGGGATTTCTAACTTAGTTGACACGTTTTTAGGTGAGTATGGGTTAACATTGTTTTAAATTGCTACCTTCACTAAATTTGTTGATATTTTGACTGACGAACTATTTATGGTGTATCTTCAGGAGTAATGAGCGAGGCTTTAGTTCTGCCAGAAGAAGAGCAAAAGAAAGAAATCCCTACTCCTCCTCCCCATCGACGTCCAGCAAAAAGTTTTAGTGTTTCATCTGTTTCACAAAAAGGTAAACAACCGTCGTCTTTCATTTATCATAACTCGCTTAAGTGCGTTTCTTACTGAAAAATCCGATTCTGTATTATGTTTTATAATAAATGTCCCGGCCGATATGACATCCCTAATGTCTTTTTGATGTAACACTGCCATACGGTACTTGAATACTTACCTATGATTGTGGGTATGGCTAATTTGTTGGGCATCGTTTTTACTTTCATCTATTTTGAAATATTTGTTTATTTGTAGGAGGGATGTCGAAAAGTGCACTCATCAGTCTTGGACGGACAATGAGCTCGTCTACAACGTCCAGCGCAGCACCTTCTGTTAGCAGTATGAGTAAGTATATATCTATTAATACGTTCAACTCGTATCTGGAAAGGCCGTCAAGCGCTATGGCGGAAATGTGATACCTACCTAACGTCAATGAACTACTTTAGACTTCTGGGTAATTGCCGAGGATCAGTAGGCTTGTGGCTCTTCTGAGTGATTTTTCATTTTGATTCCTATTAGCAAGAATTATAAATAGGTACGAGGCATGACCAGAAAGTAAGTGTACTCGATTTTTTTAGGGTTCAAAAAAATGTATTAAAAAAAAAAAAAAAATTACGTGGTTATATAGGTATACATCTAAGCTATTTTTCTACGTAGTTGCCATTTCTCTCGATGCAGGTGGTTAGCCGGGGGATCAATTTTTTGATGCCTGCCTCGTAGAAATCTGCCGCCACCTCCTTCGTCCACTTGTCGGCCTCCCTCTTCACCTCCTCGTCCGTTGAAAAATTTTTTCCACCCATGTGCGTCTTTAGAGAAGTGAAAAGATCATCATCAGAAGAAAGTTTCATCTCCTGTAACAGTACACTTGAGAAAATCATCACCCTCCAGTTCATACCGTTCCCAATTCTCTTTAGAGGTCTGCACTCGATTCAACTTATGTTGTTCAGTCAGCTGTTTCGCGACCCATCTTGCGCACAGTTTATGAAATCCGAGGGTTTCTGTGATTGTTTCGTGCAGCAGAGATCTGGATATTTGTGGAAACTTCGTAGAAATTTCGTCCAGAGTCAATCTGCGATCCCCACGGACCGCATTCTCAATTTTTTCCACAAGTTCGTCAGTCACAGTTGACGGTCTCTCACTCCTCAAATCGTCATGCACATTCGTACGACCGTTCTTAAACTCCCTACACCACTTGTCATATGTCGTTCACCATAAATTGCCTTCACCTCATTAAAAATCTCAATCGGAGATATCTCCTTCACAACGAGGTAACGGATTACCGCGCGGATTTCGCACTTGGTGGCAAAGTCGATCGACATCTTTCACGAGAAATGCTCCTGAGACCACAGTTTTCAACGTGCTGACCTCGTTTTGGTCTTGTTTTGAAGGGGAGGAGTCACGCTACACGGCAGTGTGCCTTACATAGCAAAAAAAAAATTCCCTACGGCCGCGGGAGCTTCAGTACACTTACTTTCTGCACATGCCTCGTATAAGGAAAAAGAAACAATAAACGGATTGCGTTCAAATGAACAGGTACAGCATAAATTATAGACAAAGCACATGAAGAGGACCGACCCGATGGACACTCATAAATAGCGACTAGCGAAAATGTCATTGTGCTCGATAAAATCGATAATGATGATCCCCAAGAAATCCTCAAAATGGCTTTGTCTTAGAGGAGCCGACGTTCTTTCTTGAGATCTAACGAATCCACCCTCAAAATTACTAGTCGAATTAACCCAAAACAGCGGACGAACAAACTAGAATTAATTTTTGCAGCTGTCCTAGTGAAAACTGGAAAGTCTCAATGTTCTTGAATTATTTCCAAATACAGCTTGTGAGTAAGTTTGCAGTTCAATTTTATGATACGTACTAGATTAATAGAGTTGGAGCATGATGTGTAAGGCAGAATAGTGCCATGTTAGTGTTAAGCTGGGTTCACATAGGTGCGTTAAGTCCGTAATACGTAATGCGCAAAAAGAGAAGTGGGAGTGTTGCGTAATGCAGAAAAGAGCGTTCACATGGCTGAATGATTACGCAATTACGTAGAAGCGCGCAGTAGGTTCTGCTCAGAATTGTTTCCAAACCATAACAATGATTCTGGTTGTTTTGTCAATAAACAAGACCGAGTCAATAAACTTTCTGTGAACAAATGACGAGAGTTTGTTACGAAGTTTACCGAAGATTGTTGAAGTTCATCCGTATTGCGTAAAATATCCAATTTTGGTTTATTATTTTCAATAATGAACCTTTGGAATCAACCAAGAAAAATTTTTTTTAACACCCCCTCAAAGTTCGATGGTTTTGCCACTTTTGCCACTTAGCATTGACCGATTTTGATGAAATTTGGTATGTAGGCTCCATTTGGGGTCTAGTTGTGCCCCGAAGATTTTGGTTGATGTAAGTCACTTCTAAGGGTTCCAAAATCAATTTTGAATTTTTGAAAACGCCCTAACTCAAAAAATTTTGATATAAAGGTATTGTTTTTCCTTCAATTTAAGATTCTATAGAATTTTTAAATTTTTTTGAGACCACCCGGAGCTCTGTAGGACAAACCGTTCGCTCACTACGAGAATTTAAAGTTTGGACGTACGATAAATCAGAAACACGAGTGTGAATCGCAAAAGAGGCCTAATCTCCGTTCAAACTAAAGGTGACCGAAATGCGATCGAAGTTTCTCTTCATTTTGGATGGTTGGTGGCTTTGCAGACGAGTGATCTATATAGAAAAATAAAAAATTATAAACCACTGTGTAATAATTTGCAGCGTTTTTCAAAACGATACACTCAGCTCCATAAGTCGACATACGCAAAGATCAGTCCCGCCTCCTCAATTGGCTCCAGCCAATAGCATCCAATTACGCACTACGGATTACGTACTTTACGCACCTATGTGAACCAAGCTTTATAAAAAGAAACCAAAACCACCCCAGTAATCTGATTCCTTAATCATTGCAGCTTTTGAGTTTTACCTGGATTATTTAGTGTCATCTCCATTCATGGGCCAATTAATTCGATCATGCTCTGTTGTATGGTTGTCCTCAGACCTGAGTGCTGCTAGTGGCGAATTCCATATTTATATTTATGTAAATGTTCTACCGAGAATACCAAAGCGTCTCCTAAGCGCTTTCTATACTATTTCTGTTCTTTAGCATCTATCAGTGGCTCTTGGGAGGTGTCTTCTGCATCCGGCCAACAACCGACCCTCCTTCGTCCCAAGTGCAACAGCCTCCTACATCTTTTTGGTGAATGGCTATTTGAGGCCGCTCAAGTCGGCACTGGCCTCTACCACAACCCTAATTTAATAAGTGAGTGAGTTTTTTATTTTGAAAAATATATTCAGTAAAACAAAATCTTTTATTGAAATAGAAAGTTTTGTATTATTTTCATGAAAACTGTCAAACCTGAACTTGCTAGAAAATGAGGAATTTCACCATGTCGGAATTTCCTATTTTTTGACCCCAAAATCGAAGTCAGCACCTCGAAAAACCCCCTACTTTCAGCCTGTACTTCCTAATTTACGAATAAACAGAACAGTGTAGAAAATATGAACATTAAAAAAAACCGGGAGGTTGACGTCAATCTGGAATAGTTCATTTATGGCCACTTGAAGCACTGAGATCATGAAATCTATAGTCCTCAAAGGCAACATTTCACAAAACCAGTAAAGATCGAAATCGAAAAACTGAAGAAAAAAACGTCTGCCAAGTTGGGTGGGCAGTATAGCTTCCTCACTCATTGTAACATGGACGTATAGAATCAGTTGGCGAAAAAATTATGATTCAAAGAGTTATTGAATACCAAAATATTGGCGATAATATGCGGGATAGGGTTGCAGGTATTAATGTTTACAATATTTTTATAATTTTTATAAGGTAGGTATTATAGTTTATAATATTTTGTATTTTCAACGTAGAATTTTATTTAGCGGTCCACCGTCTAGGACCTAACCCACACAATCCCTTAAAATTTTATCGAAATTGGTTGAATAGTTGCGGAGTTTTGGTTGTAACAATAAATTTAAAGTTCGCGCATGCGCAGCGGCTATTGCTTGACCAATTTGATTGAAACTTATAGGGTGTCTCTTAGAAGTTAGTCCCTTACTAACCTCCAAATTTGAGCAAAATCGGTTCATTAGAAACCGAGAAACCGAGGTTCCAGGAAAGGTTTGGGGAAAGTTAGATTTCCTCTGTTTTTGTTTGAAAACTTTCCTCTTAGATAGCACAATTTCGTCGTACCATCGGGCAACACTGGTAGGAGACGGCCAATCAGCAAGCGTTCCCACTTCTTGTTGAGTGTTCCCACTTCCCGTTTTCCCGGTTATTTTTTGAAATCATAAATTTTTATTGTCATCCCGAAAATAACTGGAGACTTATTTTCCGAAATCAACCCAATTTTCACCTATCCCACACCATTAACTATTCAGGAAAAATGCAAACAGAATTCGGTGAAATTCCTCATTACTTCAGTAGTTATAAACTAAATTCGTGCTTTCAAATAAACTTTGTTGTAATTAAGAGCTGGTTCTTCGTCCTTCTTCTGAGATTCTTATGGAGAGCATATTTTGTGTTTGTATGTCATATTTTAAAATATTCGTGTTCATTTTTTATAAGATTCATTCATGTGTGTAGCTAACCCTTGGCCGATTCATTTATGTAAGTTCCTACTCATTTACACAACTCGTCTTTCAAATGAGTTTAATTTGCAATTAGTTTTAATTATCATCTAGCATTTTACTTTCAATGAAGTTTTGTCGATTCTAATAGATTTATGGAAATGTTGTTTCATCTAGGGGAAGGGAGTGGAAGACGAAGTGGTAGTTTAGGTTCTGCCCAAGACAGCCTGGATCTTGACACAAACAGTGTTGCCAACCGATATCAGGCAGGTAGGGCAACTGCCCTGGCATCTCTTTGCCGCATATTCTGTTCAAAGAAGACTGGAGAGCAGATACTCCCTGTGTACTACGCCCGATTTTATTTGGTTCTTATGCATGGCCTTAAAATCAACGAGGTTCGTAATATATTTTATATAAATTCTTGTTCTATCAAGTTGAACTGTCACATTCACTAATAATACTATGATGTAGAAGAGGGAAGTCGAAGAGCCGCTCATCAGTGTTTTGATGCATTGCGCGGACATTCTTCGCCTCGATCTGGATGGGATTCAGATAATGGTGCCCCATATTCTCGAAGCTCTGGAGAGAGTTCTACCGGAAAAAGATCTGAATATCAAGTGAGTTTGATTTAAATATTGATAAGGAGTCGGTGTCTATTGCTCAATTTGTATTTGTTCGTCAGGTTTTTTTTTTTACTGATAAACAAATAAAAATTGAACAATAGACTCCAACTCTTTATCAACTCCATCAACGATTTAAATATTGTGATTGTAAGTTCGATTTAGATATTTTTGTTTTATGCACACGAATTCCATGAATGAATCATCTTAATGTAATTTACAGAATAAATGTGAATATGTCTGAATTGCGGAGAGCTTCAATACACGTTCTTCTCTCCCTCCTGCCACTTCCTCTACATTATCCAGTAAGTGCTTGTTAAGTACAGAGTGGACGGGTAGTTGATACTTTACCTTTGAACCCCAATGTAAATTTATGATAGAACGAATTTTGGAATGACATGAATATCTTTCCAGAACTTGACGATCAAAGAGTTGATTGGAGGGCATGGGGATAAACCTCTTCCCACATTGGGACAATTCAAAACTCGGATTACCAACCTTCTTATCAACGCTCTACAAGTGGAAAGCGATCCTCACAACACTCACATGCTTTTAGGTGAGCATTTTTATGATCTGTTCGGCAGAGGCAGTCCTGAACGGTTCGGAGGAGTTTGGAGGGGTCCATTCGCCTCTGTCCCCTCCCCTTTTCAGTTCCGGTTTGGTTCCGAACTGGTTCCAGACTGCCTCTCTGAACAGACCCTCCGTCATCCTATTGATTTTCTTATCAAGTATCTAGATTTTCCCAACTTTGTAAGTTAGACAGTGCATAAAATAGATAGTTTTATGAAAAATGAAAATTTCAACTGTTTGTATTGTTGTATGTTGAATTGTTTCCTGGGATGTTTCAGGAGGTCTCTTGGTTCTTGTTCAAGAAACTGCTGGGATCGAACAACAGGGTCAGGATAAGAACTCCATTCAAAACTTTTCGTATCCAAGTGGACATTCCGCTAGTTCTCCTGGTTAGATATTCTTGATACTTACTAAACACATCCCATTCTGACCTGATGTTTTTTTTTTAATTTACCTATACAAGCATGAATTTGTATCTTCAGACGTCAACTTGATCAATGTTCCTGTAGATTTAAAAATAAGATAAATAACTTCAAATTATGTTCGCGTTTCAGACAGTGCGAGCAGTCTATTCGTGAAGGCAACGTATCTGGTGTGCCACAGGTTGATCTCTTCTTGGAAAGGCGACCTCAGTGTTTCTTTGGCGGCACTTGAACTTCTGTGCGGTCTTGCCAATTCTGGTGTGACTGATATTGGTATGATATTCTCGTTGAGTTCTATATCGTAAGTTCGACTCCACTTACAAGTGAACAAGTAACGCTCATAATTGAGCGAATTAACCTTTTAGCGCCGGGGTCCGCATATATGCGGAGCTACCCAGGTGAATGTGACTGCCAGGGTCCGCATATATGCGGACTGACCTTGGATCACCTCCCTGCTGGGCTCCGCATATATCCAGTTTCGGTTTTGTTTTGTTATGACGCCCCTCCATTCATTTTTCCTCCCTTCATTCGTGGTTTTTAGGACTCTGAGCAGTATTTGGAAGACTTTGGACTTTGTTTATATTGAACATTCGACAATGGGGTATTTCAGTCAATTTTTTTAATTTTTTTTTTCAAAAGAGTATGGCTCAGGAATAACGGTAATCGGGTCTGTTCGTCGAGAAAATGTTTTTAAATAATCAGAGAAGCTAAGGAAAGTTGAAGATTTGAATGGTGTGATATAGCTAGCCAATCGTGACGTAGCTAGACAACCGTCTTTGAAAAAAGTATCCATGCACAGAAACCCTTGGAGGACCTCTTGGATACTACAAAATACTACTCACACACGCGCGCAGCGTAGTCCTTGCCTAGTGTGTGTGCATTCAAATTCCTTTCCCTGGGTCAAGTCGAAGTTTGTGTTCAAGTTGGAATATTTTGATTTTCACCTCATTTGTGGAACAAAACTGTTTAGAAAAACGGTTGAGTATGAAAAAATTCAGGGTATTTTTACACGAATGAATGCTATACATTTTAACAAACATTAGCTCAAAATTTTGTGGAATTTGAACGATTTTTGAATCTGTAACGCTTTTTTGAAGATAGGCGGAATGGAAGAGTGCGAAAATGTAAAATAAGTCAGGACAGGGGAGTTGTCTCAGTCCGAGCGAGCCCTTTAAATCCAGAACTGGGGATTTAAAAGTCAGGCGCTAAAAGGTTAAAAACTAGTTGTAGGTATACATGATTGTATAGGTACTTAATTCAAGAGGGATTCGAAGTGGATGATAGTTTTCTTATCTTTGGTTGATTCCGAAGCTGTTTATATGTCTTGCTTTTAGAATTTCTAGGGTTTCAGGCATTAACATTCTGAAAATTAGCTACCAATTTAAAATTAATTTAAAATAGATTCCTCTCTGCCAGACATTATGGAAATCATTAAGCATACTTATTAATCCATAATTTTATCAAGTGAACTTCTTTCTTCTTCTTCTTCTTTTTTCAATGTCGGATACAGTTTACCAGTTATTTGATATGAAGTAACATCCATGGCTGCTTCAAATCTAGTAGGAACTCTCTATTCTCTGTCAAATTATTATTTTGTATATTTTGAACTGGTTTCGGTCCCATTGGTGCTGATAAAGAAATTCATATTGGATAGTCAAAATTCCAGTCCTTAACTATTTGATAGTGATCTCAGTTTTTACTTATCTATCTACGTCGTAATTTGCTGCCTAATGTTGTTCAATTAACTCAGAAGACTATCTCCAGAAACATACCTTAGATGTTATCTATGTATTATAATATTATTCGTATTGTTCTTCCTCATCATGTTAAATCGTAGGTTCCATTTCATGAATTTTCTATACGTGTAGATGACTTGTAATACATAATGACGTACTTTTGCATTGTAGATCGGGTTGAGTGGGAACGAGGGATGAAATGGGTTTGCGATTACATCGTTTACCAATGCTGGCGACCCCCACAGGCTCATAGCAAGGATCTTCATTCTTCTGTCGTCGCTGCCTTCACTGCCGTGTCGACTTGGATCATGGCGAGGCCGGACCTCCTAATGAACAAGCACTGCCTTCACAATGTACTAGAAGTTATTGAACTTGGAATCTCCGGCTCCAAGTCTCAGGTTAGCACCAAATAAGTTGGCAAACAATTAAACTTTCAGTTTTAATCGCGGTAAGGTTGCTTGTTTGCTCTTAAGCCTCAAAAATCATTGATGAACTTGACAAATTGTTATCAAATGTATAGGGTTAGATCCGCAAGTTATAAGGTTACACTTTATTATTGTCTACGTACCTAATTAGAAAATCCGTCGTAATCAGCAAATACCTCCTGTACTCGGCATTGCTGGTTACGACGAATTCTACAATAAGGTACGTAGACAATAATTGACGCCTCACACATTCACGCTCGCTTGCTCGCCAAAAAAAAAATAAAAAAAACCCTTTGGCATCAATCAATTTGAATTTTTGGCAAACTTTCGGCATACCAATTTGAACTTTTGGCAACTCAATCTGAACTTTCAGCAAATCCATCACGTTTCGACAACTACTGGAGTCCTTGTCCACCTTCATTTCTTCAACAATGTTCAATGAAGTGTTTTTTCTCTCTCATTGACAAATTGTTGGTTTGTCTGGAGTATCTGTCAAACGTATTTTCTGTACAGTTTGACGGTTGTATTTGTGACAATTCTGCTTGATCAATAATAAAATAAAACTAACGGCCGTTAGCTGGTTTAATGAACCAATTCCCTTGAGATCACCGAAGTTATGGCCAGTCGCCCTGGGAAATTATCTGGATTGGTGACCGCTCGAGGGATTGGGCCGTTGGTGAACCCCGCTCCACTTAAGTGGGTGAGACAATAAGTAGCTATGAGCGAAATCATCAGCACCAATTCTGATCTTCCCTTTGGAAGACAGCTGATGACGTCCGCAACTCCAGGAATATCAGTCGGACGAAAATTCTTCCTAAGATGGTTGTTTACTACTTTCTACTTACAATGATTAAATTAATTGATCTAGTCATCTAGTTCATGTTGATAAATCTTCATATAATCTACAATACTACTGGTTATTTTATATTCCGATCTTTCCAGGGAAAAAGAAGGGATGAACCTATAAAAATGAAAGACGACAAAGAATTGAAACCTGTTTCTATGAGAGTAAGAGATGCAGCTGAAGCACTTTTGACAATAGTATTGGAGCATGTGAGTTCAAACATACCTTTATTTATTAATTACTTTCATTACTAATCTGGATTTACTATAAACCACCATGGGGATACACTGCTTCTGGATATGTGTTCTATATTCCGTGGTTCTATACAAATCCAATTATCTCATCTTTACTAACTTATTCCAGGCTGGTTATTTTCCCACTCCTTGTGGAGCTGAATCTGTTTCATCGTTGGTTGATGAAAATCTATTACTGCAGTATTCTTCCGTTAATAGCATTGAAGCCTTCAAATACTTCGTCCTCCACGACAACATTCTGATCGCTCTTCTTGAAGATCCTCTTGGAAATCACCAAGGTACTCCTCGATTTGTCTGTAAAATTATCATCGGTATTAGAGCTTGCTAGCACTTTGCGGTTTCAGTGTTGCTGGTAAGAACCTGCTGACATAGGGTGGCCAAAGAAAATTTGAAAAGTGAAACAATGTTAGACGCAGTCGATCAACGCCCCAGTTTTTGACATGATGTCCTTCTTCCAACAATCTGAAAACTTTCTGGTGGTTTTGATTATCGTCTGCGTCTTAACACATTCAACAAGAGGCTCCCCTTTCCAAAAAGCTTGCATGACGCGGATTCGCATCATCGTCCGTTTTCCTTTCAATGTTGCATGTTGATAAACAGAGCGGTTGGATCATCCTGTAAATTCCCAAGAACCTCCGTAGTGATGTGAGGGGATTAAACAACACATACTAAACTAGCGGAAGGTGTTAATCAACCATGGAAGAAGGTAGGAGAAAAGCTCAGTCAACGTTAAAAAACGTGACAAAAAATCGCCCCCCGCTTTCAGCGCAACCTCTCAATATAACAACTAACTAAATTCCTACAAAAATTATATCCAGGGACTGTAGTTACACTACAATATCATCAACTATCATCTGCACCACTCTTATCACTGCATTTCTGCCGAGGCGTACCTACTGATGGACTCAAGTTATCGGAATTTACATCTTCCAACACTACTTCATGTTTTGAATACGTGAAAAGCAAACTAGAGACGAACCACTGTAGATGAACAGAAAGACGTGAAAATTAAACTTCAAAGACGAACCACTATCAAACAGAAAGACGAGAAAACACGTTAGCAACGAGAAACACATTGGAAAAATACGTTGGAGTAACCGTTATCAGGGCTGGGGGGAAGGGAAGCGTAACGAGCTCTAGTGACTGTGAATAGTTCTTCTTAACTCTGTTTGCCACCTAAAGAGAACACTACTGTCGCAATAAAGGAAAAAGGCGCACGCATCGGCCCATTGAAGTGAGCTTTCCTCCTATCTTCTTCCACGATTCAACTGACAAACTGGGCTCCAAGGAGCGCCATCTTCGATATTGACAATCGATTCCTTTCCTGGTAATCGATACATAATTATTGGTTATACAACACGTAGGTTGATGGACTTCCAGAGGGCCAAGTTCGAAAGGGTTTCATTTCTTTAAAAAAAATTCTCAGCATGAATACCATCTCACTTCCCGCTCATACTCAACATTGGGGAGAATCAATTTCGTCTTTTTGGCAACTTCTTCAGCCAATGAATCGTGTTGAATATGTTAAGATGAAGTTAGTACAAATTTCCATCTCATTAAGGGTGGGTATATTGTTGTAATTATCAATGTTGACGTAGTCGTAAGAGTTTGCCTTATTGTAAGGTTCGCCTCCTCCGCGGTTTCAGTGGTTAGGCCTGACTTATTTCTGCGCCAACTCGTGGATTGGAATTTGCAATAAATTGCCTATGTCCTGCCTAGGCGCTAAGTTTCCTAACTAACCTAACCGGGGATCGGGTAAATCCGGGGCTATTGCCTTTGCATCTAAATATTCGACTATCTGCTTGTTCCTAAGTACTTGATACCTTCGGGCTTCGTGGACTTTTGAGAGAAAACACTTGTTTGGATTTTTGAATGAGCAACGGGTTTATTTGACAATTGGAAAAGGGGATTGAATCTTGATAATATAAAGATGAAAGTGAAGCCTTAGGTGGTAGCTTAGTCTATCCCTACCTATGTGCCTCCTGACCGAGTGTCGTCGCGAGATTACGGAGTTTCGCGGAAGGCGCGGGTTCCCGATGGCAACGGCGGAAGTCGAGATCGGTTAAGCTGTAGCTAAGTACTTAGGACTGACCTGGCGATCCTTTCTTCGGGTCTCGATAGACTTTGGAGATTTGTCCCAGGAGGCGTTGACGTGGCAGCTACCCATTTCTTTCCTGGAGGCGGCTGGTTCTTTCGGACCGACGTAGCCTGTAGTGATACCGCTCTCTGTCACTCAGCGGAAGGCAGCAGAACTGGGTGCTTTTGGATCGTAGAGCACTTGATTCCGGATACTGATGCACAACCCCGATTCTGGCGGCACACAATGGTTTTGTTGCACAGCTGGGGGCGTGTCTTCAGAAATATTTGTGGCTGAATATTTTCGGTATTTTTTCCTGCAGTCCTTCCACCTCTCCTCGCTGATTGGGTGCAGATCTTTTCCTGGGCGTTAATTTTTCGGCTGATTAGCGAAAGCGGGGATGGATTTCCGCTAATCAGGCCGCGGTAAATTTTACCGTGGAGGGGACTCCACGTGCCGTGTTTTTTGGCGACGTGGGCCTTACGAATTGTTTTCTCGGGGAGCCGTCGATTTACCTTTTCCGGAGTCGAATTGAAACGATTCGGTTTCCCAGGGAGAAACATGAGACTTTGTCAGCGTGAGCCTGTCATGGTCTTATGTTCCAAAATTCAAACTCAAGCTAGTAGAAAACTCTGAACAGAAAGCCATGAAAAAGTAATTTTTGTAAAAATTGACAGCTTACTCAAGTCACATGTGACAGCGAATATCAACAATACGATTTCTTTATCTTCTCAGAACCGCAGCCTGTGGTAAACGTAATTCTGAGAGGCGGTTTCGGAAGGCATTGCTGGAGTTTTCAATTGCGACAGCTACCTAGACACAGGTGAGCAATATGAGTTTCTTTGTCCTCGTTCAGAATGGAAAATATTGCTACTGGCTGTAATAATTTGCTGCTTATACGGCCTCAAAAAGAATGATCTTTAATTACGTTTAAATTGATAACTCCATTCATCCTATTGAACAAGATTTTTGATTCCTAGGTCCAGTACTTGCCGAGGACGTTCTCAATCTGGTCCTGGGAGACCAGTGAGCCTTATGACGGGTTCTACTCCTCACCACGTGAAGCATTCGTTTTTCCCTGACAACATCAACAGGATCCCTCAGTGTGCTGCGTAAGTCGACGTTGTGCAAAATAAAAACGTAGAATTGCATGGCCATTGCTGTATTCTTTTCTGATTCGGAGAGAACTAACTTTCGACGCCACCAGTATTAACCCTCCTCCGACGCCCTTCGAGTTCTTGGCACTTAAGGCACCCGACCCATAGTACTAAAAATTACATTATCGTTTAACAACTGTTTATTTCGGGTTGAAATGAATATGAATGAGTCTTCAATGTATTTAAAATGAGCTAAATTATTATATCATCAATCACAGTCTTCTCATTATGATAAACTTTGAATGAACAAACACTAATAAAAAATCTACTTATGTAAGAATATTTAGTGACCAGAAAAAATAATTTCAATGCTTACAATTTGAACAAAAAACACCAGCTTTATGAGTTACACATAAATATTCCAAGGAGAGGAACATAATATTGCCATGAAAATACGGACTCCATTTTTGGTTCCCAGCCTGTTCTTCAGCCAAAAAAAAGTTGTGCAAAAATACCTATCAGTCTTCCCATATTTATAATAATGCCAATCAGTCTCATTTTATTATAATAGACTTAAATGTAATTTGAAAGAACACAAAAAGGTGGAAAAACAGGAGAAACAGGTGGAGAAACAGCCGATTATTCAAGAAAATGGTGAAAAATGTTGTAACGATTGAAACACTCCTGGGTCATGCATGACCCACTCTACAACTTTTCTCAGTGCGTAGAGGTTAATGTGCGTGCTGGACGACTTTCCTACCCCTATTTCAGCTCAAGGACAACTGACTGGTAGGGTAACTTGGCCCCTCCCAACACTAGAGCTCGCAGCGGCTAAATGCGCAAAAATGTCGGCACTGAATCGCCCATGACCCAGTGAGTGTCGGAGGAGCGTTGAAGTAGGTAGGTACCTATGATGGTAATTCCTGTTCCAGGCCCAACGATTTCGTGTTGTGTTGCTGTGAATAATCTACGAAAAACTTGTTATTCACATTCAGGTTATAAAATTCTACTGAGTTCTACGTTGGAACCCATGTTCTATGAAATCTGTAACCTCCTTACGCCAACTCTGATACAAACTTGTTGATTCTCCTAAGAGAATCGATCTCTTCAATCCTCGTCTAGGGGTCAAATCAATCCAAAGTTAGCCTAGTATGATCTAGGGATGGGCGATAGTCGATAGATCAGCACTATCGATAGGTCGATAATATCTGTTAGAAACTATCGATACTATCGATAGTTTTTCGATAGTGGCTTCCCATATTCTGTTCGTACATGTCCGATGGAAAATATAATGTTATTGAATTGAATCATCTATTACTTGCAGGATTCGGTGTATATATAAGATTACACAAAGATTTCAAACAAAAAACGAATTTATTTAAGTTTTTCGACGATTTTCCAGTTTAGCACTGCTCCTTGAGCCACATATTGCCTGAAAGCCGGAAGAGAGAAAAGGAGAGAGTTTGAAGTTAAGAGGTAAAATCGATACCTCGAACTTTGTTTCTTTTCACAAGTAGTGAATAATATCTAATTTTTCGAAATGTGGTACTCACAACATACAACAGATAATAAGTACTGACACGAGCTTCAACTTCGAGAATACCAGTTCAAAGAACTCCTCAGTAAATTGAGGAGTTCTTTCGAATGGAACTCCCTGATTTAAGGGCCTCCACTCGTCTCAGTATTTAATATCACAGCCCTCCAAATGCTGAGACTTTTAGATACAAGAAAAAGTAAAAATCTATCGATAGCTACTATTGATAATCATGAACTATCGATATTTCGATAGTAACTATCGACTATCGCCCATCCCTAGTATGATCCAACTATAACTCAAGAAACCTATCGTGACCCTAACGTTTTCAATCCAAAAAGTGTTTTTGCAACATACCTGAATCTGTAATGAGAATGTTCACAGCAAAATGAAATTGATGGGACGTTCCTTGTAACTCCTGAATTTCTATACAATAAAATATTTACGCAGAGAAAGGAGTATTCCGGACCTAGATGGGGACACAGCAGAAATGAATAAGCTCCTTTACCAGCAAAAAAATGCGGAAATGGCGTCCTTAGCCGTCACTGAAGCTGACGCTGAAGACTGCCCCGAATGTCAACCTCCGCGCTTATGTGGCGAGTTTCAGACTGCGCGACTTTTCTTGTCTCATTTTGGATTCCTTCAAAAACTGGTAAGTTAATGTTATTACGAGTAATTTGAATTGTAAAAGCTGTCTATAAATTTCATTTCATTCATGTTACATTTTTCATATTTCATCTGAAACTGTTTTAGGATACTGGTAAACCCTCAGTGATTCCGTTGAACTCAAAGAAGGATGGATTTTTCAAAGATCTCGAACTTCTTGACAAGCTGGAGCCACGGACCAGCGATACTGTACATGTTTTCTACGTGAAGGCTGGTCAGTCACATTATCAAGAAATCCTTGCGAACGTGGTAAGTTAGGCTGCTTACTGTAATTTTATTGTTCGTGGCTTGATGGTTTGATTTTATGGAAATTTTGGCTTTACTCAAGGTCGAAGTGAAGGAGAAGCTTAGCTGACAACAGTTAGGCAAGGCTCTTCATAAAAATTGAAATAAATACAAAAGTCCAAGTTAGGAAAATTGGTGACAGTAATACAATGCATACGAAATTTCAGTTCAGACTAATCCGGGCTGTGACGACACTAGCGTGCCATGTGGTTGAGCGTTATCACCAAACTTTTACAGCTACCTTTGTAGGTGCAACAGCATTTCAAGCGGAAATTCTTGTAATTAATGAATGTATCATAACGTTAACAAATCTAGGCATCAACAACAAGAAAATAAACATCTTTACTGACAGCCAATTAAGTATAAAAGCCCTTCAAAACTGGCGTAGGAAACTATAAAGTGTATAAATAATCCGTTTCTTGGAAAATGAATACCTGGGCATACCAACCAGCCTGGGAACGAACAAGTCGACATTCTGGCGAAAGAGGGTTTGAAGAAAGAATTCATGGGACCCTTTCCAGTAATTGGCATCTTAATGAGTACCTGCGAAGAAAAGGTTAAAAATGGGAATCCTAAGACCTTAATATACTCTGGTCCAAAGAAATCGAAAGGTACATATACACACAGACCACTTCTAAATGTCGAAATACCATCAGGCTAATGATAGGCGTTCAATGCCAGCATTGTCGTATGACAACACGCCAACCTGTCGCGCCATGCTGGTGTTGTCATATGACAGTCTCTCCTTTGAGGATTTTTCAGTCCAGTCGAATCGGTGGCCTGTTGCCGAAAACCACTCTAATGCTTCTGGTTTGCCACGAATGACAAGAGGAGGGTCTGCCCCACCACCCGAAAGAGTTGGCTGGGAGAAACTCGGTTTCAGGGAAGCGTTTTGCCAGTTTATGTGAAGCAAAGTTTGCGGTCTCTTTCAGTCTCTTTGTTGATACGTGGCCTGGAGCGAAATCGGTGGACTCAGTGCTGGCATTGAATGGGCTAACGGGACATTATGACTAACGTACACTTCCTATGCAGATGTGACCGCTTCTAGAAAGCCAGAGTGGAAGCATTCGGTCACCACATCGTGGAACGCACATCTTTGCGTGAAATGTCCTGAAATAGGATTAAAAAAGTTTGCTGATCTCAGCGGAAGATTTACTGACTCAATGTGGGGTAGCCAGCGGAATCGTCTTTTAAAATAAAGGGGTCTCGAAAGAGTGAAGTATAAGCCACCAGAGCCTGAAACTCTTTTCAAATTGCAACCCCAGGCAGTGAGTGAGGTATAGAGTGATTATTTAGATTCGGTCTATTGAATGAAAGTTTTTTTTTCATCATTCAGTTCTTTATTTGGCCATTTTTAAGGGCTATAAGAGAAATAAATATAACATTTAGGACGTGAACAAATCAATCACTCCATCTTCATCACTCTACGCATAAAGAATATGGTCGACAATATCTCTCATTTTACTTTGATATTTATTTATTTATTAAATTTCTTACTTCATTTTATTTTTTGATTGTACATAGTCACGATACAGGTACCTATGCAATTATTTGAGAGGGTGAGGAGTCTGCCCCGCAAAAATATCATATCCCAAAAAATGAGGGGGAAATGGCACTTCTGGTTAAAAAGGTTGCCGACCAGTGTAGTATCCATGTTAACTCTGCTTCGGCACTTATTAATATTACATGTTATTAATTTTGTCGGTTTCCATTGCTGTTTAAGGCGTGATTTAGACCGTCTGAAGAGAATTTCAAATGTCCAATAAATTGAAAGGCTCTAAAAAAAATTAAGTTTCAATCAATGTGGCGCCATTTTTTGGTCTTTTATATTCTCTTTATAGGCTCTATTTTTAACTGGTTTCGGAGTTTTGTTGTTATTCCTTCTGAATGGGGCGGGGGATTTTCTGACCTCAACGTTTGTCTGAATCGGCAGTGGAGGTAGTAGTTTTGATGACGTAACACTATTTAATTATTGTTCTCAGAGAATGCTAAGGAGACCATTCGGGTCTGTACAAGTGCGCCACTTTGTTGAATCATCAAAAATTAACTTCCCTCGACCAGGGATCGATATCCTATCGTTCCGACTAAACTATATTTACACTTCTGAGTCGGAGCTCGTTACCACTGAGCTAAGGAAGCGAATGGACAGAAATGTGAAGAGGTAGCTGATCTCTACATTGTAAACCCTAAAACGTTGTGTCATGTTTGTACTTGTAGGAGCATAGCAGCAACGTGTCGATTCATTTTCTTCAAGTACTTCAGTCGCTTGGATGGCCAATCAAATCTCCTTCGAGTAATGGAAACAGCAGTAAGTCCCGTTCAAATGCAGAAAAGTTAGCATCTTCAGCTTTTAGAATAGAAATATATCGTTCAATAAAATTGTAAACTTGCCTTAGATTGATCAGAATTATGAGCAATATTCCGTTTCTTTTCCATTCTCGCATTGTGCCCCACGTGATAGTTTTCAAAACCAGACTCCGTTCTGAAAATTTCAACACCTACTATGAGTTTTTTCCTCCGTATTAGTATTTTCATTTTAATACAAAATCTCGGACTTCGCTCCATGCGTCAAACACTTTTTGATTTCGATTTCATTCTTGTGTCGTTTTTTAATCAATTTTAAGCAACAAAAAACAGTATTTAGCGGAAAAAATTGGTTTTTTGTGCAATTTGTGAATAGACTCAAGTGTTGGGCTAGACGCATGTGGGAATAGCCGAGGTTATGCAATCCCGCAACGACTCATTCATTTCCTCGCCTGGTACCTACCTACTTTCATAGCATTTTTCGTAGTAAATACAAGATAAGTATAAGTTGGGCTGAAGGCTCTTCAGTGATACTCATGTAGTCAAATGAATAAAACGTCTCTACTTACAGATTTTTTTTTTTTTTTTTTTTTTACAAAATTTCAAAATCTTTCTGCTTGTGCCATTTTCTCAAGTAGTTAGGAATGATGAAATTTTACGAAAACCAAACCAACCGTTCAGTCCTGATATTTATATATATATTTATATATTTATATTATTTATATATGATATTTTTTATATGTGATATATTATCCTGATATTTATATATTTGTATATATATATTTATATATTTATATATGATTTTTCTGCTGAGAACAGATTCGGCACTTTGGACTTACTTTGAGTCTTTTTTTTTTGTCCCATAGTTGTAGAACTCGAAAGGTTATAAATGAACAACGAAGTACTGGCCTTATAGTGCTGAGAAAACAATGTCCATGATCGAAAAACAGAGTAACTCAACCTGTTGGGTGGTAAACATTGAAAGACGGCTTCTAGCGGCAATTACACCATTTAGAATCATCTGAGGTGTCACCCCTGGTCTCCAGTAGGAGAGTAACGAGATTGGGGGAACCTCAAGTGGAAGGTGTGTATTTGAGCGACGACTTCGGGGGAAAGTCCAACGGCGAGTTTGGGGGAACGGGACCCGAGATAACAGCGAGCTCGGTAGCATTAGTTGAAGTTCACCGTTGAATTGAAATGGACGTGTCAATACAGAATAAATTCACTAGCCGTCGCGGAAAACAGTTAATTGTAGTGAACAATTTTAAATTAACCGAATATCGGACGACGAAAGATGGTTTGGTGCAGTTCAGATGTTGTGATAGAAAATCAAAATGTACTGTTACTCTATGTACTGACCGGCATAAAGCGAATCGTGTCTATAAACAATGAGCATACGCATGATCCAGTAAGGTACTACCTAAATTACTACTAAATTACTCTGATATACCTACTTGACGATGAGTAATCTACAATAATTATATACGATGTGACTGTGTAACCCCAAAGTCGTCTTGTTTTTGGAACAACAGTTCTTTTCTACGTTCCCCCAAAGTGGTCACATTCTCGCCGGAGCCTTCCCCCAAAGTCGTTGCGTTTTTCCCCCAAAGTAGTTGTGTTTTTAGTCCAATTCCCCCAAAGTAGGACCTCCCTCCAGTAGATGTCAGGGTCATACTGATTAGTAAAAACCTGCGAAACCCCCATTTGGAAGCGTATTGAGCTCGAAAAAAATCAAAGTCCGAAGCAAGGTTTTCCGAGACGTGCTGGTCCAGACTCATTGGCGTAAGAATGTCGCGGCCCAACTGTTCGGTCAGACGCAGTGAAGGTGTTAAGCTTTAATTCAATCCTAATATATCATGTAATTCTTATTCTATCGTCCTTCTGTTGGGGCATTAAATGAACTTGATTCTTTACCTCTTAAAAATAAAGTAATTAATTCACTTTCAGGTGAAGGGGATATTGGAATCAGTGGCAGCGGAGGAGGTTGCTTTTCTGGTCACAGGAGGATGCTGTATTGGGCAGATGCAATGTCAGAGGTGACGTTTCTCGTTCCAACCCTTCAACCACTCCCTCGAATACGACATCAGCGATCTGGTAAGTCTAGGGTTGAATCTGTCTAGAACTATTCTGTTCCCCTTTTAATCTTCAACTCAATGTCTGAAACTTTTCAAGTGTCTTTAAATTAAGTAGGTACCTACGTGAAATTAATCGAAATTACTGTTGTTATGTTAACTTTACAAAATGTATTATTATCCTAACATCCTGGAATGGTGTTGAGTTTCCATCGCAGTTCTGTTTGTTCTCGGTTGGTCAAATGCAATTTTTATTTCCTTGTTTCAGAGAAAGATGACAAAGCCAAGAGACAGCTGACAACATATCCTGTTTTCGTAGTTTGGTTGGAGAGTCTTGAAGATTACCACAATTTTCCTCTCGGTAATTTTCCTTCAGTTTCCCTATATTGTACTGAACTGTCAACTTTGTGTGCTCTTATCACTATTCATCTCCTATGTGAAAACCCTGTTTTTGAGATATTTGGTTTCCTTTGTAAGATAGAAACGTACCTATTCGATTTAAAATCTACTGTGCAGATTGAAAATCAGGTGTAGCATTCAGAAAGTATTGGGAAACAAACAATAATAAGGTTCCTGAATGATAATAAGGAAGATCATTCTTATCGTTGATGTATTATTAAATATGTCATATTATAAATTTTGGTTTTGAGTTGCTTGAAACTCTAATTCGCGCATAATTTGAAGAGTTAGCCTATGCTGAGTTCTGTGCATTACAGTAACAGGCAAATTTTAGTGTGGAACATGCTTTAGCCTTGGACTAACCACCCAAAAACGTTACGCAGGAGGTATTGTATATTTACAATAGAAAACACTTTTCTTCTCTCGTTAACTTTTTTCCTTTTATTAAGCTCAATAAACTTTTTCTTACAATTGAACTATACAACCATCTCCTAACATACCTCTTCACATGGACACTAATTTAGGGCCCAAATATCACATGACGAAATTAAACTCTGAAATTTGAATACTAAATTTTGATGCCAAGTTAAATCACAACAAATAAAATGTTAGATATCGCTTTTGCGACAGGAGGGTTGAGGCGGAGAGGGTGACGGGCGAGTTTCACGCAGGGGTCCACCCCATCCCTACACCGCCGAGATACGCGGCTGAAGCATGTTCCACGTTTCTTGCATTTTAGCCAAAGGCGAGGCCCAAAGGGCCGAAAGTGGTGCTCTGAACGTCAACCCAAAAAAAACCTTCATAAATAGAAGGAAACTATCATTAGTTACCCCCAATATTCATGAGCAGAGTATTTAGATCTCGGACGATGTTGAATATTTGGGGGTTGTGCTGGACCGTAAACTCATATAGAACAAGCATGCCTTGGTATATTCAAAGCAATATATCCCTACAACAGCACCACGAGAGGTTTTTCTTCTCCTCGCTCCTCTCAATATGTTTGTTCAGAGGACAGCCTTCCTGGGGCTATTATAATGATGCATTCAGGAAAACTCCCTCCTCTTTAAAGGAGTCACTTCAGGCTATGTCAATTCTCATGTTGGTATTTCTGTATATATTTGCTTCCGAGTCTACCAAGGTAGCGGAAGCTTTGTTTTCACTTTTCAAGGATGAAAAAAAAAAAAACGTCTGCCAAGTTGGGTGGGCAGTATAGCTTCCTCACTCATTGTAACATGGACGTATAGAATCAGTTGGCGAAAAAATTATGATTCAAAGAGTTATTGAATACCAAAATATTAGCGGTCCACCGTCTAGGACCTAACCCACACAATCCCTCAAAATTTCAGCGAAATCGGTTGAATAGTTGCGGAGTTTTGGTTGTAACAATAAATTTAAAGTTCGCGCATGCGCAGCGGCTATTGCTTGACCAATTTGATTGAAACTTGTAGGGTGTCTCTTAAAAGTTAGTCCCTAACTAACCTCCAAATTTGAGCAAAATCGGTTCATTAGAAACCGAGAAACCGAGGTCCCAGGAAATTCACGTTTGCGCATGCGCACTCGCTCCTATTGGTCCGAAGGTGCTGAAATTTATAGGGGACCGTCTAGGACCTAACCCGCACAATCCCTGAAAATTTCATCAAAATCGGACCACAGGTTAGTATAGTTTTGCCCGGGACAAGGATTGACCACAGACAGACAGACAGACCGACAGACAGACAGACAGACAGACACGGAACCAAAATTGTTCGGGAAGCTGTAAAACACAAAAAGCAAGTGGAAATTTTGATTTTGGAGGACATTTTTTTTTTCACTTCTTTCACGAATACAAAGCTTCCCTACCTTCGGTAGTGAGGAAGCAAAAAACTGTCAAGTATCGGGAATGGGGTCATCTAACAAACGCTGTTATTACCGAGCTTTCGGAAAATTTATTTCCTTCATCAGGGCTCAAAGCAGCTACATGTGAGGAGAGTGTATCAACCAACTCATACTCTCAGTGTTTCCAAACTTTGTCAAAACTTATACTCTCAGTGTTTCCAAACTTTGTCAAAACTTATACTCTCAGTGTTTCCAAACTTTGTCAAAACTTTTAAAATAAATAAATAGCATCAGTCTTTCAACAATAACAAAACAATAAATTTTAAAATTTTAGGCGTATAAATAACAATAAAACTCTGGAAACAAAACAACATTTATTGTTTTGTTATTGTTGAAAGCCTGATGCTATTTATTAACTTTAAAAGTTTTGACAAAGTTTGGAAACACTGAGAGTATGAGTTGGTTGATACACTCTCCTCACATGTAGCTGCTTTGAGCCCTGATGAAGGAAATAAATTTTCCGGAAGCTCGGTAATAACAGCGTTTGTTAGATGACCCCATTCCCGATACTTGACAGTTTATGCGTGCCGTGGGTTGATAAACACAACATCTTGAAAAAAAAAAGTTCTCCAAAATCAAAATTTTCACTCGCGTTTTGCGTTTTAGACCTATCTGAACAATTTTGGTTCCGTGTCTGTCTGTCTGTGTGTCTGTCATGAATTCCTTGTAACGGGCATAACTATACGAAGTTATTGTCCGATTTCTATGAAATTTTCAGGGATTGTGCGGGTTGGTGTGTAGACGGTCCTCTATGAAAATCATCATCCCTGGACTGATAAAAGCGACTGCGCATGCGCAAACGTGAATTCCTTGTAACGGCCATAACTTCTACATTTTTCATCCGATTTCAATGAAATTTTCAGGGATGTTGCAGCGTAGTGTTTAGATGGTCCCCTATGAAAATCATAGAGAATGGTTTTTCATAGAGGGATTCATTCATTGGTCCCTGTGAGAATCTCAAATCCTATTCATTACATTATTAGGCCTCAATAGCTCAGAGGTAGCGCATAGAATTATCCCCCAGGGGTCGCAGGTTCGAATCCCAGCCGAGGCTAAGTACTTTTTTGATCCAATCTCATACATCTACTCACTTAATTTTTCATCCGAATTTGATGAAATTTTCTAGGATTGTCCAGATTAGCGTATAGATGGTCCCCTATGAGGGTAGTGGAAGGTACTTAGAGATTGGTGTTTTGAGATTAACTACTGTGAATCGGATCATCTATATAATCGGGTTATGGATACGAGGAAGCTATGTGCCACACCCACTTGGCAGACTTTTTTTATTAGGGATAGCAAACAGCTCTCCATGTGTCTTCATGGAGAGCTGACTTCAAGTGTCAAAATGAATACGAATAATACGTTAGCATCTTTTTTTATTTAGTTTCAATCAACTATCTTGTATATTTCAAAATAAATTAGGAATTACGTTCTGTTATGCAAATTTGTTACTTTACGTTTACAATATAATTTTACATTACAGATGAGATGATAACTCATACTGGTTGTGGGCAGGAAGGATGGCAATCTCAGAACTGTTCTATAATATTCCTCCACGCCCTACAAAGCGGACTCTTCCGCGTAAAATTGCAACCCTCCGTCAACAGGTACCTACTTCACCAACAACAATCAACTTATTGTATATTGAAGTAGTATTCCGAAGTTTTCGGTTTTCTAATCATCTTAACTTTTATAGGTTCTTGCTGGTACTTGGTTTTGATATGGTTGCTAAGTTCTTTTCAGCAATTGTAATTTGTTACTTTTTTTCAGGCCCAGTGTTGCCACACCTCTAGTGGATGGAATCGTCGTGAGCCGAAACAAAGTTGGTACATTTGTCAGGCAAACTGCCGTGAATCTTTGCCGGAGGAAAAGGCTCGATAATGACAGGTTAGCAGCTCTCTTCAGATTTGTATTTTTTTTTTCAAATGTATACATAGGGTATGTATATGTATACTTCTCTTTGATCACATTCATAATATCAATAAAACAGGGTTTCTCAGACTTGTTGACTTGATGGCCACAGACCATTTTCCCGTTAATAAATTCTGCAGGGTTGAGCACTAACTCTGTTTTTAATGTACTGAAAAAAATCCCTCCAATTGCTCAACCTCTGCTTCAGAATTTGACTCTATTACATGCAAAATTTTTGTTGTAGGAATTATTACGAACATCTATTTACTTTCGAAAACAAATTTTTCAGCTATCAACCCCCACACACTCGGAGACGGTTGAAAATCCAGGAATTCGTCGCTAAGTACGAAATAGTTTGTTCTAGGGCTGAACTGTTGACAAGTCTTTTTTCGAACGATTTGTAAATTGAAGCAAAATTGCTTACCTACTGTGATATCAACCCGAGTATTGTTATTGTCTAGCTTTTAAGTTTTGCGTAAAGAAATAACTAAAATACAAATTTATTTGTAAGGTTTAGGTTTTTAGAGTTATGGAAATTGATCTGTACCTTCTAATTTCAAATGGGACATTCTTTCATTCTGTTTTGATGTGAGCTGGCCAGCTCTTGTTCCAATATGATGCAACCAATCACAGGCCTCTTCCTAAGGGACCGAGCTTCGTGTGACTCATCCTTTATTGGAGAAATAGAATGTAATATATTATTATATCAAAGGTCAAATAGGTGAACGATACATTTTGAGCAAAATCTTGTTCAAACCGCTGAACCACGTCCAAACGGCTGAACCATTCGCGGACGGCTGAACTACGCCCAATTGGCTGATCCACGACAGGGTTGAGGTAATCCAATGCTGAACAATGGGGTATTTCTGTGGGTCGGAAATTCAGGTTTTTGACCTCAAATTTGGATTCAGCACCCTTGAAAACCTATGTACTCAAACTTTAAGCCCAATGATACTATAACATGTGGTAGAAAAATTAATTAAAAAGATCACACGTTTGAAAAAAAGGCATACATAAATGCACGCACACTACGCCGCGCGCGTGTGTTAGTTGTATTTTGTAGTATCCAAGAGGTCCTCCAAGGGTTTCATCTCTTCTCTGTGGATGGATAGCTACATCACGATTGGCTAGCTACGTCACACCATTGAAATCTTCATCTTTCCTTAGCTTCTCTGATTTAAAAAAAACATTTTCTCGACGAACAGACCCGATTACCGTTATTCCTGAGCCATACTCTTTTGAAATAAAAAAAAAATTTAAATTGACTGAAATACCCCATTATGTCAATCCTCTGTTAGAATTTATTGAGCTTGGATTATTATATTGACCAGTTGCACAAGCTAGGTAGGGACCTACTCAAGTCGAGATGATCGTCTCCTATTAATTTTATTGTATTTAATTAATTTTAATTTTGGTTGTAAAAGAGTTTTTCACTCATATGCACCTAGGATCCTAGACTGTGTCGTTTTTTTCTATAGACAAAATATGTACTTAACTTATTGAAATACTGTGCAATAAATTCCTGAGCTAAATATGTTGTTTGCGATATTTATACCTAATGAAATTTACCTAAAAAAGATATGCTGAAGTAGGCGTACTAGATGATTTTTGGTTTATTATTTTCGATAATGAACCTTTGGAATGGACCAAGAAAAAAATTGTTTATTGGTTAACGATTCGAGGTACTTAGAATCCAAAAATCTAATAAAAATTTGGATTGTACTTTCCTTAGTTCCCATGGACCGATTTTGATGAAATTTGGTATGTAGGCTCCATTTGGGGTCTAGTTGTGCCCCGAAGCTTTTGGTTGATGTAGGTCACTACTAAGGGTTGACATTTTGAAAACGCCCAAACTCAAAACATTTCGATATAAAGGTATTGTTTTTCCATCAATTCAAGATAGTATTGAATTTTTAGAGACCACGCAGATATCTGTAGGACATACCGTTCGCTCCCTATGATAATTTAAGGATTGGTTGATAGATTTTTGTAGAAAATAAACCAACACGGTTGAAATCCAAACTGGTTCCAGTCATGGTGCATAGCAATTCGCACGTTTGTTGGTATGTGTTCCTAGGTACTACCGATTTTTCATTCCAAACTTTGCACATCGAATAGCTCCATTGTATTCCCTTCAGAATAAGAATTCTCCGTTTGAATGGACCCCTGCCTGCGACGCTGCCTTCTGTGACATCAAGAGTGCCTTGACTGAACCTCCTGTCTTGAGTCACCCTGTGCCTGGTGCTGTTTTTGTACTGGACGTAGATGCAAGTGACAAAGCAGTTGGTGCAGTTCTGTCTCAAATCCAAGATGGACAGGAGAAAGTGCTGTCGTATTTCAGTAAATGTGTCTTATTGCGCCACAAGGAAGGAGCTTCTCAGCGTGATCAAAGCTGTGAGGCGTTTTCATTCCTTTGGGTTTGATGCTGACGAAAAATTCCTGGTGAGGTCAGATCACGCTGCACTGCAATGGCTGCAAAATTTCAAGGAACCCAATGGCCAGCTCGCTGGCTCCAGTTCTTGTCTTCCTACAACTACCAAATTGTACACAGACCTGGAAAATCACACCAGAATAAATCAGAAACAAGAGTCTGAATCGCAAAAGAGGCTTAATCTCCGTTCAAATGACCAAATGCGATCGCTGTAGGTACGTGGTAGGTAGGTAGTATCTATGGTTGGTAATAATGGCAAAGCCGAGTTCTTTGCAGACGAGTGATCTATATAGAAAAATAATAAACCTTTGTGTAATAATTTGCAGCGTTTTCATTGTAGAACATCGTTAATTATATGATGCAAACAGCGTAACATAACGATAGTAAATCTGCAAAACCTTGTATGTTCAAACTCCAAATAACCAAACTTATCTAAAATGGAGTTAAACCCCCAGTTTTTCGGAAGTTGCATCAATGAAACCGTATTACGCTAGGGTTTACATTTTTCTAAAAGTTGCGAAAATGAGACGTACTTGGTTTTGCAGATTTACTGTCGATTTTTCAAATCGAAAATCTGAAGAAAAAATAACATACTTTGACGGCTCTAAACCCGCCCAAACAATATTTTCCGTGACCACTCTCTTCATCTATTTTTTCAAAGATAAAATTCTCGTATTATGCCGATGTTTTTCATGAGTTTGAACGTCAGTCGATTTATTACATCACATGCGATGAGGTAATCGAGTGATACCAGCCTCTGTATCTCTTTCACCCTTGACACTGGTGCCGACGTTCATGCATTAGTTATTGGCCCTCTTTACTTCTGCCAGCATCAATCTCTGTGAAGGTAAAGGCAATCAAGTTATTGTATCGTGTATTACCTTTTATATTCTAATTGTAAGGCTTATCAGCGTTTATAAGCATCACCAATATTCAGAAGCTTACCGTGGAAGAACCTTTGCTGGTTGGACAATAGTGCTCCTCGCATAGGTAGGCTCAATGTTGTAGTTTTAAGAGATTTCAATTCTAACACAGAAGTATGATCTGAGTAATGATAGTGACTTGAAATGATCATAAGTATTAACTCTTCCTACTCTATTCCCTTTTATCCTCTCTTTGTGGCTTGAGAAACCACATGACTTACCTAAGATAATTGTTCTGGTACCTACATGTTTTGATTTCCCCTAGTGTATTTTAATATTAGCAAAAAAGGTTGTCGTTTCTTCCATTTCTTTCGAAGAAGTACCTACCAAAATCTCGATCCACTATCGAATTTCAATGTGAATTTTAAAACCATAAAAACTTCTTGCAAAATAGTGATTCACTCTCGTGTTTCTAACCACTAACTGGAAAGTGGTAAGAACATGATCGTGAATTACTCCCATCTAATTTTCTATCAGTCGAAATTAATATTCCCTCGAAATGTATTATTTTCTTATATAATGTTAGGTATATTAATAATAATATTTAATATCCGTAATAATAATTTGGTGTCCGTACCTATCTGTACTTTTGGTTCACTTCAAGATGAAACATACAAGTCGTACAATAGCGTACACCGGAAAGAATTTTTATTAATCTTCCAAAACTAAGGTAAACAAAAAACATTTGATGCACTATGCAATAATAAACTTGCAGTGTAGTGGATAATGTTGTGGTACCCACTACACGATTCCCCTCCTCTTCTTTTTAGGAACCTGCTCCGCCACCATGTATGAAGGCTGGCTTCAAACGGTCGATGCTGACTGTTCTTGTCCCCTGAGGTGTTTCGAGCAGAAACACCTTTTCCCCAGCTTGCAGGACCCTCATAGGGCTGTGAGCAACCAAGTTGCTCATTATTTCCCCTTACAGGCACCTCACATCCATAAGTCCTGATTCCCTTCGGGACCAGGCCCCCACCACCTATCACAGGCCACATCACAGGGGCGTGGCCTCAGAACTACGTATCCACACAACACCTAAGGATACAACAAAAATCAACTGTCATGGAGGAGCATGGAGAAGGCCAATCAACTGGCATGGAGGAGGCTGATCAACTAACTAGTATGGAAGAGCAGGAGTGCCAACTGAAGATGGAGAGGGCAACACTGAGCCCAGAAACCCAATGATATTATGATGTATCAACGGAAATACCTCAGTCCTGAAGTTTAGCCTGGCCAGCTCGTCTCGAAGTGATCTCCCCTTGTCTTTGAAGCGCACCCCCCTTGTTCCGCGTCGACCCGTATTGCGCCGAACCGTATCCCTCCTGCCTCCCCCAAGACACGCGGTTTACTCAGTGGAAAAGACAGTAACCGGTGAAACTTGTTCGTCCTGCCTCCCCTGGATCTCGTTGAACCTGCCGGATCGTCGTATCGGAGGAAGAGACGCAGAAACAGTCCGTTCCCGGCTATCCCCCTTCAACCTCGCTGCATCGCCTCCGGACTCGCTACGGTAACCCGGAACGTGAGTGCAAACATTCTTACCTACCTTAATATAATTGGCCAATTAAAGGTAGAGGTACCGTGACTCAGTGATATTTTACTATAACTAAAATAGGAACTAAGAGGAACTTACCTGTAACGAGTCTAAAAGAATAAGAAATACTCACCTTGTTGAATTTACCTCTAAGAGTATCGTACCGTAACGTAAGACTAAGACTAGTCGCTATAAGTAAAACTTACCTTCTTACCTGATCGCATTCCACCGTAACGCCCCTCAGGCGCTCGATCCCTGGGATCGAGATTGCAGAACTTACCGTATCTCAACTGGAACCATTTTATACTTACCTGTATCGTCTTTTTCTAGTCCTGGAATTAAACCTAAAAAACATTTGGTTAAAACATTCTTCTCATTTCAACACTTACCCAACATCCCAGGTTCTGAGTAACAAGAGTATTGCAAACCGTATCGATAATAGGAACTTGCTTGAAAGAAACAACAAACGTAACGTAACTTCATTTATTTTTAACATATCGATACATAAAACCCTTCAGGTTACAAGACCCTTCAGGTATAACAGTGTCATAAATATCATATATAACAAAGGTATCTACTGGAACGCTACGCCTCATCTCCAAGCCGCTCGGGAGAAACGCCGCTACCAAGAACCAGTTAAGTACCACTAAATTCAATTAGTCTAAGATTCCGATATTTTTCTTGTTTTGCCTTTCAGTATCGCGACCCCCTTAGAACCCCCTTTGTCGAAGGAACTGTTAACTGAACCACCACCCCAAAAGCTTACAAATTGTTGGCAATCGGTGGGATATTGCGAATCGTAATTCCGAAGCGCCGTATCGCACTCGATAACTTGTGTGTCGGGTCGGTATATCGCCCGGACTTGCGTGTGGTGCGCCCCGCACGAACCCAGTTCCGTTTTGTAGCTAGGTGTTCAGTAGCAGTTCTTTCCAGTAGAGTCATATCGGAATCGAATAACCAGAACCAGGGTGTGTTGGTGTATTGTGTATAGTACTAAGAAAATTGTATATATTAAGTGAACTATTACACCGTATTTCACAACTGTATTACACAAACAAACACCTGTGTCGTCACACAGAACAACCCAATACAGACCGAAACTTGACAGAACCGTTCCGAGCCGACCCTGTGACTGTGATTGTGATTGTGTTCCGGTATTGCTTAATAAACAGTGACAATGTCGTTGGGAGATCCAGACGACTTTGTGGATCCCGATCCGTTCCAAGAAAAGGGTCCGGTAGACTTGCTTACTGAAACAATGAAGCAAATGAATACTTTATTGTCGAAGTACAACGAGTCGAGCCGTGACGAGGGCGGGAACGGTATTCCACGTTCCTTGCTCCTAGAAGTGGAACCATGGGACCCCGACGCAACCGGATCGCTGAGTGTTGGCTCATTCTTTACAAACTTCGACGCAGTAACCGAGGGACTAACACAGGAACAGAAGCTGAAACTCCTCAGGATCAAGGCAAGAGGGATCGCGAAACAATTCCTCATTGATAGGAACGATACCCTTGATTGTAATAATGCCTATAACATGATCAGAGACGAGATGCTGTCATGGTTCAGAAGACAGAACCCGCAACATGCCGCCGCGTCACTTTGGACGGTGAAGCGGAACGCTTCAGAAACCCTACGTCAGTTTGCGGATCGCATATGTGGGTTGGCACAATGCGCAGTATTAGAGGAGGGAACCCACCTGGATCGGCATGACCGTAGTGACTGGGTGGAACGGAAGACCCTCAGCGCATTTATTAGAGGTGTCGGAAAGAAATTGAGTGCCTTCCTCGTAATGGATCGACCCACTACAATACGTATCGCCCTACAGAAGGCAGAGGAACTTGAAGAGACCTTCGCGGAAACGGAAGATACCGAGGAACATTGGGAACTCGCAGCGGTATCGGCGGAACAGAGATGCTACAATTGTGGTGGAACGAACCACTTTGCCGCCCGATGTCCGCGTCGAGATCAACCCATACCGAGACGGGAACAAAGATACAGTGAAGAACGCCGTAACCAGTGGAACGAGAACCCGCAAAACACGTGGAACGGTGACCAGCGGAACCGATGGAACGGTGACCAGCGGAACCCGTGGAACGGAGACCGTAGAGATCAGTGGAACAACGACCACCGTAACCAGCGTAACGATGAAAAACCCATGCCCAGATATCCGTGTCTCTTTTGTGCATCGAAGGAACACTTTCCGGTGGATTGTCCCAGAAGTCCCCAGAAGACTATCTTCTGTAATTTCTGTGGATGTCGGGAACACCTGGAACCGGATTGTCCGCAGAAGAAAAAGTTGCTGCCCGTATCTCAACCGCTCGCGGAACCGAACCATGTGAAGGAAGTAACTCTCTACAGGGGAACAGAGGAAGATAAACCTCGTGTAACCGCGGTGGAACAGCCAATGGCCCGAACCCTTCGAATAGAAGTGGGTCTAGGACCGGAGACGCGTCATATGTTGGTGGACACAGGAGCCGCGCTTTCCGTGTTGGCGAGCCCGATAGTTGGAATACCGTTACGGCCAACCAAAATGGTGGCCTGGGGAGCCGATGGAACCTTACTACCCTTTGCAGGGGAACAGGTCGTTGACACCCGCATCGGCCGGTACAGATTTCTCCACACTTTTCCGGTGTTCGCGCGGAAGCGTGCCGACCTGAACCTACTGGGTCTCGACGTATTGAGACAGATTCCACTGACCTTGACACTGGGACCGAACATGGAGATGAGGACCGATACCGGAAAAATTGAAGAGGAACGTGATGAGGAGTATCGGAGTCTCGGGAACATAGGAGTGGTAATATCGGACGGGAGGAGGGAGAACCCCGGATCGCAGTACCTGAACTACACATACGGTACGGATACGGCCCTCTCCAGCACCTCTCGCTCGGTAACCGCCGCCCTTGTGGACCTTGAGAACTGGGAGCCGTGCCTGGAAACATTGACGGTATCGCCCACCGTATCGCTAGGTGTATCGGACCCCTCATTGACCCAACAATACAGAGGAACACCAGGGGTATCGCCCGCGGTATCGACCACTGTATCGCTAGGGGTATCGGACCCCGTAACATCCCAACAATATAGGGAGACACCGGAGGTATCGCCCATGGTATCGCCGGGTGTATCGGGTACCGTAACGCCCCCAAGCTTACAAATTGGTAGCTTACAAATTGATGGCAGCGAACAATCATCCACTGTATCGCCGGGTGTATCGGATCCTGTAACGACCCCAAACTCACACTCACAAATGGGTAGCAGCGAACAACCGCCCATGGTATCGCCGGGTGTATCGGATGCCGTGTCGCCCCTGCAGTACCAAGAGACACCGGGGGTATCGCCCATGGTATCGCCGGGTGTATCGGATGCCGTATCGCCCCTGCAGTACCAAGAGACACCAGGGGTATCGCCCATGGTATCGCCGGGTGTATCGGATGCCGTATCGCCCCTGCAGTACCAAGAGACACCGGGGGTATCGCCCATGGTATCGCCGGGTGTATCGGATGCCGTATCGCCCCTGCAGTACCAAGAGACACCGGGGGTATCGCCCATGGTATCGCCGGGTGTATCGGATGCCGTATCGCCCCTGCAGTACCAAGAGACACCGGGGGTATCGCCGGGTGTATCGGATGCCGTATCGCCCCTGCAGTACCAAGAGACACCGGGGGTATCGCCCATGGTATCGCCGGGAGTATCGGATACCGTATCGCCCCTGCAGTACCAAGAGACACCGGGGGTATCGCCCATGGTATCGCCGGGTGTATCGATACTGATGATAACCCAAACATCTGATGAGGAACCAGGTGTGTCGAGAGGTGTAACGCTCTCCTGTGAGGACGACATCGAGACCTCGAGTCAAGAGGAAATCGAGGAGGACGCCTTGGTAGAATCCAGAGGAACTCTAAAAAGGGTCCACGAACTGTCAACACAGAAACCACCCATCACAAAGACATGTAGGTTGGAAATGAAACAACCTGGACCAGAAGAAAAAGAGTGTACCAGTGAAGACGACGAATGGGAACTCATACCCACCGATCAATGGGACGACCCACAACCGGATACAGAGGCAGTAATTGAAGAAAAGATCTCCCATCTTACCGAAGCACTGCAGATAATGGCTAGGAACACACTTTTGTTCTACTGGGACTTGTTCCAACCCCCATCGGGAGAGGGATGCAGTCTCCAGGTAGCCCATGAAATTACGACAACGCAACCGGCAGTGACCAACCAAAAACCATATCCGATCCCCCACGCTCTCCGCGAGGTGGTGGAAAAGCAGTTAAAAGATATGTTGGCTTCCGGAGTAATCAGTAGTTCAACCAGCCCGTGGTGTGCACCGGTACTGATGGTAAAGAAGAAAACGCCTCCCGGAGAAACGCAAAAATGGAGATTTTGTACCGACTTCAGGCAATTAAGCAAAATTACAAAAGGGGACGCCTACCCCATCCCACGACTCCAGGAGACACTGTCCATGTTGGGAGGTTGCAAATATTTTACCACCATCGATTTGATTTCAGGATATCACCAAATTCCTGTGCACCCTGACGCGAAAGAAAAAACCGCATTTTCCGTGCTTGGTAGGCATTTTGAGTATGATAAAATGCCGTTCGGGCTAAAAAATGCGCCAGCGACGTTCCAACGCGTTATGAACAACGTATTGGATGGACTCCTGGGTGACCAATGCCTCGTCTATCTAGATGATGTAATCATCTTCTCGCCAACAGCAGAGGAACATCTACTCAAGCTCCGACAAGTGTTCGATCGGTTTAGGGATGCCGGACTGAAGGTGAACCTCGCAAAATGTGAATTTTTGAAGCAAGAGGTACGATTCCTTGGACATAGGGTAACATCAACGGGGATACACACCAAACCTGAGAAGACGCGGGCGGTTAGGGACTTTCCTGTACCTACCTCCGTATTGAAGTTGCAATCCTTCCTCGGATTAGCGGGATTTTACCGCCGCTTTATTCCGAAGTTTGCAGAAATCGTTACCCCGTTGACCAACCTAACCAGGAAAGGAGTGCCGTTCGAGTGGAACGAATCCCATCAGAAGGCGTTTGATGAATTGAAGACACAGCTAACAGGAGAACCTGTTCTAGCATACCCCGATCTGAACAAAACCTTTATCCTGGCTACGGACGCATCGAATTCCGCGATAGGCGCCGTCCTATCTCAGGAGTATGACGGACAAGAAAGACCAGTTGCATACGCAAGCCGGAAGCTTAATCCGGCCGAAACGCGTTATTCTGTGACGGAAAGGGAGCTGCTCGCTGTCGTGTGGGCAGTGAGACACTTCCAAGAGTATTTGCTGGGTCGGTCCTTTGAGTTACAGACCGATCACATGGCCCTCACAGCAGCCATGCGCCTCAAGGACCCGACTTCCAGAATCGGAAGATGGACCCTTCGCCTCGCCGAGTATAGTTTCGTGCCCCGATATAGACCCGGATCGCAGATGGCTCACGCGGATGGGCTGAGCCGGATGGACATCGGCGCGATGACCCTCGAGTTTCCCCGAAGTCTCATCATCGCCGCCCAGAATATCGACCCGTGGGTTCAATCGACATTCCTCTTCAAAAATAGAGGTGAAACGCGCAAAGTAAACGGAGTCGTCGAGATAAAGATCAAGCTGGATGGACAAGAGCGATGGACCCCGTTGATGCCCGTGTCGTTAAGGGAATGGTTGATGGAGAATTGTCATCGGAACGGTTGGGCTGGTCATCCCGGCGCCGAAGCCATGGAAAAGATCGTCCGAAGACTAGGGTATTGGCCAAGTCTGGCCAAAGACGTCAAGAACTTCGTCCGCCAATGCGTCGCTTGCCAGAAACGAAACACACCAAGCGGATTACGCCATCCAATCCAGAAACCTCTGTTACCAGAAAGGCCAGGGCAGATCGTAGGGGTGGATTTTGTTGGACCAGTCACGTCTGGATCCACCCCGAAGTACATATTAACGGCTATTGATCATTTTACCAAATATGCCGAGGCGTACGTGGTAGCCGATTGCACTGCAGGAACAGTGGCACGTGTGTTGGCAACCAAATACATACCCACTCACGGAGTGCCAGAAAGATTGGTTTCGGATAGGGGAACAGCGTTCACCGCGAAGTCGACAAAAGAACTCTGCCTGAACTGGGGAATACGCCAGGTATTCACTACAGCGTACCACCCAGAAGGAAATGGTGTCTGTGAGAGGTTTCACAGGACACTGGCGAACATCCTGGCGAAGATCGTCAAAAAGACTACAGCTTGGGAAGCCGTTCTACCGGTAGCACTGGCAGCATATAGAGCGACACCCCACAAGAGTACTGGTTTCACACCGAATTACTTGACTTTCGGTCGAGAGGTTAGACTACCAAACGAAACGTTCCAGACTCTGAAACCGGATAATGAAGACTCAAATCTACGACGATTGAGAATCGCCCGTAACGCTGCGATAACTTGTCTCCACGACGCCTGGAAGAGGCGCAGTGACGTAATTAACAAACGATTGAAAAGCAGGTCTTTCGAATTGGATGACCGAGTGTACCTAAGGGAGATACAGCCACCGACGGGAGCCGCCAGAAAGCTGTGGAGCCCATGGTCAGGACCTTGGGTGATCTCAGCCAAATACACAGAAGTGACGTACGAGATTCGCGACCCCGCGAACCTAAAACAACAGACAGTTCATGTGAACCGCCTCAAGCCAGCTTTCGAAAATGGTATCCCTGACGAAGCTTTTACCGACCAGAGAGTGGAACCAACAACTCCAGAGGTGACACCTGTAACACCACCCGAACCCACCTTAGTAGAGAAGTTGTTAACCGAAGACTGGGCCTCAGCAGACGAGAAACCCGTCAAACCGTACCCAGTAACTCCGACCGACAAACAAGGAAAACGGGAGCAACCCGGTCCCTCAACTCCAGGAACCGTCGATAGCCCCGTTACCTCGCCAAAACAAACAAACATACGCACCGAGAACAACCTGTGGGACCAGACCACCAGCCCTCCCGGAACATCTTCAGATGAAGACCCCCCGGAAACGCCGAGACAGCAGCCCGCAGTTCCTGTAAGTGAAGTGGAGACCACCGTCGACGAATCTCACACAGAAGATACACCGAGGTATATCCTCCGTCGGAGAGTGCCGGTCAATTACCAACACCTTCACACAGGACGAGGCTCAACTAACTGACTTACTACTAGGGAATTACAACTACAGACAGACCTACCACACATACGTACAATTAATACAGTTATGAAAACATGTATATATAATGCGAAGTTCACAAAGTTCATTTACAAGTTTATTTAAAAAAAAAAAATAAAAAAAAAAAAAAAAAAAAAAAAAAAAAAAAAAAAAAAAACCACATGTACTTACCGTTAATCCAGGAACTCTGAAAAAGATACAACCAAATAAGCTAAATTAAACAACTAAGACCCTTCAGGTCGAATATCAACTTAAAATAATTTAAAATTTCACACTTACCTTGAAAAACACTTAGTTCTCACTCACCTGTCCCTGAGACACTGTAACCTTCATCCTACGGGCCGAAACAATATAACATCACTTTCAAAAAACACACACTAGCAAGGTACAATTTTATTTTAGGATGACGCAGCGTCACCTCGAAACGCCGGAAGCCTGGGAACACCCTCCACCACCAGATGAAGCCCTCACTCACCTTCGTGAAGAAATCGAGGAAAAAACGCGAACCCTCCAAGCTCTTCTCAAAACGGTCGTGAACACCCCCGAACCCTTATGCGAGCCAGCGATGAAGATGTGCGCCCTTGCTACATTCATTAGGGCAATGATCCGCACTGACAACTACGAAGCGAGAGCCGCCTTGGGAGACGTAAGCATGGTGGCAGTGAGTCGGGTCGCGTCGTGGTTGCCGACGTTCCAGCGGATTGCGGACGAACGTGATGTGCTGTTGGAAGAGAGACAGCGAATGCTGCACCGAAACAAGCAGCTGGAGAGACAGAACGCGGCGTTGCTGAAAGCAATTAAGGCGGCACCCCAACCAACCGTCACGCCGGCATTGACTCCCGCGGAGCCACCCGCGGCGAGTACCAGTGGAGCAGTGCCACCAGCAACCAGTCGCCCACCCAGTTCCTCATCGCTATCCGCCGCAGATTCTGACCCCGACACACCTCGTTCCGCCGTCCGCAAGATTGAGTTTCCGCCCCCAACACCTGGGCGAGACCTGTCTCCACAACCGGGCCCATCTCAGACACCAGTCCAAATTGTGACGGAGATCGATCCTGCCACAATCCTGAAGTCCCCTACACCTGACCGGGACACCGACCACGAGGCGTGGATATCCACCCCACTCCAGCTACCACGACTCCGCCTGAGCAGATGCAGAACCCCCACCGCAGCCACTCCTTCGAATCTCCGACCTGACGGGTCGGCGGCCAGAAAAGGTTCAAAGAAGTGTCCAGTCTGTCTCCTGCCATGCCAGTACATCCTCAAATTCCGATGTACTGCATGCAAGACATTCTGGCAACGGCTGCGGAGAGCTCATGCCGAGGAGAAGCCACTGCCCACCTGCCCACCCGACCACCAGGAGGAGCGAGACCCCACCCGTTGCTCTGGATGCCGACGATATCGCTACGAGCAGGAGCTGAGGAGGACATATCCGGAGGATCCGGTGCCATTGCCCAGTGTCATCGTAGATGACCCTGGCTCCCGAAGGGGCGGGGAATGTGAGCAACCAAGTTGCTCATTATTTCCCCTTACAGGCACCTCACATCCATAAGTCCTGATTCCCTTCGGGACCAGGCCCCCACCACCTATCACAGGCCACATCACAGGGGCGTGGCCTCAGAACTACGTATCCACACAACACCTAAGGATACAACAAAAATCAACTGTCATGGAGGAGCATGGAGAAGGCCAATCAACTGGCATGGAGGAGGCTGATCAACTAACTAGTATGGAAGAGCAGGAGTGCCAACTGAAGATGGAGAGGGCAACACTGAGCCCAGAAACCCAATGATATTATGATGTATCAACGGAAATACCTCAGTCCTGAAGTTTAGCCTGGCCAGCTCGTCTCGAAGTGATCTCCCCTTGTCTTTGAAGCGCACCCCCCTTGTTCCGCGTCGACCCGTATTGCGCCGAACCGTATCCCTCCTGCCTCCCCCAAGACACGCGGTTTACTCAGTGGAAAAGACAGTAACCGGTGAAACTTGTTCGTCCTGCCTCCCCTGGATCTCGTTGAACCTGCCGGATCGTCGTATCGGAGGAAGAGACGCAGAAACAGTCCGTTCCCGGCTATCCCCCTTCAACCTCGCTGCATCGCCTCCGGACTCGCTACGGTAACCCGGAACGTGAGTGCAAACATTCTTACCTACCTTAATATAATTGGCCAATTAAAGGTAGAGGTACCGTGACTCAGTGATATTTTACTATAACTAAAATAGGAACTAAGAGGAACTTACCTGTAACGAGTCTAAAAGAATAAGAAATACTCACCTTGTTGAATTTACCTCTAAGAGTATCGTACCGTAACGTAAGACTAAGACTAGTCGCTATAAGTAAAACTTACCTTTCTTACCTGATTGAATTCCACCGTAACGCCCCTCAGGCGCTCGATCCCTGGGATCGAAGTTGCAGAACTTACCGTAACTCAACTGGAACCATTTTGTACTTACCTGTATCGCCTTTTTCTAGTCCTGGAATTAAACCTAAAAAACATTTGGTTAAAACATTCTTCTCATTTCAACACTTACCCAACATCCCAGGTTCTGAGTAACAAGAGTATTGCAAACCGTATCGATAATAGGAACTTGCTTGAAAGAAACAACAAACGTAACGTAACTTCATTTATTTTCAACATATCGATACATAAAACCCTTCAGGTTACAAGACCCTTCAGGTATAACAGTGTCATAAATATCATATATAACAAAGGTATCTACTGGAACGCTACGCCTCATCTCCAAGCCGCTCGGGAGAACGCCGCTACCAAGAACCAGTTAAGTACCTCTAAATTCAAGTAGTCTAAGATTCCGATATTTTCTTGTTTTTTGCCTTTCAGTATCGCGACCCCCTTAGAACCCCCTTTGTCGAAGGAACTGTTAACTGAACCACCACCCCAAAAGCTTACAGGGCTGTTTCAGCGCAGCTCCTAACCCTGGAACTCTAACGAAGACATGTTCTGCCGTCTTCAAGTCTTTGGGCACATAGATGTGGGGCTGCTGGCACCTTGTGTCTGGCATGCGGAGTTTCCTTATCTGCGCCTTTTGCAATTGGGCGTATTCAAATGCACCTAAAGGATCTGCAGGTGGGCCTTCATAAAAATCTCCAGGCAGCCTTAAGGTTACTCCATACACCAGCTCGGCAGAGGAAACACCAAAATCCTCATGGACAGTACTCCATAACCCTAGCATAATGGGTGCTAGACTCTCATCCCAGTCCCGTCTGTTTGGGCACTTTAGCCTCTCCTTTAGTGTTTGGTGCCACCTCTCGAGCAATCCATCCGCTTGTGGATGGTATGACGTCGTTCTAATTCTTTTCGACCCGAGCCTTTCCAATAGACTAGCCATGAGTTGACTTTCGAATTGGGTTCCTTGATCAGTGTGATGGTCAATGGTACGCCATATCGTGGAACCCATGCATCTCTGACTAAATTTGCCACAGTCTCGGCTCTGATGTCTGATATGGGGAATGCTTCAGGCCATCTAGAAAACGATCTATGAATGTCAAACAATAACGTTTCCCCCGAACTGGTGGCAGTGGGCCTACAATGTCAATATGTAGGTATGTGGTCGAATTTAGACGCAGCCTGTGGGAATTTGGCACATGGGCTCTTAGTATGCCTTACCACCTAAACTGGTACCTGCAGTGCAGTGCTTGGTAGCAAAGAACCAATAAACAGTGAACTCTTATCAGCTTATTACTATTCTAATTTGTTATCACTCGCAAATAAATTCAATTTTGGAATCAAATTTGTTTTGAACTATCTAGGTAGTAATTATCTTGATCTAATTTAATTTTTAACATCTGTTTTTTTAACACTCGCAGAAGATGCAAAAAACTATAATGTTTTACTGATTAAGACGGTAGAAAAATAAATGGCAGCAATTCACGATCATGTTCTCAAGTCAAGTCAAGTCAAGTCAAAATCTGATCACTTTCCGGTCAATGGTTATAAACACGATAGTGAATCGCTTAAGTGGTCCTTAGCAAATGGTTGGCATTTGAGTATTTCAATCACCTACGTTAACTTTTTCTAAACAATTTGGCACCTACGTCCTCCGCAGCCTGTACGCTTCAATTATCTGCCTGAAGCTCTGAGATTCTCAATCTAATTTCCGGAACCCCAGCCCCCTTCTCTGGTTTTCAAGTTCTTGTTTTTCGATTTTTCTGTCTTGTTTTTGATATATTGAAAGTTCTTCTATCTTAAATCACGATGTTGAGTTATAAGGTAAGTTGCCTACCTGGTTTTCGGATCCAGATGATGCAAATTTGTTCTAAAAAGTAGTGTTTCACAAATTTGAAAAAAACTACATTTTTTAAAGTTAACTTCCTAATCAATCAAACTCTACGAGTCCTACAAAAAATCATTCAAATTAAAAGCAGAAATGTGCTTTTTTTTTTTTTTAAATAATCTCCCCTCAAGACCATAGGTCTCTCTGACGGAGGGGGCACGCCATAAAATTAAATAAATAAATAAATCAAAAATATTGGGGAGAACGCCCAGGACTCACCCGACGCCGGCCCTAGGGATGAGGGAAGATGAGGAAGGTGGGGGTGGGAGAGAGGGATGAAGGGAAGTGCCTCTGTAAAAAGACCACCAGTTCAGATATGAGCCGAGCAGGACGCGTCTGGTGACACCACGGAGTACGCCCACCGAGATGCCCAACTCACGCAACTCCGTGGCACTACCCCTAGAACACCGTACCGCTGTTGGCAGTGTTGCCGCGCAGACGGCGTGGAAGTTCCGGTAGTTGCGGGCCCCAATGCCCTCCGAAGCCCAATCCACCCATTGGGATGAGATAAGGCTTTCGGAGCACTGTCGGAGTTCTTCACCATCTACTGACTCATGCAGGGCAGCAGCAAACTCAGCAGACGAACTGGGTTTTGGAGCGGATGGTGTTGCTCGGTCGCACCATGCTAACTGCTGCCTGACAAAATCAACCAGCAGCAACACGGGCGACCTCCCAGCTCGACCCCTGAAGGGCTAGCAGGCGCTGGCGGTGCAGAGAAGGGATGCATGCGGAGAGAGACACAATGCCAAGCCCACCGGATTTGACCGGTGCATGGATATAGGCACTTGGGACACCAGGTGGGAACCTCAGCCAAGAGCGCACAGCAGAGCGGACTTCTCAATCTAATTCCTGCAGCCTCCCCGCCGTAAGCCTACTGAAGACTAACCCGTAAGTTAGCTTTGGCAGTAAGTACGTGCAGAGGAGGCGCAGCCTCTGCTGTGGCTTCAATGGAGCCTTGGTGATGCTATGCGGGCTAGCGCCCTACCAAGGTCCACACGGCTGGCAGTAATGGTGGCCACCCCCATGAAGTCAACTCCAAGGTAGGGGGCTTGTCCTATGACAAAACCCCCATCCACAACCTTCACTTTATGTTGGCGACCCGACGGGACCAAGGAGACCGACCCACATTTATCGGGGTTGACCACGAGTCCACACCTGGATAGCTGCTTAGCAAATGCATTGAGGGCAATCTGCAACCCCTCGCGGGTTTCTGCGAGTAGGATAACATCATCGGCAAAGGCCAATGCTCCTACTCGCACCCCAGGGGCGAGATCAAACCCTACTTCTGTGGGCAGCTTACCCAAGGCCGTATCCACGACCAGGTTAAACAGGAGTGGTGATAGGGGATCCCCCTGGCGTACCCCACGCCCTATCCGTACATCCCCTGACACCTCACCTCCTGCCTCGAGGACCGTCACGCCTTCATGGTACAGACAGGCCACATACCTACTCAATGGTACCTACTATTGCCTCTATCTCCCTGAATTATGATCGCGAAAAATTTAAGAATATAATTTCTCCATCAAATTATTATTTATGAAAAAATATAAATGTTCTTCTACAGTCACAACATTTGTTACGAGTTGGTAGGTAATAATTACCTTTTTAAAACGATTGATAACTAATTATTAGTTATCAATCGTTTTAAAAAGTAATATTATTCAATTACAATGGAATAATAATTTAAATTATTATGAAAATGACAAGATAATTTAAATTATTAATAAATTTAATATTTTATATTCAATAACGATGGAACAGCCATGAGGGACAAGGGCGGGAATCAGTGTAGGTAGGGTTGGTTTCCACAGTATGCTATCGATATTTTTCAGAAATCGATTAATCATTTTTAATCAAGGAATTAAATTTTTAAGTTTCCCTCTCAGTTTTCATTTAAAATGATACCATTTTAAACGAACCATAGATATATTTCAAATACAGATAGATTTCAAAACTAATAAACCTAGTATCGATGGGACAATATCGATTCTGACCATTCGATTTCTGGCTGAGAGTGGAAAATAGTTGACAACAACTTGTTGTTCTTGATTGAGGCCTTTATTACGTAATCAATTTACCGGCCAAAAACCAAATCACTTCAATCCCATTCAGCGTGGAACTGAAAGTGGATCGAGGATCTGAAGATTTTATGTGAGCTATGCTTTTGTTATCATTTGAGTATTCTCGTTATCACTAAGCGTATCTCGTGGTTACCAACAACCTGTTGCATTGGATCTCAGCAGGATCACGGATCCTTCTGAATAACACATTCCTATCATTCCTGCCTTCATAAACTTTTCTCGGTTGCTCTGTGCACTTTATCACAGGTTCCAAATACGTTAAGTAGAAAAAAAAACTATTGTGAACATTATCTCAGGTCGTCGACATCGTCACGTCAAGAACTAATCCCATCTATCGAGAAAATCAAGTCTTCTGGACAAAACAGGTAGGCTCCATAGTACTTACCTACACGAAAAATAGGAAGGCACCTTCAACAGCCGATGGGCAATGACAAAAAAGAGTTATCTAAGTAAATAGCTTGAAGAAAATCTTCCGAATACAAAGATTCGATAGTGTTGAAAGAACTAAATTTAATTAATTAAGTTGATCGTAAATGTTTCTTATGGCGGAACTAGGTAGACACCACTTCTAAAGTTGTAATTTTCCTTTCCACGGAGAAATAGCTGGTTTATTCCGTGAGATCACCGAAGATCAGGATTGGTGACCGCTCGAGAGAGGTATCGCAGGTCTTGATAATTTCTCGAGTTGGGCCGTTGGTGAACCTCGCTTCTCTTGAGTGGGTGAGGCACACCAATCATCTGCACCAATTCTGATCTTTCCTTCGGAAAACAGCTGATGGGATCCGCGACAGTTGGGCGAAAATTCAACCTGAGATGGTTGTTTATTTTCCTTTCTTTTACGTGGAGATATATCGTCGCTTAAGAACCATCATGGCATAACTAAATTCTTCTCAGTTTCCAGGAGAGCGAAAAAAACATTATAATTTCCTTAGAATAACGCTTATGTTGACTTTCTTTTTTGTTTCCGCACCAATTTTGCTACCTTAATAGATGCAGTTCTGCAGTTTTCCCGACTGAGGTTTGTTAAAGAAAATAGCTTAGTTGTGCTATGATAACTTAATATTTCCTCCAGTTATGCCATGATTATCTATAGGTACTTCAAGAAAATTCAGGGTCGAGGTAAGCAAGTAGCAAGTTGATTTAATGTTAACGCAAATTAAATTTAAGTCACAGACGAATTACATAGGTAGGTACGTCATTTTAGTAAGAATGAAAATTAGGTAACAAGTGGTTAAGTATAAAAACATGAAATAATCATCACACATTGCTTGTTAAAAGAAATCGCTACATAGATCAAAATGCTGCAAATCATTGCCCAAAGGTTTATTATTTTCTGTATAGATCACCCTTCTGTATAGATCCCTCCCTACCAACCACAGGTGCCTACTACATACTAGGGCATTTTTGAAAATTTCAACCCCAACCACCAACCAAATGGAAATGAAGGGTTGACATTTTCAAAAATGCCCTAGTATGTAGTAGGCACCTGTGGTTGGTAGGGAGGGATCTATACAGAAGGGTGATCTATACTAATAAAGAATCAAGAATACTAAACCTTTGGGTAATGATTTGCAGCGTTTTTTTACCTACCAACCATTGGTAGGTACTACCCACCACACCATACTGCCTTCACACTTCCAAAATCAAGTTTATTAGAAAGAACTAAACGCTTCACACTCGATTCGAAAAATAGAGAGCGTCATATGGAAATTTGATTACTGGTTGCTCAGAAAGCAAAACTGAATACAAATCGAAGAAATGAACAGCGATCGCATTTTACTCAGATAAAAGTTGAACGGAGATTAGACCTCTTTTGTGATTCACACTCATGATTCTGTTTTATCGAAGGAAAACCCTTAAGTACTCGTAGGGACCGAACGGTTTATCCTACAGAGCTCCGGGTGGTCTCAAAAATTTTTAAAAATTCAATACTATTTAAAATTGGTGAAAAAACGATACCTTTATTTCGAGAGTTTTCGAGCTAGGGCACTCTTGAAAATTTAAACCCTTAATTTTCACCCCTTAGAAGTGACTGACATCAACCAAAAGCTTCGCGGCACAACTAAACCCCTGGAGCCTACATAATACCAAATTTCATCAAAATCGGTCCAGTGTTGCTAAGAAAAGTGCCGCGTACATTTTGATATTCGATTTTCGGATTCTACGTACCTTGAAACGTAAAACATCAAATTTTGAGCGGGGGGGGGGGGGGGGTTAAACTTTTTTTCTTGCTCGATTCCAAAGGCTTATTATTGAAAATAATAAACCAAAATGACTTAGAATTTAAATCTGAGTCTTCAAAATAAAATTGAATATTGCAGGTATCTTCTAAAAGGCACTTTAAAAATGGAAGGTATTTACTTAAAATAGGTATACATAATAGAAAGTTTCAGTTTTCCTGTTGAATGCTTAGAAATCAAATTTAAAAATAGTCAGATACGAATAAAATCACTCGCGATGAGGTTGTGGAAAACCATTTTAATAAAACGGAGTTGAGTAGAACGTTGTCTATTTCCACGAAAATAATGACTTACAAGTTAAATCGATTTCGACGGTTAACAATAACTTATTATTGTTGTTATTGTTTGTTACTGATGATGACCTAACCGTCGAAATCGATTCAACTTGTAACTCACTATTTTCGTGGAAATAGACAACGTTCTACTCAACTCCGTTTTATTAAAATAGTCAGGTTTTGAGGTAGGTACGCTAGCAGTCTTTCACGTTGAGTTGTCCCCTTCATTTGCCCTTGGTGCCTGTACCCACGTTGGTTTCTTTTTTCTTTGAAAATTGTTTTTCCTTCCTGACGCTTTTATCTAAATGGGGCAAATTGTCATAGAAGGGCCACGCAGCCTCATCGATGTACTATTTTAAGGACTGAAGATCATCCCATTTGTCCTTGGGGATGGGGATTGGACCATTATGCATGGGAGGAAAGCTTTTTAATCATAGCAAAATTCAAACCTGCCGAAAGCCCTCGATTTTCTACAACATTGTGAGGTTGCTTTCTAACGAAAATTTTCAGAAATCATAGAAACGTTATATCAAAGCCCCTACTCATGAAGTAGAGAGAGGTAGATCAATGAAATAAATATAAAAATAGTGATAAACTTAATAGATCTAAGCTCTCTACGCGTCTCCATGTTAAGCTGTGTAGGAACTGCTGAGTTATGTCATGATGTCAACAAAAATTAGTTGTGTCATAATCGGGAATCTGGCGATATTAGCGTTTCTAGTGGTCAAATCGAAAAACTAATAGCACTAATCGATTCGGCACGAAATTCCACATAAAAATTGATAAAAACCCGAAAACGTGGAAATTTTAGTTGTGTCATGATGGTTCTTAAGCGACGATATACTATTAATACGTAGTTGCTGGTGTTTTGTTTGTGTCTACATGTTGTTTGGTAAGTAGGTACATACTTATTTGGAAAGGAAAAAAATAGATGCGCTGTTACACATGCTGGAGATTGTGGAGTGTTGTTACCGAGAAATCTGTCGATGTTGCTTTGATGGTTACATAACCGGAATGGTCATTCGTTCGACTGAGCTCAATGCCTCAAAAGGAGCATTAATGCCAATTTACCTAAGGCCTGCCATACACGTACAGGTGTACCTGTACAGGTTAACATGATCGTTTGTGCCAGTAGCTGCAGGTCAAACTGCACAGGCGTAGCGACCTGCACAGGTGACCTGTGCAGATACAAAAAGTTGTATTTTCTACCTGCGCAGTTGTCTAGACCTGAGCGTGTGTGTGAGTTCACTAGTAAAAACTGCGCAGTTGTTTTGGACTTGTTCTGAGTAGAGAGCTTTTTAGGCTATTTTAGGTGAGGCAAGAAATCTCAAAGTAGCACTTCGTCTTTCATGGGGAGAGATAGAGGTTCTCATAACCGTATTTTTCTTTATAATGAGAGGAGTTACAAGGGACAACAGTTTTTCATAGGTTTCTTCATTCATACGCAAATAATTACTTACAGTAATCTGAAGGATCTGCACTCAACTCTTTCAGTAACCTTGTATGAGTATATTCATCTCTCTTTGTAAGCCACTTCTTACACCAGGTTTTACGTTTACGCTTCTTCTTACTGTCCAAAACCACTAATAACCCAGCCAAAGCGATTGCGTCGTCTACATTTTGTTCGCTCGTCATTTTCTCTCAACTGAACTGTACGGGTGTACGGGTACGTGTGTGGGCTCGAGCTTGCACAGGTATACCTGTCAGGTGTACCTGCGCAAGTTTGCCTGTGAGGTATACCTGTACGTGTATAGCCGGCCTAAGCAGATAGATGAATAGGATGAAAAAGACGAAAAAAGGTACCTACTTTTCAAAAACAGGGTCTGTATGTTTTGCTATAGTTGATGCAATACATTATTAGGCATGTAGATACCTTAATTTTTCGCATATGCAATCATTTCTATCTCCATTGAAACTCATTCATTTGTTCCTTTTTCGCAGTTCAATAAGAAATATCATCATGGACAACGTATTGGTTATTGGAAATGGTGCTCGAGAGCATGCTATTTGCTGGAAGCTTTCACAGGCCCCTGAAGTAAGTTTATCAAACTTTACCTAATAGATATTATAAAGTTATGTAGGTCTCTATCGCTTCATAGTTCGAATTAATCTTTTCCTTTCTCATTTCTCCAAGAACTTCACATTTTGTCAGCTATTTTGTCTTATTAGTTCGTATTTTGTACTAATGGCGGTTAATTTTTCAATTACAGGTGAAACACATTTTTTGTGTTCCTGGAAGTATTGGAATAGCTGGCACTCCCAAAGTAGAAAACGTCGCTCTGGATATAAGCAACCATAAGGTTAGTTTGATAGTGTACCTACATCCATAAACCTACTTATAAATACGTAGGGTATCCTAAGGCATCTTCTCTACATGCTTCCTTGAAACCAAGGCTTGAAAATGGGTGTTATTTTTCTGGTCGTCCAATCCAATATTTCGAAAAACACATTCTTTTTGATAATGCTTTTGGATTTTTGAAGAAGAAGATTTGGAAAGAGTGGATGAAGGATTTGGATAAACGACCTACATTTTTGCAGGTATTGTGTGACTGGTCGAAAACTCAAAACATCAGTTTAGTGATTGTTGGTCCGGAGGCTCCGTTAGAAAAAGGTATTGCGGATGCCTTCAACTCTGCCGGAATTCTCTGCTTCGGTCCACAGTCCCACGCTGCGAGGATCGAGACAGACAAAGAATTCGCCAAGGAGTTCATGGTTCGACATGCCATTCCCACTGCTAGATTCAGATCCTTCCAGAATGCGGAAGAAGCTAAGAAATTCATCAAGAAGTAAGTTATTTTTGTAACTTCGATTAGTTGCCAAGAGATTTCTCCATAGGGAATGCGAAAGGTCTGATTACTAGTATCTAGGGAGAAGATGGAGGTAGGTGTTCAATTAATTCCTACCTCCATATGGGTAAAATCAACCATAAACTCAAGAGTATTTTGTTAAAATCGGTACCTCAGTGGATTAATAATCTATTACTCTCCTTGGCATAGGTGGTAGAAACCATTCTGGATCATGATCTGCCAGAAAATTCATTCTGCTGTGATCAGCTTCCTCTTCGCATTTCTGTCCATCACTGTAGAGGGTAGGTAATTTTCAATGACATAACAAAGTGGAGCACTCAGCATTCTCTGAGGACAATGGGGAATTTGCCTCAATTTTTGATTCTGGAATTTCAAGACAAATTCTATAATAGGGCCCTAGAATAAAGTTTAACACCAGGAGTACCCAAGGAAAAAAAATTACCGTAGAAGAAAATGCCTAACAAGCGAAGCCTCTGTCAAAAAACACCGCAAAAATCAAGGAATATAGTTCACGTCACACAAAAAAAAAAAAAAAAAAAATGACGCGAAAAGTGACCGGATTCACATACTGAGTGCTCTGGCGTAGAGCTCCAGATAGTACCGCAGAATGACAACAGGTAGAGTTCTAAACGCCCTTCTTCGTTCTAAGTGCGACCACACGAAACGATCCAGTCAAATGGCCACTCAAATAATGTGATTCATAATATGAATTAGTTTCTATGTTAAGTTAGTTTCGTTATATTATAAATATTATAAATATAAATATATTATTATATTATAACTACAAACTTCGGAGCCAGTTAAAGATAGATCTCCTTCACTGAGTTCTTAAACGCCAGCTTAAAGGCTCCTAGTTTTGTTTGACATTAGGATGATCTGATCACCTCTTTTGAATAGATGTAAATAAGTGCACGTTAATTTATTTTAATATTGGTGAAAACTGAAGTATCTTGACCAGGGATTGAACTGCTGAAGGAGCGGCAATGGTGGGCTTGAGGACGTTCAAGGGAGGCTAGTAAAATTCGATTATTCCAACCATATCATCTGTTACATCAAGCGAAACCAACTTGTAACAGTATAATCAATGCAAATCGAAAACCAGACCCAAAAATCTATATTATGAGAAAAAACTAAAAAATTGAACAAATTCGTTTTCTTGGTCCAAAAACGCTCGTCTCACTAAACTCATTGATTTTCTGTGTAAATAACACTGACATCGATTCAATGAAAAATTATTTCCAAGTGATACAATTAATTCTGTGCAATTTCAATTACTCCATTGGTACTTTGAGCAAACTCGAATTTTTGTAGTGAAAATCGTCTTTTGTATTTAACTATTTGTTAGTCAAAGTCGATTTTTCGAAAATTAAAGTAGTTTTTAATCGATATTAATTTTTCCATCATTACTTCTAAGTATTTTTCTAAGATACTCTAACAGGATCTGAACGCATTAATAATTTGGAAGTAGCATGGAGTAAGTAATTGGGGTTTAGTTATAAAACAAACAGAACAATCATGTAGATATTGTGGATTTCTTGCAGAGTGATGGAACTACAATTGAGAAAAAGGCACGAATTTGTTTATACATATTTATTAATAATAGCAATTAAAAGTTCTTTGATAAGATTAATAAGCGTAATAAGATACTGCAGCGCGACAGGGTGCCTTAACCCATTTCAAGCCAAGGGTAGAAATAACTGAATTTACCGAATGCCGGCCAAAATAAAACGTCATTTGCTCACCAACTCGATATTTTATGAATTTTACTTTTTAATAAGATTTGAGAGTTTTTCAAAGCGATTATCCAGCGCATTGTTTTTGGTAAAATGTAAAAGTCTGAGGATCTTCAACTCTCTTTCAACTCATGGCCCAGAACGCTCACTCGCCCAGAATCGAATTTGAGCCACCATAACCATGCCTTTGGCCAAAAGGCCTCATTTTCAAAAAATTTCTAAAATCGCATTCAGCTCCCAAACGTCAAAGAAAATTTTAGGAACAGCATGAACGAGAAGAAATTCTTCTGCAAAGATTTTCCACTATCTTCAATATTTAAAAAAATCATAAAATATGGCGATGCGAAAACGCATCAGTGGCCGGAAATGGGTTAAAACTGAGGAAGATGAGTTAAGTTATTCATGATGGTATGCTGACAGTGAAGTAGAAGAAGAGAGGAGGCTGTATCCGCAGTCATTGTGTTCTGTAGAGCCTATAGCTGCACCTACAATGTAATAGTTGGTTATTATTTATTTTTGCAGTGCTGACTTCAAAGCTTTAGTAGTTAAAGCCACTGGAATTGCTGCTGGCAAAGGAGTAATTGTGGCCAAGGATGTTGATGAAGCTTGCGCTGCCGTTGATATGATGCTTGTTCAAAAGAAATTTGGCGATGCTGGAAAAACTATCGTGGTGGAAGAACTTCTGGAAGGTGAAGAAGTTTCGGTAGGTTCTTTCACTGGTTTTTCTCTGATGAGTTAGTTGGTAGTGGAAGTTGATGCAGGTTGAAGAATTGCGATCACTTGGGGTTTGTTATTATTCAATTTGCATTATCTCTACCTACACCCGAATTTCTATACTTCTCAAAAATTGGTTGCTCCTATCTAATTTGGTCTGCCGTCCGACTCGAATATGTGAAGACTAATACCACAATCCTTAGGTTTTGGCTTTCAGTGATGGTGAAAACACCAGAGTAATGCTGCCTGCTCAAGATCACAAACAAGTGTTCGAAAACGACAAAGGAGCTAACACTGGGGGGATGGGAGCTTTTGCACCTTGCCCTTTGATAAGTGACTCCATGTTGGAATGGATATCGACCAATGTGATTCAAAAAGCGGTTGATGGTCTGAGGAAGGAAAACACGCCTTTTGTTGGTAAGATTGTGTGCATGAGCCACTAAAATCGTGATTCATTTGATACGCCTGTTGGATTCAAATTGACATGCACAACAAACATTTTTAGGGTGCCTTTTCGCTGGGCTGATGATGACTAAAGATGGTCCCAAAGTGCTGGAGTACAACTGTCGATTCGGTGATCCTGAAACTGAAGTGTTGCTTCCCTTGTTGAAGACCAATTTGTATATCACTATGCTTGTAAGTTACAGATATTAATTACTTTATTCCAAAATATTACCTACTATTGCACGAGATTTACTAGAATGATTTATTAACTGACACTTGATTAGGTGTTACTAATATGGTGGAAGCGTTAGGGTGCATTCAGAACACGGAGGGAAGAGGCACGCTTGAGGGTCGATGTCGCTATCGATGCATATCGCGGGAAAACAATAACAAAGAAATGAATGGGGGCGTTCAGAGCAAGGCGGTCGCGGTCGCGCTAGGAGGGACGCTAGAGGGTCGATGCTTTTGGTTTTCAAACAAATTTGATCGCTGGAGGTCGATGTCGGGGTGTCATCGCGGCTCCCTGGACTGTGATTGGTTGTTTCAAGGCCGCATCCCCTTCCTGCCACCACTGCACGACCCTGTGAACCACACTGCTTCATCCCTGTGACCACAGTTCCGTTTTATTCATTTTCGTCAGTTTTTGTTATTTTGTGTGATGGATCGCCACCTAAAAGAATTGCTTATCAATTGCGTGAGGGACGTGAGGGCAATATGGGATAAGGGCCTCATCACCATAATGTTATTATCCTCACCAAACAGTGGAAAATGATTGGATTGAAAGTTGGAAAATCAGATAAGTCAAATTAAGTTACATCAATAACATGATTTTATTTTTAAGAAAATATGTAGGTGCTAAGAGTTTTCTGAAAAATAATTTTTAAATTTCATCCTCACATCCGTGGCAGCTGTTGTTGTCCGATTATTTGCACGGGACTTTTGCAAATTGCAGTTGCTTGGAATCGGGGGTAAGTCCTCAGTTATCGGATCTTCTTCCACTTGAGGCATTAAATGGTGAAATTCTCCATATTCTGCGCGTTTTTCGGTTATGGGGTGGTTCCAGAATCTTCTTTTGCATAAAGTTCCAATTATGAACATTTTCGCTTCCATCGTCACTAGAAGACCTCATGTTGACGGTTCGATTGGTTATTCTATCCCGGACAGCCTCTCTCCTGACCACTTCATCGACCTCTTTGTTCTGAACAGACCAGTCAGGAGGGAGGATGACTTGCCATCCTCCCTTTGCCTCGGCCTTCCATCCTGCCTCCTAGCTTCCCTCTCAACCCCGCGTTCTGAACGCACCCTTAGGGGGACAGTGGAGTGGCTACGGTTGTTAGGGCGTCGTTGTTTGGACTTTGGACCGACCTCTGCGGGGATTGGGGTTCAAGGCTCATCGCTGGCAGCGTGCGTTTTTTGGCGGCCAGGGCTCTCATCGCCTTCCCTTGTCCAACCCAGGGCGGTGAGGCAATGGGAAGCCATGAGCGAAATCATCAGAAAAAATTCTGATCTTCCCTTTGGAAAACACAGATGACGTCCGTGACGCCAGGAATGGCAGTTGGACGAAAATCCAACCTGAAATGGTTGTTTACTTTACTTACTTTACTACTTACTGGTGGAAGCGTTAGGAAACCTATAGTAAAATTATTTGTAGGCTTGCTGCAAAGGGACGCTGAATTTGATCGATTTGGAATGGGAAGATCAAACCTGTTGCGTTGGAGTGGTCATGGCTAGCTATGGTTACCCAGAGAGTGCAAGAAAAGGAGACGTCATCTCAGGTATACTGATTTATCTATAGTTGATGAATAAACGAACTTGCGAAGTTCATTTATAATTATATCCTGAAGGGCACTTTGGGACATTAACATGTAGTAGTTTTAGGATAAGGCGTATTTTCTCGAAATTTGGAAGATTAGGTAGGTAGGTAACCACCTATTTTCGAAAAAGCGCGCGAAATCGCGCTTCCATTCGAAAAGAGAAAGGATAACAGCTTCCAGCACCTCTGAGAGGGGTCAGGGTAGCCACCCTGATCAACTCCCGCTTCCCTCCCACGCTGGCAACACTGCTCACTAGTTGAAAGATTCATCCAGCCGCACCAGTCCTCCAACACAAGGGAATTGGGAAGAATGGGTGGGCTGTAATGTCCCAAAGTGCCCTTCAGGATATAATTATAAATGAACTTCGCAAGTTCGTTTATTCATCAATTATATCCCTCTTGGCACTTTGGGACATTAACATGTAGATGTTGAAAGGAACTCATCGCTGGAGCGGCTGGTCCTGAAGAGAAACCCACGCTCAAAAAAGAATCATACTCCTGCTCACTGGGAACCATAGGTTCTGGAGCCTGAGTTCCATCCCTCTGATCAACTTTCGGCATAATTCCCCCCCCCCCCCCCCCTTTCTCCTCCTCCTCTAAACCATGAAGAGGCAAGGTTGATAGCTTATCACCTGACAAGTCCTCGCATTATTATAAATATAGACAATTACTTACCAAATAATTCAGCAAGAACGTAAATGGTGCAACATAGGAATTCAATTGAGTGATCCAGGAAGGATAAAGTGTGAAAGGTTGTAAAAACACCTCTCCATTTGAAAGAAACTGAAAAATGGACATACTTTATTAAGAAATAATGTCTTGAGCTTTACTAGCATCGTAGAAATTATATTGAATTCCAATCAACTAAAAGTGAAACCAAATTGTACTTGAACCACTGTGAGAAAACAAAGTATCAAGATTCGTTAAAACTGGTATAGTATCAGAAAAATTTTACAAAAAGCAGTAGGTATATCCCAATGAAGGTGATATAGTTTGATAAAAAACCATTACAATAGATTATAATGTAGTCGAAGAACACAGTAAGAAGTTAAAAAAGGTATTGGCACGTGGTGGCATATGAGAGTTATTCTCCTGGCATACCCCACGATAAGGTCCACAGAGTGTCCCTGTAATAAAAGAAGAAGTCTCTTACTATATGTTGGTTGGGGTTCCTGGGAAAATATGAGAAAAAAGGGTATTATTTTGTGAAAGTGGCCTGTTATAAAATTTTGCAAACATTGTTGATTTTTCTGACCATCCTGCTGATTTGAAAATCGTATCAAGGGAAGCCCCCGCCCTGGCTGCTGCTGACACAGCTGCATGCCTAGTGGAGTGAGGTCTAAAATCTTTACTTACTCCTGCCTCCTGCAGAATACCCCCGACCCATTTTGATACAGTTTGGCGTGAAGCCGCTGTGTATGGTTCCCTGGCTATTATGAACAAGGCCGATGTAGAAGAGGATCGTAGAGGGGCCGATACAGAAAGATATTGCCGCATAACAGATGCCACACACAGGAGTGGTCGTTGAGGGAAATATGGAATTTCAATAACTGGTTGATGCTTATAAGCTGCTGAGGTCTTAAGTTTAGCGGCAATAGAAATCTTTAGTCCAGAGTCTGGATCAACCATTACCTCTTGTACTTGTATAGATACTATAGTTTGGAGCCGCTGCCCTGTTGCTAGGAGAAGTAAGATTATTAACTTTGAAGCTATTTGTTGTAGTTCCGACACTGGTTTTTCCAGCCACTTTAAAACTATATGGGGATCCCATGTCATGCTATATTTTGCCCCTGGGGGTCGCAAAGAAGCTACCCCTTTTAGAAATCTGGTAACCAGTGGGTCTGATCCCAAAGGTTTTGCCGCGATCAGAGATAAGGCAGATCGGTAAGTATTGAGGGTGGAGTACGCCACCCGAGTTGACTCCATCATTTTTTGTAAAAAGTGAATAACTTGTACAGGTCGTGGGTCCCAGAAATCAACGGAAAAATCATTACAAAATTGCCACCACTTACCAAAACATGTTTGATACTGCGCATATGTTGCATTTGACAAGGCCGATACCATAGTTTTTGCTGCAGGAGCAGAAATCCCCCTTCTCATGAACGCCTGGCTGACAATCTCCCTGCAATCAATGTTAGCGTCTGGCATTGAGGATGCGTGATGTTCCTGAAAGGCATATGTAGAAGTTCTTTATCAGGACCAAAGTATAGAGGGTCTCCAAGCAACAGTTCAAAAAATACTGGGAACCAAGGTTGCGTAGGCCAATTAGGGACAATTAAAATTCCTTCTGCCTCATCTGACACCACCTTTCTGAGAACCCTCAGGATGAGGGAGAATGGAGGAAAAGCGTAAAAATATATGTTTGACCACGAGTGCGTGAAGGGGTCGATACCCACCGCCCTAGGGTCTGGATGCCATGAGAAAAACCTGTCACATTTTGTATTGGCTGCTGAGGCAAACAAATCTATAGTTGGGGACCCGAAATGCTTCGAAATTATCTTAAAAATTCCGTCGTGAAGAGACCATTCAGTCTCACCAGGCATGATACGTGAGCATTCGTCAGCCACCAAATTGTCACCTGACGCTATGTATGATGCAAAAACGAAATTGTCTCTAAGCTCACACCAATTCCAAATTCTTCTAGTGACTTCAAATAAAGAGGCGGATCGCATTGATCCTTGTCTGTTTATACAAGCGATAGCTGTCGTGTTATCAGCTCTAATCAGGATCCTAGCACTAGTGACATCACTACAGAAATGTTGAAGAGCCAACTCGATGGCTCTCAGCTCCAAAACATTTATATGCCAGGTGGCTTCCTCCAAGGACCACCACCCATGTATTTTCGTCTGCCCATCAGAGGCTCCCCATCCTGACAAGGACGAATCTGATGTCAAAACAATGGAATAATCGTCGTTTTGTAAACGTTTATAAATAAACATGATATTGTCGCGCCACCAAGTCAGATCAGGTAAAATACACTTTGGAAGGGACACCCTTGCCTCGAAATTTTCGTCACTGTCCTTAAGGAGTTTCACCTTCGTTGCTTCAAGATGCATAGTGTATAACTTACCGTAAGGTGTGGCTGGGCATGCTGCCACCAATGTACCTATTATCTGGGCCAAACGTCGTATCGAACACCTTTTAGTTTCTTTGAACGCACACAACATAGTATGTATGCGTGATCGCTTTTCCGAAGGAAGAGCGATTGTCATATCGACTGTGTTGAACATGAAACCCAGAAAGGTAAAACTTTGAGATGGTGTTAATACTGATTTCTCCTCATTCACTATGAACCCCAAAAATTTTAGTAGCTGTATTAGCTGGTCTACATTATGTTCGCATTCCTGTTGTGATTTTCCCAGTATTCCAAAATCATCAAGATAATTAACCAGCTTGACCCCTCTAGAACGTAAATATTGCACTATTGGGCGCATAAGCTTGTTAAATACCCATGGGGATGACGACATTCCCATTGGAAGGGACTTAAATTGAAAAAGCTGGTCCTGTATTATGAAACGGAGGTAAATTCTAGAGTTCTCCGCCACTGGACATGTATAATAAGCATCTTTAAGATCTACTGTCGCTCCAAAACAATTGGGAGTGATGAGATCACGCATCGTGCGATGGTCCTCTAATTTGAAGTGAGGTGCATCGATGAACTTATTCAGATGTTTTAAATTTAAAATGAAACGTTTTTCTCCTGAAGGTTTATCGACCAAAAATATGGGTGAGACCACTTGACTTGGATGAGGCACACATGGCTCTATAATCCCTTGGCTCAATAATTTTTCCACTGAAAACTTCAGACTCTCCACGTCTCGTGCCACCGATGGTGTATGAGAAAGTGGAGTGGGGGTAGATATGAAGGAAATTTCATAGCCCCGCAACCAGGATAAAATTACACCATTATCTGTAATATATTTCCAATTTGACCAAAATTCACATAACCTACCTCCGATTGGAGGTGGAATTACCTGTGAAGGAGTTGAAGGAGGTGCGACTGCAATCCTCACTGGCGATATCCTCTGGTCTGACGACGTGAACCTCCCTGGTTTGTCCTGAATGGATGAGGGTTGTTCCACTGTGATGACCCCTGGTCCTGGTATTGTGGTTGGAATGCTTGGGGTTTGGCCTTGCTGTGAGTCTGCCCCCCCCCCCCCCCCCCCCGAGCAGCTCGGCCTCTCCCGTTTCCCGAACCCCTGGTCTGCAGGCTTACTTGCCTCTGCGGCTGTGGTTTTTTAGGAGGGTTCGGGGGCGGTTTTTTCAAGGACACTAGTCCCTTGCAACTTGATTCCAACCCCAGTCGGGCCCGAAAACGGGATCCCAACTCATCACCGAACAACCACTCCGAAGGAGGGACGTCTCGGGAAATCGTTGTCAGAGTATTCGTACAACAATTCTGGATAATCCTACGGCGGGTACGACTAATATCAAAAAACAACGCCGTCATGGCTCGGCCTGCGTCACACAAGTTTTGATAACTTGGTTGCATTATCGCTGTGGCTTCGCCTCCTTGCTCAATTATTTTTGTTAATCCCATGCCCAACGCCGCAATGGCAGTGGAGCATTGTTTCTGTAGTGAAACATATTGTGCATCCACGGATTTTTGAGTTGATCCAACAGAAGCCACGATCTCCGGGTTCAGCTTTGGAGGAGACAATAATTGTAAGTTGGCCGGAACCGGGTAGGTTTCCTTTATAGATGTGAAAACATCCGCCGGCAAACCATGCAAAAGATGGTGTTTCCACCTGTCCGCCACACTCTCGTGCAATGCAGGGGCGGGGGGTGGAGGAACCAGAGGGTTCTCCCCCAACGCCTTCAACAACCCCGGGTCTATCCCCGAATCGAAGTTTTTGGAAACTTCGTCGGTCCCCGGCATGGAGAAACCCGCGAAATCGGGTGAATCCGCCATATCTGGGGCCTTGCGTTCAGACGCACCATTGCCCGAACTCTGGGTTCGGGTCACGGTAGCCGATGGCATAACATCGCCCAAACTCTGAGTTTGGGTCGATGTTCCGGGTTCTTGGGTCCTCAAATTCGAGTGTTCAAATTCGTCGAGATAATCGTCGGCAGCGTACGAACGTGAAGACTCGGAGTCTTCATCGTCCGAACTGTGATAACGACCGCGCTCGGGGCTCGGTTCGGTCACCCGCCGACGACGCCACGATCGATCTCGATGCAGCGGAGACCGCGATCGATGACGCGATCGTTGAAAATTTGATTCGCAATCAAATTTCGTGCGAAGGTATCGCGAATTTTCGTTTGATCGTTCCATACCCGCGTCGGAAGAACCCCATCTGGCTTCCCGGTTTCGGGAAGGGGATCTCCTGAACATATCAAGTATAAGAAAAGCCACTTACCGGTATTTCCGTGGAAAAACTCGTTTCTTAAAAATCGAAATCAAAATTAAACCAGTTCGGACCAATTTTTTGCTAAAATTGAACAAAATTTGATGAGAGAAAAAATCTTCGTGCGAGAAGGACGCCGTCTCGAAAAACAAGTGAGCAGTGTTGCCAGCGTGAGAGGGAAGCGGGAGTTGATCAGGGTGGCTACCCTGACCCCTCTCAGAGGTGCTGGAAGCTGTTATCCTTTCTCTTTTCGAATAGAAGCGCGATTTCGCGCGCTTTTTCGAAAATAGGTGGTTACCTACCTACCTAATCTTCCAAATTTCGAGAAAATACGCCTTATCCTAAAACTACTACATGTTAATGTCCCAAAGTGCCAAGAGGGATATAATTTACAGTAGATCTCCTCGATCCTTCCTATTCTGAGTTTCTAGATAATATTTAGGCCAGCCTGAAGAAACGATTTTGTGTGATTTATCCGCTCATGACATAAACGTAGGAATATTAATTTTATCATGTTTTGCTTTGGAAACAATCATTCAGAAAAATTAAAAAATTAATTCATTGCCGATTACCTTATATTTTTTTTAAATACATTTGTATAAGAACAGTTTTGTAAAGTCTTTTATTGTAATTGTCATGTTGGGCTTATGAGGGCCTACTCTGGCACATAATATTTTTCTCTCTGTAAAGGATTAGAGACTGTTGGTCCATGGAAGGAAGTAATCACATTCCACGCTGGAACTACCAAAGCCAACGGCCAATGGGTTACCAATGGTGGACGCGTCCTCATAAATGTTGCAAAGTCGAAATCGCTAGTCAAGGCTGCCAACATTGCCACTCAGGCCTGCCAAGCTATCTCCATTCCTGGAGGACATTTCAGGAAAGACATTGCCCACAAAGGAATTCCAAGGTAAGTACGAATCGTGTTTTTCTGTTACAATGTCAGATATTTTGAAACTCCAAGAACCTTGGCATTGTTTCAGTTTCATTTCAATGTTTTGTTATCTCATGATCATTTATTTCACCAAGTAGTTTTACTTTAGTTTACTTAACTTTAAATTATTTTGCTTCCAAGTCTACTAAGGTAGCAAGCTTTTTATCACTTTTCAAGGTTGAAAAAAAAGTTCTCCAAAACGTTTTAGACCTTCCTGAACGATTTTGGTTCCGTGTCTGTCTGTCTTGTGTGTCAGTCATGAAATCCTTGTAACGAGCATAACTATATGAAGTTATTGTCCGATTTCGATGAAATTTTCAGGGATTGTGCGGGTTGGCGTGTAGACCCCCTATGAAAATCATCATCCCCGGACTGATAGTAGCTACTGCGCTTGCGCAAACGTGAATTCCTTGCACCAGCCATAACTTCTACATTTCTCATCCGATTTCGATGAAATTTTTAGGAATATGCGAATTTGGTTGTAGATGGTCCCCTATGAAAATCATTGTCCCCAGACTGATGGTAGCCACTATGCATGCGCAAACGTGAATTCCTTGTAAAAGCCATAACTTCCACATTTTCCATCCGATTTCGACGAAATTTCTCAGGATTGTTCAGATTAGCGTATAGATGGTCCCTTATGAAGGTAGTGGAAGATACGATTGATGTTGATGTTTTGAGATTAACTACTATGTTTTGGGTTTATTTTTGTTTGGCCTCACATAAGTTTTTATTTATTTATTGCAGGTGGATTCTTCACCAAGGTGCTATGAGCTACAAACAAAGTGGCGTTGATATAGAAGCAGGTGAAGCACTGGTTACTTCTATCGTACCCGCTGTCAATGAAACTTCTCGGGATGGAGTTATATCCGACTTGGGAGGATTTGGTGCATTTTTCGACCCAAGTTTGGCTGGCTACAAGAACCCAGTGTTGGTTTCTGGCACAGACGGCGTCGGAACCAAGCTGAAGGTACACCAATTAATTGCAGTTATGATTTACTAAGCGGTATCCGTTGAGGAAGTGGTAACCCCCTATTATTTTGCTCACGAGCAGTTTGGGTTTAGAATTGGGAGATCAACAAGTGATGCTCTTTTGAGTTTCTCAAGTTATGTTCTTGAAGCATTCCATGCCAGCCAGTTTTGTACTGCAGTATTTGTAGATGTGGCTAAGGCCTTCGACTGCATTCCTCATCATGCCCTAGTAGAAAAGTTCAAGAAGTATTACATTTCCAATAGCGCGGCTGAACTAGTCAGAAGCTAAAAAACGCTGCAAATCATTGCTCAAAGGTTTATTATTTTCTGTATAGATCACCCTTCTGTATAGATCAATGGTTCTCCATCAATAGCACCTACCACCATCTGTATTCTCCCTTGACCTTCCCTCTCAAATTTCAGCTTCCTGCGTTCAATAGGATTGAAAAAGGCTTCGGAGCTCACTCAGCTGATCAGTGATCTGAAGAGTGAAGAAGATCTCCTCGAATTCTGGAGACGCCTGGAAGAGCACTTCCATTCAATAGGAGTAAAAATGGTTTTGGAGCTCACTCAGCTGATCAGTGATCTGAAGAGTGAAGAAGATCTCCTCGAATGCTGGAGACGCCTGGAAGAGCACTTCCATTCAAAAGGATTGAAAATGGCTTCGGAGCTCACTCAGCTGATCAGTGATCTGAAGAGTGAAGAAGCCTTTGAGCAATGATTTGCAGCGTTTTTTACCTACCAACTTTTTTTTACCTACCAACTAGGTACTACCTACCACACCATACTGGCTTCACACCTTCACAATCAAGATTATTAGAAAGAACTAAACGCATCACACTCGATTGGAAAAATAGAAAGCTTGATATGGAAATTTGATTACTGGTTACGCAGAAGGCAAAACTGTATACAAATCGAAGAAATGAACAGCGATCGCATTTTAGTCCGATAAAATTTGAATGGAGATTAGACCTCTTTTGCGATTCACACTCATGATTCTGTTTTATCGAAGGAAAACCTTCAAGTACTCGTAGGGACCGAACGGTTTGTCCTACAGAGCTCCGGGTGGTCTCAAAAATTTTAAAAAATTCAATACTATTTAAAATTGGTGAAAAAACGATACCTTTATTTCGAGAGTTTTCGAGCTAGGGCACTCTTGAAAATTTCAACCCTTAATTTTCACCCCTTAGAAGTGACCTACATCAACCAAAAGCTTCGCGGCACAACTAGACCCCAAATGGAGCCCATATACCAAATTTGAACCAAATCGGTCCACTGTTGCTAAGAAAAGTGCCGCGTACGGCGGACGGACGGAAATTTTTTTATTCGATTTTCGGATTCTACGTACCTTGAAACGTAAAACATCAAATTTTGAGGGGGGGTTAAAATTTTTTTTTTCTTGCTCGATTCCAAAGGCTTATTATTGAAAATAATAAACCAAAAACAATACGGAGTACCGCAGGGATCTGTGTTAGGTCCGCTTCTCTTTGTTATTTACATAAATGATCTTCCCAAAAAAATGTCCAATCCAGTTGTTCTTTTCGCTGATGATACCACAATGAGGAATTTCACCATGTCGGAATTTCCTATTTTTGACCCCAAAATCGGATTCAGCACCTCGAAAAACCTCCTAAGGCAAACGGTCAGCCCGAACTTCCTAATTTACGAATAAACAAAACAGTGTAGAAAATTCGAATGTTTAAAAAAACCGGGAAAATGACGTCATCCTGGAATAGTTCATTTATGGCCGCTTGAAGCGCTGAGATCGAGAAATCCATAGTCCCCAGATGCAAAATTTCACGAAACAGTAAAGTTCGAAATCGAAAAACTGAAGAAAAAAATAGGAAAAGCAAGATGGGGAAAATTAGGTTTCCCACAGTAAGACTTGGGCGTCCTTATGCGATCGATCTGGGGTGAAGGAGGACAACACTCAACAGAAAAAAAATAACCACACAGTAATCCGTTTTAGACCATTCTGAATCCAAATCCACGAAAAAAACCATAGGTGTATGTCTGTGTGTGTGTGTGTGTATGTGTGTATGTGTGTATGTGTGTGTGTAACAAAATCTTGTGTACTCTGCCCAGGCCTTAGTTCTCAACCGATTTTCCTGGTTCTTTTTTTGTTCGTCGCGGAAAACTATCTAGTTGTGCACTACGTCGCCGGAATTTCGAAATTTGCCTTTTAAGGGGTGAAAAGGGGGGGTTAATGCTCGAAAAACGTGCGTTTTTGGGCATAATCTTGTGTACTCTGCCCAGGCCTTAGTTCTCAAACGATTTTCCTGTTTCTTTTTTCGTTTGACGCGGAATACTATCTAGTTGTGCACTACGGCGCCGGAATTTCGGATTTTGCTGTTTAAGAGGGGGAAAGGGGAGGTTAATGCTTAAAAAAACGTGCGTTTGCGTGCATAATCTTGTAAACTCTGCCCAGGCCTCAATTTCCAACCGATTTGCGTGTTTCTTTTTTTGTTTGACTCAAATAACTTCCGAGTTGTACATGATTTTACCAGAGTACCAAAATTCGCAAGGGGAGGGGGTGAGTGGGGGGATAATATTCACAAAATATCCGATTTTTCAATATTTCGGATCCTTTACTGTTTACTAATTGTACCCAAGCTTTGAAATTGAGGAAAAATTCTCATTATACCTCCGGATTTTCATGAATTATTCTCTGTACCACCATGGAACTAATAGTGGTGCCAACATGGTGCCAGGACATGGTGCCATGATGCCATAAACCGCTTATTTCGTGATTTTTTTTTGTGTGTTTCTCCTTGAATACGGATGTGAACTTCGACGGACTGCCTACCAAAACTAACAGATGAAAGTTCAATGTTACGACGTATTTCCGCTTTGGTGCCAGACTGGTACCATTGGTGGTGGTGGTGATGGGGGGGGGGGGGGGGGGGTGAACTCGAATTCGCATGTTGGGTATCGTAGATCATGGATTTTAAAATGCTCTTCAGATTCGAGGCTCGCATGCCGCTAGGAATGTTATGGTGGATAATGGTGGGGGGGGGGGGGGGTCACTATTTCTTGCCTAAAGTAATAAATAAATTACATCGAGTGAAACAGTTTTATCACTTAACAACTGGTTAAACTGATCCAATACTTATCCAATGGGACGTCCCCTGGAATGCATGCATTACTAAACAATATGTTGTTTGATAACTTTTCTCTTAGAAAACACAATTTCGTCGTCCCAATGGGCAACACTGGGAGGAGACGGCGATCTGAACAGCCCAATCAGCGAGCGTTCCTGCTTCACGTCCGTTTTCCCGGTTAGTTTTGAAATAAAAAATTTTGACTGTCTCCCAAAAATAACTGAAGACTTATTTTCCGAAATCAGCCCGATTTTCATCTATCCCACACCATTAACTATTCAGGAAAAATGCAAACAGAAATCGGTGAAATTCCTCATTGTAAGCTGTAGTGATTCATTGGTTGACTTACAAAATTCCTCTCGTGATTCAATAGATGAGATAACAAAATGGTTTAATTCTAATGGCTTGTCGGTTAACGAATCAAAGACAACAATTATGTACTTTGGGCTTCGTGACATTTCGTTGATTGATGAAAATCCAGTTAGTGCCAAAATTCTCGGAGTTAACGTGGATCCTAAATTAAACTGGAAGTCACACTGATAAATTAGTTAAAAGCCTAAATAGTATAGTGTTTCTACTCCGCAGGCTCTCTGTTGGGCTCCCAGTTGCTGCGGTGTTGACGGCTTTTCACGCAGTTTTTCAGAGCAGAGCATCTTATGCAATCTTGTGTTGGGGACATACGCCTGCTTCTTCGTCTATTTTTGGTTGTCAGCGTCGTGCTGTCAGAGTTATTTCTGGTTTGGGCTATAGGGATGACTGCAGACATATTTCTGTGTCAAAAAAGATTTTAACAATCCCAGCCATTTTTATCCGAGAGTGCTTGAACTTCGCCAAAAAAAAAAACCCTGCAAACCTCGAAAGAGTTGGTTCACACTCGTATAACACGCGTAATGCGAATGACCTTCCATTGCCTTTCCATAGGGTTCTCGCATCAAGAAATTCGAAAAATTGGTGGGCGTTTCGATTTTTTAATTCAATACCGCATAGTGTTCGCACTCTTCCTGAAAAGAATTTTAATAAATTTGTAAATAGATTTTTACAGGAATTGGCACCCTTCAGTTTTGATGAATTTTTCGCAGGAGTAAAATTGTTAAAGATCTAAGGTCCCATTGTTTTGTTTCTGTCTTTAAATTATAATATAATTACTATAACAAATTTTTATAACAATTATTATAATTATTATAACAACATATTATGTTGTTTGAAGTTTAGATCAGCCAGGTATTTCGGACAAAATCTTATGTCCAGACTTGGAGAGTTGTCTTTTCTGTACCTATGTTTTTTCTTACTTTTAAAATCAAATTCAATTTGTTAATTATATAGTTTTTATTATTTAGTAGGTACAAAATTTTATGACCATTGTTGTACACTTTTGTGTGACGGCAAATAAAACGTTCTCTCTCTCTCTAGGCGCGCTGGTGGTAAAAGTAGTGTCTCGTACGTCTAATAGAGTGCTCTGATTAAAATTACCTTGAAGAGATCATATCAACTTTTTACAAGTGCCAAGTTTTTATTTTTATTTATTTATTATTATTTTTTTATTTTTTTTTTTTTTTTTGTTGGTGGGCGAAATGACTGGGTTTTTGGGTCCTTTTTGTAATAGAAAAATGGGTCTTTTCGACATTATCTCATATCAGACAGAATATATTCCAAATCAACGACATACCTAATTAACACGTTGAACGCGGATCGCGTCTATGTCACGCAAATCGCGGGGTCCCTGTGGCTGGCCGCGTCTATGTCACGCAAACACCTCTCGCAAAACAGGTTCAAGAATATCTGCTCCTGTTCTTTCGTTCTCAGTTTCCACTCTTTTCTAGCATTTTTTCGTGATAGATGAACATATTATGAGTTGAACGGTTCAAGCCGGAGCTGAATCGGTCGAGGTTGAAGGTAATTGAGCAGTTATCAAAGTGGCACCTTATCTTTGTGTGCTCCTCCGGTAATTTTTTTATGTTTTCACATTTTTCATTAATTTTTACGGAATAATTCACTCTTTTTAAGGTTGATCGGCATTGTTTAATTGTTGGTTGTGTCAATAATCAGCTCAATTCTCTCATAAGTTTCATACTTTCAGTTCGTTATCGTGAAAAAGACCCAGTGGTTTGACTCCGATTTTTTTTTGTGTTTCACTCGGTTTTTCTGTTTTGAATCTTTGCCAGAGTACTCTACAAAGCTCCCAAAAAAGAGAAGACTTGTTCTCTTTCCAGGTATGGAATAACTAGGTATTATATTGTCGTACATGTTTGATTCCTACCCATTCTATGCATCATCAACCTATCTCCCTTGCAAAGGCCGCCAGAATTCGCATCCAGTGGACGGGCAGCCTAAGCCAACCCACTCACATAGGAGTTGATTTCCCATTCAAACTGGAGCAACTTGACACCACCGCTGGCCGCGTCACGTTGACGCCGAGAATAAATTCTCAACTTTTTTTATGTCAAAATTTTTGGAAAAATGTACTTTTTAATATATGTTGCTGCTATAGCGTTTCGGCGAAAAAAATTTCTCCGCCACAGGGGACCAACGCGTTTTTTTTTCCCGCGTGCAAGGTGTTAATTAATGTTGAAAATTATCAATGACACAGTTTATGTGATCTCTCCTAGGTAATTTTAGTCAGAGCACTCTATTGGATGTACGAGAAACTACTTTTACCACCAGCGCGCCTAGCGGGAGTTGCCACTTCCTCTACCAATACTGCTTAGTGTATGACTTTTATAGTTACATCACTAAGATCGCGTTTTTCGTTTCGAGCTCCTTTGGAATTTCGAATTCATTTTGAGATCATACTATGTCATCTTGTTACAGGTAGCGCAATCTGTAGGCAACCACGATACAATCGGAATTGATTTGGTTGCCATGTGCGTGAATGATATCCTCTGCCATGGAGCTGAGCCACTGTTCTTCCTGGATTATTTTGCTTGTGGGCGACTCGAAGTAAATGTTGCTTCACAAGTGGTTAAAGGTGTCACAGCCGGTTGCAAACTTGCTGGATGTGCTCTAGTAGGTTAGTACAGTAAATCTCGTCATCTTGAGCGACCAGTAGCTCGTTGGATATTTATTCAATGAATTATCTTTAAACCATTGTATTTAATTCACTTCAAGGTGGAGAAACAGCCGAAATGCCTGGTCTTTACAGCGAGGGAGACTACGATCTGGCTGGTTTTGCTGTCGGGGCGGTAGAAAAAGGCACCGAACTCCCCCGGTTGTCTTCCATCGCTGCAGGTGACGTCATTATTGGAGTTCCGTCGTCGGGCGTCCACTCCAACGGCCTCTCTCTAGCCAGAAAGATAGTCGAGCGTCAGGGTTTGAAATATTCGGACAAGTCTCCATTTTCCAATCAAACCATTGGTAAATTTCATTCATTCGTGTCCAATAAATATGTTAGGTAGTTTTTATGACTCAATCTGAGATGACAAGTTATTTTTTTGGTCTGCATTTCAGTCTGCATTCACTGAACTGTGGTTGCGACTCTCCTCTTTAAGAATTTATAACTTATAATTCTGTTATTACAAACTAAAGTGTTTGCTGTACAGGGGAAGAACTTTTGACACCTACAAGGATCTACGTACGAGAAGTTCTACCAGTTGTTAAGACTGGCAGAGTCAAAGGCATCGCTCATATCACTGGAGGTGGACTCACGGAAAACGTCATACGATCACTCCCTAAAAATGTCAAAGTCAAACTAGACGCTACTAAATGGAAGATTCCAGCGATTTTCCCTTGGCTTTCTGTAGTCGGTAATGATTTTTTAATTTGTAAATACCCTTACAGTTGTTTAGCCGTCCCAAGTCGTTGAGGATTGGTCGCTTAAAACGTAAATTCAAAAACAAACTAGTGAAAATATATTTTATAATTACAGGTGACATCAGTGAAAGCGAAATGCTGAGGACGTTCAATTGCGGTGTTGGTTTAGTTCTCATAGTGTCTTCTAAAGATGCCGATGAAGTGCTGAAATCCATCAAATCTAGCTCCATCATAGGAACCGTCGAAAAAAAACTCAACCCAAGTAAGTACATAATGATTTATCATTTGTTGTATGTCCCCAATGGGGTATTTCAGTCAATTTTTTTTTATTTATTGTTATTATTATTAATATTTTTTTTCAAAAGAGCATGGGTAATCGTAAGGTTTGTTCCAAGCGAGCTGAACTCATCAACCAGGGCCACACGCAGGGATGGGAGCAGGTGAAATGTGTTCCAAGCGGTCGAGTTCATGTACCTAAAGGCTCGATTACACAGGGCGAGTAGACTAGCTAGCTAGCGAGTAGCTTGTAAAGTAGCCGGGTCGTCAACTTTTCCAGCAGCTCGCCAGCTAGTCTGCTAGTCAGCTAGTGAGCCGATGACACGGGGAGAGTTCACTAGCGGCTAGTGAATTCGCTGGCTAGTAGCTAGTAAACTCGCCCTGTGTAATCGAGCCTTAACTTTGACTTTCTACTCGGACTGTACACTGAACCGTGTTCCAAGCCCCGATGGGTTCATGAAATTTCTGCACCGAGTTCATGAAAATTCCGAACTATCTGAGGAGGAGCTTTGGGTTCGGGTGCAGAAATAAACATAAATTTTTTGTTTTTTGCGCAAAATTGGTGTTATTTATTCTAAATCGTTGTTATTTGTTCGTTCCAAGCCTTTTGTTCTGATTTTTTTCTCTCCATTTTGCTTCCGAGTCTACCAAGGTAGCGGAAGCTTTGTTTTCACTTTTCAAGGACGAAAAAAAAAGTTCTCCAAAATCAAAATTTCCACTCGCGTTTTGCGTTTTAGACCTTTCTGAACAATTTTGGTTCCGTGTCTGTCTGTCTGTCATGATTTCCTTGTAACGCGCATAACTATACGAAGTTATTGTCCGATTTCTATGAAAATTTCAGGGATTGTGCAGGTTGGTGTGTAGACGGTCCCCTATGAAAATCATTATCCCCGGACTGATAGAAGCGACTGCGCTTGCGCAAACGTGAATTCCTTGTAACGGCCATAACTTCTACATTTTCCATTCGATTTCAATGAAATTTCCAGGGATGTTACAGAGTAGTATTTAGATGGTCCCCTATGAAAATCGCCACCTTCAGACTGATAGTAGCTACTGCGCACGCGCAAACGTGAATTTCCTTGTAACGGACATAACTTCCACATTTTCCACTCGATTTCGATGAAATTTTCAGGGATTATGTGGATTAGGTTGTAGATGGTCCCCTATGAAAATCATCGTCCTCGGACTCATAGAAGCGACTGCGCATGCGCAAACGTGAATTCCTTGTAACGGCCATAACTTTCACATTTTCAATCCGATTTCAATGAAATTTTTAGGGATGTTACAGATTAGTATTTAGATGGTCCCCTATGAAAATCACAGAGAATTGTTCTTCATAGAGGGATTCATTCATAGAGGGATGGTCTCCTGTGAGAATCTCAAATCCCATATATTGCAGGTCATTGGTAGCTCAGAGGATAAAGTCTTGATTTGAGCACCTAAGGTCGCGGGTTCGAAACCCAGCCGAGGCTATGTATTTTTTTTTATCCTATCACTTACACCTACTCACTTAATTTTTCATCCGAATTTGATGAAATTTTCTAGGATTGTCCAGATTAGCGTGTAGATGGTTCCCTATGAGGGTAGTGGAAGGTACTTAGAGATTGGTGTTTTGAGATTAACTACTATGCATCTGATCATCTATACAATCAGGTTATGGATACGAGGAAGCTATGTGCCACACCCACTTGGCAGACTTTTTTTTTATTTCGAAAGTGTAGAACTCTCAACGAGAATAATGGATGTGAATAATTTAATTTATTCTTTATTATTCGATGAGGATAGCCTTCCACTGGAACAATTACTGTGTCGGGGTCAGCTGTTTTCTCCTCAGAATCGGAATAACCATCATCCAAAACTCGCCAATACAAATTGACAGCTCCAAAATCCGAATTGCTAAGAAGCTATGAACGAGAGAAGATTCGAGTATGATCGAATTGACGTCACAGTTCAACAATTGAGCTCCCTCGTTTCTCACGTGCGGGAGACATCTTTACTACAGCCTTAAAAACACTCCTCCTCTTCGTTTTGACCTATTATAAAACAGAAATCTGTCTTTACCTTCAGAAGCAACAGAGTTGTGATTTTTTAAATCCAAACTACTTCGTTGGCGGAAACTGCAAAAGTAGCCCAGTTAGTGCCAGTCAGCCTGTATAACCTGTTTAAAACCTACCGCTTTGGACAATGTTTGATCGCATCACAAAGAAGCTTTCAAGGCGCAAAGTGATATTGTACCTTTGGACTTGCAAATAAAGTTGTTCCTCGATGTTTGTGTTCATGCATCTTAAATTTGGTGTCTGAAAAACCAAAGTTGCTGAAGAAATAAAGAAATGCAAAGTGTCCATTCATACAGCAAAAAAAAAATCGTCCTCCCACGACAACCCGAATTGAGGACCTCCTTTTTCGCGTGCCTTCGGCACATTGAAGTCGGTCAAAGATATAGGTATTTTATGTTATCTTAGAATCAAAGTTTATGGTTAGTAGATTTAAGTTTAGAGGGTCCAGATAGCCGTGATCGTTCGCCGGCGCGTTTTCTGGGTCCAAGACACGAACCAATCTCTGCGGGAAGATCGTGAGTTCAAATCTCCGTCGCTGGGCGTGTTTTCGTTTGTCCGCGGTTCGCCGCCCCCTCGTCCCAACCCAGGGGGGTGAGGCAATGGGAATCCATGAGCGAAATCATCAGCTCCTCTCAGCAGATCTTCCCTTTGGAAGACAGCTGATGACGTCCGCAACGCCAGGAATGGCTGTCGGAAGAAAATTCAACCTGAAATGGATGTTTATTTTACTTTTTTAAGTTTAGGTGTGGGTCTTTGTACGATTTGTTACTTCACATCATCCCCTGCTATCTACCCATAATAATGATTACAAGTAATTGATACAAGTTAACTCTCAACTATGAATATCGTGGGGTCAACCGTGGCCAAGCGAGCTACGGCATGTGTCTCTGGGGACGAGACTCGGACCGGTTGCAGGGGCCGTGAGTTCAGGGCTCGCTCAGGAGCATATTTTCGGGCGAGTCGGTCACAGTTCCCTCTCGTCCCAACCCAGGGCAGTGAGGCCAATGGGAAACCATGAGCGAAATCATCAGGACAAAATGTGTTCTAAATTTAATCAGAATCTAGATTCTTTAAATCTAGAATTTAATTTAAGAATTTAAAAATAATAATAATCAAAATTTACTTTAATCTGAATTTAGATCAGAATTTAATTCTGATCTTCCCTTAGGAAGACAGCTGATGACGTCCGCGACGCCAGGAATGGCAGTCCAACGAAAATCCAACCTGAAATGGTTGTTTACTTTACTACTTACTTTACTTACCCATACCGTGCTAAGATATTCATGATCAATTGCATTTTCAGATGAAAAAGGAGTAGAAGTGACTAATTTAACAGCGGCTTTCTCGCCCCTTATGAAGCCCTACGTCCATCATGTCATTCAACGAGAAGCTGCCAAGAAAAAGATTGGTGTGATGATCTCAGGTTCTGGAACCAACCTCCAGGTTTGTAATTGTGAAATATAATTTTTCTCTGGGAATAAATTGTCAATTGAATAGGTGGCAGGAGCAACGTTCAATGTTACTTTCAAGCTAAAACGGTTTTTGGTTGAACAACGTTCATTGTGAAAAGGAGGATCAGAATATGTAAGAATATTAGTTCTGACAATGTCCAATACACTGCGCAGACAGCTGGTTTCATGGCGATCCAGTTTCCATGTTGTGGAGCAACGTTGCATGTTGTTACGTACGACGCTTAGCATGAAGGGAACTGCTGCATAACCAATGGAACAACGTTCAATGTATGCGCGATGAGAGAATTTGAAATTAAAAGGAAATTTTCATTAATCACAGCGTTCCTGAAAAGTATAGTTTTTTAACGTTGAACGTTGCTCCAGCCACCCATTCAATTACTTGAATAAATTGTTCAAAAATGAAATAAATTAGTGGTTAACGTAATTATTAATTTTGTTAGTCAAATGCAAACAATATCAAGTTCAAACCTGCTTCAATTTCGCAGATTCGAATTAGTCTAATATGATAGGAACTAAGCATGTAAATAGGAGTAACTTCCTGTTGGAAGGAAAGTGGTGGAATACAATGAAATCGGTTTATTTTGGTTCTCAGGCTTTGATTGACAGCATCAACGATGGCCGCATCAATGGAGAAATCGCTGTCGTTATTTCCAACGTTAAGGGTGTACAAGGGCTTGTACGAGCAGAGAAAGCTGGCATCCCTACTATTGTAAGTTCCTCACTTTACCCATAATTTGAAGAATAGGTATTAGGTGCTAGACGTTAGGTGTCAGACTGGCGCTAGTTCTCCCTGGCTCCACGGGGAGCGCTGGATAATTTGGATGACCGATGTTACCGATAATTGGAGCTCAAAAACCAAACAACCGGCGAATTATCGTTATTAGATAAAATTGCATTAATCTATAAATTATTATTATCTATAACCAGCCCTTTGTATCATTTTACACATTGTACAATGGTACTTAATGATTGTTTTATTACATAACTCTTTTATAACTTCATCTTCATACTTCATACCTCATAACTCATGTTTCATAGCTTGCCCATACACTGCGAGTTCATTAATTAAGCTGTTTCAACGAAAGAGATACCTACCAAAATACGTAATACGAAACAGTAAAATGAGGCACTCGCAGTTAAGAGAGTCTAGCCCCCAGAAAGTGTTGTCGTGTTTCAGCGCTACCTACCGCCACTTCAACGAACTACCATTTCTGATATCTTATCAGGTGATCACGCTTGCGACCGCATTACTGTCGCTCCTCTAACTTGCAGTTATCCCAAGATTACAATGTAGCAAAGAAGAACAACACAACAATTGAAAACAACACAAAAATGCATTATCAAGTTCCTTTCCCTCGCAATTTAAAAAGGCAGGGAAGTAAAGCCGCCAAACTTAGAAATTAGAGAGTGGTAAAACCGAGGTGGTAAAATCGAGGTAAGCCTACTTTTCAGAAATGCCGCTTGACCACGCTCACATCGAGCTGAAAAATGATAATAGTTCGCTGAAGTGGCGGTAGTTAGCGCTGAAACAATACTTTCTGGGGGCTAGACTCTCCTCTCGCAGTTGCTCCAGGGAAATACATACATAAATCCAAACTAATCACCAATGTGTCGTTTGTTTGGTAACTTTTTCATGGTGGGTCGTAGGGAATTGTGAAATTCAAAATGCCTTTTTTAGTTAATTTCGCTTAGTAAGTACCTAGGAATATGAGGAAATAGTTCGATTTTCTAACAAAAGGAGGGCGCAAGTACCCAAAGAAATCGATTCTACTTAGCGAGATAAATTCAACGATAGGTACTTTTGTATTGTAGGTACGATAGGTATTTTGTCACTTAAGAGGCATTTTCGCATAATGCGGCCCAATCGATGTTAAAGCGTGATTAACAAGACTTTGATAGTTAAATAATATTTAAGACATTTTTTCTCATATTGATCGCAAACATATTATGTTTGCGATCAATATGAGAAAAAATGTCTATAATTTACCTCTGCTGCTCTCTCGGGGCTGTCTTGTCAATCACTCATTAACACCAAATTTATCGGTAACGTCGGTCATTCCAATTATCCTGCGCCCCTCGTGGGGCCAGGGAGAACTAGCGCCGGTCCGACACCTAACGTCTAGTGTATTAGGTGGTGTGCTTAATGCAAATGTTTGTGCAGTGTATTTTAAGTACTTACCTAGTGTTTTTCAACTGGAAGATTCATTTTTGTGTAACTTGAGTTCAATTTGATTAATTTCACAGGTGATTCCCCACAACAAGTACGCAAGTAGAGAAGACTTCGAAAAGGTTGTTCAGAAACATATGGTCGAATACAGGGTCGATCTCGTTGTTCTTGCTGGATTCATGCGCCTTCTTACTGGTAAATACCTATACTTGCAAAATATCATGAGTTGTCCTTCAGATTCCAATTGATCATCACAAACCTAAAGTAGAAAATGTCTGAGTTCCTACTTCTTGATGCTCCAAACAATAAAAATTGCTCACATTTATTGAAAATCAAATTTTGAAAAAATACATAATTTAACTTGATTCTCTCCAAAAACTGAATGAACTAAAAGCAATAATTTATTTTCATTTTATTTTTCATTTTTATATTTTTTTCATTTTATATTTATTTTTCATTTAATCATTCTGTCTTGCAGGGTGGTTCGTTGGATGCTGGCGAGGGAGAATAATCAATGTACACCCGTCGTTGCTCCCTTCCTTCAAAGGCAAAGATGCCTGGCAACAAGCACTTGACGCTTGCGTAGCGGTTTCAGGCTGCACGGTTCACTTTGTTGAGGTAATCTATCTACTCAAAAAAATGAACAACATCGCCACCTTTATTTTCCAGTAGGTAGGTAAATAAGTCGAGTCTCCCCTAGGAACTTTTTCCGATCTGTGATTATAAGTGTTTTTGTACCTCCCATATTGCTTCCGAGTTTGCCAAGGTAGCAAAAGCATTATTTTCACATTTCAAGCTTGAAAAAAAAAAATTCTTCACAATCAAAATTTCCACTCGCGTTATACGTTTTAGGCCATTCAGAACAATTTTGGTTCCGTGTCTGTCTGTCAGACATGAAATCCTTATGAGGGCAAAACCGATTTCGATGAAATTTTCATGGATTGTGCGGATTGGGGTGAAACCCCAAAAAACCACCCTATGAAAATAATGGCCCCCAGACTGATTGCATGCGCAAACGTAAAATCCTTCGAACAGCGATAAATTTTCCGAGATTGTGGAGGTTGATGTGTAGATGGTCTCCTATGAGGGTACTGCAAGGTACTCATACGAAAAAGCTATGTGCCACACCCACTTGGCAGTCGTTTTTTGTCCCAAGTTACGAAAAATGTTTTTGTTTCGTTCCGTGGAATGCTTTCTGATTCGGATAGTCCTTTTCATCACGTGTGAAGACAGGTTTTGTCATTTTCCATAAAGAACTTTTCGGAAAGTGAATAGAGTATTGTACTTGCCATTTCGTTTCCCACGAATCTACTCCCACACACAACTTGGACATCCAGGATAATGCAAGACTGGTTGGGCTTGACGGCAATGATGTCGGGCTTCTTACCCTGGTCATTTGGCATGTGATACAATCCCTCCCTCTCAACATCCCACCGCCAGATGACAAAGCACCTGCTATCTGTGTCTCCAAAGCCCAATCAACCCATAAACTTAACTCTTGAATCAACTCTCTCTTCTTAACTCTGTTCGCCACCTAAAGAGCAATGAGGAGGAAAGGCGCACGAGCCCATTGAAGTGAGCTTTCCTCCTATCTTCTTCCATGGTGCGCTACATGAGGATATCCTCAGAGTAGATGGAGTTGTTTTTCTCCTTCCATGGACTACCCAAGGCAGACATAACACAACGCATTGTTGAAGATTGAACAGGAATAGAAAAAGATTATTTTTTGCTTCTACCACTACCTATCCACTTCATCATCAATTTGAAGTTATTTTAATTCAATTCTCATCATTTTGTTATTTACTATGGGTTCCAATTTTTCTCCAATAGTTTTTACATCAGTTGGTAGGTATTATTATACTTCTTTATTTATTTTACTGGTATCTATACGCAGTTGATTATTGATAACTATTAAATAATATCTATAACGTAGTCGGGATTTCTTATGATATTTAAATCGAAAAATATTAATTGAATTCAATAATAAAACCTTCGGAAAATTTGGTCTGTAAGGGAGTACTATACTGTTCAAGTGGTTATGTTAAATCCTCAGCGGAGGAACTCTGCTGTATGGACTCTCCTTATGAACTCTGCCATAAGCTCCATCCATTCTTCCATAACTTATATGACGATTGTAGGACCATCAAAAACAAAAAATATCCTATCTAAAAGGACAACAAAATTTGAAATAGACAAGGAGTAAAAACCCGCCAAAGTAACCTTCCCAACATAACATATAAGCGTCACGTTAATGTTCCTACAGGAGTTCACTTTTTCAAGATTTAACAGAGATCTGAAAAAAATTACGTGGAAAGTTAGCATCTATGAGTGCTCCCACTAGCTGCTCTTTTTCGCGTTTCTCGTTTTGGTAACATGTGAAGTACAAAAATACTCTATTAGAGTATTTTTGTACTTCCCGTGTTGACAAAACACGAAACGTGAAAAAGAGCAGCTAGTGCGAGCACTCGTAGATGCTAACTTTCCACGTCATTTTTTTCAGATCTCCTCCATGAAATCGTGAAAAAGTGAACTCCTGTAGTGACGTTAACGTGACGCTTATAAGTTAAGTTGGCAAGGTTACTTTGGCGGATTTTTACTCCTTCTCAATTTTCAAATTTCGTTCCCCATTTAGGAAGGATATATATATATTTTTTTTTTTTCATGTTCCTAGTACTTATCATGATTGAAGTTATGGAAGAATGGATGGAGCTTATGGCAGAGTCCATGAGGTGAGTGCATCTGGCAGAGTTTCTCCACTGAGGAGGAACTTGAGCAAGCATTCGATGATTATTTAAGGTTTCTGCTAGAAAAAGCACCCCATTTCAGAAATTAAAAGTTCGAGCGTTTTCTTCTTGTCAAACACCAGGATATACCAAATCTGAATTGAGGATTTAACAACTACTTAAACAATCTAGTACTCCCTTACAGACCAAATTTTCCGAAGGTTTTATTATTCAATAATATTTTTCGATTTCTTATGAATAATATAAGAAACCCCTACCTACTATGTTATAGATATTATTCATGTTTTTGAATTTATAACCTAATAATTTTTGTATTGTTACTGATTTTTATTATAGATATTAGTTAATAGTTATCAATAATCAACTGTATATATATTGTTGTGGGTTTTGAGGGTAATTTACCGCTTTTAGGGCGTGTTGCAGTCCTGGTTTTGGTAAACCTGAATAAGGACGATTTGTTGTTACTTTCCAGGTTTTATTGTTTTGGCTCTCAGTTTTTGGTTTAAGTGAAATATTATATCGTGCGAATTTGAGAAGAGTTGTCGTGTTTATTTTGTCTTGTAACATATATAGATACCAGTAAAATGAATAAAGAAGTACGATAGTACCTACCTAACAAATGATAGTAAAACCTATTGGAGAAAAATTGGAACCCATAGTAAATGGAACAATAATGAGAATTGAATTAAAATAACTTCAATATTAATGACGAAGTGGATAGGTAGTGGTAGGTACAAACAAATAGTATTTTCTGTTCAACCTTAAACTTGCTGTTTTCTGCCTTGGGTAGTCCATGGAAGAAGAAAAACAACTCCATCTACTCTGAGGTTATCCTCACATAGCGCACCCTCGCGTAGACAACGGACTTTTTCAAACGCCAAAAGTTGGCTTTTGGCGTCAAGGAACTTTTTGCGTGTAGGAGTAGAAACGTGTGAAACGAAACGGCAAGTACAAAAATACTCTAATTTCTCATAATAGTACGCCATACTACTATACTGAGATCTGGAAACATGCAAGCAATGAGGAGTAAAGGTACGCTCACACTAGAGGCAGGCTGCATTGAATCGCATCGAGTCCCAGCAGACTGAGGGAAAAACCGCCTTGGGAAATGCGCTCTGCCCCGACTGTGGTGTGCGCTTAGCTTGAACAGGCAGAACTTCCTGCGCCTTCACTGCTTTGCACTTACAAACATTTCATACACGTGTCTACCGAGTTATTTGTGACAACCGTCAATCATTGTCGGCAGGTTGAAATGGATGGCGGCGCTATAATCGCTCAGAGCGCGGTCCCTGTGTCGCCCGGGGAAACCGTGAAGACCCTCCAAGACAAGATTCGCGTTGAAGAGCACAAAGCCCTCGTCAGAGCCGTCCAACTCATCTGCTCGGGAGCTGCCACCCTAGACCTCCAAACGAACAAGATCCAGTGGAAATGAACAGCACCTCTGCATGGTTAGCTCAAGCGATACTTCTTCTTCAATTTTGATGTTTCATTTCCAACTTCTTATTTCAAAAGGTGTAAAATGATAATTCCAGGCTGAATTAGGAGAAAAATAACATACCATATAAGTAATCTAGAAGAGTGTGTCTTAGGAAAAAACTCTCCTAAAGGTTCAATGAGAGTTTTGTGAGGATCTCTACGTTACTGTAAGTCACTCAGGGTAACATTTCTTTTAATGTTCAAAGCCGAATTGAACTGATGCTATAGAAATATCTCAGAATAAATGACATGAAGTTTTTCTCCAGTTCTAGTCCTAATTGTGAGAAGTTACGCTGTTTTTGTACGAATTTTTCTACTCAGTTTTTGGACACTAGACTGCTAGTATAAACAAAACTTACCTTCTCAACTACCTCACTGTGAATATACAGATTTAATGGTTGTTGAGGTGATAGAATTACCTCCACTAATAAGTAAGGTTACAATACTTACCAACGTATCAAACCTATCTTCACCATAAGTACAACTCGTGCCTTCTGAGTCCAACTGGGAACTCTTTTAGCTGAGCTTCTTGTACATCATGATGTTGAACCAAAAGCATTGTTCCTCTTAAAGCAATGTTTCTATCTAAATATGAAGATGAGAGATCTGATTGGTCAACTTGCAACCTATTTATGTTTCGTCGGTACCTACCTTCATTGTTTCCATCAAGGCTGGGTGAATACTAACGAAAATAAGTGCCATAATTTCGGACCTAAAAAAGTTGAGTCTGGATTTTATAAAATTCGTTACGTAGGTATCCAAGTTTTTCTATTATGCTCTATATTTTTTAATAAACGTTTTCTTTGGAACATTTCGTTTTTGTCTGGTTTATTATCCAACTAGTCCGCCCTCTCATTCTAATGGATACACGAGGGACATATTCAGAAAGTAAGTCAAAACACAAAATTTGTGTATCAAAACACATTTAATGTGTATCCGTAGAGGAAGTGGCAACTCCCGCTAGGCGCGCTGGTGGTAAAAGTAGTTTCTGTTAAGTCCAATAGAGTGCTCTGATTAAAATACCTTGGAGAGATCACATCAACTTTATACGGGTGCCAACTTTTGGTTTATTATTTCTAATAATAAGCCTATGTGATCGTATCGCAAAAAATTTGTATAACCCCCCCTCAAACTTTGTCACTTTACGTTTCAAGGTGCGTAGAATCCAAATTTGCAATGTCTGTCCGCCGTCCGCGGCACTTTTCTTAGCAACAGGACCGATTTGGTTCAAATTTGGTATATGGGCTCCATTTGGGGTCTAGTTGTGCCGCGAAGCTTTTGGTTGATGTAGGTCACTTCTAAGGGGTGAAAATTAAGGGTTGAAATTTTCAAGAGTGCCCTAGCTCGAAAACTCTCGAAATAAAGATATCGTGTTTTCACCAATTTTAAATAGTATTGAATTTTAAAAAATTTTTGAGACCACCCGGAGCTCTGTAGGACAAACCGTTCGGTCCCTACGAGTACTTGAAGGTTTTCCTTCGATAAAACAGAATCATGAGTGTGAATCGCAACAGAGGTCTAATCTCCATTCAAATTTTATCGGACTAAAATGCGATCGCTGTTCATTTCTTCGATTTGTATACAGTTTTGCCTTCTGCGTAACCAGTAATCAAATTTCAATATGAAGCTTTCTATTTCTCCAATCGAGTGTGATGCGTTTAGTCCTTTCTAATAAACTTGATTGTGAAGGTGTGAAGCCAGTATGGTGTGGTAGGTAGTACCTAGCTGGTAGGTAAAAAAAAGTTGGTAGGTAAAAAAAATGTTGGTGGGTAAAAAACGCTGCAAATCATTGCTCACTGATCAGATCACTGATCAGCTGAGTGAGCTCCGAAGCCATTTTCAATCCTATTGAATGAAAGTGCTCTTCCAGGCGTCTTCAGCATTCGAGGAGATCTTCTTCACTCTTCAGATCACTGATCAGCTGAGTGAGCTCCGAAGTCATTTTCAATCCTATTGAACGCAGGAAGCTGAAATTTGAGAGGGAAGGTCAAGGGAGAATACAGATGGTGGTAGGTGCTATTGATGGAGAACCAGTGATCTATACAGAAGGGTGATCTATACAGAAAATAATAAACCTTTGAGCAATGATTTGCAGCAATGATTGCAATTTTTTGGTTTATTATTTTCAATAATGAACCTTTGGAATCGACCAAGAAAAAAAAAATTTCAACACCCCCTCAAATTTGGTGGTTTACGTTTCAAGGTACGTAGAATCCAAAAATCGAATAAAAATTTGGCCGTCCGTACGCCGTACGCGGCACTTTTGCCACTTAGCATTGACCGATTTTGATGAAATTTGGTATGTAGGCTCCATTTGGGGTCTAGTTGTGCCCCGAAGCTTTTGGTCGATGTAGGTCACTTCTAAGGGTTCCAAAATCAATTTTGAAATTTTGAAAACGCCCTAACTCAAAAAATTTCGATATAAAGGTATTGTTTTTCCTTCAATTTAAGATTCTATAGAATTTTTTGAGACCACGCGGAGCTCTGTAGGACAAACCGTTCGCTCCCTACGAAAATTTAAGTGTTTATTTTGAAATATATATATATATAAATCCAAACACGAGTGTGAATCGCAAAAGAGGCCTAATCTCCGTTCAAATTAGAGCTGACCGAAATGCAATCGATGGTTGGTGATTTTTATTTTTTTTTTTTTATTTTTTTATCATTATTTTTTTTCTTATTGGATGGTTGGTGATTTTGTAGACGAGTGATCTATATAGAAAAATAATAAACCATTGTGTAATAATTTGCAGCGTTTTAAATTTTGCTTCCGAGTCTACCAAGGTAGCGGAAGCTTTGTTTTCACTTTTCAAGGTTGAAAAAAAATGATCTCCAAAATCAAAATTTTCACTCACGTTTCACGTTATAAACGTGAAACTATTCACGTACTTTCCTGAACAATTGGGTTCCGTGCCTGTCTGTCTTTGTGTCATGAAATCCTTGCCACAGCCGTAACTTCTAAAACTCTCATCCGATTTAGACAGTCCTGGGGTAATGATTTTCATAGGGGACCATCTACACGCCAACGCACACACAATCCCTGAAAATTTTATCGAAATCGGATGGCTATGCCAAGGATTTCATAACAGACAAGGAACCAACATATTTCAGTATGGTCTGACACATGAAAAGCGGTAGCGAAAGTCCGAGAATCGGGTAGGCAGTTTACAGGAAACTGAAAACGCTGCAAATTATTACACAAAGGTTTATTATTTTTCTATATAGATCACTCGCCTGCAAAGAACTCGGCTTTGTCATGCATCACCACCTACCGATTATAGATACTACCTACAGCGATCGCATTTGTTCACATAAAATTTGAACGGAGATTAGGCCTCTTTTGCGATTCACACTCGTGTTTCTGATTTATCTCAAGTCCAACCCTTAAATGATCGTAGGGAGCGAACGGGGTTGTCCTACAAAGCTCAACGTGGTCTCAAAAAAATCTAAAAATTCAATACTAGTATCTTAAATTGAAGGAAAAACAATGCCTATATACCGACATTTTTTGAGCTAGAGCGTTTTCAAAATTTCAACCCTTAGAAGAGAACTACATCAACCAAAAGCTTCGGGGCACAACTAGACCCCAAATGTAGCCCAAATACCAAATTTCATCAAAATCGGTCATCAAATCATCGGGATCAAAGGAAAGTGCCGCGTACGGAACGCCAAATTTTTCTTCGATTTTTGAATTCTGCGTACTTTGAAACGTAAACCAAGACATTTTGAGTGGGTCAATTTTTTCTTGTCCGACTCCAAAGGTTTATTATTGAAAATAATAAACCAAAAGTGGACGAATTTATGTTTTTTAGTAAAGTAATGATAATGAATCATTTTAGTTTTATATCCGGTAGATAGTACCTACTTGGGAACCATAAAATCTACATAAATAGGAGCGAATTTACGTTTTGTGGTATCCATGTTTGCCAATTCAGAAAAATCAATCGCGTTGATCTAGCTTGTGTTCCAGGTGATCAAATTTATCATAATACTAAAAAATTATTGCCCAAAGGTTTATTATTTTCTGTATAGATCCCTCCCTGCCAACCATAGGTAGGGAGGGATCTATACAGAAGGGTGATCTATAGAGAAAATAATAAACCTTTGGGCAATAGTTTGCAGCGCTTTTTACCTACCAACTATTGGTAGGTACTACCTACCACATCATACTGCCTTCACACCTTCACAATCACGTTTATTAGAAAGAACTAAATGCTTCACACTCGATTCGAAAAATAGGGAGCTTCATATGGAAATTTGATTACTGGTTGGTTACTAAGGAAGCAAAACTGAATGCAACTCAAAGAAACGAACAGCGATGACGTTTGGTTGGCTAAAGCAAAGAACACTGCTTTGTCATTGTTACCACCAACCAACATGAAGAAAAACATCGATCGAAAGTAGATATAAAAAAAAAAAAAAACAGTCGATGTGATGGGATCAAAAAATTTCTCAGCGAGAGCACGATTCGAACCCGGAACACCAGGACGGTATATTAACGCGCTACCCCTGAGCCACAGAGTCCTATTGTATGGAAAGAGTGATAGTTTCAGGTTCTGACATTGCACAGAGAATGGGGTATTTCGGTGGGTCGGAAATTCGGGTTTTTGACCTTAAATTTGGATTCAGTACCCTTGAAAACCTATATACTCCAACTTTTAGCCCAACGATACTATAATCTGCGGTAGAAAAATTAATTAAAGAGATCACACGTTTGAAAAAAAGGCGGGCCTCCCTTAACGCACACACACTTATGCCGCGTGTGTGTGTGAGTAGTATTTTGTAGTATCCAAGAGGTCCTCCAAGGGTTTCATCTCTTCTCTGTGCATGGATACTTTTTTTCAAAGACAGTTGGCTAGCTACGTCACACCGTTCAAATCTTCAACTTTCCTTAGCTTCTCTGATTTTTTAAAAACATTTTCTCGACGAACAGACCTGATTACCGTCATTCCTGAGCCATACTCTTTTGAAAAAAACATTTTAAAAACTCGGCGCTTTGCGCCTCGGCGGGGGGCTCCGCCCCCCTGCACCCCCGGTTTATTTCTTTTTCCATACTCTGTATGAAATCATAGAAAAAAAAAAATTAAGAAATTATGAAAAACACAGAATGTGTTTTTGCGATGCTAGTCATCCGTTAAATAAAAAACAACAATAATAAATGTGGAGTCTTTGGCAATAATAAAATAAATAATTGTTAGACATTTAATTTGGTCTAAAACCCTATAAATGTTATATAAATAAATATGTAACTACAAGAAAAATACTATATAAATTGAGAGCTTTCCAACGAATGGTGAACAATTTCTGTGCAATGAACACTGCGGGAGTTCTATTTCCTTACCAACGGCTTGGTTGCACGTGAAAATCATTATAAAAGGCGCGTAACGGTTTTTTCTGTCGCTTTTTCGTGACGATTTTTTTTCGGTAGGTCATCGCAAAAACACATTCTGTGTTAAAATTGACTGAAATACCCCATTGAAGGGACAGATCCTCCCTTACATTCGCTTACCTTAGGGTAAACATTTTTTGAGTTGGGGCGTTTTCAAAATTTCAACCCTTAGAAGTGACCTACATCAACCAAAATTTCGGGGCACAACTAGACCCCAAATGAAGCCTACATACCATTAACAATTTATATTTGGAAAACATACTTCACCGCTACAATTGATGGTATTGTACATAAATAATTACATCGCAGTATTGAATCAGCAGTCATGTCCACCTGGCTGCTTGGTATCGGGGTCCGAGATCCGACCTCGGACATTGGGGTGAGGGACAAGGTTGAATCACCTTATCCCACAATTGATGTAGGGAGGATTGTGCCTCTTCTGGCTATGCCATCAGTCGACGCTTCTCCTCCCCATGGGGTTCGAGTTCAGCTCCAAGTCCCACGGGCCCACTTGCTCGAGCTGTGGCACGCCGTCTTGTGGCCGTAGCCCTGAATTTAGACCAGATGAATGATCCTCCTGTTAGGACTCGGGTGGTCATCCACTCCAGGATAAACAGTGGGTAACCAGCCCGAAACAGATCCTTGGCTGACTTGCCATGTCATATCCTTCTCCAGGTGATAGTTGCTCCTATGTTTGCAAGTGCTGCTGCAGCATCTAGTAATGCGTCATCAAAATCGGTCAATGCTAAGTGGGGAAAGCGCCGCGTACGGTCAAATTTTTATTCGATTTTCGGATTCTACGTACCTTGAAACGTAAACCAACAAATTTTGAGGGGGGGGATAAAATTTTTTTTCTTGGTGATTTTTCTTCAATTCCAAAGGCTTATTATTGAAAATAATAAACCAAAATTCAACGGCGATTAGTGATTCACCTCTTTTGCGATTCACACTCGTGTTTCTGATTTATCGAAGGAAAACCCTTAAGTAGGGAGCGAACGGTTTGTCTTGCAGAGCTCCGGGTGGTCTCAAAATTTTTTTAAAATTCAATACTATTTAAAATTGGTGAAAAACGATACCTTTATTTCGAGAGTTTTCGAGCTAGGGCACTCTTGAAAATTTCAACCCTTAATTTTCACCCCTTAGAAGTGACCTACATAAACCAAAAGCTTCGCAGCACAACTAGACCCCAAATGGAGCCCGCATACCAAAGTTGAACCAAATTGGTCCAGTGTTGCTAAGAAAAGATCAGCGTACGGCGGACGGCCAAATTTTTATTCGATTTTTGGATTTGGTGGGTTGAACAATTTTTTTCTTGGTCGATTCCAAAGGTTTGTTATTAAAAATAATAAACCAAAATGAAGTATGACCAAAATTTCCTCAGAAATCGATGAAAAATTTTGTTGGGTTAACATGCAGGCAGTCCCCTCAATAAAATTCTTCAGTAACCGACTCCCAAAGCGTCGCCAAGGCTCTCCAAAATGTAGGACCGTCAGCGAAAATGTCTCACCTCTTGAGCCGCATCCTCTCTCAGGTATCTCAACTTGATACCCAGAGAATAAAAGTCGGATTTGTTTGGGTGAAGGCACACGTGGGCGTTCTAGGAAATGAAACCGCCGATCTCTTAGCGAAAAATGGTGCTCTTTCCGGTAGCTTGACCACAGTTTTCCTGCCGCATACTGATTTAAAGCCCACATTAAGAAGAAAAATGAAGAAGTGGCAGCAGTACCACGACACTTACCCATCGACGAACCAGCACAGCACTCTCTTCCCGAACGTACCTACATCACCATGGTACCTACAATTCTCGGACAAGGGAAAAAACTTCTATTCGACATTGGCTAGACTGCGAAGTGGGCATGGACTATGCAGAGTCTACCTACACAAAATAGGACAAACGGACAGCAGTGAGTGTGAAAATGGTGGTAGTTGTGCGGATTTAGAACATATAATAATGTTTTGCCCGGAGTATATCACGCATAGAAGTGTTATGTTCAATTCGTTATCTGAATGGGGTATTTCGGTGGGTCGGAAATTCAGGTTTTTTTACTTCAAATTTGGATTCAGCAACCTTGAAAACCTATATACTCCAACTTTTAGCTCAATGATAGTATAACATGTGGTAGAAAAATGAAATGAAGAGATCACACGTTTGAAAAAAAGACGGGCTTCCATGAACGCACACACACTATGCCGCGCGCGTGTGTGAGTAGTATTTTGTAGTATCCAAGAGATTCTCATCGGATAGCGTTACTTTATGGTTCAACCTACGTCTGCCGTCTGTAATCGGTTGTTTTCTGTTTGCTTCGTTTGTGGTTTTGACTTATCATATTTTCAGCTAGTGTATATCGACCATGATTTCTTTTCTTTCTTTCTTTTTATATATGACGGAAAAGAAGAGGAAGACCAACGTTCTGGAGCCTCAATTTGAACCTGCTACCAGTGAGAACATTCCAATCTCTTCTCTGTGCATGGATACTTTTTTCAAAGACAGTTGGCTAGCTACATCACACCATTCAAATCTTCAACTTTCCTTAGCTTCTCTGATTTTTTGAAAACATTTTCTCGGTGAACAGACCCAATTACCGTTATTCCTGAGCCACTATTTTGAAGAAAAAAATTTTAAAAAATTGACTGAAATACCCCATTGTCAGATTTGGTGACCAACCCATTTAATTTAAATGTTTTATTGTTGTCTCAAAGTTCAGAAGTTTACAGTTAAATTTTTAAGTTTCTTACTGACAGGACGTAAGATCTGAATAAGAATAGTCATGTTTGATGTAAGCTACATAAGAAATCGCTGGCTGTAAGGGTAACACTGATGCCAATAAAGAATTCATATTTTTAAAAAAACAAAAACTTCACTACTTTTCGCTTTAACGATTTGCTCGTCACTCGCACCCCAACAGGAATATAAGGGTTGAAGAAAAACGTGAGATGTAATATTTAGCTCATTTATTCGCAGAGCTCTGGATAATTATAATAATTCTATGTATATTTTATTTATAGTATGTATATATATGTATATAACAAAAGTGCTAGCCTATAAAATAACCTATATGTATAGACTGCTATATGAATATGTACATGTATGTAAATGGAAGTGTTTATCGAACTTTCATATATATAATCTTATTTCATCTTTGCCCTACTTCTTAGTTTTATTACAAAGTCGAACTTTTTTTTAAAATTTCTTATTTAAATATATAAAAAAGAGGATTTGACTCGATTAGCGTCGTTTTACAAGGAGAAACTAAAAAAAAAAAAAAAAATCAAAAAACAACAACACTTGTACTCAACAGTTCGTACTTTTCAACCAAGACATGTTTTTTTCCTCATAGTCAACCTTACAACGAGTATTCTAGGGCAAGCGATTAATGTTTTTTATTAAATACGCCCTTCACTACTTGCACTCCGTTACAAAGGGCGAAAAATTCGACGAAATAAACGAGTACGGAAAAAAGACTAACAGGAAATAAATAATTCCCCCCCTCTCATTCCCCTGAAAAACAAAACAATAAAATCGAGGAACTTTTTTTCATTTTATCATTACATTATATGCATAATCAAAATCGTCTTCTATAATTATTATTGGTTTTTTTCCGTTTTAATTAACTTCTTTCTGACTCACGCTTCAGCATGTCGGATGTGTCGCGAATGACGACCGTTTCTTGAAAAAAACCGAAAAAATAAAATAAAAAACGAAGAAGCGAGGCCGAACGACGTCATGGACGTTTTCACGTGACTTGTGAACACCAAGTTTCCCACATACCGGTATTTTTCGATCTCGAATCTTCAACGCTTCTCAACGACGCTTTCGTAACTTGAAATGTTTCAGCAACGACCCATGACGTTTTTCAGTCGATTTAAGCACTGTTCGACGAGGGGAACAAAAAATTGTCAACCATTAAACCTAATATTCAAAAAAACATAAATTAAACAAAAAAGTGCCCAGCGCCGAGAGAATTCGAACATCTCCGTCAGGCCAGTCTGTTCTTTAGAAAATCTTAACTTTTTTTTAAGTCTACGCAGTATTCTTTTTAATAACAATTATTATCACACACACGTTTCCCAAGTTTCAATAAAAATTAAAAACTTTTCATTCAAATGTACCCATCGAAAAAAATTACAAGCGCCAATAATTTACATCAATTTTTTCGATGTGTAAATCTCAAATACTTTATACATAATTATTGTTTGCTATGTATTTTTTTAACATTTACGGTATAAAGGGAGGGGAGGTTTCATTTTTTTCGATTTTTCGTTTTAACCTGCAAAAAACATGCTATGAGTTATCAAATTTCTTATTGAAAAGCTTGAAAAAACGTTGACGAAAGGGACTGAAGGGAAAATAACGAAATAAAAGTTGATTCTTTCATACGAGGGCTGTTATCCAATATATTATGGAGCTTCGTGAGTAGCTCCGTCGAGGATACAATAAATTAAACGGGGGAGGGTGATGGAAATCTACAAAATAATAAAATACATCGTCAAGCAAAAGGTGGCGCCCAACAATTTTGGGTGAGTAAGAAAAAAAAATTGAAAAAGGGAAAAGAGACTCAGTTCTTTCACTTGTACCTACAAAACGAAATTCACGAAGGAAAGACAGTCGTCGACAGACCGAACCAACACGCGAACGGCGTTGTGGACATCGTTAACATCGACGACAACGATGCTCAGACCTTTTTCAGCGCACTTTTGTTTACACAAGCGAAAAAAAGTTTGTTTTTTTAAATTTCGAGAAAGTTTTTTTTAATCATCGATTAAGATCACAGCACTGTACTCCTTGTTTCATCTCTTCCGTGAAGGCGCTTCACTTCTTTCCCACAGGTTTTGATGACCGATGCGCTGATTTTTGGACACGGCGGTCCTTGAAAGCGGCTCCCTAAGCTCGTCTCTTTCACCTCTGGAAAATAGAAAAAGTTGCGTGAGTTCAAAAATTAGAATAACAGAATCTTTCTAAAGGCGCCCGCAGACTGTCAGTTTAATAGAGGTGAGTCGGTACAGCTGTACCGGGACTGTGGAACCGAGTAGAGTTCCAACATGGAACGGCAGTGACAAAAACTCGACCCTTACCGGTCCAGTTCCACGAACCGATAAGATATCTTGAAATGGCTCTGGACCGGGAAGGGATCATTCGTACCAGTAAGGATGGAATCGGACCAATAAGATATCATGGAGAATGGCTCTGGACTGGGAAGGGCTTTGGAACGGTAAGCATGGATCTTGTTCTCAGTTCTGTTCCATGTTGTACCTGGAAGCGCCCTTACTACTTCCATGGACTGAGAATATAAAAGTATCAAGGAATGGCTCTTAAGCGGGAAGTGATTTTCTGGACTGGTTAGCATGGAAGTTGTGTCCAGTATTATTAATTTATCATTGCCATGTTAAGTTCCTCAACTGCAACGTCATTATTCTTTCCTTCAATTGTTTGATAATTATCATTTATAATAAATTGTCTCTTTTGTAAAACTTGTACAAATTCCTTCCTTTTAGCGAATTTTCAAGGAAAATGATGCTATTGTATTGCAAGTTGAGATCATAAGCATGGAAGAAGGACGATAGGGATTTGACTGTCTTCTTCATCCATGCCATGTGAGTGGGATTTGACCACCTGTACCAGTAATGGAACTGTACCAGTAATTTGGAACGGTTACATATTTGTCACTGTAACCGTTGGAACCGTTCCAGGGAAATACCTGGACCGACACACCCCTACAGTTTAACTGATAGTACAGTAAAAATAGGCTCAATAAGGGGATAAGATTGGAACTAATTCATCTAACGTTGAAACTTGGTGGAGATGTTCCTTCTGGCACCATGTTGTGCTAAAAAAGTCTCTAGCGATTGGAGGGGTGGAAGGGGGTGGAATTTCGGAAAAACCACGAAATATTGGCCATTTTTTTCCTTTTTGGCTTACAGCTCCATAACTGTGCATCTGTCAGAAAAATTTATCAATACACAAATTAAAGATCATTAAATTATGCGTCCAATGAGCTACATAAACATTAAAATTGGTTCAGCGGTTTAGCCTCAATCGCTCGTCAAAGATCGTCGATGTTTAGGGACTTGGATGAAAAGTGGTGTGTGCTCACGTTCAAACACTTCTAACTCAAAAACGGCTACTCCAAATTAAAATTGTCACTGAATCAAAGTGGTACAACATCAAATTCTGCGATAGATGGGCTCCTATTATTTTTATTTCCCCGTTCCTGAGAAGAGATACAAGCGAAAACCTCAAAGTAGTCAAAGCGTCAAGTTCTGCTGATAGCTGATTTTGGAGGTGTACGAATTTCAAACTTCTAATAATCTATATTCAGCTAGATTTTTTGGAAGATTTCAGCATATTGCAGTACAAAATTATTACAATATGTGCCAAAAGGAACATCTCCACCAAGTTTCAACATTAGACGAATTAGTTCCGATCAAAAGTGCTATTTTTACTTTACTATGAAGGCAATCGTGAGGCGGTTTTGGTCGGACGCTCGCCTGTTGAGGCGACGGCCTGCGGGCAATCGCACAGTGTATCGCTTTAGGGCGCCCACACATTAGAGAGTTTTTGGTGCCAAAATCGGGCCCTGTTAGGAGGAGACTAGCGCGAGCAACAGAGGATGCTACCCAGTTGAAGGAGGAAGCCCGTTAACTTTGGACAGGGGGGGAATGGAGGCGCTCGTCACGGTGGGCCTCTAGGAACGGGTGACTGTCTGGGGGCACCCTTTCATCGTCGCCCGCTGATGTCAGGAGGCAAATCGATCGTCACCCGCAAACTCCGTGCTTTGTGAAGAGGTTCCACGGGTCCGTTAGTGGTTGCCAGAAACTCTCTACTATCAGCTTGAACTGTCGACTTGACTGCAGGCCGCCGTATGATCAGTGTAATTGGCATATCTTACGTCTGCCTGTTAAGGCGACGGCCTCACGGCGGCCTGCAGGCAATCATATAGCGTATAGGCGCCCTAAGAAGCTAAAGCAAACATCGATGTTTGAAAAACATCAAATGTAAAACATCGATATTACGAGCAAAACATCGATGTTTCGATATTATCGATGTCGATGTCCCATCTCTATCGCCAAGCAACATACTGTTAGCAGATTGAAAGAATGCGGCTGACTTATTTCCCGAAGGGTATACTTGCTATTATGACGACTATCTGTTCCAAAATCTTAAGTAGCCTGGTGAGTCGGGCTGGGGAGATGACCGAGCCTTCGTATCTCACCCCTTTGTAATCTGGGCATAGAGCAACTTGAGTCATAATGAGGTAGATAATTGATTGAATTTGACGCCCGTTCCCACAATGTCCTTATTTTTACAGTAAATTGAGGTAGTTGTGGTAATTTTTGTGACAGGGTCAAAAAAAAACTTGGAAAAACAAGTGGTTAACAAAAGTGCTAAGAGACATTTTCATACTCAAATTAATTGTGCAGTCGATTTTTGAAATTTGGTTCATCTTAATAGTAAACACCCTGTATTTAACGTCAAACATGAAAGCCCTGGCAGACCGCCAGGGGGGGGGTTTGGGACTGTAATACTCATGGACACCTAACCAAGCCATTCGCATTCCTTCAATCTGCAAACAGCACACTATCAGCCAACTGCCTGCAGACGCACAAACACACACCATACGTCCAGTGCCTGAAGGCGGACTGCCAGCCGCGAACTGCAGGCGGCCGTACACATAAACTGCTAGCTTTTTAGCAAAAAAGTTTTTGAAATTTTTATATATAAAGAATATATAAAAAATGTTAGTTGTTGGAAGTGTTTCACGATGATGCTGAAACTCCTGATGATGCGATTTCAATGAATCTGACAGGTCCCCAACCATACAATCCCAGAAAATTTAATCGAATTCGGAAGAAAACTGGAAGTTAAGGTTGTTTCAAGGATGTTCACAGTCATGGATTCGAGGGCAATGAATTTCATAGTGGGGAGACGCTCACCAGCAACTAAGAGGAAGATGACGCGTTCATGCCTCCAAACATGGCTGCAGAAAAGCTCTGTTGGCTTCCTTGTAAATGCTGTTGCTGCTGCTGTTGTTGTTGCTGCTGTTGCTGCTGCTGTTGAAGGTTTTGCTGAGAAGCAGCAGAAGCTCGACCGTGCTTGGGTTGTGGAGGCTGAAGGTACTCATGCCTGGAATCAAAGGAAAATACTGTTACAGAACGTTCTTCCTAATGAATGCTTAGATGTATACTTCCATCAAGACTGACAATCATGATTCATTCTATTTTCGGTTAGTAGAAGTAATAAATAAAGCCTTTGGTCGCCAAGAACGATTTACTGAAAGAATTATGTTTCTTATTTCCTTGGTATACCAACCTTGCTAAGGAGATGACGTCAATCCTGTCTTCCTTCCGGTAAGCAAGACAACTTCTAATAAAAGATTTTGCTTCGTTCGAGACAGTAGGTTTGTTGGCGAACTGCACCTCAGTTGCCTTCAGAATGGTGTTCTCCTCCAAAATGGTCGCCTGTGACTGGTTGTGACCGAAAGGCTGGAATCAGAAAATTACGATAAGTAGCAGTTTCAGAAGTATCAGCTTCTGCTGTTATCAAGGAGGAAGGTTAGTTTAATACGTCAACAACAATACCAACTGAGAGAGAGGGTTGAGCTACAAAGGCAATACAAATGAAGCACCACAAGGTGGCCTCAACCCGGAATAATTAACTCTGGCTTCTCTCGTATGGGATACAATCTATTCATCTGACTTCATTCATGGAACTGAGTGTCCTGAGGCCTCTGCTCCCATCGAAGTAAACAATGTCGTTATTTGGACTCCAGGAGCAGTTGAGGAGCCTCGTTAGTACGAAAGCAAAGTTCAGGGTTCGGAAAATTTCATTCTTCCAATACTCAAAAATTGCACGAAAATTATATTCTGACAAAATCGGTAATTTACTGTCACCAGGCTTGTCCTGCGTGGTTCATATTTCAAAGAAAATGGACCTTGTTGGTACACCTGTGTGCTTGAATGATCGCTATAAAAAATTCAAGTTTGTTCTCTGGTTCTCGACCGTTCTTCAGTTAATTTCAATATCTTTGGTGAGTACATTTACTCCTTTTTTGTATGGAACATGCTCTAGCCTTGTACTAACCTCACACGGGAGGGTGACGAGTGTGTCACGTGGAGGGGGGGGGGGGGTATTCTCCACCCTTTCACTCCGCCGTAAAGCGTGGCTAAAGCATGTTCCATGTTTCTTGAATTTTAGCCAAAGGCCCGCCCCGTTCCGCCATCTTTGTCAGACCAGACTGATTACCGCTGTTATTCAAAGTAATAAAGCCCGTTCTTGTACTGTTTACGTGCCATGATTATTCTCCCGATTCCTGAGGTCATTTCATTTCAGTGATCTTGAATAATATTTGATCCACACCAATTTTGCGCGAATATTATAACGAATTTATAAGAACAATAAATTCACTAATCAGTGAGATATAGAAATAATATCCAACTAACCTTCTTGCCGTAGAGACATTGGTAGAAAATTACACCGACGCTCCAGACATCAACTTTGGACGAGATTTTGGGAGGATTTTTCCCAACGACGAAACATTCTGGCGGCAGATACCTGAAAACAGCATACAAATTGAATAGAGGAAGATTTTTTTGTCATAGAGAGATTAGTGAAGATGTCGGTAATTCGTGAACTATGTACGAATAAATTACACTCGATTTTCTCAATGGGGTACCGGAAGTGAGTGGAATAAGGAGAAAACTCACCAGTACGTTCCAGCTCCTTGGGAGGTGAGGTCCATTCCGTGGTCCGGGTTGTAGTTTTCTTCGTCCATGACTTTACTCAGCCCGAAATCGGTGATTTTGATCTCGCCGCACACGTTCCCTTCGGTCAAGAGAATATTCCCTGGAAAACAGGAGGCGGAAATGAAGGAAAAGTCGTCAAAGGATGCATTTATGAGAAAGCCTACCTGATGAGTTGTGGCAATGATAGAAATAGGTACTTTTGGAATATGGGTGGAGATGGAAGGACTCGGGATGTCACAAGGTTTCTGTTTGAACCGTCCTCCTCTAGTTAACATATTACACGCCAACCGGCGCCCTGATCCCGAACTGCCTAGTACTAGAATGTGCCAACAGAGCGCAGAGCGCCCGCCCCGTTCATACACTGATTAAGAACCTATTTTCGATCTGTCATAAACCAGAAAGTATTAAGTGCGGAACCAGTAAGAGTAAATATAATTACAATTAAAGAACTAAACAAGTACGGTAAATAAGATCATTTCCCCGAAAGTACTCAATCAGAGCAGTGCCGCTTTGGCTCCCCTTTTCATCCCATTCCGCCATGTTCTCATTCCATGCTCTGATATACGATTGCTCTCCCACCGTTTTTACTCTGAGCTTTTAATGACAATTAATTACCGTTTCTGTACAATATACGGTCATTCAAGTTGATATTTGTACAGTTCCATTAACGTCCTTTCCCGAGGTAACAACAGTTTCCATAGTTCTAGATTCAAGCTTGTCCATCCTTAAAAAAGGATTCAGTTAGCAAATTTGGTATTGGTATTGGCATCTCAAGAAACGTCAGCAAAGAAAAGCTCAAAACTGGGAATCCTATTTAACCTTCACTGGTAAAAAAAAACCTACAAGTACAGACCAGAATGCTTACCACCTTCGACCATAACCACACCTTATGGTTGCCTCCTAAAAGCTTCAATACCATAAAAATAATGATATAATGTAAATTTTTATGTAAAATGCTATACATTATGGGCTGGGAATATCGGACGTTGCTGAACACTTCCTATGTAGATGCGACCACTTCTGCTGTTCTAGAACCACATAGTGGAAACCAATACTAAAATTCGTTGATCTCAGTAAAGGAATCCTCTTTCAATCTAAAGAGCCTGTAACTCCTTTTCGGTGGCCACACCAAGCTTCTCCATCCTGTAGAAAGTTCATCTGAGGTCCCAGGAAGGCTGAAAGCCTCCTCCAGTATAATCTTCTGGATAACCCTAATTGGACTACGGTATCACTAGTGTCACCGAAAACATCTCAGATGTCCCAAAATGTCACCAGATTAAGCAAAATTAAATTGCAATTTTAAATTTTATTGACAACAAAAATTTTTGTAGGTTATCAGAAGACTCAACATAGAGTCATGACAAAAATTTCCAAGGAAATCGATGACAAAATTTTCAACATTTTTGTCTTATAATTTTTTGATTTCTGATGACTTTCAAAAAATGGTTCAGATAATTCAGCTCTGTTCATTAATTTTTAAATTGCAATTTCTAGTTAATCTGTGACACATTGGGACAGCCGTGGAATTCCTAAGATGTTTTCGGTGACACTAGTGACAACCACGGTCCAATGGGGTATTTCGGCGGGTCAGAAATTCAGGTGACAGACCTCAAATTTGGATTCAGCAACATTGAAAACGTATATGCTCCAACTTTTTCCCAATTTACAATAATATGTGGTAGAAAAATTAATGGCGAGCCTCCCTGAACACACACACACATACGCCATGGGCGTGTGCGTAGTATTTTGTAGTATCCAAGAGATTCTGAGGTAGATTACCTAGGGTATCCTCAGGAAAGGGTTCCATCTCTTCTCTGTGCATGGATACTTTTATGAAGGCGAGCATTTAATACGTCACACAACTTGCCACATCACCCTGCTGCCATCGTTCAAATCTTCAACTTTTATTTGCTTCCCTAATTTCTTCTAAACATTTTCTCGTCGAACTGACCCGTTTACCGTTATTACTAAACCATACTCTTTTGAAAACAAATTTGAAAATGAAATAACCCATTAGGGATAACATGGTGATACTGTATAAACATAAGTCATAAATACGGTACTGCGTGTGGCCCTGTGCCACAGTATGTTGTACGACCGCTTGCCTTATACAGGGTGTATCAGACTCTACTCGCCAAACTTCACGGATCGATTCTACAAGCTACAAGGTATTTCTAACGAAAAATGTCTCATAGAAAATTTAATTTTACCGCTTGTTTTTCCAAGTTTTTTCAATTTCAAGATTTGTTTTTTCGTTTGTTATTTTCAATTATAAATCTAGAATCGACCAAGGAAAAAAAATTGACCCCCCTAAAAATTTGTTGTTTTACGTTTCAAGATACGTAGAATCCAAAAATCCAATAAAAATTTGGCCGTCCGCCCGTCGTTTTCGACCTTGCGATACCGAAGTGGCCACAACTCCCGCAATTTTCGAGTAAATCAAAATCTGATTTTACCGTTGGAGAGAGCATTAAATTTCCTATCTTTTTAGTGTAAACCCCAAATTTTAAAGTAGGACTCAAGGGTCAAAAGTAACCCTTCAATTGTTGAAATCACTTTTTCTTTGATACGTTGAAGATTTCGATAGCCGCCTTCATATCTCTCTCCAGACGGAAAAACTTCCTCAGAATGTCACAGCTTTCCAACGATATAATCAGAAAAATGTTAACAATCGAATTAAGGAGAAAAATTTGTTTTTGAACTCGGAAAAACGTGAATTTTTTTTTAACGAAATCATCTCGGCTTGAGATTTCGGTGTTAGACGAGGGGACTTCTGCGCCGCCTTCCTACGTCCAACCTCGAAATCACTAGTCGGGGACGACGATTTCGTAGAAAAATTTCAAGTTCTAAATAAATATTAACTATCTTCCCGAACAAACCTAATATTCGTGTAAAAAAAACTTACCGGGTTTAAGATCGTAGTGTATAACGGGAGGCTTAATCTCATTGAGGTATTTCAGTGCGGACACAACTTGCATCACGATCGATCTCGCTTCTCGCTCTGCTATTGTCTTGTGCTGAAACAAAGAACGTACCTAGTTCTAATATTCGGAGAGTAAAGGCCCTAAAAGCTACCTGCAGTTAGTTCTTCAGTACACAAAGGTATTTTTAGTTTGCCTTTTGTGAAAAATCTAGACAATTTTAAGTAGTCTAAACTATGAGATCACTCACGAGAATTCCAGTTCGAACTACCCTATTAAGGGGGTCTCAGTCGGTCGCCGTTCGTTCCTCGTTCCGGGTCAGTATTTACAAAAATTGCAGGACCTCAAACTTTAAAAGTTGTTAATTTTTTTAATTTGAAATTTTCAAGAATTGAAAATAATTTTGAATAATGATGATTGATTTTGATGATTTTTTTTATTTTGATTTTTTTTATTATTATTATTATTTTTTTTTTTTGATTTGAATTGTTCAATTTTGATGATTTCCCTAAGCTGCCGCACTAATGAATTTCTAAAATCCTTGAAAATATCAAATTTAGGTAGTACAACTTTCAAAGTGTGAGACCCTGAAATGTATGGAAATACTAACCGGAACGAGGAACGATCGGCGACCAACTGAGACCTCCTTAGTAGTTATCATTCATAATAAGTTGCGATCATGGACTTTTTTCTTTTACTCAAGTGGAGGTTTTCTTGGGAATAACAGTAGAGGCTACTTGTGCTCTACACATGAATGCTGTCGTCTTGCTGTTGAAATGAAACCAGAGGGTTGTCGAAAATTCTCGACAAATACAAGTGATTGGAAACAACTACAAAATTTTATTGTCAAGAATATCTCCACTTATTTGTTATCATTCATACAAACCAGTATAACTATTGCCCCATCATTCGTGTTCAATAAAATTGAATCAAATCACCAAGTTTGCGAGACACACAATTATGATGCTGCAAAATAATATTTTGCAGCATCATATTATGACCAGTACTCGACTTTAATTTTTATAGGCTAAATTAAAATCAGTGGCAAGTAATAATTTTCGATTATTAACCCACCATGGAAAATAACGAACCTGTTTGAGGTAGAAATCCAGATCGTGTCCGTCACAGTACTCGAGTACCGTGCAGAAGGAATTGGCGTCTATTTCAAACACATCGTACAATTTCACCACTCGAGGATGATCCAACGCCTTGTGGATGTTGTACTCTCGCAGCGCGTGCCTGAAGGTAAACAAATAACGTTACTATGGCAAATACCAAATTCAGAGAAGGTATTTAAAATACATTCTTCGAGGAGGACGAAATATTTCCGAGTGGTGGGGATAATTTACTCACTTGATGTAGTTGGCCTTTTTGTCTTCTTTCCAGTCTTTGTTGAGTTGGTGAACTTTGCAAGCAACGTACCGCTGCTCCTTGAGGTCGAACGCCTAGAAAAGAAATCGATTATGAATTCAAACATGGCGAAGGTACTCAAGATTGTCCGTGAAACAAGTAATCATCAGTAATCATCACCACATGTTTTCTGGAGTACCTCAACTGCCAACAACTGATAGTTGGAGAGCGATTTATTTTCATGATTAATCGTTCTCCAATTCTTCAGGAGTTAATGAGCAAATGAGTAGCATCCTGTGAGTGAGTTGAAACAGGTTGAAGGCATGAGTGTGAGTAGAAGAGTCTTTCAGTCTGCGGTCGAGTCGCCCCACTTCAAAAAGTCGCTCTTCCTATCACTATTGCACACCAATTTCGTAGGAAGCGTTGCAGTCACACAACCGTAGGAGTCTTTCAGTCTGCGGTCGAGTCGGCCGACTTCAAAAAGTCGCTCTTCCTATCACTATCGCACACCAATTTCATAGGAAGCGTTGCAGTCACACAACCGTAGGAGTCTTTCAGTCTGCGGTCGAGTCGCCCCACTTCAAAAAGTCGCTCTTCCTATCACTATCTCACACCAATTTCGTAGGAAGCGTTGCAGTCACACAACCGTAGGGGTCTTTCAGTCTGCGGTCGAGTCGGCCGACTTCAAAAAGTCGCTCTTCCTATCACTTTCGCACACCAATTTCATAGGAAGTGTTACAGTCACACAACCGTAGGAGTCTTTCAGTCTGCGGTCGAGTCGCCCCACTTCAAAAAGTCGCTCTTCCTATCACTATTGCACACCAATTTCGTAGGAAGCGTTGCAGTCACACAACCGTAGGAGTCTTTCAGTCTGCACTCGAGTCGCCCCACTTCAAAAAGTCGCACTTCCTATTACTATCTCACACCAATTTCGTAGGAAGCGTTGCAGTCACACAACCGTAGGGGTCTTTCAGTCTGCGGTCGAGTCGGCCGACTTCAAAAAGTCGCTCTTCCTATCACTTTCGCACACCAATTTCATAGGAAGTGTTACAGTCACACAACCGTAGGAGTCTTTCAGTCTGCGGTCGAGTCGGCCCACTTCAAAAAGTCGCTCTTCCTATCACTATCTCACACTAATTTCATAGGAAGCGTTGCAGTCACACAACCGTAGGAGTCTTCCAGTCTGCGGTCGAGTCGGCCCACTTCAAAAAGTCGCTCTTCCTATCACTATCTCACACTAATTTCATAGGAAGCGTTGCAGTCACACAACCGTTAGGAGTCTTTCAGTCTGCGGTCGAGTCGGCCCACTTCAAAAAGTCGCTCTTCCTATTACTATCGCACACCAATTTCATAGGAAGCGTTGCAGTCACACAACTGTAGGAGTCTTCCAGTCTGCGGTCGAGTCTCCCCACTTCAAAAAGTCGCTCTTCCTATCACTGCCGCACACCAATTTCATAGGAAGCGTTGCAGTCACACAACTGTAGGATGTTCAGCACAATACTATGAAATGACTCCCGTCAAACCAGAGCGGCAGACATTTCCATCAAACGCCGAGGTTCAGAGATCGAGTCATACCCAGATATCCCCCCAGGCACCAGCCCGCAGCCCTCGCCACCTGCACCACCACCACAGCCAACAACCAACGTGGCCCAACCATCTAGGGTCAATACCACCCGCCACAGGCCATCCCTCCACCACGAGCTAGCTGTTCTGAGCCAAGGAGCACGACGCTTGGCTCTACCCGCTCTGATGGACCTCCAGGTCCCCAGAACCCCTCGCCACCTTCGCCATGCTGCTCGTTATCGGCAGCATCCCTATCGCCGCCAAAGCCAACCACGTTCTGCTACCAAAAATAGAAAAAGAACGTCTTCCCCAAACAGTGGCCTCAAACTTTTTCGCCAGTGGGGGAGTGTGATATGAACTTATCACGGATGACCTTGAAGGGTAAGAGACGATGTGGGGAAGGGGGTAGAACCTTCCTTCTTCTCCCTGTAGCCCTTGTAGACAAAACACGTCGACTCTCTCTCTTTTTCTCCTTCTCCACAGCGTCTCACCCTAGCCCCGGTAAGAATTTATTATTTCAATTATATCCTCCTTTTCCCGTGAATGGTGTATTGGTATTATTTATACCCTACCTTCAGTTTTCCCACGTCATAAAGTCTAACTATTTGGGAAAAATTACAATACCAAACAAAGAGGCTAAATACGTAAAACAGGAATATAATGGGCGGGACTCACCTTGTGGACTTCTGAAAAGCCACCTTTTCCAAGGAGCATGAGGAGGAGGTACCTGTCGTTCAGGACAGGGTGGTTGTTGAACCTGGATTGGTCTTCATTATGAATCCTCTTCAGTTCTCGAATGTGAAGATTCCGCTCCCTTTCCAGCTTTTCCATTTCAAGTTGAAGGTCAGCTGAAAATCCAAAACCATCAATGGGTGAGTATGTACTTATTTACCAAGATGCAAGGCTTTGGTTATCAACCAGTCGAGCTGGGTGTCAAGCCTAAGGTTCTACTGTAGCATCAATCAATGATTTGTAAAGGTGTTGTCCGCAGCAATTTTCTGCAGATGAAATTTGGAGCACAGAGCGAAAGTGGAGGTTGAGGCTACTCTTAGATCTATGAACACTAAACAGCAGAAAAAGTTGACAGGGAAGCTTCCTATACTATACTTCCAAAACTGTATTAGAAGAGGGAAGGGCCAAATTAAGCTGAATTAAGATCTAGAAACAATTCTGTGACATTCAAGATTTCCATAACTAGCTGCACTCAACATCAAGCCATTCTTCTTGTTTTGGAAACTAGAATGCTGCTTCTGCATTTTTTGGATTTTCACGCTTTCAAGCTCTGTTTTGTAATAAACGATTGAATCTTAGCCTTAAGACTCAGCAATAGGGAATTCCGCTACGGCAGACAAGATTCCTCAGCCTGCTTGGGTTGAACATGCTTCACTGCAGTAATGATAGTCAGCAAAATTACAAATTGGGACTCACCATCCTCTTTCTTGAGAGCAGACTGCCGGAGCTTGAGTATCTCATCTGCCTCGTAGTACTCTTGAGCAGACATGGTAGGTACTGGGTCAGGCTTGAGAAACGTGTCCGTCCCGTTATGGAGTACAGTCTGGGAATTGCCACCGACACCCGCGCCTCCACCAGGGACAGAGTTACTGCCACCGCCCGTGCCCCGTTTTCCTCGCCCCGTCTCTGAGTTGGTAGGTCGCCGCTTTGTCAGCAGCTTCTTCTGCCGGTCAATTTCTTCTCGCTCCGACGATATTTCTTCTTGCCGCCTAGAGAATGAAAAAAAGAGTCAATAAAGTTTCAAAATATTAGATAACGAATACGCTAAGACTATGGGTGGTTCAGACACAGGTTTCTGGACATTTGAGAGGTTGATTTGTCTTGATATCACAAAAGTTTAGTTCAATTCTCACTTCCATCAAATTGAAAAACCACTAAAAAAATAAATAAAAATTTACATGATTCAGGAATAAATGTACATTATAATCATAGAAGCAAATAAAAAGTCCCATTCGTACAGCATAGTTGAATGAATGAATCGCAGAGAAATATTCTAATAGTATTTTAGCCATTTTTGTACTACTATTCCTAATTTTGTTCACTTCCTAAGGTATTTTCATAATAAATCTTTCACTGATTTCGAATATGTTACTATATAATTATGTGTTCAAGATGCCATTGTACACACAAAAAAAAAAACCTGTCAAAAAAAACGTTTTTGCACCCCTTAAAGTTGTTAAATTTAGAACCTTGTTCATTTTTTGTAGAATATTGTTATAAGAAATCCAACACCGATTCCTAGTACACCATAAAAAATATAGTGATTATATATTATAAAAACCTCAAAAACATGTTTCTTGACCCCTTAGAGTTTTCCCATAATGCAGGCATACGACTTCATCCTTTCTGAACAATATAAAACAATTTATTTTTGAAGTAATCATTTAAGGACTTTTATGGTTTCATCTTTATGAAGAATAAAGGAATGCACACTTCGACTTTTCTGATTTCACGATATCAGGCGTTTAATCACGAACATTTTGGGGCGAGTATTGTCTTTTCGGGCTACTTCTGAGCACAAGTTTCAAGCCTCGAAAACATACAAACGTACATAAAAACACTTTTCATTCAATCCGATACTTCTGCCCTCTCAATTCAACGTGAATAGTATTAATGCACTCAAAACACAACGTACCCGTGTAATTGGTTGAATATATACCGATTAGTATACTACAGTTAGTACTAGCATACTACTACAATACTAGTATAGTACTGTTGAATATACTGTTTAGTGGGCTAAAGGAGTAAGCAGCAGTTCTATCACTCCTGTGTTTACAGTATTTTAAAAATAATATTTCAAAATTATGAGCATACCTGGAGAGTTCTTGAAAAGCGTAGCCGTCGGTCCAATTCTCCTGAAATGTGGCGCCGACCCTTTGAGTAACAAACTGACCTAAACGTAACCGATTTTGCATACATCTCTGCCGCGCTTCCTTCTTTTCTATATTAGATTTTTCTTTGAGCAGCTTTTTTACGACGTCTATGCACTTGTTCGTATGCGCTTTATGCTGCTCCATAGCTTTGGCTTGAGCAGCCAGTTGGTGCCGGAGTTCTTCCGCTGTCTGCAAAAAAGAAAATCAATATTATGCAGTCGGCAGTAGAAGATTTGTAGAGTTCACGTAATGATTAACTAGTTTGTTGACTGAAAACGACATCGTTAATTGTTATCAACTTTCCGAATGTAATACTTGATGTGATCAACTTACCCTACTTAGTTCGTCTATTTTGTTATTACGGAGCTCGAGATCAGATGACGCTTGATTCTCGAACTCCTGAATACGCTGGCAGGTCAGGTCCGTCTGTAGAAGAAAAACTAACTTTAGCGCCAAGGATGAGTATTTGCTACACATAAAAATAGATCAACAGAAATACAGGAATTTGAGAATACATTTCCTATCCTGATGGTTGATATACAGGGTGTCCTAAGAACCCTATACTTCGCAACGTCTAATATACCATACGTGTTTTATGTTCAAATTTCAATTATAGAAGCTTTTTCAATTTTATAATATTTTGAGAGGAACAAGGACCACTTTAGGAGAAAAATTGAAACAAATCTCAGGAAAACTACCAAAATTTTAGATAAAAACTCGTCACGTCTTTGATGGAGACTGAGTAGGTGTCCATTCTCGTGTACTACTTTATCTAAATGGTACGCGAAGCAAGTGACGAGGTATCGTAATTTACCTAGCTAGTAATTATTACTAGAGATTCTTCCATTATTTTATTTTATAGATTAAATTTTATTCTGATTGAAATAGAACTAAATACATTTTATTTGCTTATTCTAAATACATTTTATTTATTCTCATTCATCGGTGACTTGGCAGTGTACGATGTGCAGGTACTTACTATACCACAAGTGTTGAAAATCTATTCAAATTTCAACATTTTAGAGGCTTTTTTAATTTAACGTGTTTTTGAAGGTCGTTAAGGACACTTTGGGGGGGGGGGGGGAGAGAAAATTTAAAGAATCGCCATGGGGATACTTTTGCCAAGCACAGGGTTAAGAACCGTAAAAGTTTGGGAGTCGATTTTATAACTAATTTTAGTAACAAAGTCTCTTAGCAATTTTGTTTTATCCCCTTGTTTTTCCAAGTTTTTTCCATTTTAAGATTATTTCGTTTTTTTTAAATCTTATGTCACTAAAATGACCATAACTACCTTAATTTACCGTGAAAATAACGGCACTGTTGGAAAGGGCGTCAAATTTCCCATCTATCCAGTCCCTACACAAAACTATTTGTGGGCTCCTGATGGGTGAAAAATCAACTCGTAAAGTAAATTTTGTCGAATTGGCCAAATTTCCTTTTTTTTTCTTTTGGATGCTAAGGTTTTATTACTTGCGCGAGGTTTTTCTCATACAACAACACCAAAAACTGCTCAAAGATCTCATCTTTTCAATCTTATAGTCAGAGTGTTTTACAATCGAATTTAGGGGAGAAATTTGCGTTTAAAAGCGGAAAAACTTGCATTTTTTTTTCAACGAAATCGAAGTTTTACTAGTAGGACTCCGTGATTGGATGAAGGGCGGGAGGAGCGAGCGGTGAGGACCCAAAAGTCCTCTCGTCAAAACATTCTTGGAAAAAAATGAACGTTTTTCAACGTTAAAACACAAATTTCTCTCAAAATTCGATTGTAAAACACTCTGAATATACCATTGGAAAGCTGAGATCTTTGGGCAGCTTTTGGTATTGGGATACGTGATAAACCTTGCGGAAGTAAAACCTCAACAACCAAAAGAAAAAATTGGAAATTTCGCCAATTTGACAAAAATTACTTTACGAGTTGATTTTTCACCCATCAGGAGCCCACAAATAGTTTTGTGTAGGCATTAGAAAGATGGGAAGTTTGACGCTCTTTCCAACGGTGCCCTTATTTTCACATTTTTACAGTAAATTAAGGTAGTTATTAGTCATTTTAGTGACTTGAAGTCGAAAACATGAAAAAATAGAAAAAACGAGAGGATAAAACAAAAATTGCTAAAAGAATTCTTTCTTAAATTGGTTGTAACATCGATTCCCGAAGTTTTCCGGCCCTTAACATGGGACACCCTGTATAAATTATAACAATTGAAGACCCTGTAGCAATAACCAGCAATGTACTCCCGTGAAACTTCCAGAACTGCATGCCTAGTAGGTAATTCTGGAAGTTCTTCACGTCACCGCTAGAGCGCATGAGTACATAAGAGTTTGAAACGAGTGTTAACTCATTAAAGTCGATTTTGAAGTTGGTTCGTTGTTGCTGCAGGGTCTTCAATTTTTAGAATTAATCAAGAACTCAACTACTGTCAAGTTCGTAGCAAGAAGATGTCAAACAAATCAACATCGAGGTTTTGGTAATCAATGTGTATGACGATGCCTTTAATAGCTCCTCATCAGGTGAGGGTTATTCTAAAATCGTCCTAATTATTCTACCAAAGCGGAAACTCACTTAGCTTACTTGTGCTTAGGAGTGTGAGAGATTATAATTTGCAGAGAAGGAAGAGAGTTCAATGCAAATTAACACTCGTATTCACTTTGGACGTTAATACCTCTGAAGGTTTTTAACAAAAATGAAGACTTCAAGGGTCGATTGAAATACGGAATTCCATTTATCAAAATATAAACTTGTTAGATAGAACTCTAACTCAAAAGTAGGTACCAACATTACACAAGCCCTTTGAACTATATTGAGAAGAAACATTCCCACTCTCGAAATATTGAGTTTTCAGCATTATGGGCCTCGGAGAAGTACAAAACAAAACCACCGCCAGAAGCATGGTTTCATGATTTTTTGGACATTACCGGAGTAGTTGCATGATATTTTTTAGATTAATTTCTGTGAAGTGAATCTATTGAAGTACATATCCTCAAATAAAACTACCGGAAATACCTCCTTAAAAATTAGTCTTTCGGATTCAAGCAGGATTTAACCTTCACACGGCTATGACACTGCGGGGTAGGACTAACTTTGGTAGTCAACGCAACAACTCTAGGGGGAGCAAGATAAGCTTCATCTCTATGAAATTTTAAAAAAAAGTATTCATGCAGCATGAATTGATGAGCGAATTTTCAAAGAAATCTTTCAGTTAAAGGTTTAACAATTCCTTGAAAATTCGGTAAAAGAAGTGAAACATTGTTATATGTACTACAGTCAACAATGATATATTTGTATACCTATGTATACAGAGTGTCTACAAAACAGATCTCATTCCTTCAAAAGATCGATTCTTCAACTAATTTGCAAAAAAAAAAAAATTCCTCTTAAAGTTATTTTTTAACTCTTCTATTCCGAGTTATTCACGATTCAAGATTTTTTCGTGTTATCGACCTTACTTCATTAAAACGGCCATAACTCCCTCATTTCCAGAGTAACCTCAAATCTGAAGAGACCGTTGGAAATATCGTAAAATTTCCAATCTCCGTAACATCAAACACAATTTTTTCAGTTGAATTTTACGGGGAATAAAACAACCTAAAAAGTGAACTTGGTAACTTTTTGAAAACTTTCCGTTTTTCAGCACCCATGTCCAAATAATTCGAGATATTCGAGAACTATTGCCGGTAAGCCTAAGGACTGCGCCAAAATCTTAGCTTTTCCACAGTGTAGTTATTTTTGTGTGGGGTTTCTCACAGAAATTTGTGTTTGAACACAAAAAAACGGGAATTTTTTCTACGAAATTAGAGCTCCGGCCTCCTGTCTATAAACCCTCAGAGAGCTTAGCCAGAGCGCTGATTTCGAAGAAAAATTGCGAGAAAAATCTCATGCTATTGCATTTTAATGCTTTGCATCTCAATGACGCGCTCTATCGAGAGACTCCTTTTGCCAAATGACGTCAGAGTGAGGACGGTATTTCCTTATAAGAATAAGGCTAAACTAAATGGAATTTCTTACTGAAAGCTGGTACCGGAACCTCTTCAATAGCGCTAATTTTGAATCTGACGTAAAAAATACGAAATTCCGACCCTTGCAACTACCCGATGAATTTTCGATTGCCTTCTCTCTTCCAAGGTTTTGAAATGTTATAGGCATGGTTTTGAAGCGCAAACGCTTTGAAATGTATAAATAATTTGATTCACACAAATTCACAAGAAAATGTCTTCCATTGGAAGAACAAAAAGAATGTCTTCTCCAATAACTGTTAGGTATCTCAATGTTATTTCACTTTTGGAGTATTGGAACCACCAAATTCTCAATGAACATAGATTATTTCATAGGAAGCCTCCAACAAGGCCTCACAGAAAACCTGAAACGATTGGTGCCTACGACCATAACATTGTCTACAGTAGTGAATAACATAACATAATAATGACCAACTTACTTGAACCTGCTTATTTGCAACTTGGGTGGGTATTTTCGGGGGGTGCATAAGAGCGTAGTCCGGGGGAGCAGCGAGGATCGAGGGCTGCTGAGGGGAGGGCGGGAACTGAAACACAAGAACGTCGTCTTTCATCTCCTCTCCACCAACATCTGAACACTTCGAGAGAAGAGAGTCAGAGGACTTCAACAAGAAAACATCACGTTGTAGTGAGCTGAATAGACTCAGTGCGAATAGATACATCAAAAAAGGTAAAGAAAAACGCACAGGTGAATAATAATTGGATTATCAAGTTCACTAATAGTGGCTTTGATAAGTGAAACCACTCCATCTCTGTAGGTTTCTCACCGATTTTGGTATGAAAAAACCTACAGCAATTTCTAATAGATAGTTTACCACAAAGTTGTCCGATGAGAATATGAAAGGCAAACAAGATAGAAACCAATCTCAGCATAACACAACAGCTGCTATCAACATAGTACGTAAACATAGTATCAGAACCTTATAGTACGTAAAACTGGTTCGATTTTCCACATTAACATCAAGGCAATACATCAATTTGTTTTAGACTTCCTCTTTCATCATAAAGTATTCGATTTCAACTTCAGAATTTAGTAATTGGCTGAAATATTGTGAATCGGAACAAAATACTGATTGTTTCTTGAGCTGTAAGCTACCGATGAGTGCATCAAGTTAAAGATTTTGAGCACCAACACACTTAACATTTTATTTTTCAACTTTGTGAGGCTTGAGACCTTTTAAACACAACTATGCTAACAGTCAAATCAAATTCATGGCCGATGACTGGATCCAAGCAGGTAAATGCCTTCCAATTTCTATTCAAAAGCTGCACTCTCGGAAGCAAGCAGTCAATGACATGGACACTCATTGCGTCACTACCCAATTGAATTTTGTTCAAAGCTCATTTCTTATGTGCAGAGGATATGAGTTGTTTGGATAGAATAATTATGCCTTTAACAAATAAAACATTCTGTACAGCTTCAGTGAAAGTTCTTCTCTTCCTTCTGATTCCCAGGGAATTACACTTAGCAGAACGAGTGTTCATTCCATGTTTTGGGCTTACATATTCATGAATTTCTGATGCGAGCTGAATCTGACATTTCTGCTGTCTAGTTTACAAATTCCAGGAGCATCAGAACAGCGTAGGGAAGGTACTTGGGATCCGCAGGAAATTACACTAAGCGGAACGAGTGTTCATTCCATGGTTTGGGCTTACATATTCGTGAATTTCTGATGCAAGCTGAATCTGACATTTCTGCTGTCTAGTTTACAAATCCCAGGAGCATCAGAACAGCATAGGGAAGGTACTTGGGATTTGCAGGAAATTACCCTTAGCGGAACGAGTGTTCATTCCATGTTTTGGGCTTACATATTCACGAATTTCTGATAAGAGCTGAACCTGTTAGTTCTCCTGCCTACGAGCATCAGAACAGCATATTATTGCAGAGGTGCTGGTCGATAGTATGGAATTCAGGAGTGGCTTTCATGGAAGAGGAGGTTTAGATATTGTTTCAAGTTGCCTCCTCAATAAAAACAAGAAAAAAGGTGAAATTTTGTGGTACTGACCATGGGGTAGGGCTGTTGGGCTGCGGGGGAGGGACTTTTGGCGCCAGAAGCCGTGTGTCGGATCGGCGACGCGCCTGGTGTAAGTTTGTTGAAGTAGTCTAAACTAGGGGTTTTCTTGTCCGAAGGGACTCGGCTTTTGTCGCTGTTGGAATCAGTCTTTCGCTTCCTCTTTCTCTCCGACCCGCCGCCCGTCCGCGTTCCACCGGCTTTCTCAGGCGTGATGGCCTGATCAGCCTCCTTGTCGCTGTGCGAGGAGCCTGTAAATGAAGGAAAACGTCGCATTATATTGGTGAAGTTAACAAAGGGGGGAACATGGCGTTAACCAAAACAGAACTGATACAAGTGAGCTTGAATACTTGGCTTGGCCTACTAGTATAAACTGCCGGGAAAGAAAAAGATACGTCATCACATAGACAGCTCCGCACTGCCGGAGGAAAGTATCACAATACGAACTGCGTGCCACCATATCAGTGAGCCTGCAATGTGTGCGCTCTCATTCAAAAACAATATGCATAAACTGCTGTATGCCAACTTAGCAGTGTCTGAATGTGCGACAAGAAGGAACTTCTGGTTTTGCTACGTATCAAAAGAATTTCATCACCTCCTCAATTCTAGCAGAAATTCCCCACTTTAGTCCTAAGACATTACTACAGAACATCAATTTCTGTTATTCTATCGAATCTAGTTGAAAATACGATCATTTGCCTACCCAGTTTTTTACAACTTGTTGGGGCTGTTTCAGCACACGATAATTCCAATTTACAAAAGCATATTCTGGAGGAAAGTACAATAAACTTGCATATAGTTTTCAAGTTCATTCCAATGGAAAATTCCTCAGCACTTTCTTGTCGTCTATCCTGGACGGTGGTTGTACTGTACATACTTGACTGCAAGCTTCCAAAGGTCAACGATTCTACGTAACTACAAAGCTGAAAACTAGTAAATTCTCACTTCTTCCGAAACACAGATAAACCTAGGTAGCTACATTAATATTTGACAGCAAGTAAAGCAGGTACATAAGTGAGAACAGCACCTATCGATAAAATCGATCACTTTCTTTGTTATGTTCAAACCATTGCGGGGAAGAGTTTCCAGGAAACCAACGATTTGCAGCCAATAATGGGTTTCCGTTGTCCCCAGCAATACAGAAAAAACGAGAAATCTAAGAGTCAACTTAGATACTATGGAAAGAAACAGACCTTGTCTTAGCGACGTATATTGATTATTATTGATGTTGAGGAGCTTCAAATTTTGTTTAGGCTCAGTGGGTCAAGGGAAGATCACTCGAATGGAACTTTAGGGTCGATATTTTGTAAATTCATTTGTACCTACTCACAAAGTTTGGTCATAAAAAAATTGGTTGACATTTATGAATTGATACTCTCACATCAGATAAAACCTGTGAGAATTATCCTGAATATTACGATACAATATTCTCGTAGAGTACACGTACTCGTACATTACATAATAAACCCGTTTCAGATGAGCAGCTGGGAGAAAGTACGATGATCCCTCAGAAATCTAATCGGAGATTTCGACATCTGGGAAGTTTCCGAGGAAATTTCCATCTTAGGTGTGACATGGCCCCGGTCGCACGGGTATGAAGGGGAGGAGGTGAATGGAAGAACAACAAAAACTATAGGAAATCCTTGGGGACTACAAATAGCTGGGACAAGGTGACCTCGTCGGCCCAGGACGGAGTCGTTATCGAGGAATTGGTCGATGATACGACTCGAAATCGCGGGTAACGTGCTATTCTCGCCGTACAATAGCTAATCACTGAGAAATCACGTACGTGAGTGAAACTATGGCTATTAGCCAGGATTGCCTGACATTGACTTTCATTTCTCCAAGTAGGTAAGTTGAGACTACTTTTGACGGCCTGAGTTCAGAAGGTTCGAAAATTCACGATTGGAACAATTTGAACCCAACTGTTCCCAAGAGTTTGCCCTTATTTCCTTATTAGATGTTAGTTTGTGTTAGGTAGGTAACTCTATTTTATTGGAGAAACATGAAATGAATTAATAAAAGATTCTCGATAGTGACGTCCTCGTAAGGCAATAAGATGTGCTTGAAATACGAGGTGTGTAAATAAAGTAATGAGACTGATCTTGTTTCAATTTTTTATTCAAAGAATATTATAATGAAATACTGTCTCCTTCAAAATAGTTCCCCTGGGAAGCCACACAGCGCTGGAGACCAATCATCAAAGCATTGCTGGAACTCCGATACTGGAATAGCCTTCAGCTGGTCGGTTACAGCTTTTTGAATGTTCGCAAATGTCCCAAAATGAGTTCCCTTGAGGTGATTTTTCAATCTCGGGAAGAGAAAAAAGTCACAGGGACTCAAATCTGGCGAATAAGGAGGCTGAGGAGCTACAGGAATGTTTTTACTGGCTAAAAACTGCATTATTGAGATTGCAGTGTGACATGGTGCATTGCATCAAAATGAACTGGGTGTTGCATCACGACAATGCACCATGTCACACTGCAATCTTAATAATGCAGTTTTTAGCCAGTAAGTTTTTAGCCTCCTTATTCGCCAGATTTGAGTCCCTGTGACTTTTAACTCTTCCCGAGATTGAAAAATCACCTCAAGGGAACTCATTTTGGGACATTTGCGAACATTCAAAAAGCTGTAACCGACCAGCTGAAGGCTATTCCAGTATCGGAGTTCCAGCAATGCTATGATGATTGGAAGAACCGTCTCCAGCGCTGTGTGGCTTCCCAAGAGAACTATTTTGAAGGAGACAGTATTGCATTACAATATTCTTCGAATAAAAAATTGAAAAAAGATCAGTCTCATTACTTTATTTACACACCTCGTATGACTCCAAGCGGAGGTCTCAAAAAATGTTCACTTCGGCTTCACAAACCCTTAGTAAAGACTATCAAGATTCTACCAGCTTAAGAGATGATCTTCAGTTCAAGCTCGTCGCAGCGATTTTGGTAAGTACCATGCATCAAAACTACTGTACAATAGAATCTGTAGTTCGTTATTTCATGAAATTCCTAACTACAAGAATGACACTAATACTGACGTGAGACACTTTTTTAACAATATTTGCAAGAATTTCGACTATGTAATTCTCATTGAGCATTGAAACCTAGATTGAGAACCTACATGGAAAAAATCGCAGGTCTCAGAATCGAATGCCGGAATTCAAGGATGAAGAAAAATACTACTGCTAAGCAAATAACGATGCTATACCCACTTTGTTGATTCAAATTTTATTTGAGAAATGAAAAAAATTTAGTATATAATTAAACATTGTTAACTGAGGTAATGGACAATTACTGTAAATTAGGAAATTACCTATTAAGTTAGGATTTCCAATTGTCACTCCCTGAACATAAGAAAAATTTAAAAGTTGAAAAATTAGTCGAATTTTTGAACAAACGATTTGACAATTTGGAACTACGGTTTCTCAGATCCTGAGAGTAAAAAATCAATCACAGTCGGAGATTTGGTTGTAAGCTCTATTACTGCCTATCAATTTCATTGTAGTCGGATCAGCAGCAGCCAAGACCCTTACGGGAAAAGTAGAAAAACGTTCGATCTCTAGTCCTGAGCAGGTATTAAGTGGGTCAGGCCGTAGACCATCCCTTTGAAATTTCATCGCCAAATTCTGTTCGGTTAATTTTAACATCGTGCAAAGCAAAGGATGAAACGGTGGCCCCGCCGAAATCCAGTGCTATTGAGATTAGTACAAGATTCAAATGGAGTTTCTGCAGGATATAGCATCTCTATGATCACCAATAAATAAAGCTGTAAAGTCAGCGACTCTGTCTTGGTTTTTCGATTTCTAGTCTTTCGTCTTGCAGTTCAAACAGTGAAACTCGTCGGGCATACACTTTATTAATTTCAACATAAATTCGAATACTGATTAGTTTTGAACTAGTCATACAGCTCAACCTTGCATCAACCCATCTTCGACCGATTTTGGCGACTTGGGGGAGGGGGGTTTGGATTGAGAGATTGTTTGTATCAACCCAACACAATCGTATTTTGTTTTGACCATAGAAAAACACAAATAATTGATGAAAAATCGGTTTTGTAGAAACTGGAAAACGTCAATTAGGGGTCACTTCATATAAGAAATGCGAGGAGATACATAGTTCATCACTAAATATTTAGATCCACGACAAAAACGAACTATTTGAAAATTAAATATTGATTTATGTTTAAGGCAGGAGGATAGGGAGGTTATGACACAAACCGGTTAATATTTCAGACTTTTCAAAGTAAAACAGGTACTATACAGACCAACATTCTTGTTAGCACTGTAGTTATTTGACTCGTAAAAATCAATAAATATCACTGTTATTATAATTGGAAAATATGAATAGAAACTCACACGTACCAGTCGACAAGTTGGAGTCTTGGGAGTGGGCTTGCTGGCCGGAGGACAAGAGGCCAGATTGAGGCGCCATCTGCAGTTGTGAGCCGGCGTTCATCTGTAAATAAACAATTGAAATTTATTATACATAACTACATCGACGTAAAGTAAATTATTTAAAGAAAAACCTGAAAAAAACATTTTTTTGTGGTGTATAATGTTGAATTTAATAAAATTGCTAGAGATACTTAAATAGATTAATAAAAAGACCTTGGTAATCAAAATTGCATAGTCGACAAGTTACCCATTTTTCCAGATTGTTCTATTGCAAAATATTATTTCAACCGAATTACAACAAATTTTAAACTAAGAAATGTTCCATTTGTGGCAACACATTCTTGAATCAAGTTTAGCGCTGATTTTGAATAACCCCACCATATTATATTTCATGTTATAATTCGGCGGTTATTTTCAATTTAAAAAAATTTCAATGACATACCCAATAGTAATTTTTGGCCTCATTTGGGTTTTTTCAATCAGGAGACAAATGAAAAATATATTCATATGAAAAAGTGTCGAAGTTCAGCATTTTTTCCGGGATATTTCAAAACGGATTCCTTGGGGAAATTTCAAACAGAAATCAGACTCGGTTGAGAATTCCTTCCAGAATATTTCAAAACGGATTCCTTGGGAGAAATGCAAACATTTATGTTCCAAAAATGTGGGCATATTTCCCATACCTCAACCATTTATTCGAGAAACCGCCAATATTGAACCAATGTAGAAGTTATTTTCAATTAAAAGTGTAACGTAATATAAGCGAAAATTTGGGTTTTTGGTTGGATATATAGGGAAAATGACAAAACCCATTGTAGTGGGAACCAAGATGTTGCTAGATTTGAGAACCACGGTATTTTGATTTGAATGCACCTTCTGACTTGCTGGTTCATGGAACATCAATTAGGCTGCCAGGTGACTTTTTTCAGAGAATCTGACAACATGAAGCCCTCGACCTACGTAAAACTGTGGCCTCGGTGGGAAGTCGAATGATGCCACACACGATGGCCTAGCCTCGAAATATTTGTGAACCGAAGGACCTCACTTCCTTCCACGATTGACTGACCAAAGGCCACATTGCAGTGGCCTTGAAACGGACCTTTCACAGTGAATGTGTTATCAGTACCCCCATCTCCGCCCACTATTATTATAACACATGTTTGTCTGATTTTTCTATTTTCAATCTCCAATCTCATTAAGTCAAGTTCGATTCTTGCTGATTAAAGACTTATTCCAAAAGATGATTATACTTAAAAGTCAAAAGGGTTTAATATAAAGTAAAAATGTCCATTTCAAAGTGAAAAGGGTTTAATTTAATTCAAAGTGAAAAAGGTTTAATTAAAAGGTAAAACTCCATAGTTGAACTCAATTACATTGATGAGGGCCTGCAAATATACTTAGCGAACGGAGAAGAAACTATCTTCTATTGATGCATCGAAACCCGCCCAACTTTCTGCATTTCAGGTAGAAGGGGGATCCCCGGGGATCCCACCACAAGAATGTTCCAGTTTGGAGTAGGCGGCAGTATAGGCAACGACACGCAAGACCGAGCGGTCGTGCGGGTCCGTCTAACCGAGAACGCCGTGGACCTTGAACCTGCCCGGCAGTTCACTTTCGACTCCGCTCGTTCACGTCGCGCTCTCGTGTCCTCATTTTTTTGCTTCCCCACCTAATCGCGGCTTCTCGTCTTCTCTGAGCGGCTCTCAGATGCTAAATCAACATTATTTCAGGAACCTCCTTCAGGAATTACGCAGCAATCACGACAGTTCTACAAACAGATCCCTCACGAAAGTTCATTTATCGATCTCATCAATGCTCATTTATCGATACCTAAACGTATAATAAATTATTGAGTTGCGTTTAATGATGACCTTGAAAAAACTTCCAATCTTATAACTTATTCTATATAATTTTCTGTTTCACAGATTTCGATATTTCTCTTTGAACATTTCTAGATGATCTTCTGTAGAAACATTACAATAAATTAATCTAAGAAAAAATCCCGAGTTTTGAACTTCAAGTTCATTTACGCTAACGATGTGTTTTCCCCTAAAATTTTTGGGCACTCGTCCATTCTTGTAGGTATTAGGAAATTTAGCGCTGACTTCTAAGCTTTGGTGACCTTGAAGGCCGACTCATGAATTCCGTTACAAGCCCCTCCAAAGTCTGACTCAAATGACTGATAAATCTGCTTATCAATTAACATTGACTCTACATTATCCCTAACCAGAAGCTATTCCAGTCAAGATATTCGAGCTCTAGTCTCTGGTTAAAATATCATCATAATTTTAAATCATGTCTTTTGTTTAAATGTAAATGAACATACTGTTGCTAAATCAACATCATTTCAGGAACCTTTTACAACTATCACGGGTGAAATTTCAAGCTTTATCCTCTCCTCTACAAGTCTACCTGTGATATCGATGATTGAATTTTTTGAAATCTAGACATTTTGCCTCAAAATTAGAAAAAGAAGCTAATTTGGTCATTTTTGCCCAAAAACTAGTACAAAAACGTTTTATTTCCTTCAAACTTAAACGTAAAATGTGTGAGTGGAAATTTATTAAGTAGTGACGTAAAACCATTTTGACATCTCAGGAGTGAATAATCATTCCGTAATAGAGTAGGCCTAAAAATGTTAATTTATTGTGTGAAACCATAAAATTCAATCTGTACTTTTCCTTTGTGTTGTAGTGGGGATGAATCATCATTGTATTTCTTTGTTTAGACTTGAAAAGGCAAAGGAGCGACAAAGTAAGGAAATAAGGTGCCTTTTATGTGATGGGCGGGGACCTTCGAGTCGAGATGGCCCCTCCAGTTGGAGATGCCTAGCAACAGGCTCAGCAAAGAGGAGAAGTGAGTGGCCTACATAACACGTACTACACGGCCAACCGACAGTCTCTGTCTTCAGATCAATACTCCTACTACTCCTTCCTTCCCCCATCTCTCACTTCCCAGAGAAACCCTCCTCTGCCCTCAAGAAACCTTCTTCGGCACAGATCTGCATCTTTCCTTCGTTCTCACTGATCCTTCATTCGCCGTAATCGAGCTTCAGACTTTCACTAATGTCGTACCTCCTAGTCAAAACAGTTCGTGAGAACGCTGTTCAAGGACAATTCCGAATTGAGAATCCCAAAGTATTGGGGAGAAATCAGATGGCAATTTTGGGTCTCCTCCTAGGCGGTCCTATGCTAATTTATTATTTCATCAAACAATAGATCACATTTCGGTGGTTTCTGTCATATCTCCCAGTCAAAACAGTTCTTGAGAACGAAGTTCAAGTACAATTCTAAATTCAATAATGAATTTTCCAGGACAAATTAGAAATCTTGAAGACAGGGAAATCTTAGTAATGGGGAGAAATCAGATGGCTGTTATTGGTCTCCTCCTAGGCGGTCCTATACTAATTCATTTTTTCATCAAACAATAGAGCAGATTTCGGGGGTTTCTGTCATATCTCCCAGTCAAAACAGTTCTTGTGAACGCTGTTCAAGGAAAATTCCGACTTGAGAATTCCAAAGCTAATAATGAATTTTCCAGGAAAATCTTGGTATTGGGGAGAAATCAGAAGGCAATTATGGGTCTCCTCCTAGGCGGTCCTATGCTAATTTATTATTTAATCAAACAATAGAGCAGATTTCGGTGGTTTCTGTCATGTCTCCCAGTCAAAACAGTTCTTGAGAACGCTATTCAAGAACAATCCCGAATTGAGAATTCAAAAACTACCTAATAATGAATTTTCCAGGACAAATAAGAAATCTTGAAGACTGGGAAATCTTGGTATTGGGGAGGAATCAGAGGGCAATTACTCGTCTCCTCCTAGGTGGTCCTATGCTAATTATTTAATCAAACAAATATATTTCAGAAAAAAACACAGTAAATTAAAAGGTGGGATTAGCGGTTCCTTAACCAACCTCTCCACTAATTATGAGTTATCTGATCATAAAATCGAAAATAATTGGCGTCAGGATCTCGCGATAGAAGAGCAATCAAATTGATTGCCCCACATTGATCAATTCAGTCTAATCGATTCGTGAGTGCATTTTGAAAGTAATGGTTGGCGGAAGTCGATACAAATTGACTTCAATGGCGAGCAGTTTTACCTTCAAGTATGCACGTTTCAAAGCTTGATGGATTGGTAACTTCAATATCAAATTGATTGACTATATTCCAATTTAGAGAAAATGTCAATATTTCTTCCTGAGAAAGATTGCTCACTCTCACCCATCCAATGAAGGAGGGGAGACACCAAGCCTCAGGACCATTGCAAATAACACAACAGGTTCTAATATAGTACAGTAAAATAGTAAAGTAAAAGTTTTTTTAAAAATTTTTAGCACTATGAGCAGTTAATTAATTTACTTTCGATCGATTAATATTTTACATTCAAATTAATGAATTAGACCAGAAAATTATCATTTTTACCTTCGGAATTTGAGATCCAGCAACCTCAAAAAGTAACGCAAAATCCGAAAATATTGGCAAAAAGAAGCCAAAAATATTTGACAAAAAATGCCTTTTTCTTCCAACTCTTTTTATTTGACAAAAAATTCCTTTTTCTTCCAACTTTTCCAAAATTATTATTGACAAAAAAATGGCTTTTCTTCCAACTTTTTACCCACTTCCGTCAATCCCTCACATGTAGCACCTTTTAGACCTTCTGGGACAGACATCGAAATCCATTCTCCATTTGATAAAACTCGTGTTTGAAAAAATCTAAATAATAGAAGAGCATCGAGCGTGTTGAAACTAATGTTGGTATGCGTGATTAGCTTCGTATTTACTCAATGTTCCTCCAAGGTCTCGTCACCCGAGGTCACCGGATCCGACAATTGATGTGCACACTTCACAATCTCTGCTCGATTCCAACCCGAGCTCAACTGGACGATTACAACCACGTTTCCAGAGAAAATATTATTTGTTTTCGTTTTCGGGAACCCATCAAACGAGGTGATGAGGTGAAGGTAGTAGGTCCTACATGTACCAAATTCACACTGGCGGGGGAGGGCGGAAAGATGTCTACTAAAGATATCTAATAAATAATATAGAACACAATTTTGGCACGAGTACTTTACAATGATCATTCATTCAACATTTGAATTTATGGACAAGAAAATGAAGTAGATTGAAAACAATTGTCAATTTCGAGAGAAAAGCACTAAAGTTTATCAAAATTTCGCTTTCCATTACCGAATGCAGTGAAACTTTGCATTCGAGGGCCAGGGCGACAAAATGTGATCAAAATTAAGACAAAATTGTCACTCACATTTCGATTTTTAGCGCCCTGAACAATTTTGGTACCATATCTGTGCAAAATTCAAAATGGTATCGTTTTCAGCACTGGAGTAACCTTGGAAACCGTTCAAGGAGTATCTTCTCTTCTACACACCTACATGACCATGCAGTCGTTTAAAAATTCAAACGGAATACCTTCTTCTAATCAATTTTAGAGAATCCATATGGTTTCGTTCAGTCTATTGAATTAGTTCTGAGTGAAGAAAGAGCATTAGCTTCAGGAACACAGACGTACATATTCAAGAGGCGTCGAATTAATTTTAGCCCATGACTTTTGGCTCAGACCCAATCACATACCTTTTGCAGATCTATTAATACTTAGCAACGTGTATCGGTATCGAAACACACTTTCGGGAATGGTCTCCAAATTACGAGAAACCCGAGAGGAAAAAGCCTACCAAATTGCACGAAACCCTCAAATTCACAGACTTGAATAAGTTCACGATAGTTTTCTATACAAACATAAACACGACACGATTCTGTTTATAATGTTGACGCCATAGTTAGAATTCTGTCAGTGGAACGTGATGCTTGCAAAATCACGTTTCTGCTTGCTTAGAGCTATGTATAGAAAGATGAGACAAGAAATACATTAATAATGGCTCAAATCGTGCAATCTTTAAGAAGTTCATTAAATGATTAAGATGCGTGCATGACAAGCATACAATTCCACGTTTCAAGAGGAACGCATGGACAAATACGGAAACAAATTTGTTCTACTGCCAACGAAATGTCTGAAGTAAATTTGTCAACATTCGAAAACGTAATTTGGGCCTCGTACCTATATGAAAAAATATATATAAGTGCTCAACAATGTTGATATATGGTAGGTACTACTTCACAGTATTCCCCCATTTTCGAATAATAATTCGGTGAAATTTCGTGTAACCACAAAGTTGTTGGATCTTCATTATTTGAAAATTCAAACCCCAAAAATATTGACGAATTCTGATGTTGATACTCTTTGTAAAATGATTTTATCAACACTTTCAAATTCGACTTGTTGGTGTGGTAATAAACACCAAAACGGTGTTCCAGCCGTGCAATTTCAATTTATTTCTAAAGGCCTTTGAGAGACCAAAACTGTAAACTTTTTGGGAACTACAACAATTTCTCTCAAAGTCTTCAAATTTTGGGGGGAGAACTAGAAAACCTGTTCCAAATGTGTTGGAAGAGAAATAATGAATTAAAATATCCCAGATTTTTCAGGAAAGCCCTTACGGGACACAGCTGTGGACTAAAAACTTCAATCCTTGAGTCAGGCGATATTCAAATAATTTCCGACCAAGCAAAGCATTTCATTTTGAGGTAAAATCATAAGAACAGGTTAAGTTAGGTTTTTAGAGTGAATGTAAGACCTTGAACCATCCAAAATCAAGATTATATGGATAAACTTCTCAGACACTCGTGTTTATCAAAATTACAACGTAAATTAAGTAACATTCTGGTACTTTTATTCGGAAAACCAAAAATAATGTTACATGATAATTTAGTAGGTATTTTAGAGTCAGAAAAATCGTGACTTGAGGTGCAGTAATTCAGCTTCTTGGAATACAATATTATAGGGAAAAGTTTAGGGCTAAAATCAGGACGAAAATGAATTAATTAACAAATTCTATTAGGAAAATCGGAAGACATTACATGGAAATGGTCTAGAATGTTTTCATTGACTTCATAATTACTTTCCATTTTATGGAGTGAAAAAAGATGACTCGGAGTGAAGGCCATCATTCACACAACTCATCTTCCGAAACGATTCGTGAGTAGAATAACTGAGTTCAACAGGGTGGGGAAATTTTCAACCGAAGCCTCAGACGATCAATACAACCAAGTGACCGGAATGACGACAGAAATGGGACGGAGTGAGAGGAAAGAGGAGGAAAATGATGGGGAGAATGAGAGAGGGACCTTTAAAAATAGAAGAATGACATTTTAACGTCACCGCCTTTTGGTGAACTTATCCACTATCGAAAGGTCACTCTTCAATTAACCTGGAGGCGAGTTATCCATTAGGTTTCTTGGACAAAAATATCGTGTTTTTATCAAAGTACAGATGCAGGTACTTGGCTATTCGTCTCAGTAAAGTGATCCACCAAGACGCAGCCCAGAGTGAGTTTCAGCTGTCTGCCTCCGTTTGGGAGGGCGAAATTGAATGAATATTCATGTATGACGGCCTGACGATGATGAGGGAAGTATTGGGCGTTTTTGAAACGTCAACATTTCTAACATAACCTAATAATGAGATTATAACATTCAAACGTGGAATGTCCCCTAAACAGCTTACACAGAGCTTCAAACCAGTGGGTATACAGGGTGTCTACAATACAGTTGTAAGGAATTCAAGGGGTCGATTCTACAACTAATTTCCAACAAAAAGTGTCTCGTAGAAATTTTTTTTAAAACGCCTCTTTAACCGACTTTTTTCACTTTCAAGTTTTTTTTCGTGTTTTCGACCTTACACCATTAAAACGGTCATAACTCTCTTAAATTACACTCAAAAATTAAAAATAAGGATACCGTTGGAAAGAGCGTCAAATTTCCTATCTCCCTGATACCAAATAACAAATTTTTAGTTGAATTACACGAGGAATGAAGCAACCTAAAAAGTGAACCTAGTAAATTTTCGAAAAATTCCCGTTTTTCAACGCCTATAAATCTAGATATTACCAGGTAAAGTTGTGTTGCCGGAAAGCCTAAAAACTGCGCCAGAATCTCAGCTTTCCAACGGTATAATCAAAACATATTTTACAACCGAATTTAGGGGAGAATTTCGTGTTTGAACGCGGAAAAACGTGCATTTTTTCAACGAAATCGGCGCTCCGCCTAGTCGATCTGAGGGGTCGGACGATGAGAGTGGGTGAGTCGGCGCCGCAGTGACCGCGAGGCCTCCGGAAACAGGAGGCCAGAGCGCCGATTTCGTTGAAAAAATGCACGTTTTTCCGCGTTCAAACACGAAATTCTCCCCTAAATTCGGTTGTAAAATATGTTTTGATTATACCGTTGGAAAGCTGAGATTCTGGCGCAGTTTTTAGGCTTTCCGGCAACACAACTTTACCTGGTAATATCTAGATTTATAGGCGTTGAAAAACGGGAATTTTTCGAAAATTTACTAAGTTCACTTTTTAGGTTGCTTCATTCCTCGTGTAATTCAACTAAAAATTTGTTATTTGGTATCAGGGAGATAGGAAATTTGACGCTCTTTCCAACGGTATCCTTATTTTTAATTTTTGAGTGTAATTTAAGAGAGTTATGGCCGTTTTAATGGTGTAAGGTCGAAAACACGAAAAAAAACTTGAAAGTGAAAAAAGTCGGTTAAAGAGGCGTTTTTAAAAAAATTTCTAGGAGACACTTTTTGTTGGAAATTAGTTGTAGAATCGACCCCTTGAATTCCTTACAACTGTTTTGTAGACACCCTGTATAACACATTAATTACTTTTTACTACCTACTCTATAAAACATAAAATTAATCTCCTTATATGTAACCCTTTCCAGCGTATCAATAATGCTGAACTGACTTGTTGAGAGATGAGAAAGTAGTTCGAGAACTGTTAGGAACGCGTTTATGAATGTTGACTAATTTTTTTTAAGGCCACAAGCTCAAATATCCAAACTAAGAATATATTTTTTTAAACAGAGAACAAAAACAATTAGTATAGAGAATCTTAAAGAGAATCAAGTACAGAGTGCGGCACCATAACCTCCTTATTCCAAAACTGAATGAAAAGGATTCATCATTCTTGTTGTTATTGGGTGTTTACAAGATTTTTGTTTGTTTTTCGGGCATGTGGTTCCAACAAGACGGTGCAACAGCACATTGCAAGAGTATCGAAGGCTGTTTAGAGGGAACACTTCCTATAACGCCTCCTCTCAATCATGGGCTATTAGCAGTGGCCGGATCTCCCAATTTGTCTCCTAGTGATTTTTTCTGTTTTTTTTTTACCCTTAATTTTCCACTTGTTTAAAAAAAAGTTTTTTTCGGAGTTTAGAATTCAAATTTAGAGAATATTTGAGCAGAAGGTACCTCAAAGGCTCTATACAATCTATCACCGCAAGAAAGATCTTTCTAAGGGCCACTCTAGCGCTATTTGCGTCAGCAAAATTTGTCCATAAACCCAAGTTTGATGGAGTGAAAGAAGGAAACTTGGAAAAATTCTTGGTGGGATGTTAGGATCTGCTATTTCCCGTAAAGTACAGAACCAAGGAATAAGGTGAAGAACATTCACTTCATAGAGGAATGTGTGCTGCCTTTTCTGAGGAAACCCAACTAACAGCCTACAAGGTGAGAAATGAGGGTAGAAGGTACCTCAAAGGCCCTATACAGTTTTCCAACTCTGTTAATTAATATGTTATTATTATTACGTTTTTTTACACAGATTTTCTCTCCATGGTTGGAGTGTCTAGATAGCCAACGGCTATCAGTTTTGGTTCAAAAATGGATAAACTGTTACGGGTAAAAATCGGACTTCCAGAAAGATACCTCAGGACATTAAGAGTTAAATCCCGTGTTGATGTGAACCGTCTAAGGATCCTATAAGATTTAAAGAACATTAGGAAGGAATTTTCAACATCACGCCTGCTATGCTTGAAAGAAACATGACAAACGCCAAAAATCGATAATGCAATGAATTGAGAATGTGGGACGTCACCTAAGTGATTTTATCTTCTTTCAAAACTAAGTAAAACAAAACTTTAATAGTGTACCTACACTGTAAAAACCAAATTACAAACTTTCTGATTCATAAAATACGTTTTATTCAGTTTTGCACCCTGCATTTTGTTCGGTTCTTAATGGGTGTGTGCATGGGTCGGAAAAACTGTTTATTGTTATTTCAATCTAAACTAGACCTCATTCTGAGAATTTTGACACCAACCGCGACCTTCTAGCGTGAGAAGACCGTTTTCTATGATTTTTCAAAGTTTTGAATGTTTATGACGTCACAGTTGGCTGGGGGGGTCCCGCCCAGGCGGGAGGGGCGCGTGTCGTCATAAACATTCGAAACTTTGAAAAATCATAGAAAAAGATCTACTCATCCAAAAAGAGAACGGCTGTTGTCAAAATTCTCAGGATGAGGTCTACTTTCGATTTAAAATTTGAAAAAAAATCATGCGCACCCCCGATTGGCTTACAACGCGATGTTTCGGCTAGTCAACGTCATGAATAGGGCTGTGGCAAGTCGAAAACCACAACTTGTAGGAAAACGCATTTAGCGTTTTTAGTTCAAAAATTTGTTTCCTCATTCTGAGAATTTTGACACCAACCGCGACCTTCTAGGGTGAGTAGATCTTTTTCTATGATTTTTCAAAGTTTCGAATGTTTATGACGTCACAGTGGGCTGGGGGGGGGGGGGTCCCGTCCAGGCGGGAGGGACGCGTGACGTCATAAACATTCGAAACTTTGAAAAATCATAGAAAAAGATCTACTCATCCAAAAAGAGAATGGGTGGTGTCAAAATTCTCAGGATGAAGTCTACTTTCGATTAAAAATTAAAAAAAAAATCAGGCGCACCCCCCATTGAGGAACAAACGAAATTTGGCCCTACAGGTCCTGCCATCTCGTGTCACAGCATAATATGCTGATATTATCACTAAACGCTCGTGACATTCAACCGAAAACTGAAAGTTAGCTGCGTAAACGAAATTTCGACCTCAAAACCTGCCCAAAAATTTGAAAACACTTCTTTTCTTTTAATTCTGAAATACAGATGGGTTTTTCTCACCACAACCGTCAAAAATGTGAAAAAATCGCTGGACTTTACCGAACATTTTCGTACTACACAGTGCAATCAATAATAATTATTGATTGCACTGTGTAGTACGAAAATGTTCGGTAAAGTCCAGCGATTTTTTCACTTTTTTGACGGTTGTGGTGAGAAAAACCCATCTGTATTTCAGAATTAAAAGAAAAGAAGTGTACCAATATTGGTATTGGTATTCTTTAGGTATTGGTATTGGTATTGGTATTCTTTAGGCACCTCCGGAAACTTAACAATAAATAATCGTTCAAAAGCCCGGTCACGTTTCGTCGATTTCCGTTGCTCATTGAGTCACTCATTCTGTTTCGAACCTCTTCTACACATATTGAAATTTCGATCATGAGATTTTAGTACTATTTTTTAGATGTTATTCACTTTTGAAACCATTATATCAGCGTATTTGGTAGCAGTTTCTACCATTAAGCAGAATTTCTACTGTTCAATCAAAACTCCTTTCAATGCCTACGTGCCGAGGAGTATATTTTGCTTCCGAATCGACGATGGCAGCGGAAGTATTGTTTTCACTTTTCAAAATAAAGAACAAACAAATTTCCACTCACGTTTTACGTTTTTGATCTTCATGAACAATTTTGGTTTCTTCCCTGTCTGTCATGAAATCATTGGGCAAAACTATGCGAAGTTATTGTCCAATTTTGATGAGATATTCAGAGTTCGTGCGTGTTAGAGTGTAGATGGACTCCTATGAGGGACAAGCAAGGTATAAAAATGTTTTGAGCTTAGCTAAAATGAACCGGATTATCTATCAATACAATTTGTGGCAATCGAAAAAACTGGTTGTCAGCGGTTCAAAATTATCATTCGCACTTCAAAACTATTTAGGTTCAGTGATTATAGAAAGACAGAAAAAAAACTACGAAACCATGATCAAATTTTGACGAAATCTCCAGGTTTCATGGGAGAATTTTCATAAGTTGTTCTGAACCTCCAGACCAGAGGTATCGTTTGTACAGAAGCTTAGTAGTTTGCTGCACAGTACGTTTGTGTTTTACCAGGCTCACCAATTCCTCGCAGAGAGAGGCTCCAATATACCTAATTATTCTTCAATGGTTCACGCCATAATTAGGAATCAGAAAAACGTGTTTTATCTTTGAAGAGTTAAACATAATTGGCAAGATATCGCCTGTATTATTAATTTTCTTACAATATTATTTTTTCCATTCAATCCTACATGCACATAAAAATACGACAATAATAAGTAAATTAAAACCACAACTAAACATACTTTCGAGAAGAGTTTATACAGAAATAAATAATAACGATCTATGAAAAAAATTAGTTGATTTTTTTTACAATTTTTATTACAATTTATTATCTTTTATTTCATGGTTGAAAGAGTATGAAAAAGGGGTTTCCTAATTTACTTCTCCTCATACTAAATCGGTTTATGGATACTAGGAAGTTATGTGCCACACCCACTTAGAACACGATTTATATTTGAATTTTTGGAATCTAAGATGCCTCGAAACTTTATGTTTCGAGGCATCTTACATTTACATGAAAATTCGAGGGGGTTAAAGATTTTTTGGTTGATTCCAAAATGGAAAAATAATGAACCAAATTACAGATTTAGGTTGATTTTTTTATGCTGAATCCAACGGCGCCGAGAAAAATGTGCTATCACCTTCAGTTTCCGAGAAAAATCGATTTCAAGGTTTAAATCCCATAATATGGGATTATTCAACTTAAACTTGGGATTGATGATTGAATATTATTAAACTTGGTATTTTTCATTTTTGGTTTATTATTTTCAATAATGAACCATAGGAATCGAGTAGGAAAAACCAATTTAACCCCCTACCTCCTCGTTATTTGTTGTTTTACGTTTCAAGGTACGTAGAATCCGAAAATCGAATATAAAATTTTCCGTCCGTCCGGCGTTCGCGGCACTTTTCTTAGCAATCGAAGACCGATTTGGTTGAAATCCCCATTTGGGGTCTAGTTGTGCCGCGAAGCTTTTGATTGATGTCAGTCACTTCTAAGGGGTGAAATTTTCAATAGTGCCCTAGCTCGAAAACTCTCGACATAAAGGTATTGTTTTTTCACCAATTTGAAATAGTATTGAATTTCAATGGCAAAACAGTGATTTTTGCAGAAGAGGGATCTATACAGAAAATAATAAACCTGATTGATACATTTAATTCGAAAAGAGTGTTTGAATCAAAGAGTAAGTTCTAATTATTCGAAGCATTTAATGGTTGTTATTATAGTATTGAATTTGAAGAGAAGAAATTATAGAGAAATTCAGGTAACAATAATGCAATTAGGAGTCCATATTTATTTACAGCAGGGAAATAAGAGAGCTAAATCGAGCGTGTTGGAATGAAGAAGCGAGAGGCGTAAAAATGAATGAGAGGGAACCGGCAGGGGGGAGCGAGCGGGAGGGAGCGACGAGGAGCGGCGGGAGGGAGCAGGTCGAAGTGATTAGCCAAGGACGGGGGCACTACCGCCGGTTCATCGTAGTATTAGGAGGGAAAGGCGGGGGGGGGGGGTCTGATGACGTCATGGAATCCGAGTATCGATTCCCGGACCTCGGGAGGCCTCTCCGTATCGATCATCACGCACGGCCACTTGCAAGCGCCCCCTCCCAGTCATCCCGCCCGTGTCATCCCGTCGTGCCTCCCTCCTCCGACGTCCCTCCCACCGTCTGACCTCGCCGCTCAGGCCGTCTCCCGATCCGCTATCGCATCACAGTTCGTTCCCTTTTCACCCAACTGATCGCCCCTTCAACATTCACGTTTTATTTAAATCAACGTCCATTAGGTCCAATTCCACCAAAATATCCTAATCACGATAGCAATTTAACTGTTTAATTTATGAATTGACGAAAATGTGTGTCTTTTGATGATATTTTTACAAAGAGAAACTCGTTAAGACCTATTATGTGTGTGTATAATTATTATTTCAAATTCCAAAATTAGTCCAGTCGACAGGGACTTAAAACTGCAAACGCTTGCAAAAAACAGACAATTATTACACAATGGTTGATTTTTTCTATGTAGATCACTCGCCTGCAAAGAACACAGCTTTGATATTTTCACTGCCTTCCTTCCAACGTTCCAACCATAGATACTTCCTACCTACTTCAAAATCAAGTTTATTTTGAAGAACTAAACGCTTCACACTCAATTCGAAGAAATAAAGAGTTGTGCTGCCTTCATTAAGAAATTTGATTGCTGGTTGCTAAGGACGCAAAATTGAGTACAACTCGAAGAAACGAACGACGATACCATTTTGGTCAGATAAAATTTGAATTTGAATTTAATGAATAGAATTAAGTTCTCATAGGGACCGAACGGTTGGTCCAACTAGTCTCATTCGATTCTAAAAATTCAATATTATTGACATTTTCATGTCTTTGCCCTGGCACATAGCACAAAAAACTGTCACGAAATTGCGTAACGAAATTGTGTTACAGTGCCTTTATAATGATTTCCGCTTACAACGACCCCGTTGTTAGGTTTGTTCCTTTTCTACACTTTTTAACCCACAAAAATCGTTCACCACTCGTTGGAAAGCTCTCGATTTAACGAACATTTTCATGTTCTCCATAACATATTGACTATACGAATAGCGGAGCTATGGGCATAACTGTTCTCATATTTTGTTTACAAACTAATGATCGTGAGTGTAGAAGATAATTAATCCGGAATCGTCTATTTTATTGAAATTAGGTACCTACCTCTTAATATTAATAATTGTGTCAATTTGTAACATAATATATCTATGTTATTATGTTAATGATTCGTTTCACATTCTAACAACAACGGAGGGTGGGTTATAAAATCCTATAGTGAGGTAAAAAGCAATAGGTAAAGACATGAAAATGTCCCAATGCGTTGCAGACTCGTATGCAAGCGTTTTTTTTTTTTTTTTTGATACGTTTTGTGGAAAATAGGGGGTTTAACACAACTTTACTTAAAAACTAAGTACATTTTGAATAAACTTTGTTATAGTATACTCATAGTGTAGCTTTTTTTTAAGTTGATGAAAAAGAAAATACCTTAAAATCGAAATTTTTTGAGTTAGGGTTTTTCACAATGTCAACCCTTAGAAGTGACTGACATCAACCCGAAAGATTTGGGGCACAACTAGAGCCCTAATGAATCATATCATCATAATATGAAACATTTGTTGGTTTATGTTGGTTATATTTGTTGGTCGAAATTTGTTGGTTTATGATTCAAGGTATTCATGATATTATCATGAATACCTTGAATCATAAACCAACAAATTTCGAAAATTTGATAAACAAACCAAAAGCATGTTGGGTGCGGGGTCGTGTCCTCACGTGAAATCAACAAGAATTTCTGAATACTGGAACCGGATCCTCATTACACTTGCTCAAGTTATTCCCTAACTTTTTTGAAAATTATCGAGATTTTGGAAATATTTTTGAAAATAGAGATTTTTGGATTATTTTAAGGTACATGTTTAAAAAATTATTTTTGGACAGGACCCTCATCATACTTGCTCAAGTTATTCCTAACTTTTTAGGAAATTTTGAGGTTTTGGAAATTTATTAAAAATAGAGATGTTTGGATTTTTCTTAGGTACATGTTTTAGAAATTATTTTTGGGCTTTGCAAATAGGGATTCTGAATGAGTTTTGGAGATAATATCATGGTTTATTATTTTCAATAATGAATCTTTGAAATAAAATATGAAAAAAATTGAGTTTTTTGGATTGATTTTTATATGTTGAACAAATTATTCACAGATTTTTGGTTTATTATTTTCAATAATGAACCTTTGGAATCGACCAAGAAAAAAACAACTTTTAACACCCCCTCAAAATTTGATGGTTTACGTTTCAAGGTACGTAGAATCCAAAAATCGAATAAAAATTTGGCCGTCCGTCTGCCGTGCGCCGTATGCGGCACTTTCGCCACTTAGCATTGACAGATTTTGATGAAATTTGGTATGTAGGCTCTATTTGGGGTCTAGTTGTGCCCCGAAGATTTTGGTTGATGTAGGTCACTTCTAAGGGTTAACAAATCATAAACTGCGTTATGATTGATTTTGGGAAATTATGCCCTACTTTGGACTCACGTATGCCAGTAACCAATTGGTCTAAAAACGACGTTCAATAGTAAAATTTACAGGAAATTTAATCATCTACAAGATGTTGTAGCCGGATTTTTGCTGAAATGCATTATTAAAAAAAAAACCACAAAATTGCCAAAAAAATCACGGTTTTTAGTTGCTTCTGAACTCAGATTTTCCATCACTGGTTGGTAGCCCCAAACAACTCCCCACAGTTTCAATAATTCCTCATTTTTCGGAAGCCCTGAGTACCTGTCGACTGGACTAAATCCTAGGTACATTTTACAGTAGTTGGCCTTGGGCTCATTTAGAGGAAGACTTGAGTCTTCAACTTTGATTCTATAAACAACAACAAACTTGGGAAGGTTCCAAGGCGTCAAAACGAAAGAAATCTTGTTTTTTTCATTATGTTGGAGCTAATTTGTACGGTATTTATGGGGGGAGTATATTCGGAATCAACGCAGAATCTTAAGGGAAACAAGAATAATTTTCCGGAAAATCCAAAGCTCGGACCAATTTTGACCATTTAAGACAGGTGTAGTGTGGAGCTCGTTTTTTTTTCCAAGTTGAGTGCACTCTTGCCCGTTCAAATAGGTACTCACATCAAATACAACTACTATTTTGCTCTATTAAGTGAGTTATACTATAAGTTAAAGTAGGTACTTAGTGTTGTTATGGTTAATTTTAGACTGTTATTGCCATAAAAATATTTAATCACGAGAATGAGATGACATACTAACGAAGACTACGTTAGGTCTTCATGCCAAATGCACCTTACTCTCAACAATTTTACTTTATTTTCGAAAATCAACAATGAGGAGTATTTCACAACATTCCCTTGTAAGCAAATTAATTGATATTTACAAATCCTCCTTAACTCACCAAAGCAAATCAATAACAACTAAACTTCATTGCAGACTTATTAAATAAGTCGTTGCAAATTTTGCAACCCATGCAAGTGGTGCCCTGTGCCAGTAGTCTTTCTCAACAGCAAATTTACTATTGTACTAATCTTCAAGAAAACTTTTCTGAGCAACTTATTTAACAAGGTAAAGTATTCAACAAATTATCTAAGCAAGTTAAAGAATAAACAAATGGACTTATTAACAGACAACTTCCATGATCCTGGTTGTGAACCAACCTAATGATGTAGGTACTCGTATTGCTCTTTGGGTCCTCCCAACTTACCCAGTATTGATGCAAAAGTTGGCAATGTTCGTAACCAAACTAAGAATTACAATTACTAAATGTGAACAGAACTTAAGTACCCAAAGGAAATAGAAAACTTACCAATCACCTTGTTTGCAGATATAAATTTCATCTTTAAGAGCTTCCAATAGTTTTGTAGTGTGAATAGAGAAGCCTAAGAAGCTTAAAACCAACCTCAAGTGAATAAGTGATACAACATTTTTAGAAAGTAACAGTCTAAAATTAACCATAACAACAGTAAGTACTTCTACTTATAGCTAAACTTACATAATAGAGCAAAATAGTAATTTTAAGTGGTGTCTGCCTGTTAGAGTTCTGACGATGTCACAAGGACGAAAGTGCACTCAACTTGAAACAGAACAGTAAAACGAGGTAAAGCTGCCTTTAAAATCTTCTATTAACTACACCTACCTCAAAAGAAGAGAAGCTCAACTAAAACTATGGTGACCATTTAGTTTTGTATTTACTCCTTCAAAGCTGGATTTTAGGAGTGTTCCAACAATTACAGGCTACGTCCCCTAATTCAGGCAAAATTAGCAATTGTAATATTTGAGAATGCACTCCACAAAGTACCTCCTAAGTGCAATAGGTGAAACAATTTCATTATAAACCATCAATCGTACTTATACAAAAATCAAGTCAAAAAGTTTGACTAAAATTTAAGGTTCCAATTCCAAAACATATATTGTTGTTAATTGGTAGTACTCGTTTTTGAATTTAATTGAAGTTGAAAAACAAAATTAATCTATGGGTTACCATCATGAGTTTAATTGATTTGGAACAACGAAAAATAAAAATTTAAACATTAAAACTCACGTAATCATCGAGGGTACCAGTCGAACTCTCACTCACCTGTAAGAATAAAAACAAGCGAAAGTTAGTAATAGATCATAGAATGAGTTTGGGCATAACGCAATATGTGTATGATACCTACCTATATTACAAGAAATTCTTTACGTTTGTACAGGAGTCTGATAGTACTAGTTAATAAGTTATATATTTTAAAAACCAAACATATTGGAGTATTATAGAGATGGGCGGTATTTAACGTAACAGTTATAACCTGTTACCGAGTTTCGTTAAATCCGCTTGGAACCTATTATCAAAATAACCCTGTTATTAAATAACGTTTCAGGGAAGGCTCCAAAATGTGTGGAGCCAGAAAAATAGCTTATTATTAGGCTTTTTTTTAGTATTTTAGGCTTGTAACAGATAATCCAGCTGATGTGTGAGTATGCCCATGGAAAACGTTGAACAAAATCCAAAACATTCCATTAGTACCTATTAGAACCAAAAGAATTTTTTTTTGATGGTCCATACTTGATGGTAACCACAAATAAGCAGTTTGATTCCAAAAGGTATTACTTTAATACAATTTTTATCGGAATTGAGTTAACACTTTCCCAGTGTTTTAGGGGTTTTCAAAAAATGAGATCATTTTGAAGCAAAAGTAAATCTATTCCCTTGACAAACGAGGGTGAATATTCCGTTCACTTTCAAAAGGTACTACATCCAGTGCAATGGCCGTCTCTTATCCGCTTTGTTTCAGAAAGTACTATATCCATAAATCTTGTATTTCAAATCCCGTTCAAAATTATTTAAACTTTGAACTAATTTACCTTTTTTCCAATAATATTTATTACAATTTAGAAATATGAAAAATAACATCATTGGTTTACAGCACGTTTTTCAGGTCGCTTTGGTTTTTCGCGTTTTTCTAACGTTTGACCAAAATGGATATAGTACCTTTAGGAATCAAGCTCCTCAAATCGGTTCCGATTTTTCCGTCTACCATCTATCCGTAGGCATTAAGGTGGCCGAAATATTCGCAAAATAATCACGATTTGTAGGTGATTTCGACAGGGCTGTTACTTCTCTCGTTGGCTTGTAGATTAGGTACATTTTACATATTATGTAAATTAAAAAGTCGAGCGACGGACCGACGAAATGTGCTTTTGAACCATGGAGGCAATCAGGGCAGGTCCCGCACCGATATGGGACGGCTATTTTTAGCTGGCTGTTGCTACCTGAGCTTTTAGATGGTGAGAAGAAAACAAGAAAGCTCGATGGGGGCGACCTCGATAATTCAGAACGTCCGACTCGGGGGGTCTGAACCGCGTCTCTACGCAGCACTCTGTGGCGAAAACGCAAAACACCGCTTATAAGTCGAATTTTCGAAAGTCGAGATTTGGTCCAAGAGATGGTTTGCCAAATGTGCCATTTGCCTTAAGTGCCTAACGGGTGAGCTGATGAAAAGGCCGTGGAGATTCATTTTTAATCACGAAAAAAGTCCATTCATGCAGCATGAAATAATGAGCGAATTTACAAAGAAATATATTTTTTTAAAACTCTTCAGGGATCGTTTCAGAATATTCCAAAACAGATTTCAGTGAAGATTTTTTTCGAAAAAGTCCATTCTTAAAATTTAGAGGCCATTGCAATTGAATTATACTTGAAAATTCGCTAATAAGGCTCAATGCTAACATTGCATTGTCTATATTCTGAAGATAGGAGTCCATATTCATGTTCTACACGTCTCCAGAGCTCATAGAGTACCCACACGGCTGTTGTTGGTTTTTTCGATTTTCAATATACCATACCAACAAACTGTATTCACAGGGTATGTTTTGAAGATGTTAGGAGTCCATATTCACGTTTTACTGGTCTCCACAAACTCATAGAGTACCCCCACGGCTACTGCTGGGTACAACAAATATACGCACGTTTTCATCATACATACTTACAAATATACATACTTTTTTTGATTTGTGGACAATTTTCATTTTTGGAAAGTGCGTCGATAGCAGAAATTTCGTGCTGAATCCGAATATACCATACATTACCATGATTGAGAAGGTAATAACCACAAAAACCGCGGAAAACGTCCATTTTTTGGGACTATTTTTTAAATTTGGACCCCTTAGGGTTGTCCAAAATTTCTGGCTAACGAACTCGTCTTTTTGTTGGTTGTTACGAACATTCTGGCGAAAACTTGAGAAATTTTGCTACCCGAGTTATCGTGCAGAGTGACACATGATAGGTACATATAATTTTTGGAAAAACTTCAGGGATCGTTTCAGAATGTTCCAAAACGGATTTCAGTGAAAAGATTTTTCAAAAAAGTACATTCTAAAAACTTTGAGGCCATTTTCCTTGAAAATTCGCTAAACCCATGAAATAAGTTGTAAATTTTGAATAACTCAAAATTGAAAAATACCACATTTTTAATATATATATTTTCGATGGGATGTTCTAAGAATTTTTTTTTTTAGCGTACACACTATTAATTGTAGAAGTACAAATAAATCAGTTACCGGTATTAGATTTTTTTTGATCAACTTTGAATTGTTTTTGCGCATCCTTTCGCACCGAAATTTCCACGATTTACAGTAGCCTCTACTTATCTAGAAACACATTCAACTATAGCTCGCTGCATCCGCTCGCAACCTTGGATTCCTGAGACGCATTTATCTTGGAAAACTGATCCATGTCGTTTCGTGTCGATAAACAAGGTTGCGTACGAGCACTGAGAAAACAATTACGGCTAAAAGGAACCTCAAAACAGTTGTAAGGGGATCTAAGAGAGAAGTACAATTTTTCAAATTTCAATACATACCTAATAATTTCTAATATAAGTAGATGATATCTATTGACGTAACAATTTTAAATTTTGATATAAATCAAAATGATGTATAAACATCATGTACTGATCATACATCATTCAAGTATTATGTTTTAATTAATATGTAGCAAATGGGTTTTTAAAAAAGTGTTTTAATTTCTTATCTTGAACTTACTCTTTCTTTAAACTGTTACTTATGTATGTACATAATTTATACTAACCTAGTATTTTGGAGAGAACTGTTCCCTCGTCCTCCCTCATATAAATTATTTATCGGTGAGCTCAGAGGCCGTCAACCCGGAAGGAACATCGTGAAAAGTGTTATCGATAGGTACCTACCTATAGTCTTGCGTAGAATGATAGATTGAAAAGGGCAGGGAAGGAAGACGTTACGAGTGTGAAGGAGATGATGTTGGAAAGCGCTCATCGACAAGATAAATTGAAATAAAGTGGAGACGTAAGGCAAGGGACGGGCATCGGCCGCGGTGACTCAGAGGGTACAACCTTGACTGTATAAGGAGCTCCTGAAGATGGCGTACAAGCCCAGACGAAATGATGAAAAAGTTTTATTTTAAAACAAGAGGAAGGTACAGTCTGGTTATGCGACAGAGAGCGAAGGGACTAATCAAAGGTGACAAATAGATAGAAGGTAAGACATGTATTTAAATTTCAATTACGTCATGCAATCATCATCACATACCATGTAAGTGGTTAGGTCTTCTAAAACTACATATTTATGAATCAATCACATTGATTTTTTGTAGGTGTAGTGGGCTAAATCTAGGATACAATACTAGAAATAACTTGCATACAACAGTGAGCACTATAGGTACAGGTATCATGGTGTTGAAGAGAGTTAAGAATGAGGATGTAGATTTGGATTTTGAAGAATCAGTTTGAGTACTGGAAGTGGAGAAGGGTTGATGAACAACAAGAAACAGGCTGTGTTCTGGATACTGTTAAGGCCAACTCCAATACAGCAGTGTGATACTGTACACCCTTATACACGTATCGGAAGAGACACAGCACGTCTTAGTATTCCAGAACAGTGAAAGGTTCTTGGTACTTTTTGGATGTTGCTCAGCCAAAGATGTCTCAGAGCCAAACATCGTAAATTTTGATGATTAACCCTTAATATCCTGAAGTATCTTTTAGGAAGTCCGATTTTTACCTAGAACAATTTATCCACTTTTAAACCAAAACTGATAGGTAGCTGTTGTCTATTTTGATACTTCAACTTTCTACTGTGTAAGAAAACGAAATAAACAAAATAATTCTCGAGTTTACAAATTATATTAGGGCCTTCGAGGTACCTTCTGCCCTCATTTCTCATCTTCTAGGCTAATATTTGGGTTTCCTCGTCAGAGATGGAGCCACTGTCAAAGTGATTCTGCAATATACAATACAGTGGGATAGAGGTAACCATCTTGATGGATTATTTACTATTTTCAATAATGAACCTTTGGAATCGACTAAGAAAAAAAATTTAACCCTACTCAACATTTGTTGGTTTACGTTTCAAGATACGTAGAATCCTACAATCGAATAAAAACGTACGCGGCACTTTCCTTAGTTCCCATGGATCGATTTTCATGAAATTTGGTATATGAGCTTCATTTGGGGTGTAGTTGTGCCCCGAAGCTTTTAGTTGATGTCAGTCATTTCAAAATAGTATTGAATTGTTAGAACCGAATGAGACCACGCGGAGCTCTGTAGGACCAACCGTTCGCTCCCTACGAGAACGAGTTGTGCTTACGATCAGAAACACGAGTGTGAATCGCAAAGGCCTAATCTCCGTTGAAATTTTAGCTGAAAAAATACGACCGTTGTTCAGTTTTCGAGTTAACTTCACTTTTGTGTCCTTAGCAACCAGTATTTTGGATTGGGATCGCTCAGGGTGTATAAGTGTATGAATGTATGTTATATCGCCTAATATGCTGACAATCTCTTTTTTCGCTGAGCTAGCTGACCGAGCCCATAAAAGCAAGCGGCGATCCCGCGCTCGAGTCAGTTTCAGTTCGTCCTTCGTTACCGCAGTTCCGTCACGTATTATTTCGCAGTTAATCGTGATTAAAACATTAAAATCATTTTTTAAAAACTATTTTTTCGAATCTCCCAACTTAACTGGCGCAGTCTCGCAGGACACTTCCAGTTCGCGGATTCCTGTGAAAAAGTGAACTCGCGAACTTTCCTTCTCGGATTTAGGAAGTAGAACAGTGGACAGTGGAACGTGATAGAACTTCGTGTGGTGCCCCCGCGAAAGGATTACGTAAAATCTGTGAATAAGATCTTCGTAAACGAACGACGGTGGTGCTCCCGCGAAAGGATTACGAAAAATCTGCGAATAAGATCTTCGTAAACGAACGACGACTGAACTCCTCGCTGCGAAAATGGAAACCCTGTGCGGTCTGTAAGTAAAAAGGAATATTTTACGCAGCCGCCCCATTCGAGCTTCGAGTTAATATAGAGAATCCCCACCTTGGATTCGAATTAATATAGAGAATCCCCACCTTGGATTCGAATTAAAATTAGAGAATCCCCACCTTGGATTCTAATTAAAATTAGGGAATCCCCACCTTGGATTCGTAAGAAGAAACAATTAATTAAGAAGATTAACAATTAAGAGAAACAATTAATTAAGAAGAGAAACAATTAATTAAGAAACATCAATTAAGAAACAACTATCAATTAAACAATCAACAACAATCAATTAAAATTCCGAAAGCAAAGTCACAGAAAACCCAAAGTTACTTTTGGGATTGGCAAAAATTAAGGACACTTCATCGAACAATGAACCCAGGCGACATCCCACTACCACCAGGACCAGGAGGAAGCGGCAACCCCGGTCCAGGCCCCAACCCAGGGAATTTACCACCAATTCCAGAACAAAATCAACAGCTACCAGAGTTCCGAAAGGAATTTGAAAACCTTATACCCGTATTTAATGGTGACCCCTTAGGTCTAAGTAAATTTTTAAAACAGTGCGATAAGGTCTATTTAAGGTTTCACGATGAAAATGACCCTAATAACTTCCAAAATGAAGTTATCATGGGGGCCTTCACCTCAAAACTGGGACCCTCGATTTCAGAAAAAGTATTACTAAATTCGATAGATACCTATCCTCAACTCAGGCAAACCCTGTTAGAAACTTACGGCGACAAGAGAGACACCTATACTCTCACTCTTGAAATGAGCAAATTGAAGCAATCTACCAATGAGGACTGCTTCGCATTTCACGATAGAGTTACCCAATTATTAACCGCCCAAACGGCATATCTCCAGATTCATATGGGCGACAATGCCCCCATATTGAGTCAGTATATGCAGACGTTGGCCCTTCGGGTGTTCCTACACGGACTACCCGACCCGTTAGGAAGTTTATTGAGGACAAAAGCACCTACTAATCTTGGAGTCGCGCTTGCGATGCTCGTTAACGACTTCAATATGAAACCGCGAGATAAGCCACCGGATAGGGCTCCTCAGATAAGGCCAGGTCAAGGGCACGTACGTCCTCAGCAAACGTTTGTTCAGCAAATCCCGAGGCAGGTCACCTCGCAATTCATCCCGAGATCTTTTTCCAACTTCCAGAGACCATCTTTTTCTAACTTCCAGAGACCCCAGTATCAAGGAAACACAAATTTTGGCTGGAGAAATCCACAAAACTTTCAAAACACCACCTTTCAAAGACCACCTTTCCAACAAAGACCCCAAAATTCATCTCAACAAAGAACTCAAAATTGGAACCAACAAATTACCAGATCGAATGCATCCAAGTTGAAGGAAGAACCCATGTCAATTTCAACGAGAAACACCAATTTTAACTTGATAACCCCAACTGATTCAACTCAGCAGGAGTCATACCCCAACACTTCGAACCCAGAATTTCGAAGAGCCTCAGTATTTGGAACCCATGAATGCCCAATATTTCGACTTTACTGACGAAACTTACGGATACAGTACTGAAATGGACCAATTCGCCGATAATTTTGGACAGATAGCCATAGAACCCTCAAACCAGACAGACGGTGATTTTTTAGAGGTAACCAACCCCCCGAATTCATCGACCTGATGAACCTCCTCAATAATAAAAATTCACTCCCGTTCATAACCATGCCAAAATTAAAATTAAAAATATTAATAGACACAGGTAGTTCTCGAAGCTTCATCAACCCGGAAGTAGCTTACGAATTGTTTCCCTTCAAAATCCAGCCCGACTCAGGTTTTATTCGCACGGCACACGGCATTTCAGAGGTAAACCAAAAAGCTGTGATACCATGCGGAGAATTCTTCAGAATTCCTAAACTTAACCTTCCGTTTAGTATTTTTAAATTTCACGACCATTTTGATCTTCTACTCGGCCTAGACAACTTAAAATTTCTAAAAGCTAACGTAGATTTGAACGAAAATACCCTAAAATTCCCGCATTTCGCTATACAACTACAATTTACAAACTCAAAATTATCATCCCCGGATAAAATCTCAGAGTCCTTCCACATTGACGCTAGATCTATTGAACAGATCAAAATAAAAATTTCAAATATAGAAAATGGTGAAGCCATACTTCCATATACCAAATTAGGTAGTGTCGAAATACCTTGCTGTCTAGTAAATGTTCACGATTCTCATGCCTTCGTACATGCCACAAACATCTCAGAAAACCCCTTAACAGTAACAATTGACCATCCCATAATTGGCGAACCTATTTGGGACTGTAGTCTGTTTTCAGACGATCAAGTACCTAAAAATAGGAAAATCCCTAAAACAAATATTGATTTTTCCAGACTCAGATTAGATCACCTGAATCAATGGGAAAGGAAAGAAATTATGAAGGTAGTGATGGAATTCGCTGACCTCTTTCAAGCAGATGACAAGCCTTTGACATTCACAAACGAGGTCAAACATCATATTAGGACTTCAGACGAAATTCCCGTGTATGTTAAGCCATACAGATACCCTAGTATCTTCCGGGAAGAAGTCAAACGACAAGTCGATGAAATGATTGATCAAAAAATCATAAGACCATCAAATTCCCCGTACAATGCCCCTTTATGGGTAGTCCCCAAAAAGTTAGATGCTTCAGGTAAACAACGGTTCAGGCTAGTTTTGGATTATAGAAAACTGAACGAAAAAACGATCCCCGATAAATTTCCTCTACCTAATATAACTGACCTACTCGACAAATTAGGAAGGTGCCAATATTTTTCCACGATAGACTTAGCTTCAGGATTCCATCAGATAGAACTCGATGAACCATCAATTCCAAAAACAGCCTTCTCCACGGAGACTGGTCATTATGAATTCCTTAGAACACCATTTGGCCTTAAAAATGCTCCTCCTGTCTTCATGAGGCTCATGAGTAACGTGCTCAGAGGGCTACAAAACGAGATTTGTTTAGTCTATCTCGATGATATTCTAATTTACAGTTCAAGTCTTGAGGAACACTGCGTTAGATTGAGACAAATCTTCAAGAGGCTACGGAACTCCAATTTGAAAATACAAATGGATAAAACAGAATTCCTTCGGAAGGAGATTGAGTTCCTAGGCCACGTAGTCACTCCAGAAGGTGTGAAACCTAATCCTTCAAAAATCAAAGCTATCTCTAATTTCCCTATTCCAAAGACCCGTAAGGAAATCAAACAATTTCTAGGACTTTTGGGCTACTATAGGAAGTTCATTAACAATTTTGCAAATTTAACTAAACCATTAACTTCCCGATTGAAAAAGAACACAGTAATAGACCCCAACGACCCGGAATACGTAGATTGTTTCGAAAATTGCAAAACTCTACTTATGAATAATCCGATATTACAATATCCCGACTTCAATAAAGAATTTATCATCACGTGTGACGCTAGCGATGTAGCGCTAGGCGCCGTGTTAAGCCAACTCACTAACGGATCCGATCTTCCTATCGCCTATGCGAGCCGTACTTTGAACGATACCGAACGAAGGTTAGCCACCATAGAAAAAGAACTTCTAGCCATTTTGTTTGCCCTTAAAAATTTCCGCCCCTACGTTTATGGACGAAAGTTCACATTATACACTGATCATCGCCCATTACAATGGTTGTTTGGTATAAAAGACTGTTCTTCAAAATTATTTCGATGGAAAATGAAACTTGCAGATTACGACTTTACCATAAAATACAAACCTGGTTCTTCTAATCACGTCGCGGATGCCCTTTCTCGTATCGAACTAAATAATAATGATTCTAGTAGTCCCGGTCCTTCCAACATTAACCCTACATTCAACCATGGTTCAAACTCTCCCGATTTAACCAGTCCCGATATACTTGAAATTCTTGATACCATAACGGGAAGTGAACCCCTTCCGAACATCAACGATAGTGATCCCGAAATTCGTCAGCTAATGGATCTACTAGAAAATACTGCCAACCAATCTTTGATAGCCAACCCCACATCTCGTAATACCGACTCACTCGAAAGCACCATCCACTCCAATGCTGAAGGGAACACGGTCTTAACTGTCCCCATAAGGGAAGGAGTAGTAAATCATGGCCAAAACCAAATCATAATTAAAGAAACCAATAGCACTCCTAAACCTGTTAAAATCACAAAACCATTTAATTCAAAAACCCGACTAATCGTAGAATTTTCGCGAGAAAACTTCGAGAGAGATGTTGTCAATTTTGTGAAAGAATTCGTTCAACCTAATATAGGGTACTCCATTTACTTCAAAAACGACGAACAAGGAGATATTTACAAAAAGTTCACTAATGTTATGATGACTGTTTTCAGAGAATCCACAATTAAAATGACCAAATATACCGAATTCGTACAAGATGTAGAAACCGCAGATCAAGTTAGAGAAATAATCTCCAATTACCACATAGGAAAAACAAATCACCGTGGAATCACTGAAACATACAAAAAATTAAAACGAACCTATTTTTGGCCTAACCAATTAACAACTATTCAACATTTTATCAATCAGTGCGAACCCTGCCTAACCACTAAGTACGATCGTGACCCGATCAAACCTAAATTTAATATTACTCCTACACCTCTCAAACCACTAGACACGATCCATATAGATAAATTAACCTTAGATGGAGCGAAATTTTTGACAATAATTGATTCTTTTTCTAAGTATGCACAAGCTTACTATTTAACTTCCAACAATAGCCTCGAAGTTGTAAAGAACCTCTTGACCTTCTTTACTCACCACGGAGTCCCAAAAACAATTATATCCGATAACGGAGCCGAATTTGATTCTTCACTAGTTAAGGAATTCCTGGCATCCCATAAAATAAATATTCATTTCATTTGTAGTCAGAATCCTAATAGCAATGGGCTCTTAGAGAGATTTCATTCGACGCTCATAGAACACATCAGAATCTTAAAAAATAGAAAAGAATTCTCATGTGATTCTATGGTAACCAAAGTGAAATATGCTCTCGTTGCCTATAACAACTCTATTCATTCGTCAACCGATCTAACCCCTTTTGAGGTACTTTACGGCCACATAAATCAAGACACGATGGTAAATTTAGATATAGAAAAAATTCTAATTAACGATTACTCCACCAAACATAGGGAAAAGATGGCAGCAATTTATTCCCAGCTACATAATTCGTCCTCTCAATCTAAAGAAAAATTAATTAACAAACGAAACGAAAATAGGGAAAGTATTCCCGAAATTCCAGCAACTATCTATGTCAAGAATAAACAGAAAATGAGTAAAACCAAAAACCTTTTTAATAAAGAACAACTACAAGAAATAGACCCCAATAGAAAAACCGGAAAGATCGTGCCCCGCCATCACAACACCAAGGAGAAAATCCACTTGTCAAACGTAAAGAGGCCCCGAAAATCAAAAACACCAGAAGCTATAGAATCTACTGACTCGGAAGAAGATAATTGGCCGGAAGGATGGCCCAGAAAATAATAACCTAAATTATTACAATTCAAATTTCCTTACAGATACCTGCTGGTAGTAATCGTCTCGTGTGCAGAAATAAAAAATCTCGACCGCAGTGGAGGGATTGTCCCTATCAACCTGGGAAGCGCTAAACTGGAAGCCACAGAACACGTTCTAACATACTACTACGAACTAACTGAACTATTCACCGAAGTGAACAACCTGAACTCTAATTATTCTGTACTTACCAACAAGATTAATTCATCACGTAGACTCTTCGACCAACTTCATGATATGTGTTCGTTTTATGAACACGTCCAAGATCTGGTTAATTTAAAAATTTCCAACATCAAACACCACGGACTTACTAGACATAGACGGGGACTGATCAACGGACTAGGAACAGTTATTAAGGCAATTACCGGCAACCTAGACAACGACGATAGAGAAAAATACGACAGAATCCTGGAGGACTTGGACAAACGAAACCGTAACAGCCAGACGAACCTTACTAGGCAATATTCTGTGATCAACCAGTTAATCGCTAATTATAACACTACCATCCAGACGATCCAATTTAATAACGTTCAAATAAAAGCTAAATTTGTAGAAATTGAAAAAATCATCAACCATTTCGATGGCCAATTAATACTTTATAAAGAAGTCCTCCATCACCTCCAATCAGCTATCAATCTAATCTTCCACGTACTTTCTGAAATTGAGGCTTCCATCACGTTTTGCAAGTTAGGTGTTCTTCATCCTAGCATAATCAGTACTCATGTCTTAGAACTAGAACTTTTGAAGATCGATGTCAATATCACAGATATCCTTACATATGAATCTTTAATAAAACTCCAATGTAATATTCGTTCCGATACAATAGTTTATTTCTTAACACTACCTGTTTACAAACCTGTCAATTACCATCTTTACTATCTGTACTCAGTGCCTTGGAAAGTGGACAATAATTTCATCACTGTAATCCCTAAACATAGATACTTGTTAAAGCAGGAAAGCCACCACGAAGTTTTCCAATTAACCGATCGTTGTGTCTACAATGACGAGTTTTATTGTAACACCGAACTACTATCATATGCAAACGCAGCCTGTGAATATGATATCTTAACTAAGGGATCCACATCTAATTGTTCATTTACCAAATTACAGGTTACGAATAACTACGTCTCGATAATCCCCGATACTCACTACCTACTAGTCGTATTCCCTACAGAAGATCAAATTCTAGTAAAAAGCCATAGTCATTCAGAAACGGTCTCCCTTAAAGGAATTCAATTAATAAAACCCCAAGCAGACACTATTTACTATCGAGGTGATATCATTTCAACCCGACTCACGGGTAATGGTAAACCTCTCTTATTGAGCTCATCAACCCCAGACTTTTCATCTTTAAACTTTTCGTACATGTCATTAAAATTCGACGACATCAATTTAAAACAATTGGACAACCTTCACCTTAACTTGAACCCAATCGGCTCTGATTCAGAAACGCTTACATGGTACCCTTCACTATCACCCAGTATATGGACCCTAATTCTGTACATCTCGTTAGTTTCATTGTGTGGGTACACTTTCTTCAATTATTATCGCACTCGCAGTGTACCCCATTCGGCTTAATATTCGTTGCAATAATGTTACGTCAATAGTCTAAAAGTGGACAAAGTGCGATTCCATCGTTCCCGCCATGCCCACTATTTCCGTAATGACAATTTGTAATCTTGCGTAATGTACCTTGTTACGGTTGCGCAATTTTACCTCGACACGCTGTGTCTTTTAACGCATTTCTATGCCTCCTATATTTTTTGTACTTTTCGTACATTTTTGTTGTTGTTTTGTACCATTGATAATTTTGTACTATGTATCATGTGTAATTTTTGTTGCGTACACTTTGATTTATCATGTGTAATTTGATGTAAGTAATTGAAAATTTTTTGTAACTTGTAACTTTTTGTACTTTTGTAAAAACTTTGTAATTTCATTTTGTAATTGTACGTGACTGAACATGAGGTATACCATCAAACGAAAACCTTCCCTTAAGTACGGTTTTCTTTCTTAGGGAGGAAGGTGTTATATCGCCTAATATGCTGACAATCTCTTTTTTCGCTGAGCTAGCTGACCGAGCCCATAAAAGCAAGCGGCGATCCCGCGCTCGGGTCAGTTTCAGTTCGTCCTTCGTTACCGCAGTTCCGTCACGTATTATTTCACAGTTAATCGTGATTAAAACATTAAAATCATTTTTTAAAAACTATTTCTTCGAATCTCCCAACTTAACTTGTATAACTGTCGTTAGTATGAGCTCCTTCGACCTGAACCAACTGTTGCATGATCTGATTAACCCGTACCTACTCTAGGCTCAGCAGAAGTACAGCTCAGAGCACATATGTACTACACCAATACTCGTTTTTTGATGTTTAGGAATCAACTCCGGTGGAAAAAAGTTACCAAGATACCATAGTGGTATATATCGTACCTGGAGTAGGTTTTCATTGATATCCAACATGCCGTTCTCACTGAGGAACTCAACAGTTTACAGTAAACAGGAAAAGGCTGATGACAGCACCGTTCTTTTTCGCGGTCATCAAGCTCAACGTCCCCGTGAAATTTCGACCACGGAAGAAGCGACATCTTGTAAAACCCGTTGCCGCAAAACCAGGTGCCTTCCTTCGCCCTAGTTTTGCTCAGAGAACTCCGTGAAGCGGTTCCTTTACTTTGAGGATACGTTGAAGGATCAGACTTCTGGGAAGAGTTTAACAAGTTTATGGAATCCATCAGTTGAGTTATATTTACCACAAGCTGAAATCTACCCAGAGAAGTAGCTCCTACCCTCTTCACACCTATCTTGTAACAAGTGGACGCAAAACACCTCGAGCTATTACACAGAATCGGGGACTGTGATGAAATTCCATGTCACACAGCAGATTCATTGAAGGTTAGTCCTCAATAGAGGGAAATAGAACCGTTAGGTAGAATAACACCAGCAATACAATTCTAATTTCTCTATAACAAGGGTCAGAATGCGCTCATTTCGAATTATTTTTTTAACAAATTCAGAACCCATTTTTAGAAATAAAAGAAGTTTAGTGGGAATGAACCAAACAAAAAACATAATGTGATCGCTCTGTATTGTTCTTGCAGAGTAATAATTCCAGATTATGGCCCAACTGTTTCCCTTTTCATTCAATTTCGACCATTCCTGATCCCACGAATTTTTTTAAGAGAGCTTTTTCAGAGATCTACAATGTGACACGATAGGCCGTATCAGCTGAACCCAGAAGAATTTTTCGAAAAATTGTTGACTTATCTGTTTTCAGTTTCATCTCGATACTAAGTGATTATGAACTTGAGACTTTTGAAAACCATAAGGAGTCATTTCATCATTAAACAACATAAATCTTCAATTAAAGTGTGAGGAAACACTGCGTTATTTTAGTCGTGGATTCATAGCTGGCATATGGTCCAAGTGGTGTTTACCAATTCGAAAAGGGCTGAATTAGAATGTCATCTAGAGTGAGGAAGATTATCTAAACAAATAGTACTTATCGAAGAGTTTGTTATAAGTATTGCTACATAAATATGAAGGAGATTGGGCACGAACCTGAAAGTGTAAGAACTCACTGGGTAGAGAGACTTCGAGCGAGTTTCCGCCATCAGGAAAAAAAACTCGCCAGATGCCGTCAGCCCAAAGATAGGAGCCAGGATGAAGTGGTCAGGACAAGAGAATGTGGTATAAATATCAGAATACGGGCAAGGAGAAGCCCCCCCAATCCTCAAACAGACCGGCAACGTCGCATGCTTGTCGGCCCGATCTGGCAACGCCGCCGTCAAACGCTTCTGTCTCTTTTCTGATTAACAATGGGTTTGTCGGGGAACACCTTCCTCTCCTCAGTGGTTTTGAGGAGGCTCCGTGGGTGAAATCGGTCGGGCCGAGGTCATCTCCATCGAGTCTGATGTGAGCGAAGCCTGTCTGTTCACATGCAAACAGGCCTCCGTGAATGAATTTTGTCTACCTGGTGTGGCGAGAGATGATAATTTAGGTGGAGAAACACACCGGTAATCCTCGGAGAGAAATAACGCGAAGGTGGGACACACAACAGGAACTCAAATACGACGAGTACAGTCCGGAATCTACCGGAGAAATATGCACATTATATTAATGTAGCAGAAGACGAAATAATTACTACAGTGCCAAACCAATGGATTTTGATTGGAAGTGTAGACGGAAAACCAATGAATCTGATTTACAACGACAAAAAACCTGTTTCACAACCTGGTTTATCTGACAACATCTAAGCCAAAACTCAGGATGAAATTGTCAAAATTTGAATTCTTCGATCTGTTGTCACTTCTAATGCACCAGTTGAATCTGACAGTGTTTTGAAAGGCTTTTTATGAATCAAATATACAAAATTACATGACGAATCTGACAGTGTTTTGCAACGACAAAAAACCTGTTTCACAACCTGGTTTATCTGACAAAATCTAAGCCACAACTCAGGATGAAATTGTCAAAATTTGAATTCTTCGATCTGTTGTCACTTTTAATGCACCAGTCGAATCTGACAGTGTTTTGAAGGGCTTTTTATGAATCAAATATACAAAATTACATGACGAATCTGACAGTGTTTTACAACGACAAAAACCTGTTTCACAACCTGGTTTATCTGACAAAATCCAAGCCACAACTCAGGATGAAATTGTCAAAATTTGAATTCTTCGATCTGTTGTCACTTCTAATGCACCAGTCGAATTTGACAGTGTTTTGAAGGACTTTTTATAAATCAAATATACAAAATTACATGACGAATCTGATAGTGTTTTACGACGACAAAAACCTGTTTCACAACCCGGTTTATCTGACAAAATCTAAGCCACAACTCAGGATGAAATTGTTAAAATTTGAATTCTTCGATCTGTTGTCACTTCTAATGCACCAGTCGAATCTGACAGTGTTTTGAAGGACTTTTTATAGTTTTTTGAGTTTTGAAGGACTTTTTATAGTTTTTTGAGTTTTGAAGGACTTTTTATAAATCAAATATACAAAATTACATGACGAATCTGACAGTGTTTTACAACGACAAAAAACCTGTTTCACAACCTGGTTTATCTGACAAAATCTACGCCACAACTCAGGATGAAATTGTCAAAATTTGAATTCTTCGATCTGCTGTCACTTCTAATGCACCAGTCGAATCTGACAGTGTTTTGAAGGACTTTTTATGAATCAAATATACAAAATTACATGACGAATCTGACAGTGTTTTACGACGACAAAAAACCTGTTTCACAACCTGGTTTATCTGACAAAATCTAAGCCACAATTCAGGATGAAATTGTCAAAATTTGAATTCTTCGATCTGTTGTCACTTCGAATGCACCAGTCGAATCTGACAGTGTTTTGAAGGACTTTTATGAATCAAATATACGAAATTACATGACGATTAGCAGGGGAAAACTGGGTCTGATAGAAAATTCACAATAACAAGAAATTTTGATTTGAGAAGAGGAAACATTTGAACCTCAGAGAATTGAAGATACAGGGTGTCCCGAAACCAATCAGCAATACTCCAGGAATCCATTCTACAACTGATTCGCAACAACTTTCCCCTCGGCACTTTTTCTTATACCGCTTAAAACGCAGTTTTTTTATTTTGATTTTCGTGTTTTCGACCTTGCAGCAGACCTACAGCACTATAAAGTTATAGGAAAATTTCCTCATTTTCCATGCAAAATCAAATCTGATTACACCGTTGGAATGAGCGTTAAATTTCATAAATTAAGAGCTCTTGACCAGTTCAGAAAAACTCTTTCTACCTCAAATTTGAAATGTTTTTAATTCCTGTTTTTTTTCATACATTTTTCTTCAGAGGTCCTCAAAGCTTGAAATATGCTCAATTTCATCAGCTTTTCAACAATAACCCACTTATATGGAAAAAAACTACGAAATTTAAGGGGGGAAATGGAGTTTGACGGCAAAAAAACATTTCATTTCTGCCAAAATTGAATTTTTATTCACTTCATTCAAAGTGAAAAAAGTTGCATGTTGAGCGAGGTAAAAAAGTGCTACGATTGAAAAGTTGCTGCAAAATAGTTGTACAATCGAATCCTGAAGTATTGCTGACTGGATTTGGGACACCCTGCGTAATAACAATACAAATTCAATACAAATTTATTATTTTAAATGTGTAAGGATCGTTCTACTCAACGAATCATGAGTCTTCAAGTAGTTTTCGTCACTGTAACCTTATATTGCCGAACAAGTAAGGAAAGTGCAGGTCAAGTTTAAACTCAAACCATCAAATTCAACTTGGTTGTTTTCTAGCGGGTCTTGCTTACTTGCACAAGGGAAATCAAGCACCATGAATCTTCTGAATTTCAATTCCATTCAAGGCCGAAATCGACTGTTTCAACAGTGAACCTGGGTAAAAGTAAAACACGAATCCGATAACGCTAGTCAGAATTCACATCAAAATCCACATCCCTTACCAGCTTAAAGTGCGTGTAGACAACTACTACAACACAGGATGCGATGGTAGATCACTATAAAATACCCTTTTTTTTCCTTTTTCGTCTTGTTACTGAACTGATAGATAGTATTCAACGTCAGACAGATGGAAACTTTCTCAGTACGTGACTAATCCACTAACGAACAATGGAAAAACGATGCTTGGAGGATGCTAAGAAAAACTAATTTTTGAGGACGATCGTGCTATCAATAATAAACATTGTGAACGAATGCGAATTAAAACCCGAAGTAACCGCTCAACCTAAATTATAATTCAACTCATTTTTTTTTTATTGTAAACTTGGATGGGTGTGATTGATGTGCTCCTGATGATTGTGTCGTTTTGTCGTACCATTTTGATGTTGGCCGCTGGTCCAGGAGAAACTGAACCAAAAATTCTTGAAAGGAGAGGAAACTGGTCACCCCCAAGGTAAGAAAACTGGTCCAATTTAGAGTAATATTTCTCGAGTTATCAGTATAACTTAAGAAATTGGTTCTTAATAGGGTTGGTTCTTTCTTATTTCCTGCCAACTGTTTTGACGCAGATTCGCACAATCTGGACAACTGGATAAAGCTGGGGACTGAAAACAAGCTGGAAACGTCATAGAAACCATTATGCCAGATACAACGCACTACAAATTTCAAAAGAAATTATTTTTCTTTTTATAATTTTATTGACATCTTGATAAAATATCTCGTATCTACAGGGGGTCCCAAAACTAATCAGAAAAACTTCAGGAATCGATCCTGCAACTAATTTGCGATAACTTTTCCCCTCATTGCATTTTTTTTTTTTTTTTTACTTTGTTAGAATGCAATTTTTTTTACTCAAGTTAGGCGAAAAACTCCTCAATTTCTGCTGATATAACGCGTTTTTTCGCAATAGCCTAAATTTTCCGAAAATTTGAAAACTCCTACTGGGCATCTAGCGGGTTTTTCACGTTTTCTGCTGATGAGTACAAGTTGAAGATAAGATGGGAAGGCAATAATTAATTTTTAACCTGAGAAATGTTATAATGAAATGTTAATCATTCATTGATAGCTGAGAATGAATGAGTGAGAAAGGACTTACTATCAACCTAAATATGCTAGAAATACGACTAATTGAGGAGGCCTTAATTGATAGGACCTCAGGATCCAACCAATCGCTATTTAAAATGTCCGAGGCCGGAAATCTTATCATCGTTCTTTTTAAGCAACTCGTTTTTGGTGAAATCAATGATTTATTTGTCCATTGAAGCATTTTAAGGCGGGTGATGACCAAATACCTTCGAACGCAATACATTGCTCGACAAAAATGTGACTTATGTGACTCCTGTGACTTATGTGTAAAATCGGTTTGCAAGTGTTTTTTTTTTTTTTTTTTTTTTTTTTTTGTTATAATGGAATACACATCTAGTACTGTTACTGAGTCATACCTTAGTTGCTGAGCCAGGAAAGGGCACCGATATCATCGTGACATTACATTCCAATGTATTGTTTCAATAGACTCAATTTATACGATTCATTACACTAGCACCCTCTACAATATTGAAATTGCCTGAAAAACACATATAGGCGAAAAAATGACTTCCTATGTACAATGAAAATAGATTCAACAGCTTGACAACATCAGACAAAAATTCAATTCTGGCTATACAGTATCTTGACCACTCAATTGGTTTCTCACAAATCATGCCAGAACTGACTGAAATTTTTTTTAACTTAAAAACAACGAAAACAGACGATTTTAGAAACAATTTTTTGAACTAAAAACGCTAAATGCGTTTTCCTACAAGTTGTGGTTTTCGACTTGCCAGAGCCCTATGAGGTTGACTAGCCGAAACATCGCGTTGTAAACCAATCGGGGGTGCGCATGATTTTTTTTTTTTAATTTTTAATCGGAAGTAGACCTTATTCTGAGATTTTGACAACAACCGTTCTCTTTTTGGATGGGTAGATATTTTTCTATGATTTTTCAAAGTTTCGAATGTTTATGACGTCACGCGCCCCTCCCGCCTGGACGGGAAAAAAAGGATAATACTCGTAGAAAAAGGTCTTCTCACGCTAGAAGGTCGCGGTTGGTGTCAAAAATCTCAGAATGAGGTCTAGTTTAGATTAAAAATAACAATAAACAGTTGTTGTTTGCCCATTGTGATCACAGTGGGCTTTCGAATATATCTCTCGTATCACATAAATATGGCGTAGCAAATAATACAATAGGTATTACAAACTCAAAAGTTGTTGGAGTTTATTAAGACTCAATATTACAGAAAGCGATGGAGAATGAGAGAAGAGAGAGGGGAGAAGCCTCGTATAATATTAACTACCAAGTGAAAGAGCGTTTATGAATAGGTGGCGGAATATTTGCGTTTTACGTCACGGTCATATTTCCACGGGGAATCGATTCAGTCTGAATGCGCCTACTATTCTGGATGAAAAAGTCGGATCCGCCTCGCAGAGTCCGCCGTCAAATCGAGAGCGGCTAACGTAGGAAAAATGTGCTAAAACCGTCAATTCGAGCTGATACGGGCCGGAACCAGGTCGATGTTTTTGGGATGGCCTGGAGAAAGAAGTCCAATGAAGCCTCGTGATACAATATTTTCTCGTTTACGAGGGGATCGAAGTTATTAGTACGTGCGATCTACGAAATGGAAGTAACGAACTTCAAAACCAGTTATATACGGATTTGTACACTGAACATGAACATACATGTATACAGTCTACTCTACACAAGTGTACAGTCCTCAATACTACAGTCCCGAATAGAATCGAAGTATCGAAATTGACTCTCAACTCCCAGTTTCTTGATGTTTCCACTTGGATTGAATCTCAAATACGGAAACTAACCTTCACGCAGGCACCCTGCTGGACGATTTTATCTACTAAAAAAATTTCCAATCCTCCGCGTGTTTTATCCCGGGTTACCGACAAACGGAATTTCTCACTTATTTTCAATCAATTTCAGTCAAAAAGTTCCAAATTCATCTTCTGCGCAATTATTTATCGATATTTTCAGGCGTTGTGACAGCTCGGGCAGGCTCTTCTATCTCGTACATAAAAATGTGGCAGAGTCGACAAAAATTCGATCGCTCAGCAAGCGGATGAATGCGGTATCTCAGTGAACTCACAAGTGCAAATAGAAGACTCGACCGTCATCCTGCTGCCGCGGAACTGATAAGAAGCGAACCACCAGCCGACAAACAACAACTTTCAACTATCTAACACGAATGAGAGTTTTTGTCAACAATTAGAAAAATTACCAAGTTCCAGGACGTGAAGATTAAAAACAAAAAGCCTCAACACTTACATTTTATTGAGTTCCACAACTCAATGTTGGATACTTAGCAAAACCAAGAGAAGGTTCCTTATGGTAGTTTATTTTCTTCACTTATTGTACAAAACAGATCATTATCAAGTAGGACATCTATTCGATTGGTTCGTCGTTGTATGTTACTGCAATATTCACGAAATGTAAAGTAAAGTGAACAACCATTTCTGGTCTTCCTAAGGGAAGATCAGAATTTGTTCTGATGATTTCGCTCATGGCTTCCCATTGGCCTCACCGCCCTGGGTTGGACGAGGGGGAACTGCGACCGGGTTACCCGAAAATATGCTCCCGAGGCGAGCCTCGAACTCACGGCCCCGCAACCGGTCCGAGTTTCGTCCCCAGGGACAGCTGGAACCCAATATTCACGATGTTATTCAATATTCTGCATAAATCGATCAGAATCAACCAGAATGACACATTATCTTCTTCTGGACACAAATCAGCTGAAATAGACATGGAATGTTCAGAGCCTGATTAGAATCGAGAGATGTCCTCATCGAATCGTGCGGAAATCGAAGCTAGAATTCTTGATTGCACTCAGAATAACGGACTGGAGGAAGGACGTGACGAGGAAACTGAATTCAGCGTGAATATTCAAAAAGACAAATGCGAGACGAAATGTCGATTTTGTAAGAAATTAACATGTCGATCCCCCATAAGTTTTGTTTCTTAGGGTGAGCTGAGGGAAGTAAACAGGAGAAAAGTGCACCTCAAAGAACACACTATTTGTAGATATGGAGGATCGGAACAGTTCAGTTGAAATAAAAATCGAACAAAATTAATTTCATCTGAATCCGGACATCTTCAGGTCTCATCAGGCCATCTTCAAGCGCACTCGCTGTGACATCGGACATAGGAATTTTTAATATGAGTAGCAAGCCATAATATAATAATTCAAAAACTATCGAAATAGTCTTGAGACTGAAAAGGGAATACTAGAGAAGTACCTGAAATCATGATATATTGCCTTTCAACACAGTTTCTGAAGAAACAGAGGAATTGTTATGTTTCAGGAACATAAAAATATCAACCCTCCACAGGTTATGGAGTCCCAAATTCAGCTTAGATACTATTACGAAGCCGTACGAGTCTGACGTAGGATATTCTTTCGATAATTTTAAAAGGCACTTCTGATCAACTTGTTCGGTTGAGTTCTGTATAATTTGGTTCGAAAACATTTCATCACCTGAATGGAAAGACTGGTTTCAAGACCCAACTATAATAATGGAGGGCAGGTGTGGCGTGAAATGGGGCAGGGGAGGGTCAGCCATTTTCTCTTCGGAAGATTCCTCAACATCTGCTCGACAGCATGTTAAAAGACAGGTAGAACGACAACAATTGAACGAATGACAAAAAAAGAGAAACTAGGATGGTTTAAATTGATTCCGAAGGATTTAAACAAGACATACCAGGTTTGTGAAGAAGAATTTTACATAGAAGGTAGGAAGTATTTGTCCATCAACTTGGGATTCACGATTTATATGAATGATACGCACGACATAAGTGTACCAATCTGTATACGATTGTGTGCTCGAGAGTCTCAAGTTCTATTCATACATGTTTCATGGTATGTTTTGGTAGTTTTATGAATCACCAGGAAGACATTTTATTATACACTCAAGCAACTTGATCTGCGATACATGGGCGTGTTATTCTTGTAATTTTTATTGATAAATTAGGTATTCAACTCGTTTTATTAAATGAATCTTGTGTGAGTTTAGAGACTTCCTTACTGATAATTTTGTGAATTTGTACATTTTCAAATCGAACTCAACGTCTTCCGTTTCTTAAAATAACAACCCCCTTCAAAATGACAAGGAAATGCAACAGAACGAATATACCGGGAATGATTAACTTAGAGAGAAACACGGAGACTTAAATATTATGATCAAAACGAAATTACGATGATATTTGAGGAATGTGCCAATTTTAAGTTGATTCAGTTAATTTCAAGGGTGAATTTTTTTGAGGCCCCATAAGTGAAGATAGCTGGAGCTCTAATGCAGCCATTGGTGAACATTTCTTCTCATTCTACTTCAAAATAGAATAAAGTCATCATAAGACATGCACCATATAAACGTCATAGATGTGAAATTCATTAAATAGGAAAGAATTAAGAACCATGATATACACATGATGAGGGGTTATTAGTTATTTTTGCGTTATTGCATAATGATATCAGGTACTTATGACGGCAGTTAGCAGGAAAACGTCGGAAAATGTCACTTTTCGAATATATTGAGTGAGGTTTCTTAAAAATTAATGAGGGAGGCTGAAGAAGTTTGCAGATTATTTCGAAATGTCACTTGATCAGGTTCCTCAGTCTGGTTCGAATTAGGTATGAGATTGAGGACGAGGTAAAAGAATTCTGTTGGAAACCAAACGGGGTTGATTTTAGAAAGTGGAAATGAAACTTCAAACTTGCCAAGGAAGGTTGCAGTCGGACGACATGGCGACAAAGAGCATGGCTCGAGCAAGAGGCCGTGATGAAGGTTTTAGCGTGGAAATCCTGAGTGACCCCCAGGATGACGGGTAACCCAAACGCGCAGCTCATATAACGTCACGGAAAACCACTGGAGGCGTCGGCCCTGATGAGTGTTGATCGCTGATAATATCAGGATATTATTATACGCGGATGAGAAAGTAGAAACGACGCGTTTAAGAGCACAGCCGCATATCACATGATATAAGGCCACGACGGGGGGAGCAAAAGCAGTCGTGCCAACATTTAAGGAGCAACTGATTACCTGGAAGAAACCGACTGCAAGAAGATGAGGGAGAGGGGATGATGAAGAGGACGATGCCTATAAAAAAAGGTTTCACAAAACCTTCTCAACCGGCGTTGAGTCTTCAGAGCTCAGAGGGGGAAGAGGGGTCGACTGCAGGGTGGGCAACCTTAGCAAAATACAGAAACCGGATCCGTTGTTCCTCTGGCACCCTTTACAAGTTCAACAAACGGACGGCCATCGGCCGATCCCAGATCCCTGAACTGTCTTGAGATTGGTAGTAGGAAGGTACTCAATACCTGTGGATGAAAAGATGGATTTACAAGGACCTGAGAGGTAGCTTGAACACGAGTTGACTTTTCTGTATCTTCAGAAACGAACCAGAGCCAAAAAAAACTCTTTGAATGTCAGAAAAAATATCAATATATCTACCAAAAAAGCCTCAAGAAGTATTTATCTGTCTGCCTAAGAATCGAGACCCTCTGCTAACCAACAATTTGGAAGAACTCAAACCAGCATTATTCTCTTAGATATAGCATTTTTCAGCCAAACGAAACCATTTTCAATTAAATGAAACTTCGTACCGACCAAATGAAACTGGTACAAAGTCTAAGTACCTAAGTATTTGTCTGCCTAAGAATCGAGACCCTCTGCTAACCTATAATGTTTATAATATAAACACACTACAAGGGAAGACCGCCATATCCCTGTTTAGAGAAATCGAAGTAAACTACAGCTACAATGTGAAGAAAATGGTCGAAAAATGGATTGAAATGAAGAAAAAAGCCTCTTCATTACTGTGTGACAACAAATTCCTCGAAGAATGCAAGAAGAAGCTTCTCATCCCCAAACACATCCGAAATTCTACAAGTAAAATTAACAATTTAGCCCTCTTCGAAAACTGTCCCCATAATTCTAAATTGACAAAACTATGAGATGGCACTAACTTAAGCATCTTGAGATTAGAGATTAAGATGAATTGGTGGATGGCTGACAAACTTAAAAATAAGATAGCAAGTAGTTTTACGAGCATAGATAGTATTATTTCAGATGCAGAATTGCTGTGTAAAATAGTGGATTATAGTGATCACGTTTGTAATAAGTATAAGTTGAAAAAAACTAAAAAACAACAAAAGAAACTTGATAATCTTATTTCAGAAAAAAATGGTGTTTTGTTTGTATCCTGCCAGACAGTGTATTTTGTCAGACAGTGTTTTTCAATTTGTCCAGTTCTACAGAAAATACTTTGTTATCTGTAGAACTAATTATTCAAAACCAACAATACTGTACATCAAGACCACATACATACATATACCTACCATATGAATAGGACCCAGTTCCTGGGTCGAAACGTCATGGGAGAATAAAGAGAATATACAACAGCAAGTCTAGTATTGGTCAAAAATACCCCAATCATACATTTCACATGAACTAGACATGTCACTAGATCTACTGCAATGTGCTAATCTGCTAAGTGTGACTTCACTTTTATCTTCACGTAACTTGTATGTATTAAAGTATGTATCTGCCTGCCTAAGAATCGAGACCCTTTGCTAACCAACAATTTGGAAGAACTGAAATCAGCATTATTCTCTTAGATATAACATTTTTCAGTCAAATGATACCATTTTTCTATCAAATCAAACTTTGTTCCAATCAAATGAAACCATGTACCTACCAAATGAAAACTCTTTCCAACCGAATGAAACTTTTTTCAAACAAATGAAACCTTATTTCAATCAAATGAAATCGATTGGTCCAACCATATTGCTGATCATTGTGACGTCGAGGATATAGTATAGTTCAGAATGCTCCAACTTCGTCATAAACATGATGATGAAACTGCCTGCCGCAGCTGCTCCATTAAATTAATTTATAGTGCCTCTGTATTAACTTGTTAAGCAACAATCTTAAATAAAGTTATTTTTTATGGATGGTTCGAAAAAGATTCATTTGATTGAAATAACGTTTCATTTGTTTGAAAACAAGTTTCATTCGGTCGAAAGAGGTTTCATTTGATTGGTACATGGTTTTTCATTTGGTAGGAAAGAGGTTTCATTTGATTGGAACAAAGTTTCATTTGGTTGGTACGAAGTTTCATTTGACTATATATTTGAATATATACTTCTGCTCAAAATTAGAGCACCACCATCTTTTTCTTCGTTTGTCCCCTTCTTTTTTCCTTTATCAAGTTTTTATCCATTTGCACACATTGTTTGAAAACACAGAAGGAAAAAGGTTACCAAAAAAGGCACAAATTCTAGAAAAAAATATGATTTTAATAAATTAAAGAAAAATGTATTTCTTGTGGTAAAATTATTCAAATTGAAAATGTGAAATTGTGAAATGATTTGAATTAAGCCAGTTTAGCTTTTCAATACTTGGTATTACCTCCTCCAGCTCGGCTTGGAGCCTTCGACCCATGTCTCTAATCAAGTTTGGGATATTGTCCCACTCCTCTTTTGCTGTTGTTTCTAGCTGCTGATTGTCTGATGGTGGATCTCTGGCTCAAATTCTTCTTTTCAGCACGTCCCAAACATGCTCTATCGGATTCATGTCTGGGCTCCTTGGTGGCCAGTTCAGGATACAAAATTTATGAGGGAAGAAGGAAAAAGACAAACGAAAAAATGGATGGTGGTGCTCTAATTTTGAGCAGGAGTGCATATTGACTATATACTTAGGTTTCATTTGATGCAACATACAACCTAAATGTCGTCGTGTAAATCTGTCACTCCAAATTAGTGGTATGAAGAGGACGTAATTGCCACGGACTAATCACCAATAGTGTACGACTGTAATCAGTATAGCAGTTGAATATTTTTGACATTACCCAAAACTCCTCAATAAGCTTATGATTCTTCATATAAGCTTTACCTTTTTCATCTTTCCATCAACTGTTAGACACATAGAGAAACCTTTCCCATCCAGTGTTACCGAAATCTTTCAAAATGTATCGCTCACAATTTGAACTTTATCTACCCGCAGAGAGCCGAAAAATGGCGGTCTTCTATGAAAAAGGCCTTTGGGTTATTTTCTGGGAATAAGAGGCGTTGAGCAAATTTTCAATTTCATTCTTTAAAAATTTCAAAAAATACTAGTCGTGAATTTCGTATTTCTTGTCCCCGTCAAAAATGTAAGATTTTAATGGAATCGTGAGGTAGTATTTCATTCAGTCCATGGATGGTCCCAAATAAATTTCATAGCCTCGTCACACCAAAAATACTGACACAATCTTGATTTCTCACGATGCAGCTCCAATCAAAGAGTAGTTAGATTGATTCCAGGATAGTTTATGGTAAATGTCGTAGCACTCCAATCATAAGGAGATGTACAGTAGACGTATAGTAGGAGCCAGGCCCATTCCAGGCAATGGAAGACCATCAAGAGAAGGGGATACCCAGCCTACTTATGGGTGTTGGGATCTACCCTAACAATGGAAGTAGAAATAAAGACCATCAAGAGAAATAGAGAGCTGCCCTCCCAATTGATTTTGGGGCCTAGCCTATCAATGAATGTTAGAGTCTAGCCCATCAAGAGAATTGAAAAATCGCAAAATCATTTTGCAAAAATGACATAAATCGGAAAGGATTCCCAATCATGTTATTGTTTCTATACGTAGGAAATCATCAAATTGATCGCGAAGTTTATGTTCCATATCAAGGAATTTATGCTCTGATCAATCATCAAACAAGGGATTCTGAGAGTGAAGCCTCCAATTTGGTAGACTTATTCTAGTTACCACTAAATACGACCTTGGGATCAGAATGGGTTGAAAATGAATTGTTAATTTAATATGAGGTGTGGAACACTCGGTTTTCTACATCTTTAACTTGAAGAACATTAAGGACTTTCAATGTCAGAAACGAAGGAGTTTATAAATAGAAAATAAGCCCCTCACGGTCTTTATTGGGATTGAAGTGAACGACATCCCGATGTAACGGCGGTCCTGAAAACATTCGTCGGAGCCGTTTGAGTGTGAAAAGATCGTGGGGAAGATCGAACGGGGCATTTCGTTCCCAATCTCCCTTCTATTCGACGAGAGGTCTCCTTTCCAAGGACGTTTTTCGCCTTTCGATCACGAGGCAAACTTTTGATCGAAACCAACACCCGATCTCGTTTGAAGTAATCGATTCAGAGCTCCAGGGAAGATTTCACTGCATATCTGGCAATACGAAGGTACAACGTTCATATTCAGTAAAATCTAAACGTAGTAACAACAGAAGTGATCAAGGTACATGATGGATAAATATCGATGTTTCAATAAATATTTTCTCGAACTTCGTAATGAGTGAATAAATCACATTTGAATGACAGAAAGCTCTGTGATGCCCCCCTTGGGTGATATTTTCATACCAATGAATCGATTTTGCTAGCCGATTATTACTGAGATAGGCTAAAATAACAACTTGAGCCCCTTTTGGGTGATACTTTCATCTCGACAAGAGCCAATGAATCGATTTTCCTGTACAATTATAGTATAGATAGGCTAATTTTGGAAGATATTATAATCACGACAAGAACGAATGAATTTATTTTACCTAGCCAATTATTATTGAGATACTAATTTGACAATATAACCTCCATGAGGGTGATATTATGTCAAGAGCAAATGAATCGATTTCCCTCGCCAATTGTAGTTAATATAGTCTAACTCGACAACATAGCCTCCTTTTGGATGATATTTTCATACCAACGAGAGCCAAAGAATAGATTTTCTAAGTCAATTATTATTGACTAGCTGAAAAGCCTGCTAAAAGCAGGCAAAAAAATTGTAGATATGTAAAAAAAAAATTTGATGTCGCGGCCTGGAATCGAACCCGGGACCCCTACGTTCGGGCGACATACGTACGTACGTACGGTGGGCGTTTTATGTATAATATACATCTATATATTATCATCTATATTATAGATGTAAGACTCATTGAACCTTCATATTAGTTATTACATTAGAATTAGATTAGATTATAGTACAAAGTACGAACTGTAAGGAGAGGTCCGGCAGTCAAAGCTGGGACACCTCCAAGGAACCACCTCGTCCCTTGTGAATTTTATTGAAAGTGACATTTCGTGTAATTTGAGTTATTTTTGTTTGCATGAAGTTTATTTCGTTTGGAGTGCCTTCGGAGGAGTAACTTTCGTTGTAGATTCAGGTGAGATTTAAAACCATTTAATATGACATTTGTACGTAGGTACCTAATTATTAGGTTAAGATTATTTTAATTTTTGTAATTTTTCTATTATTTGTAATTACAGTTGAAAAAAACAATAAAAAGACTGCATCTAATGAAGAGTTGATTTGATTGGATAGAAGAAGAGACCTAACTTACATAGATATAGGCTAATTTGACATGATTTTATTTCAAGGGATTTTACGTCTTTTATAATTTTTCACAAGAATACTCTCGAGAATAAACTGAAAAAATAATAAACCAATAATATATAAAATAGCCATTCCTCAGCAGGTTGGTTAACATCCTCATCAGTGATGTCCCCTTTGAAAAGCAAAATTCCTCGATTTTGAGATAAAAGAGGGTAGCCACTGAGAACCATGAATAAAACGTTGAACGAAGACATAGAAAGTAAATTATACCAAATCCACTGAATATTTGACCTGAGGTCAAGATAAGGGGTCTCAAAATATCAAAGATATCGAAAGACATATTGTTGAGCGTATGGAGTCATTTCAGAGCAATGCGTGAGTCTAATAATCACATTTCGAGTGTAGTGGAAAATCAGGGTGAGCTGCCTTTACACGATGTTTCATGTAGCTCAACAGCCAATCAGGGTAATTTTTCACAACAATGTTCGACTTAACGAGTAAACTAAAGAAAAGTTCATAAAAACGACTGGCCAAATTATAGTGGGACAAAATTAGAAGTAATTCGTTCTTTCAACATTTTTGTATGTGTTTTGTACTAAGCACTTGCATATTACTGCATTTCAAATGTCATAAGTTTTGCTTTGTGTTATAATCCATTACTTATTAGATCATCTGTTGTTACCTCCTAGATACCGAATTTCTCAATTTCTCATTATACAATCATGCCTTACACTTGTGAAACGTTTTACGCTGAATAAAGCCTATATTTTTCAAGGCTTTCATTATTACACTTTGCCGATAAATGATCAATCAAGGTTTCAAGGCTAAATCACAACAAAACACTGTAGGGATAGAACCAAGTGGTACATTCAGGACCCTCCATCAACACGAACAGGAAGAAATGAATATTACTTACCAGTACAATCCAGATCTACGTTGGTTCTCAAATTCGTACCCAAAGTCAAGTGTAGGGTTTTATTGGGCAAATTTTCAAACTACATGAAGCTGAACGCTTTGGTTAGTATATGAGAGAAAGCTCAATACACCCCGAGAGAAAGTGAAGGTCGATCCTATCAAAAATACGCTGTAATTCTGACACAAAAGTCCAACAACACCAACTTTAAAAAATAATGAATAAATGAGTTTTATTACGAAAGGATGCAGTTTTTTTAATCGGCTCAAGGCTTCCCATTCTTATTTTTAAATAAAACTACATAAAATTCAGAACAGTTTGATAAAAAATAAAATTAAAATCGGATAAATTGTTGATGAGTTACAATTTTTTGAACATTTTGAGTAGCGCAACAGAAAAATATCGAAAAGTTGTAAACAAAACCTGGTTATTGATAACCTTCTTGAAGTACATGGATTCGTGGATACTAAAAAGTATAGGCACTGAACATGGAACTAAAAGGAACACTGAAAGTTCCACAAAAGTTCCACAAATGAAGATCACGATAGCTGTCCTGAAAAGTCACTCTAAAGGAATATTTAATATTCCTTTTTCTCGGTAACTACTTGACCGATTTCGTTCTAATTTTTATAAGATAGTCACAAGGATGTATTCTACAGATGGAGCCAATTAAATTTCCTTTGTAACTCTCATCTCGTGGATACAGATTTTTGGGTCCCAAAAAAATGCTTAGATTGGTTTCGTTTACTTGGGTTAAAAATTCAACAAACTGTTTTTAAGCAAACCCCTTGGCTTAAATGTTAGTTCATATATGGAAGTGGAACGTGTGAAATAGAAAAAAAAAGTTGAACTAGATCGGCTCAACGCTCGTTTGTTTTAGAATAAAAAGCTGCTGGTTCCATCCAGCCAAAATTGGATAGAACGTATTCTAAGTATCCATTTTTGAAACAACGATAACCTTCCCCCCCCCCCCACCACCACTTAATAGCCATGATAACGATAGCCATCCCCCCTCATGAGGTGTCCAAAAATATGCCATCCAATTTTCATCAAATTGAGAAAATTCACATGCATCTCGGTCAAAACTAGCAATAGGGTGTGCGCCTGGGTAGGAAAAACTGTTAATTGTTATTTTTAATCTAAGATAGACCTCATTCTGAGAATTTTGGTACCAACCGCGACCTTCTAGCGTGTGTAAATCTTTTCCTATGAATTTTTAAAGTTTCGACTTTTTATGACGTCACAGTGGGCTGGGGGGTCCCGCCCAGGCGAGAGGGGAGCGTGACGTCATCAATCGTCGAAACTTTGAAAAATCATAGAAACAGATCTACTCACGCTAGAAGGTCGCGGTTGGTGCCAAAATTCTCAGGATGTAGTCTTCTTTCGATTAAAAATCTAAAAAAAAAATCAAGGCGCACCCCCCATTCCGTGTCATTTGGTTGGTACACCACAATCTTGAATACTAATACACCAAAATCATCTAAAATATCCGAAAAAATAATTTTTTGAACAAGTGGGAAACTAAGGGTTAACGATTAGACAGAAAAAGGAACATGAAAATGACCCATTTTTCTATATTAAAAAATTATGTATGCCTATTTTTAAATTTGCACTGAAAGCCGACTACTCCCCTTAAGTTGATTTTTGAGAGGGACCAGAGTAGCCCAGGCAATTAGGCAAAAAAAAAATCCCACAAAATAACAAAAGCCTAAATCACACTGGCAGCTTTAGTTCACCTTTCCTCCGCTAGGATTAGTAAAACATTTTCCCCTTGAATCAGCTGCATCGCATTATCTCTCGCATTATCATTATTACACAAGTAGGTAACTGAGCTTATCTCATATGAAGGATCGCGGCAAAGAACGATCAACGTCAATTTTTTTTAATTTTTGGGAATTTACATTTTAAAATGAATTACTCATAAAATGACCTCGAGTCAAGATTTTGAGTTAGGAAAAAACCATGTTGTTCTTCAACTATCTGTATTCATGGTTTAAACAAGAAATGATCAAACACGTATGTTAGGTCAGTTATAAAGAATGTAAAACTGGGAAAAGTCCTTGATCAGTATGTCCCGTCATAGTAGTATGTCCCGTCATCAGTAGTACTGATGAAGAGAATTTATAAGTTGTTGATTCAATTTTTGTTCGTTTGCACGAAATTTTAAATCATTTTGCTTTTGGATTGACCTTTTCTCAGCGTAGTAAAACTGTCAAGAGTAAATATGATATGATATGTTGATATGGTCTATAAAACCCGACAAATGTGAGTACCTAAACCACTTTAAACGTGTACTAGAGAAAGACTACCACGGCTTTAACGATAATTTCCGCCATTAGTGCATTGTTGTGATTTTCCACATAGACAGTGATTAACGACCTCATGGTCAATAAAGTGATTTCAACTGATAAAGTGATCTTCAAAATCGTGATTTTAGTCAAAAATTTCAGGACCACTCACGCTACTAAGACTGAAATAAGTATAATTTGTTTTAGTTATTAAGAACCTTCAAGTTACCTTAAGAAAAAGACACTTTCTACATTCCCCAAAAACTCAAGTTATCAAAGACATTTTGAAAATCATAATTTTTCGAGACTAATTTTAACAAATAACAGCACTTTTCATACAAATTTTGTACCTTTTATGGTTGACTGAGACTGAGAAGGATTTATCACAACTTCACCATAAATGAATTTTTAAAAAAATTGAGTATGAAGTTCTGTGATCAGTTATGGAAAGCAATAAAAGAGTTCGTTGGTAAGTTTTTAGTTTTTCATAATTTTGTTGATGCACGATACCCAGGGGTTTTACGTCCAAAACCGCGTAAGTTGAAGAAAGGGGCATAAATAAGTGAATTTGTTTAACAAATTTGGCATCAGCACACCCAAACCATGACAGATCTCCGCAAGCTCCATTAAAATGATATAGGATGGTTTTTTTTTCGTCTAATGTGAAATTTTGATTTATTGTCTCATTTTTTATACTTTTACTGTCGATATTCCAGCAGTGAGAAATCTTAGCGTTTTAATGAGAGAAGAGGTGGCTCATAGTTGACGCACTTGGTTTTAAAATAGGCCACAGCTTTCTCTCTCAAAAAAGAAAGTCTCATCAAAATCAAAACAAATAAGCGAGAAAACGTTGTTTCCAGCTGTTTCTTCTGAATTGTTGACTTTAACCGTATTTCTAGTAATACATTTTTTTTCGTGGAATGGCGATTCAAAATGGTGATAATAATGGAAAAAGCGATGGAAATCACTATTTTGATTAGGACTTACATGATTCCTCATTGGCCACCAATATCCGTAAGAGTATAGAAGGTTTTGTGATTGAAGAGCGATGTCCATTTCTGACCAAGCAGTACACCATCACACAAACTACCGAAATCACATGTTACGGGGAAAATATCCAAAATTGAACATGGAAATCACACTGAATTCGAACATTAATCACAGTTAGGAGGTGTTGACGGGTGGCGTTCGCGACGACGTAGCGAGTTGCGACGTTGGGGGATGAGAGAGCGAGGCGAACTGAACGGGAGACACCGGTCGACTGACTCACCCGGGAGGAGCGGTGTCGGAGCGATCAGCTGTTGAGCCGCCCCTTATCCCCTCCAGAGCGGCGGCCTTCTACTACGCGTCCCGTTATGAATGAAAACCCGTCTGTCGCATCCCCACCACCGGGAGGCGCCCTCCCCACGCGGGGGCCGCCACTTGCCGCCCGCCCGCCGCCACAACGCCGTCTGCCTTTTACCTACTTATCCAGTTCCGCCCTATTTCATTACGACCGCTTCTGTCACTCTCCCCTCCTCGCTGCTTCCGCGCCGGCCCTTCGCTTCCCGCAGGCCTCCCCCCCGCCGCTAACAACCCCGCGGCCCCCTCCCGACCTCTGCGCCGGCTCTCTTCGCCTTCTCGTGCGCCGCTCGCCCCCGCTTCCTCGCCGCTATCGCAGTCACCCACACAAATCCAAATCCCACTTCAGCTCGCTCTCACTCATAACGACTACAATCAAATCACAATAAAACCACCTTCCAAACAACCACCATTTCCCCCACAATCAAAAGTAAACAAACCTGACCTACATTTTGGGTCTCAACCACACTTCTGTTTTTGAATGATCAGTGGTGCTCGTAAATGTTTCCACAACTAGGAAACATTCACAGAAAATTAAGCTATTGACAAACTCAAAATTTTTAACAGACTTTTGAAAAAAAAATAATCACTGCAATTTGTTCTAGAACCTTTTAAAACAATTCCTCAAGTTTTTCTAAAAATTATACGGGTACATCAATTTTCACGTCAAATTGGAGGTTGAAGACATCTATTTGGCGGTTCTACACATCAATTTGGAGGGTTTTCAGGTCCATTGGAAGGTTTTCCTTTTCAAGTTGGGGGTTTTCGTACCATATTGAAGGTTTGACACACCTATTTGGCGGTTTTACGTATCAATTAGGATTTTTTCAGGTCCATTGAGAGGTTTTTGAAATCAAATTGGAGGTGTGACACACATTTTTGGCGGTTTTGCACACCTATTTGAAGATCTAACACATCAATTTGGAGGTTTTACAGGTCCATTAAGAGGTTTTGGATTCCAAATTGGAGGTTTATCACACCTATTTGGTGGTTTTACACACCTAGGCATTTGAAGGTTTAGCACATCAATTTGGAGGTTTTACAGGTCCGTTAAGAGGTTTTCGATTTCATGTTGAGGTTTTACACATCGGATTAGAGGATATTAGTTGATGAATTAGATAAATAAGGAAATTAGAACTAGGGTTGGAAAATTAGGAAATGACTTTACAATGAGGGATCAACAGGGATTTTCAAAAGGAAAGGCAGTTGGAAGGGACAGATACATGAAATGGAAAGTCTTCGTCATATCGAACGGAATAGGTATTTCCAGACATACCAGGTTTGAATTGGAAGACCTCCAAATTGATGCGTAAAACCGCCAAATTGATGTGTAAGTATAACAAACGAAAATAAGAGTTCGTTAGCTTAGAATTTAGAACTTCTTAAGGATTTTTACAGAACTAGAGCAAGGAAAATTAAGGAATTTAGGTAAATAATTTAGCCATTTAGCCTAGATTTGCTCACACCACTGCACCTGAGAAGAAGACTGAGAAGATGAAGAAAAATTTTTTTGTTTTCTACCATTCCAATCCATCTTGTATATTTCCTCTTGGCTTTGAATTTTCCTTGGAGCATCCGTCAATTTTTTTCAGCACAGTAGGCCCTCCACCATCCAAAATTCTGATGTTGTTGATCTCACACTATTTTTCTCCTTTTAAAAACCGCAACCACTCTCCTTCTCAAAATATCGAAACGATGAATGGTTGTTTGGTGTATGAAAAATACAGTGGCAAGTTGATGAAGGAATGAATCTCTTCACAATCATGTTGACAGTGATATTGCACTAACAACTATCAACACAGCTGAGAACGTTTTGCAAAATACGTCATTATTTCAAGTTTTATTCATCATCAAACAAAATACATCAAGAAATATTGATCTCCCAAAAGAAAATCCGGGTTTCAAGGCCAAGTTGTTCGAACTTTAAATATTTTCAAAGGATTCTCATTGTTGTTCTGTACTCCTGCTGCAGTCATATCGAAGGTCAATGTGGAAGAGGAATTAGAAAGAACCCAGAAGAAGAACTATCACTATAACCGTCTTGTCCGACATTCCTAAACATTTTCCACCTTTTCTGACCTCTTTAAGGGGATCAGTCCACCCTGGCAGCGCCTGACGCGACCTCGAACTTGAATCTACATTATATCAGTTCTTATTCTATCCAAGACTTCTATCCAATTTTCATCACTTATTCAATCAAAGGTATGTTACACAAAACCAGGACGGAAACGAAAAATAAGGATAATAGGGGACGTGGGAAAAATCAATAATGTAAATGTTTGTGGATACCAAATTTTCACATGTACATGTAACCTCAGTTACCTACTATACATAATATGTAACTGAGGTTACATGTACATGTGAAAGTTTGGTATCCACAAACATTTACATTATTGATTTTTCCCACGTCCCCTATTATCCTTATTTTTCGTTTCCGTCCTGGTTTTGTGTAACATACCTTTGATTGAATAAGTGATGAAAATTGGATATTATATTGACTTTTTTTCTACGTATTCGTCTTGCTAAACTTTAAAAACGTGCTGAATTGGATTTTTGAAATTTCGTCATCGTGATTGTTGGGTTCTGTAACCAACTTTTCTCAACATTTATCACGCTTCTACATGAATCCTTGCGTTTGTCGATCAAAGTTATCGATGATAGTTTCAGCAGAACATTAAAAAAAAAAAAATCAATCAAAATCCTCCGAATTGTTTTGGAGATACGTCTACCTTAGTGTGCAAAAACACAATTTTACAGGAGAGTGAGTTTTCGACAACCGAATCTCGTCTGCGGCCTCCCGCTGTGTGCGCTCGTTTCATCGAATAAAGAATCTATTTAGTTTTTATTGACTTCTATTTAGTTAATATCGAGTTCACCATTAACAACAGCAACAGCTATCTGTTAGGTTTATCAAAATTATTTGCGTGTTTGTTGTTATCAACATTGGTGGTCTGTAAGTACAACTTAGTTATCAAAAAATTCTGAAATTTTTGCAGTATGTTTCTTAAACTATTTAGTTTGAAATACAATTATAAAAAGAAAAAGAAAATTACGAAATTTGTTTTGGGTGGAGTGGTCATTTAATATCTTCTGACTTTTTCCAGTGCATTGAAACACTCAGGGACCAGCAATGAGAGTTTCCAGAAGTGTTATATTAGGCCCAAGACCAAGGACCTTCAAGGTCTTCGTGACAAAGCAGAAAACTACAAAATCACATTTTACAGGACACAGCTTTCTATTCCCCATGTAAACGGCACCCCATGTAAACACACACATTACCAAAATAATAATATTATTTCATTCCTTTGAACATTCCTTTCAAAATTATAAAATACCATCTCATTACATCAAAATATTATGTGCTTTGAGAAGAAATGTTCGAAGAAATTTTCATTTAGATCAGGAATAGAGTTTTTTGGTCATAAAAATGCTTACTGATGTTGTTTAGGAGGGTATGTTAAGGAGAGCAAAGGCAGAGAAAACTCGTAAGTTGCCCCTTTTGGTTTATTATTTTCAATAATGAACCTTTGGAATCGACCAAGAAAAAAAAATTTTAACACCCCCTCAAAATTTGATGGTTTACGTTTCAAGGTACGTAGAATCCAAAAATCGAATAAAAATTTGGCCGTCCGTCCGCCGTACGCCGTCCGCCGTACGCCGTACGCGGCACTTTTGCCACTTAGCATTGACCGATTTTGATGAAATTTGGTATGTAGGCTCCATTCGGGGTCTAGTTGTGCCCCGAAGATTTTGGTTGATGTAGGTCACTTCTAAGGGTTCCAAAATCAATTTTGAAATTTTGAAAACGCCCTAACTCAAAAAATTTCGATATAAAGGTATTGTTTTTCCTTCAATTTAAGATTCTATAGAATTTTTAGAATTTTTTGAGACCACGCGGAGCTCTGTAGGACAAACCGTTCGCTCCCTACGAGAATTTAAAGGTTTTACGTACGATAAATCAGAAACACGAGTGTGAATCGCAAAAGAGGCCTAATCTCCGTTCAAATTTTAGCTGACCGAAATGCGATCGATGTTTTCCTTCATGATGTATGGTTGGTGGCTTTGCAGACGAGTGATCTACATAAAAATAATAAACCGTTGTGTAATAATTTGCAGCGTTTTTATTCAGAGAATCCTCGTAACTCCTATTACCAAAGATGTGATAGTTGCTACCTCAGACTATTTTGAAGCACAGGTGTTTGAATCGAAAACTTGAAATATTTGTCGTAACCATGTACATAAGGTGTCATAGAAACCTAGAAAACAGTTTTTCCTCTCCCCTGAAAAGTTGCGATTTTGGAGACGAGGTTTCTCGTCTTCACCGTCGATAAGTCCATTCACAAACTCCAATTTTGTGGGCAAATCTGCAATGTAAGTTTCAGTACGGCTCCACTGACGTCCATGTAGAGAATGCATGCACACTCAAGGTCGCCTACATTGTATAAATCACCAAATTGTTCTCTTTTGTATCAGGTTTATCGTCAGAACCGGAAACATTGAGAGATCGTGTTACGAGGTTTCCATGAAAATTAGTGGTTTCCATGAAAATTAGTGGTTTCGTTTCCCATAAAGTATTGAGCCGAAGTCTCGGTTCCTTCATTCCCAATCGTATTGAAACGGTGATGCAACTCCAGACCGCCGTTCGACCAAGTTGGATTTGCATTGATAATGTGCAGATATGTTATGCCCTTGAGAGCAGACCTCAAGGCTACACCCGGAAGCCTTGCCAACTGGTAAAAGGATACCTCGGAGTCATAACCCGCATCAGTTTCCATCTGAACTATCGTAACGCCCGTCTTAGCGGAAAAAAACAACCGCCAAGTAGGTGGGCAGTAACGTTCTCACACAGCACGGAACTTGTGCGCAGTGGATACAACCGATCAAAGGATGGCAAAATTTATCGACCTCACATCTTGACAATGCTTATAAATCACTGTAAAGCAGCGAGTTTTATGTTTTACTGGGAGCCACCATGGTGGGTGGGTCCGGTTTGACTCGTTTGTATAGGTGTAGAATTTTTATTAAGAGTAGGTGTTTAATCAAGCAGAACCTTATTATTTTTAACGTCATTCATTTACCTCTTAATTTTAACCCAATGACGATTGTAACATGCACTATCTAATTTTTTTGAATTAGAAGAATAAGAAGAAGAGGGAGAATTGAGTTAGAAGGTTGGCTACAACTTCTACACCTTGGTCCAGTTTCGAAAGAGACCATAAACGAGGGACGACCCGAAGGGTTGCCTCTTAACAACAAATTTCGTTCTTGAGCTACAGGGGAAGAACAAGAAAAGTAGAGCATGAACTGAGGAAGAACAAGGAAAGTTGTGCCGACTTGTGATGAAAACTTTAGGTTTTTTCAAGTTTCCTAAAATCAAACCTATAATCGTGTACACTTTTTTCCACTTCTTAAATATTGATTTATTTGATAACGTCTTGAACTGCATTTCCAATCTAGAAGAGTTCCTATTTATCTCAAAACAGAATAAAACGGTTTCTTCGTAATACTTCAAACTTCATATACTCCTAATTTATGAGCTGAAACTCTTCAGCAAATTTCGTAGGATTAGCAATTAGCAGAATGAGAACTATAAATTATTTTATCGTCGGGTGTAGGTTTTTACTCAAAAAAGAAAAATTAAAATTAAAAATTTACAAGTCCTTCAGAACAGTAGTTCATCTTCGGAAAGGTCAGGTAAACTATCCCAAGAGCCCATCGCCTAGGAAGGCCGGAGTTTGCCTAAATCCTAGTGCCTTCAAGGTTCGTTTGGTCCAGTTTTTTCCATTTTTCTCGAAATTGAGGATTTTGACACTCCTCAAAGAAATATTCTTGATGTAAAAATTAGTTCGTAATAAGAACCTGAATTGCACTACACCGAAGAAAAATTAATTTTCACTGTTTGGTAAAATTTAGACCAAACAATCCTAGGGGTTACGATACTTTGGTCTAGTTTCAATAACCCATCTAAAACAACGTTTCTCAAGCTTTGGACTAGGTAATGTATGAGATTATGCATTATTGGTTTGTTCTAATAAGGAGGGGAAAAGTAACTGATCAAATGTCAACATTTTAACGTATATTTCTTCTTCTTCAAATTTTACTACAAAAATGACCTCACAGCCTGAATCTAGTTCTAAAACTGAACTAGGGTAGAGTCACCAATTATCGTCAGGCGCAAATATGGAACCAGTGTTCGTCACTTCATATTTCATTTCAATATAATAAGAGTTTGGCGCCACCTAGGGATTTGAATCTGTCGCCATTTGAAAGAGGAGGTTGTAGGCTTCCGATTCCCCCCAAAACCAAGTCAGCATTGTTACGGTTCTGTTGGAGATAAAAAGGAATCATCACCAGTACCCGAAACCAGCTCTCCATTGTCGTTAAGTGTAGTTTCTAGCATTTTTTACCTACCCAAGTAGCGATTTTCTCATTTCTTTTTATTTGAGTAGTTTTTATATAGTCTAAAGCTTGAATTCGAGCGTTGTTCGAGCTCTATAGAGATTAGTTTAATTGATATGGGATGACGATAACTGGTGGCATGAAATGATGGTTTATCCAGTTATCGTCACATGTGACGATTACTGGGTTTCAGTCAACGTTTCAGTTCTTAGTTCTATCGGTATCTTCTTTTCAAGGGGAACAAGAAGGTGTTCGAATTTTTCGATAATAACAATTTCCAGTATTCGTCAGGGGGTGACAATAACAAGATCCAGGGTGCAGATAACTGGGTTATACGTTCACCAGTAACCGTCATCTTGCAGTACCAGTTATCATCACTTCATCCCAACTCTCTTAGAGAGTGCATGGTTTACGAAATGAGCAATGTTTTAATTATCCAATAAGGCATGTTCATTTTCTAATGGATAATTAGGCAGATTAGTGGAATATGCAACTAGAAAAGTGAAGATAGGTAGGAATACTTCTATCTACCAAGGTACCTAGGAAGTTACCTAGGTCCTAAATCCACATCGTGTTTCTGATTTATCGTACGTAAAACCCTTAAATTCTCGTAGGGAGCGAACGGTTTGTCCTACAGACAAACTGGTGGTATAATCGAAGCTTGGATTGCTGGCGATTCAAAAATGTCCCGGAGTTGAACGATTAGGGGTAGAATAAGGAAGAAATGAGCGAATTAGTGGGGGGAAAAAATGATAAGGTCTTAAGCATGACGATAGTTGGTGACTCTACCCTGATGCAAGGAGATCTGTGTGGAATAGCATTCGAGATCAAGCATCAGACCTAGTTGAAAAAGAGATAAAGAGATAAATTCTTTAAAGAGGTTTTTCCGTGTCTTATGTGGGTGATGACGTCACTATTGAAGTTTTTCCGATTTTGGTCCTAAGTTAACCCTCTAGAACAAAATACACCACCTTTACGGTAATTTTCTCGCTAATGGCGATCCTCAACTGAGCGCTTCATCACTGCCTCATCAATCAAACCCTCAGCGATGGGAACTACTGTGGACAGTTGCGCTGATGATGCCCACGGGTTGACTACTGTTCTGTGAGGAGAGACTTATTTTTTGATTTTCATTTATCGTTGTACTTAAATTATATTGGCCTTTCTATGCCTGGTAACTTCACAGTCAAACCTCACGCTATAATTATGTAAAGCAACTTTAGGTTTGTTTCAAAATTCAGGTTTGAATGGGTTCAAATTTGTGTGATGTCTCGGAAGAGAAGTTCTCAACAGGATAAACTGCAAGTGGACGGTTGGAACCTGCGCCATGATAGCGGATCGATGTAGTACCTACCGCAGAAATGAGAGCAGCCGCCTTTGAAGGGGGATTATTGGCGGAGAATCCACCGGAAAACCCCCTTTTTTCCTCGAGGAAAGAACGGAAGAGAAAAACTTGATTAAAAAAAATGAACTGTTGAAACGGGCGAAAAAAGCGTGGAAGTTTTAATTTGAAGGGGAAATTGTGGATTAAAAAGGACTCTCGGAGAACATAAGATGGCGGCCGGTTCGCCAACAACGGAGGAAGGATCACAGAGAAGAGACACAAGCAGATTGGGTTCCTCCTAAATGGCCTCGAGGGCACGCCCAGGGCGCGGGACGAGGCGCGGGGGGCAGAAGGCACATGCGCCCCCCTCGCCCCCGCCAGTCACCACATGGTGCCCCCGTGATATGCAAGGCTTGAGCTCACCTACCCTTCATTTCGTAGACAACCCCGGACGGCGGGGGACTGTACTCGCGGGGTTTTCGGGGCGGACTGTACCGCTTCGTGCCTGCGTTCGTCAACAAAGTGGAATGTTTAATCCGACTCTCAACTAAAATATCATCCGAAGTCTTCTCAACTCTGGTGAAGTTCACGAGAATTCGGTGTCCCTTTACAGCCTCAAACCTACAAAATCCCGTCTTTTCCCTCTCCAGCACGAAAGGATGTCGATCTACAGTCAGAAAGAAAGCATGGATTTCAAAATGACATTACCGTACCAAAAGTAATTGCGATAAAAATATCTAACTAATAAAAACGTATAAGGATATCGCCGCAATATACTCGTATATCCTCCCTCAACCAACCCACTTCAATTGAAACTCAGGGAAACTCATTTGAGTTACGTTCCTGACAGAATACAATTTCTCAACAGAATGGAGTAGTTGCATGATAGTTATTAAACAAGGTTGAGCATAACCATCTCCCATAATCCGATGACACTCTGTGATGACACTCCAGGATTGTCATCCGTCTTTGAGTGATTATATCACAATTCTTAAGAATTAATTTCTTCAATGTAATGAAAACGAGTATCTACACTGCATGCAGATACATACATGGATATGTCTTATGATGGCAATTTAAATGATGAGCTTACTCAGCTGATCAGTGACCACTCAGGCGCCTTCAGCATTTTCCATTGACCCTGCCTCTCAAGTTTCAGGTTCCTGCGTTCAACAGGAGAGGAAATGGCCTTGGAGCTCACTCAGCTGATCAGTGACCACTCAGATGCCTTCAGCATTCTCCATTGACCCGCCCTCTCAAATTTCAGGTTCCTGCGTTCAACAGGAGAGGAAATGGCCTTGGAGCTCACTCAGCTGATCAGTGACCACTCAGGCGCCTTCAGCATTCTCCATTGACCCGCCCTCTCAAATTTCAGGTTCCTGCGTTCAACAGGAGAGGAAAAGGCCTTGGAGCTCACTCAGCTGATCAGTGACCACTCAGACGCCTTCAGCATTCTCCATTGACCCGCCCTCTCAAATTTCAGGTTCCTGCGTTCAACAGGAGAGGAAATGGCCTTGGAGGTCACTCAGCTGATCAGTGATCATCAACTTTGATGATGTATAGAAGTATGTATCGATTGACCCTGCCTCTCAAATTTCAGCGTCCGGCGTTCAACAGCATCAGAAAAAACGCCGCAAATTATTACACAATGGTTTATTGCTTCCTCACTACCGAAGGTAGGGAAGCTTTGTATTCGTGAAAGAAGTGAAAAAAAAAATGTCCTCCAAAATCAAAATTTCCACTTGCTTTTTGCGTTTTAGAGCTTCCCGAACAATTTTGGTTCCGTGTCTGTCTGTCTGTCTGTCTGTCTGTCGGTCTGTCTGTCTGTCTGTGGTCAATCCTTGTCCCGGGCAAAACTATACTAACCTGTGGTCCGATTTTGATGAAATTTTCAGGGATTGTGCGGGTTAGGTCCTAGACGGTCCCCTATAAATTTCAGCACCTTCGGACCAATAGGAGCGAGTGCGCATGCGCAAACGTGAATTTCCTGGAACCTCGGTTTCTCGGTTTCTAATGAACCGATTTTGCTCACATTTGGAGGTTAGTTAAGGACTAACTTCTAAGAGACACCCTATAAGTTTCAATCAAATTGGTCAAGCAATAGCCGCTGCGTATGCAATGGAGAATGCTGAAGGCGCCTGAGTGATCACTGATCAGCTTAGTGAGCTCCAAGGCCATTTTCTCTCCTGTTGAACGCAGGAAGCTGAAATTTGAGAGGGCGGGTCAATGGAGAATGCTGAAGGCGCCTGAGTGATCACTGATCAGCTGAGTGAGCTCTAAGGCCATTTTCTCTCCTGTTGAACGCAGGAAGCTGAAATTTGAGAGGCAGGGTCAATGGAGAATGCTGAAGGTGCCTGAGTGGTCACTGATCAGCTGAGTGAGCTCCAAGGCCATTTCCTCTCCTGTTGAACGCAGGAATCTGAAATTTGAGAGGGCGGGTCAACGGAGAATGCTGAAGGTGCCTGAGTGGTCACTGATCAGCTGAGTGAGCTTAAATATTACAGTGGAAGAAAGATAAAGAGGGAGAGGGAGCAAAAACCTTTTCAAGGTATGTCACATTTTAGCCATTAGGCTCTAAGCGGAAATCATCCGGGGGTGCAGGGGGCGAAGCCCCCGCCGAGTTTTCGCCAACTGATTCTATACGTCCATGTTACAATGAGTGAGGAAGCTATACTGCCCACCCAACTTGGCAGACGTTTTTTCTATATAGATCACTCGTCTGCAAAGCCACCAACATGAAGAAAAACATCGATCGCATTTCGGTCAGCTTTAATTTGAACGGAGATTAGGCCTCTTTTGCGATTCACACTCGTGTTTCTGATTTATCGTACGTCCAAACTTTAAATTATCGTAGTGAGCGAACGGTTTGTCCTACAGAGCTCCGGGTGGTCTCAAAAAATTCTAAAAATTCTATAGAATCTTAAATTGAAGGAAAAACAATACCTTTATATCAAAATTTCTGAGTTAGGGCTTTTTCAAAATTTCAAAATTGATTTTGGAACCCTTAGAAGTGACTTACATCAACCAAAATCTTCGGGGCACAACTAGACCCCAAATGGAGCCTACATACCAAATTTCATCAAAATCGGTCAATGCTAAGTGGCAAAAGTGCCGCGTACGGCGTACGGCGGACGGACGGCCAAATTTTTATTCGATTTTTGGATTCTTCGTACCTTGAAACGTAAACCATCAAATTTTGAGGGGGTGTTAAAATTTTTTTTCTTGGTCGATTCCAAAGGTTCATTATTTTAAATAATAAACCAAAACACGTTGCATTGTTTTATGTGTCGAAAATTTTGGAATGACCCCCGGAACTAAGACATATGTCAAAAAAAAAAAAAAAAACTTAGGAATAGCCAGGGATTCAGAGTGAAAACTTTGATTTAAAAAGAGACATATTTCGAAAAACATTTGAAGTTTGCTATTTGACTTGTTTTTTTTAGAAATGGGTTATTGCTAAAAGATTTTGGTTTACATTAGGTAGCTTGGAAATTTAACGCTCTTTCCAACTACATCCTCAAATTTGAATAATTCAAATTTGAATATTTACGAAGTAAATTATTTACTTCGTAAATATTAGGCTTTATGACAGTTTAATGATGTAAGGTCGAAAACGCGACAAGAAAATTCGAAGTGAACAAAAGGCATTTTGAGTGGGTTAAGAAAAAAGTGCTATGAGACATTTTTTGTTGGAAATACCTTGTAGAATCGAACCCTGAAGTTATGCCCATCTTGAGTGTAGACACCTTATAGATTTGGTTGAAATTGAACATTTTTTGTTGACTAAAACAACTATTTAACCAAGGTCTAATTCAATTTGCGGAAACTAGCATTAAATGCTAGTTTCCGCAAATTGAATTAGACCTTGGAAAATAAAATCGAAAAATAAATTTTTTTTTTTAAATTATAAAATCGAAAAATAAATTTTATTTTCGAAAGTTCAATTAGCGAAAAGTTCAATTCAAAGTGCGGTTCCTATCTATCGTAAGGTGTGCAGTAGTTCCACCTTAGATGTAAAAAAGTTCGTATTCCAGGCGGACTCGATCCTCTCATGTGCGCGTTTTTGACGTGGCTGTCCAAATAAGTCAATCTCTCGCAGCGTCTCCCCCCATTTTATTTAGGTTGCGATTGCGAGCGGGCAAAATGATTGCACAAGCGACTTCCTACGTGTCGGGAACTCGATTCGTCCTTGAGGCCCATCGTTCGGACTACACTTCTCAAACCAGAGCAAATATTTCTTGAACAAAAGTTTCGCTTCTCAATATTATCGTGCCTTTGATTCGCCATACACGTTCGCCGTACACCCTTAGGAATTTTAATTTTGTAATTTTTTTTACAAATCGAATTTTAGGAGATCTTTGGAAGAAATTGAAGCAATCAATGTATTAAATGAAGTGATCATTCTGCAAAAGGGTGTAGCAGCATAAAAGAAGAGCGCCACTAGCAAAAGGGTCTAAGTGCCATTTTTTCACAATGAGCTTTTTTTCGTTGATTTGGGGCCTATGTGCCTCAGTGGAGTTGCTCTGAGAATATTATGACGATAGTGCTGCTCCAAGCGGTTGAAATTAGCATCTCGAACCAAACAGGCCTAAGTGCCATGAGGTACCATTACCGATGACATGGAGGTAGAAGGGTGTTCTATAGCTCCATTTTTCACGTGATCTGGTAGGTTTACTTTCCAAAAGGTTATTCTGTGGTTTACGTTGGTTGGAGTTTGTTGAAATCGAAGTTGCTGATTCATTTTCGGTGTTTTGTGACTATGAATTCGATTCCTGAAGAAATTCTGCGTAAAACCAGGCGTTCGTTTTTTTAGATGTACACTGTTTTTTTTTTGTTTTTTTAGTTCCTTCTAAGTTCTCTTGAATGGCACTTAGCCCCTTTTGCAAGTGGCGCTCTTCAAATGTAGGTCATACTACCATGGTATACCTGAAAATGAAACCGATAGGGAAATAATTGAGTCCAACGAGCACAATCCCTGATAATTAATAGGAAAATAAGAACTGTGAAATTTAGGCGTGACGTGAATGTTTTACGATCGCGCATGCTCAGTGGTTATAACCACAATGAAATTCATTTGAAATAGTCAAAACGTAACTTCACTCCAACTTTGAGCGAAATGGGACGATGATGTAGAGAGATCAAGCTGTTTGGATCATCAATCGTCAATCATTTAGATCATCTACGGCTCAATCCGCAAACTCCCAGAAAAGATCACCAAACTGGTGGAGAGTTATGTAGTACAGTTTTAAAGGTAACAAAGATTTGCGGAGACTCGTACAGTCAGAATAAAAATTATCCAAAATGTCATAATGTGACATATTCGTAGAGAATTCAATTAGTAGGATTATTTTTCATCCTCTAAAGGTAAAGAAAGTCAAGTCTTCCACTACCATTGAAAGCTAACCTTAGTATGCAAATGTTCTGCGTGCATTTGGAGCAAACCGTGGAGTTGAACGTAGGTGAATAACTGTACAAGGTAGTTGTTAACTTACAAGTTAACATAACTTATTTAAGTGAAATTTGCAACAAAGTACGTGCCCCAAGACTTCACATAAATTCCCTCGCCGTAAAAATTAAAAAAAAGATGAATTCGGACGTTTTAAAGCTAATTTAGGCCCATAGGAACCTTTTCTGGGGTTCCCTTACTATCGAAGGCATAAAATGTTCGTATTTATGCAGCCATAAACAAAATGTGGGTCCTCCAAAATGTAAAATCCACTCGCATTTTAAATTTCAGAGCTTTAGGAACAAAACAACGTATCTGAGGTCGATGCTAATCATGGGCTACTCGAAATCTGGGTCCAATTGTGGTGGAATTTTCAGGGAAAGTAGGGGTAGCCTCGAAACTGTCCTAAATTAGTGAAAAGTTATCAACATAATCGCGTAAAACTTCACAATCGTATTGCTGTCGAGTAGAGGCTGTAATTTCTTCTAAATACAACTTAATAATGAAGAAACCAAGCTAGTTTGAAACGTGAAGATGGTCTAATCCATTCAATATTGGTGTTTGGTGTTTGAGAAAATAAATATTTCATTTTTTAATAATGGCAAAAATAAAAACCCTATGAAGGGTGTTTCTTAGTGAAAATAATTGATGACTACACCAAATCAATTCTAGTACAAAAAGTCGCAAGACGGTACTTATAGAAAAATTTTAGTTCTTATGAAATTCGCTTACCAAGTCAAACCAACGGAATGCGATAAATATTATACCTGGATTTCACGTCAGCACTGCAGTAACTAAATCAAACAGGTCTGTTCGTTGCACTGATATTTGCGTTTACTGATATTCACATCGGCGGTTTTCTGACGCCATTTTCGATTGTCTCGAATGACATTGTCTTGAGCCTCTCATTCAATTAGAATCCCATACTCGTTCATCGTGCATTATTATGTGAAGTATCCAGCGGAACTTTTCCTAGGATCAATCCCTTGTGGCGGTCTTCATGGTATGAATTTCCACATCACCGAAGCTCGTCGATTAGGTTGCGCTTTCTCCAAACCGACGTGTCAAACTGAGGCATTATACCTCACATCACTCTATAACAAATCTGTGTGTATCAGATCAGTCGCTCATTTCCAGAGCCGAAGTGCACTCGTATAAACCATCTGCTATTCGTAACTGGAGGACTGCCGTTGCATTTGTCAAAAGTAGGTGAAATAAGGGACCAGCTGGAAAACAATACTTCCTCGCGTTCTTCGACATTGTACTCCTTCAAAAGCTTGCAAATGTATATAATGATGATCAGGAAGGTGAAGTACCTAATATAAACGATGTTAGGCTTTAAAACAGCCAGTTCCTCGTTTCCTAAACTGAGGACTGCCGAGTCTGCAGTCAAGCGGCATTTCTCAAAGTAGGCTGTACCTTGTTTTGGGTTTATTATTTTCAATAATGAACCTTTGGAATCGACCAAAAAAAATTTTTTTTTAACACCCCCTCAAAATTTGAGGGTTTACGTTTCAAGGTACGTAGAATCCAAAAATCGAATAAAAATTTGACCGTCCGTCCGCCGTACGCCGTCCGCCGTACGCGGCACTTTTGCCACTTAGCATTGACCTGATTTTGATGAAATTTGGTATGTAGGCTCCAGTTTGGGGTCTAGTTTTGCCCCGAAAATTTTGTTGATGTAGGTCACTCCTAAGGGTTCAAATTTGAATTTTTAAATTTTGAAAACGCCCTAAACTCGAAAAATTTCGATATAAAGGTATTGTTTTGCCTTCAATTTAAGATTCTATAGAATTTTTAAAAATTTGTTGAGACCACGCGGAGCTCTGTAGGACGAACCGTTCGCTCGCTACGAGAATTTAAAGTTTGGACGTACGAGAAATCAGAAACACGAGTGTGAATCGCAAAAGAGGCCTAATCTCCGTTCAAATTTAAGCTGACCGAAATACGATCGATGTTTTTCTTTATGTTGGATGGTTGGTAGCTTTGCAGACGAGTGATCTATAGAAAAATAATAAACCATTGTGTAATAATTTGCAGCGTTTTAC